>OZ035873.1:23191942-23791942 GCA_964034865.1 Eristalis intricaria | reverse complement strand
CGATTTCTCTATGGTGTGTTCTCGTGAATTCACAGGCGATCGATTAAGCCAGTCTCTTGTCATTTTGTCCATCTCCTTTCATTACGTGCCACAAGAAGGAAATATCGTCTACTCGGTTGTATTTTATATTAGCAGCGAATTAAGCCCGAGTGTGAAGATCTAACTTGGCCTTTGCTAGGACTTCAGCATCTGACATCTGTCATCAGATTTCACTCATCTGACTTCTGTCTGTTTCACTTCTTTCATTAGACGCCCTCTGTCATCCGACTACCATTTCTCTCATCTCTGGATGATGATGCCTGTCACCCAATTTCTGCATCCGGACGCTGGATATTGTCATCTGTCAGATTGTCCATCATCCTTTAATCCCCAAGGCGTTATCCGCCCTAAGACATAATACAGAATGCCTTCAAATATATTGCAACCAAGGATAAAAATATGCGGACTTCGCGTAAACCCGAAAAAAAATTAAGTAAAAGATAAATAAGCTTTATTTCTCAGACCTGCGATTCTCACACCGACACTACTGTGCGGGATCTCTGTTTGGTGGACAGCTTCAAAATAAACCTGCCAATTTGATTGAACTCAAAGGAGCACACCGCCTGGCTTATTTATGTATCAGCATTGAGTGCATTTAGGAGCACTTCCACTGCCGGCTTAATATACTCCTCTGGCTCACACTGCCGGTAGCAACCAGCACAGTTCGAAGACTCCGACTCACCGTAGTTCAGTTTTTTAATGAATTCGGCTTCCTTTCTAACGACACCGACAACCTAGGCCATCTTCGAGCAGAAATTGGATGGATGTCTGACAATCCGACGCTGATTTCCTGCGAATATACGCAGACGGAGTGGTCGCCGTGGCGTAGGGGGTAAGTGCGTCGACTCCTACGCAGAGGGTGCCAGGTTCGATACCCGAATTTACCACCTACCATAATTCACGGCTCCACCTCTTTCCAGTCACTGACAATGCTCAAAGAGTATTCCTGTCTAGAAAAAGCTTCTCAAAGTCGCCGTTCGGAGTCGGCATTAAACTGTAGGTCCCTTCCACTCGTGAAGGAACAATAGCACAAGTGGTTGCTGAGAAGCTAGGCCTTGGCCCTCTACGGGCTGTAGCGCCACCCATATTATTATTATTATTATTATAGAGGAGTCCCTAAGTTACAGAAGGATCCCTCATGTGGCAGTCTTGTAGCGATTTTTGCGAGTTTGTCAGCTTCCCAGTTTTCCATAACGTCTCTCTGGCCCGGGACACAACACAGGCGAATTCGAAACTGCTCGGATATCTCGTCAAGAGTTGTGCGACAGCTTATGACTATTTTTGAGTTTAGGGATTTGATTGCTGCCTGGCTATCCGTAAAGATGCAGATACAACGGGTGGATATCACGTTCCACCTCAGCCAAGACAGGGTTTCGCTAAACGCCATTATTTCCTCTTGTAAAATTCTGCAGTGATTAGGTAGATGGATTGGTTTATTGAGATTAAGATGTTAAGAGTAAATTCCACTACCTACTCCTTCGTTTTATACAACTGGATGGCGCAGTTGGTAGAGTGCCTGCCCCTGGTTAGCGAGGTCACCGGTTCGAATCCCAGGGGAAACAGATTTAATACGCTTTTATCTGGTTTTCAAATCTGGTCCAGTCACCATTTGCCGTTGGGATCAAATTAACGGCAGTATCACTGGAGTAGTCAAACAGTGGTAGTAGTCTGACTGTGGGTATCACAATGGACCAATATGGTCTAAGTGCGCTGGTGAACCCCCTACCTAACCAAACCTACTCCTTCTTCCGTTTTGGATCCGTCTGGGTAGAAATGTATGGGTCTGTATATCAGGTCTCTTTCTGGAATAAGGTTTTTGAAGTTTTTCTCTGAGAAGTAAACAGGTGAAGTGCAATCCAGATTAGTAGAGGCAAGTCCTTGGTCTTTTAGGATTGTGGCATGTCCGGACGTGTGGTCTTACCATTGGGAGCATGCTGATTGCATAGTTGGTTGCTATCTGCTTTCCAAGAATATCTAGAGGGGGAAGGTTAAGTTTGGTTTCAAATGCATCGGTGGGAATCGTTCTCAAGGGTCCACTTATGCAGATGCATGCTTGTCTTTGTGCCTTCCTTAGTATTTTTAGATATGGGCCACCATACTGTTACGCCATATAGGCGGATGGGTCTGATCACCAGCGTGTCATGTGTGGTTGGAGACCTCATTTTTGCCCGATGCCTGTTTTGCTCATGTATTGGGCCGTGATGGCCTTCCTTGCTCTTTCGGCAGTAATGAGCTTCCAGTTCAGTTTACTATCTAATATAAGGCCAAGATATTTTGCCTTAGTAGAGAATTGCAAACTGGTGCCATTTAGGGTGGGAGGGTCGGTGTAAGGCATTTTGTATCTCCTAGTGAAGAGGACGATCTCGATTTTCTGTGCGTTTAAACAAAGGCCATCGTCGGTCGCCCAGGTATTTAGTAGATTTAGACCATGTTACATTAAGTCCTTCAGTACCGAGGGGTACTTTCCCGAGAAGATTATCGCAATATTATCCGCATAGGCAATCGTTTTGCTGCCAGCCTCCTCAAGTATTAGTAGTAGTTTGTTTACTGCTAGGTTTCAAAGAAGAGGGGATAGTTCTCCCCCTGGGGTGTACTTCTTTTGGTATAGCTTTTCGATGAAGCGTTACCTAGCGTAGCATTAACTACTCCACTTGTAAGTAGCAGGTTTATTAGGGCTTCACGCATCTACTTCTAGCTCTACCAATGCCTGCCTGATTGCATGTGGGTAGAAGTTGTTAGAAGCGCCCTCTATATCTTGAAACGCAACCATGGTATATTCTTTGTAGTTAAGTGATCTCTCTATGCCTCGTATCAATGAATTGCCTTCGCTATGTTGATCCAGCCTTGGACAACAGGGGCGGTTTACCGACCCGATGGAGACCTACGCTCCGAATAAGTCGTAGAAGCTCTGGGCTTCACCAAATTATTGCTCGATCTTACGGGAACTGCAGGCGCCACCGTTTATTTCATGTGGGGTGATTCCTACGCTGTCCCCTGAAATAACAAGACAGGAGTCTAGGCTAGTATAGGTACTAGGCACCCGGGACCCCCCCCCCCCCGCGTGGAGGGAAAAGAATAACATTTCTCTTGACAAACAAATTAACCGGCCCGCGATCTGGAACGACTAGATGGCGCAGTTGGTAGAGTGCCTACCTCTGGTAAGCGGGGTCCCCGGTTCGAATCCCAGTGACAGCAAATTTAATACGCTTCTATCTGGTTTTAAAATCTGGTCTAGTCACCATTTGCCGTTGGGATCAAATTAACGGCAGTATCACTGGAGTAGTCAATCAGTGGTAGTAGTCTGACTAGGAGTGTCACAATGGACCAATATGGTATAAGTGTAAGTAACCTAACCTAACCGGCCCGGGATGCCCAGCATGTTAAGCTTTATTCGTTCGTTAGGAGTTGGGACGGCTCTCCTTAGTGTTTTCGAATGCTTAAGACCAAAATTTGTTGAAGTAACGAGCTAATTTTCTTATAACAACTCTAATTCAACCCTCTACGACGTATGGGGAAGGGTATCACTTGTTGGGAATAGCTCACACGTGTCCAGAGACGACGGAAAAGTTGTCGTTTGCTGTCACGCCATACAAGTAAGTCCTACTCTGTTAAAATTCGACGTTTGGTGTCCGAAAAAAAAGAGAATAAAAGTATAAAATGAGAGAACCATATCCGTACAACACGAGTGTTAGTCTAGAAGTAAGGCCCTTATTGAGAGGTTAGCGAAAGTGGAAATACCGTACTTAAGTTGACATGCTTTGCATTTTCTCAGTCTCCTTGGAATGAGCCTTTGCTCAAAATTTCAACTCAACTCCAAAATAATTGATCAAGAAGTTGCCTTAGTCAGTTGGTCAACCCCCAGTCAAAATATTTCAATTTCCACTTTCAGATCTGCAGATCCGTCGTTTTAATATTCCTTTGACTGCAGCTCAACCGCAACCAAGCAAAGGCAGTAAGTCGCCGCAAACATTTCCAAGTGCTTACCAAAAACACTTAATTCAATTCCCTTTTCGACTCATTCCGTAAAGTGTTTTTTTTTTTGCATTTTCTCGTTTCATTTTTCTTCTTCTTTTTTTTCTAATTAAATAAACTTGAGTCCATTTTAATGGAGTATAGTCCATTTTCCTTCTGAATCAACTGCAGCTCGCTGACAGATTGCAATATGATTCCTTATCCGCAGCGCATAGAGAGGTTTACATTTTCAAAAGGCTTCCTGTTCGCTCCCGTCCCGTCTGTGGCATAAGATAAAATCCAAGTTGCTCTGTTGAAATTCATTAATCTGACCTCTTTTTGCACACAAACACAGGCCACAACAAGATTGTGTGGCAACGAAAAGAAAAAGGCGTCGAAAAACGAACAAAGTTGAAAGGGAAACAGAAAAGCGTAACGAAACGAAACGAAACATAAAACAAACAGCGAAACTTTTCCAAATAGAATTTAACCCAATTTGCATTCAACTATTTATCCTTTCTAACCATCAAAATGCACACACACCCACACACAGAGAGAGAGAGAGAGAGTGTGTCAGAGACTAGGACGAGCAAAGGATGGATATGGCCAAAACTTGGAACTAACATTTCTGACCAGAAATGAAATCAACACAAAAGATAATGAGAGTCCTTTCTGCGAGTATATCGTCAGCGCGACAAGAGTTGCTCCTCGTTGGTCGTCGTCCTGTGGTTGTTTGTTTGAGTGTTCTCTCTCTCTCTCTCTCGTTCACATAATTAAATAAATAAAAATGATATCCTTTCCCGAGCTCAGCATGTCCTCTGTCCCTTAAGGATCCACATAAACATTCATGGTTTATTGGAATGCGCCAGATTGTGTGAGGGAAAAACCAAAAAAAGGATAACATCACAAATTCCTGCAACCACCAGGGGTTGGTGTTGTGCGCCAGTAATGGGTACTGCATTGAAATAATTCGAAAATCCTTGTGCTTAGTTTTTACAACATCTTTCGCCGTTGACAACCCAACTTCGTGTTGTCGTTGATCCTTGTACACGCGTCCTACACACATTCCCAAAAACCGAGTTACAGCACAGCCGCACAGACGAGAGGGATGCGAATGCAGTTTCCGTTTGGAAAGAGCCAACAGTGACTTTCGCTGATTGCTTGTGTGTTGGTTGGGGGGAAGCAGTTTTCAAAGTTCACCGAAATGGACACAACCACAGGAGGAATTGGGTTAACAAACCATTCCCCACTTCAGTTGTGACTCAGGTTTACTGTTGATCCAAAGGACATAGGGGCTTTTTTGTGTTGATCCTTGTTCCTCATTCGTGAGGACGACCGACAACGACGGCTGTTCCAGATGGCAAGGACACGTTCATACATGCAACACCTAACAATTGTCCGGATGGCAAGAAAATAAAGCAAAAACCCATTAAAAAAAGGACGAAGGGGGTTTCGTCGAAGTCGACCCCAATAAAATTTTAATATGTCCTCACGAACATTCAACATCCATTCCGTGTATGCCCCACCAACTCCTATCCAATTTTTATTGGTCTTGTAATGTTTGTTATCCTGTTTCTTGGGTCGCCTCTCCTGGTCCCCCTCCCAATTCACTCCCAGTCGCGATCTCTTGGCCATTTTTCAAGCGAAAGCAAAACACAGCACAAAAGAAAGGAGCCGGCAAAAAAAAGCAAATCAGGGATATAATTCCAAGGATTTCTGGTGTGTACTCCGAACATTTCCTCAATTTTATTCGAATGCATTTTTCTCAGAAGAGCGCTGTTGCCGGGTACTCGCTCGCTCAAGGATGCAATAAACTTTTATGGATTAAACAACATTGCACACACAGAGTGAAAGACCAGCTACCGAATGCCGGTGAACGCCGAAAGGCTACCAGGATGTTGGCGAAGGTAACGCGAGAGCATTTCCTGTGGCGGTGTGCGAGTATGTGTCGAGGATAACGATATCATGTGCTCTTGTCGCTTTTTTGGGGGGAAATCTTTATTGTGGACAAAGTGGACAACGTGCCGTCCCGCTGGCTCTTCACGCATCCCAGCGCTCATGCAGCGGTTCCATGTCCTTCTGTAATTGCATTGCGGAGTGTATCGTTTTAACGTGTCCTTTGATATGTTACTCTGCAAGGTACGAGTACATACCTATTTTTGTTTCATTGTTTTTTTTATGAAGTCTGTATCCTGTTTTGTTTTCTCGCTCTTATGGATTTATGTTAATCCTATGCGCGAAGAATTCTCCAACTTGCATGCTCTTTGGGGTGTGTTCGTCCTTATTTGGGTCATCATCGCGTGGGGGATGGTAATGTAGACACCAGTGGTTATGGACTACTTATCGCTTACAAAATCGAGTGCTTTCCGATGCATGCATTCATTGGACGAAGTGCCTGCGAGTGTAATCGAGCATTTATGGCTGAAGGAAACATGAAAAATGTGGATGATGGAGTTTTTATGAGGCGGACGACGACACGACTCGCATATCATTGAGGAAACGACAGTAAATCTCAGGATGTGACGTTGGATGAACTGAGTTAACTTACACGCAATTAAAATTCTGTCTGAATGGCCCGAGGGGAAGTGCAGTGGTTTTCTTTTTTGTTTTTCAAGTGATGGTGCATTTCATTAAATCTTGCTGTTGACATTTGCTAGGGCGCTTAAGTGTGGGGGTAGTTTTTTGTCCGAAGCTCATGTTCCGGATAGATCCAGTTCGGTTGCAAGGGAGCTTCACAACTTTTCGTATGGTTGCCTACATATCACTGGGCATGTGTAAAGCATTGCATTTGTAAATAAGCCATTTTTGAAGAATAAGCGGCTGGTGATTCTGTTTGCGGTTCCTAGGCTGAACTTAGGGCTTTAATAAGGAAGCTATAATTTAATTTTTTAGAGCTAGGAATATTGAGCGCCCTAATGGCAGCGAGGAAAAGTAAGGCAGCAGTCAAACTAAGGCAAGCATAATAATAATAATATTTGTGGCGCAACAGTCCGAGGCGGACCTGGGCCTAGCTTCTCAGCAACCACTTGTGTTGTGCGTGCTAATGTTACTTCACAAGGGGAAGGAACCTACAGTTTAATGCCGACTCCGAACGGCGAAGTTGAGAAGCTTTTTCTAGACAGGAATACTTTTTAAGCATTGTCAGTGGCTCGAGAGAGGTGGTAACAGTGATTTATGAAAGTTGGTAGGTCGGGGATTCGAACCTAGCACCCTCTGCGTAGAGGTCGACGCACTAACCCACTACGCCACGCTGACTCAAGACGACTTAGGCAAGCATAGTGATTCCAAAATGTCCACCTTCGTGTGTTTGGATATCCGCAAGATCTCCACACTATGTCCAGTATACCGAAGCCAACGCGGACAGTAGGCTTGATGTCGTCCGCCTTGTCTATATCTTCAGGGATGCCATAAGCATGCGGTCTTGTTTAAGATGTTGCTGAATTTTTCAATCACTGTGAAAAATCCCTCTTTTTAAGAAGGGGGCAAAAGAGACTGCTCCAACTATAGTGGCATATCCCTCTTAAGTCTCCTCGTGAAAGTCAACGCTAAGGCTTTGGAAGCGCGTTCTAGAGCTATGGTCGAGTCAAGGATGGGGGATGAACAGTGCGGCTTTCGTCCCGGCAGAAGTACAACCGACCAGCTTGTCACTCTAAGAATGGTACTTGAGAGGGCTTGGGAGTTTGTCAAGCCCATCTACAGCTGTTTTGTAAATTTGGAAAAGGCAAATGGCCGAGTTCTTCGAGGTAAACTCTGGAGTGTTCTGCAGGAGTTGAGGGTCATCTTTTGAGGGCCATTCAATCTCTATACACAACCTGTAGCAGCTGTGTTCCGGTTAAAGGTGCTAAATCAACACCTTTCACCGTGGACGTTGGACCTCTTCAAAGGTGCGTCTTGTCACCTCTCCTTTTCCTTGTTTATATGGATTGGATGTTGCAGCGCAGCCGAGGCGAGGAATGTTTCACATTGGGAGGGTTGAAGGTAAGCCATCTTCTTTTTGCGGATGACTTACTATTTCCTCACATGTTCCCAGATGGAACTCCTGCGCGCACTGGATAGTTTTGTGGCCGTATGTGCTGACTCTGGGATGAAGGTTAACGTGAACAAATCAGAGGTAATGGTAATTTCCAGAACACCTGTTCAATGCACTCTACATGTTAGTGGAGACCCATTGAAGCAGGTGGACAAGTTTAAGTACCTCCGGGTCTTCTTCACGAGTAATGGGAGGTGTAGTACTGAACTTTCCAGTAGGATTGGTTAAGCTGGGTCAGTTTTGACACAGCTTGGGAGATCTGTAATCAGGAAGGCCGAGCTTAGTGTGAAAGACAAGTTCAACTCAGCGTTCGTTCCAACTCTCACCTTCTTCTTCTTCCGGTGGCGCTTCGGTCCGGGGTGGACCTGGGCCTCAACCAGTAAGCCTCTCCAGCCGGCACGATCTTTAGCCAGCTGTCTCCAACTGCGCACACCAAGTCGATTGAGGTCCTTCTCCACCTGGGTGTGCCATCGGTTCCGTGGGCGTTCTCTATTGCGTTGTCCCACTGGTTCGAAGACTGCAATGACCGAAAGAAAAAGATCACTGCTGAGATGACATTTCTTCGTGCTGTTGTGGGAATTAATCGCCGGGATAGGGTGGGAAACACGACAGTGCGCGAGGAACTCGAACGTTGAGCAGCTGCTTCTTCGAACGGAAAGAGCTGTGCCTCATTGGTTTGGTAACGTAGCACAAATGTCCCCACCATCACGACTTCCGAGGCGGGCAGTGAATGCGATTTCATCAGGGAGGCGACTAATTGGCAGACCCAGGATGAGATGGTTGGACCAAGTCCATAAGCTCGATGAGTTAGAGTCGATGGCGGAGGATCGAGTTGCCTGGGAATCTCTCGTGCGTGGCTTACCCTCGCGACCCCTTTAGTGGATCATGCGGGCCTGATGATGATGGTGATGATGATGAGAATCGCTGTTTGTGTCTATTTAGTTTAGTTTAATACAATAGAGTGTGTTCATTACCGGTCCCAGTACGTCAGCATCAAATGTCATGGCACCGGACATTGAATGTGATACCGGACCTACATGTCGCAGTTGAACTGAGTTCACCCCAATGCAAGACAACACCTCACCCTTTTCCCTAATTTTTCTTCATATCAGACTTGAAGTAAATTTCAAGCACTCTGCATTCCGGTTTATTTTGATTTTGTGTACTAATAATCTTTTTTGTTGTATTTATTGAATTTTGTTAGAATAAGCTTTTTTTTTTGTATAAATATCGCTCAGTAAAGTTTGAACAGGTCAGATATAATCCAACAGCTAACAAGGACTTGCATTTCTTAAATTCCAAGTGAGTCTGCTTGGAAGACTGAATATCTCATGTTCTGGTGTTCTAGTTGTGTTCTAGGAATAACGCCTATAGTCACTGTATTGAACCGTTGTCTATCAACCATACACAAAATACAGTAAAAGCGCTGTATTCAGAGTGAACCTAATAAGATGATTAAGGGTTAATACCACAAGAATCGGCTGGTTCCTATAGAAGCATTTTTCCTTCTTAATAAACACCTCTCATCTTTCACATGGCCCCTTCAGCTCTGTTTATGTAACTCAACAACGACCGCATCCTCGCTGAGGAAGGTGTTCTTCAGTTCAGTACGGCGTGGCGATATCAATGTGGGATGTTCGGGATATTCCTATGCATCACCAAAACTTCTGCTGTGTGTTAACTGGGGGCACTTCCTCCTCGAACCCTCTAAATACGGGGTAGTATCTCAATCATTAAGTTTTTTGTAAATTTTCTTTATTTCAATTTGTTCAGTTAAATTAATATTTGCTTAACATTTCCATTGCTAGGCTAAGTCGAAAGACATAGGATACGATTAAGTTTAGCTTAGAGTGCCTACCCAGAGCCAGTAAGTTTGCAAATATCTAGTAATTACCTTTGTTGGTCCAACTAGTTTAAAGAATTTTTGCTTAAAATGATTTTGTATCAACATGCACATCATTGTCTTCTCCAGTTGCACCTTCTGGTGTTTTTCGCTTCAAAAACAGAACTACGCTTCTTCATCGTCTGCTGATGATCCCTGATGACAGTCAGGGATGGATTTGAGCCTCAACCTTGAAGTGTGTACAGCTGGCACGATCTGTCCTGGTTCCGTGATCGTTCTCTGTTACATTTTCTCACAAGGACAGGCTCTTCGGGCTGCGACAGAGCAGTCTTGAAAATAACCGCGTTGAATCCATAGACGCCTGGCTAGGCTCATCATCAACATGGTTGAATCTTCTTCTCCAAATTCCATCACATGCACACAGGGCCAAAGAATAAATGCTTAACTTTTGTCTGTAAGAGACCAGGGGCTTCCTTATCAGCTCTTGTGATTGTTGGTATCTCCGCTTCAGCAGAGCATAATCGGGATGATTGGTCTAGAAGTAGAACTCTAAGACCCGATTGCCTTTTAAGCCCACCGTACTGATGGTGTTTGTATCTACTGCTTGAAGCCGTGGTAGACAAAGTCCTTGACTACCTCAAAAATATATGTGGCCATGGTGGTGTTGTTATCAAATTGTCTGTGGTGTGCGTCCTTCCTCGAAGACAGCATAATCATCGTCTTCCCTTCGATTTACCTCTAAACCCATTTTGGGCGCCACTCATGGCAACAAAGGCTCCATTGAGGGCTCAATTAATCCGAAATTAAGTAATACAAATTTAAACCCAAATATTCTGAGCTGAATATCACCAAGATTTTAAGAAAAGCGCGAAGACATAGCGTCTCTACTGATTGTGCTTATTCTTAGTACCTTGGTAATGTTTGTTTTGTAAATTTGTTTCTTTTATATAACTCACGTGAGTAGGCGAAAGGGAGAGAGAGAGAGAGAGCGAAATCCCCGATTTCATTCCTTAACTTCTGCAATTTCCGTGAGTTGAGAAAAGCCGGAGTTGATAAACTCATTGATTGTAATTTGAAAATTTAAACCATAAAATTTGAGTGCATGAAAGCAAATCCAGAAGTTGAAGAGAAATTTCCCAAAGTTGTGCTTAACTTTTGGTGAACAAAATGACTCTAATTGCTAAATCACCTCAAAATTGCAGCTGTCAATCGTGAACTCGCATTTTCGCATATTTCATTTTGTCCTCATTAACAGGCCGTGCAATTTTCCACCACGGCACGTTGGGAACGCACAAAGTCAAGTTCTCAAAAATGTCATCTGGGTAACCTAACAGTTGGACCGACTTGTATACGATCGTGCCTTCCGTGCTTACAACTGCTATCTTCTTTAGTAGGAGATTGTAGAAATCAGACGACAATGATCTGCTTGAAGTAAGCCGTTGGCGGTTTCAAACAGTTCGGGAGTCCTTGAGCCTAACTGCAGGATGCATCGCGTATGTGTTAGCGCGGTGCAACACAACCAGACCATTTTTGCATTTATTATCCCGAATTGTCCTTTTTGTGCTGTCGTTGGCTTTGTTGATGGGTGGTGATTATCTGCTCTGCTCGGCTTTCCTCTCTCCTCCTCGGTTGTGTTGTGCTGTGTGTGAAGAGAATGTTTGTTTTGTGGGCAGGATTGGTGCGTGATGTATTCGAAAAGGGAACAAGAGACAAGATGTACATCCTTCTGCTCCCGATTTGAATCCTTTGTGGCAGCAAATTGGGCCGTTTCTGTATTTTTGTTCTTCCTTATTTTTGCTTATATTGGGTCATCGTTTCGAATACTGTCGTAGGCGGCGATTAAGAGGTGATGCGTATCGATCTGAAACTCACTAGTCTTCTCCAGAATCTGCCTGAGTCTGAAAATTTGGTCTCCAGTCGATTTACCGGGCCGGAAACCGCGCAGCCGATAAGTGTGATGATGAACCGCCTTAGAAGTTCCCACAGTACACTGGGCGAGATCTTATAAGTAATATCGAGCAAGGTCATATGTACCTCTGTATTGGATGCAAGGCGTTTTAAGCTGATATTCCAGTCGTCAGACATGCTGTCGTCTTTCGACATTCTGCAGATGACCTAGTTTATACTCTCTAGCAGAACATCGCCACCGGCCTTGAAGAGGTCTGATGATAGACGATACGAGCCTGCGGCTTTTGTTGATCTTTAATGACTGTGCCGACTTATTCAAAGCTAGGTGGAAAGGCTATTTCGTCGATTGGTATGGGGAGTACTTGCTTCATTTTACTTTCGAATACCTAAGCTCACAGCTAAGTCTGCAGTCAATTTTTAGACGGTTGATCGTCGTCGTGGTGTTTCAGGAGAATACAAAAAAGGGCCACGTCATGTGCAAAGACAAGGGCTTTTAAGAGAATTCGAGTAGACTGGAAAATAGTAAATGGGGTCGTCAATAATAATTATATGGGTGGTTCCCATAGAGGATGTCGTAGCTCCTACATCAACCGCTCGAATTGTTCGTGCAATGAAGGAGGAGGGGACCTACAACTTACTCCTATAGGTCGCAGTAGTGTCTGTGACTCGAAAGAGGTGCAGGTACGGATTATAAAAATTTCTTGAGTCAGGGATTGAGCCTAGAACCCCCAACTTAGGAGTCAACTCACTTACCACCACTCTATGGGTCTCCCATCTAAAATTTCTTACAGCAAAAAATTGTCTCCACTTTTAATAACATGAAGACTAATATTCCCTTTCTTTTTTTTCGTTTCAGGTAAGTTGTGGTGCAAAGCCTAGAAGCCTGTGAAGTCAGACCATTATTCCAATGGACACCATTCGTAAGTACATCAGAATTGGGAAGGCTTTCAAGTATTTCTCGGTGACTATGTGAATCTATCTTGGGGCAACACAAACGTCAGAACTTCAGGCCTGTGGATAACCATCTGAAGCAGGGGCCTCCTAGTCCTATTAAATCAACACGGGTTTCACAGAACCCTCGTCGCACTCAACTCTAAGCTGAAGGAAAACAGATTTCTGGTCATCTCCAACCGCAGTGGCAACAAAAAAACTTTTACCTCACCCCAAACTTTTGCCAAAACTCACCCTTTGTGCGAGCGCATCACGGACCCCAAAGTTTTCGATCATTTTTTTTTTTTTGCGACTTCATAGCGAATTCTGAAAATGGAAAAAGTTGCACGCCCTTCGACAGGATACACAAAACCATTTCGCATGAGTCATCATGATCCATGGCCTCCTACGTAGTACATCATGCATGGACGTGTAGCTTCCTCCCTGCGAGCCACCCCGGGAGACACACAAAACCGAAATGTTTCGATTCCCCAACCAGATCCTGTGAGCGCACCTCGCGTCCCTTTTGGATTAAAGTAATGAAAACAAAAAAAGGAAGACAGACATCATCAATCGTCCATTTTGTGGGTTCTCCACTCAGCTCTCGCTCTCCCTCTCTCTCTATCTCTCTTAGCCAACGATTCGAAGTGCGAGTTATGCAATGTGGAACTGACGTCGGGCCTGCATGTGGAACAGTCGTCGAGTGTCTCAAAAAGGGGCCGCCACCGCTGCCGCCGGCCATCGTCTATGCTTGGTGAATTTAGTTTTTTTGCTGTTCCCAACCCACTGGCCCACTGACTAAGTTTGACTTTGAGACTGGCGGCGTGTGAGTGTGTGTGTCTGGTGCTTTATTGCGAATCCTGCCAATAAATTGGTCAGTCGATTACGTCTCCTTTTCCTCTGGTTGTTCCTCGAGGGCACTCCGCCTCTGTGCCGGATTATGTGGCACTGGGACAGAAAAAAGCTGTGACTTTCAGGATAAAACAAAAAAACGAAGAATACAACTAAAATATAACAAAGTCAGAAAAATGGTCGTCCTTGCCGTCAGGATAACAATCCCCCCACCGGCCTCCGACCCACCAGAGATGAGCGACTGTAGAGGGAGAGTTGAAACATCACACAGAGGAGATCCTGTGCGAGCTGAAATTGTGTCAAAGTGTAATGTACGTCTGTTGTCCTTTTTGTGCTGTCGTTGGCTCCGTTGATGGGTGATGATTCTCTGCTCTGCTCGGCTGTCTCCTCCTCTCCGCTGTGTGTGAGAATGTTTGTTTTGTGGGCTGGATTGGTGCGTGATGTATTCGAAAAGGGAACAAGAGACAAGATGTACATCCTTCTGCTCCCGATCTGAATCCTTTGTGGCAGCAAATTGGGTTTTCAACATTTTTCTTCATATTTTTCTGTTTTCTGTTTCTGTATTCTTGTTCTTCGTTATTTTTGTATTTTGTATATTTTACTACCCCACCTCCTTTTGTCTTGTAGTTTTTTGTGTCAAGTCATGAGTTTCTTTTGTTTTCTGCAGATGGATTTATCCGTCGTCAGATGGATGGGCAGACGACAGAACTAGGCGGACGACGACGATACGGTTATTCTATGTAAATGCGTTCATTAGAACATGATTGTATCTGAAAGTTTATTGTGTGGACTAGGTTTTGAGTAAATGAGTCGAGCTGATCATCGGAGAGATTGCTTGGAATCGCCTAGAGGGAATCTATGCTTGAAGCTTTCCATTTCATTTAAGTCCTGGATTCTAATCTTGCAATAACTTTCGAATGAGAAATTTTAAATGTTGGGCTGTAGTATGAATTGGAGCACAAAAATTAAATACCTCTAGTGGAATCTCTCGACGCGGGACTGTGTTCATATAATGAGCGATGTTTTTGTTTCTCTTTCATTCAACTGTCAAATTTAAAAATGCTCTGTTCTTCTCTCTTCTTCTTCTTTATTTGGCGCTACGGTCCGGGGTGGACCTGGGTCTCAACCAACAAGCCTCTCCAGCTAGTCTCTGGCTAGCTGTCTCCAGTGTCGCACCCCAAGTTTGTTGGTTGCGCCACCTTAAACGCGGGCGTCCTCTGTTGCGTTGTCTCACGGGTTCGGAGTCGTAGACTCTTCGGGCTGCAGCAGTGTTGACCATGCGCTCTACATGGCCCAGCCATCTTGGGCGTTGGATCCAAAAACGTCTGACTTGACTCATGTCGTTGTACAGCCCGTACAGTTCGTGGTTGAATCTTCTCCTCCAGAAACCGTCAATGGAAACTTTCTCTCGAAGAGACCAAGGACTTCCTCATCCGCTTTTTAAATTGTCCATGCCTCCGCGCCGTACAGCAGGACTGGGATGATCAAGGTCTTGTATAAAGTCAGCTTGGTCCTTCCAGAGATGGTTCTTCTACTCAATTGCCTCTTGAGCCCGTAGAAACAGCGGTTGGCAAGAGTAACTCCGCGTTTCATCTCGGTGCTGATGTTCGTACTATTTACTGCGGAGCCGAGGTAGGCAAAGTCCTTGACTACCTGGAAGTTATAGCTGCCCATTGTGACGCTCTGTCCAAGACGATGTTGCGTGTCCTTCCTTGATGACAGCATATACTTCGTTTTGCCCGCATTCACCACTAGACCCATTTTAGCCGCCTCCGCCTCAATGCCAGAAAAGGCCTCATTGACGGCTCGCTGTGTTCTACCAATCACGTCAATGTCATCCTCGTATGCTAACAGTTGTACGGACTTCTGGAAGATCGTGCCTCTAGTGTTGGCGTGTGAGTCTTGCACGATCTTTCCCAGGATGATGTTAAAGAAATCACATGACAGCGCGTCGCCTTGTCTAAAGCCTTTTTTGACATTGAAGGTCTCGGTGAGTTCGTTACCGACCTTGATGGAGCAGCAAGAATTCTCCATCGTCATCCTGCACAACTTGACGAGTTTGGCAGGAATATCAAAACTAGACATGGCGTTATATAGCTCGTCCCTATGCACGCTGTCATAAGTGGCCTTGAAATCGACAAAAAGGTCGTGGGTCGTGGGATCTGCATTTCTTGGGTCTTTTCCAGGATCTGCCGTAGTATGAAATTCTGGTCGATGGTGGACTTCCCTGGCCTGAAGGCACACTGATATGGACCTATCAGGTTATTTGTAAACGGCTTCAGGCGAGTACACAAAACGGCAGAGAAGATCTTGTATGCGATGTTCAGGAGACTTATCGCTCTAAAGTTGGCGCAGTCAATGGGGTCTCCTTACTTGTGGACTGTTAGGATTGTCATTTCATCATGGAGGGCCTTACACTGGAACAACGGTTAGAAATTGTAGTAAAACATGACTGATTGGGCCACCCTAGAGGCTGGTGGAGTTGGTTCTATTATAGAAGTTCCGGTCCACTTAAAAAGGTTTTCCAAAAATGTCCAAAAAATGTATTCAATTCCGCGAGCAGTTCATGAGATGTCGCAATATTATTGTCAAGAGTGAAAAACTCCTCTGGCATCGCAGGTCCATGTATTATCTTCTCTCTGACCAACTTGATGTCCTCTTAATCGATAAACCTACATTTTTTAAAACCATTTGAAAATGATCTTGGAGTAACATCTTCTCACTCCATTTTGAGCCAGCTGCAAGCGTCTAATTTCAGCGACTTTTAGTTGCTAACTGCTATAAGGTATTTTCTATAAGGGGACCTTAAGCTTTTTATGATGCCTTGATCAAGTGGCTGTAGAGATTCGAAGTTATAATTGCAGGAAAAAAACTTCAGCTTGATGTTTTTTTAATCCGCTTACAACATTGTTTGTCAAAGAAGAACCGATTTTGCTTTTTCAATTTCTTGTCAAAAATGGTCAACCAGTCTTCAAATTAAAAATCATCCAACGAACGCTTGAATGAACTTCTCCTGGTTATTCCAAATGCTTTTTCGATGTGCACACTTTTTAAAGCTCTAGATCTAATTAATATTATAAACATGTTAGGTTAGGTTGAGGTGGCTGACTGCCGCGCATTCTGACAGCAGACACACTTAGGCCAAGCATAGGCCAATTGTGTTACCACGCGGATCTTAGGCTACCTATTCCACAAACCAATTTATGCTTTTGATAAAGCGAAGGAGAGGGCTGACTATGATGCTGCTCCGTTCAGCCAGATTAACAAAGAAATGGGCTCCCAGAAGTCTGAATCTACAAGATGAGCAGTGTAGCTACATAGCAAGTGTTCGATGGTTTCATCCTCATCCTCGTCCAAGCAGCTTCTAGAGATATCATTATAGGGAAGGCCTAGTCTAGAGGCGTGAGTTCCGATGGCACAATGCCCTGTTAAAACGTCAATAAGAGATCTGAGGTTTGGCCTGATCAAGCTAAGCGATCGTTTGGGATCGATCATAGGCCAGAGTTGTTTGGTAATGAGGCATCCTGTGCCAGATATCCATCTGCGGAATCTTTCAGCAAGCGTTTTAAGCTGTAGCAGATGTTCTATACTAGCGATAGGCGTCGAGGGTGGGTCTCCATCCGGAAAGAGCACGGAGCTTGTGCCCTTTCTAGCGAGTTGGTTTGCTTCGCAATTCTCTGGGATGTCACAGTGTCCCCGTACCCACATCAGTTGGATGCTAAAATACTTGGCCATCTCGTTAAGAGATAGGCGGCAATTAAGGGAAGTCTTGAACTGAATTCAGAGATTTAATCGCTGCCTGGCTGTCGGAACAGATGACGATATCGCTGCTCTATATAACATTGCTTTTTTTAGCCAGGGCAGGGTTTCTTTAATCGCTATAGTTTCAGCCTGAAAGACTCTACAGTGATTAGGTAGCCCTCACTCTAACCTAACCTTTGCTTTCCACTGGATTTCAAAAGTGAACTCACACCTTTTTTCCTTGCGTGACAACTCTTGTTATGCACGAATTATTCCATACATTCAATTTGATTGAATCAACATGAAAACAAAGGACATTGTATCGAAAAGGCATTGTGTGCCGAGTTTTAGGGAATGAATGAACAAAGGTTGGCTAACTCAATTATTCAGCGAGTAAATCTAGATTCAATTGATGCTTCCATTTAACTCCAAAATAATGGGCATTGTTGTGACACATTCTATTAAGATTTAAATGTCGATATAATATGAAAGCACTAACAACATGGTAAATAACTAATGACATCCTACATAAAGGAGCTAACGGCCTATCGTTTAGACGTTCATTCGTTTGGTTGCATCCATTTTCGATATGGGCTGTTGCCAAACTCAGACGGTTCATGAATATTGTATGGAGCCTCAGGAGGAAGAACGACGTGAAGGGTAAGTGCTTCACTTAACCCTGGCAATGTACGACGATTTATTTCCAGTCGGAAGTGCAAGTAGCTGTAAAGTGTCCAATGAGTGCAGTATTTGACACCATCTATTGGAAATAATGAAAATAATCCTGCTCCAGCCGCCGAGATGGGATTTCTTCGTGTTGTATTCGATTGTTACACGCCATGATAGGGTAAAAGACATGACAGTACGCGAGGAATTGGCTGTGATTCGATAGTTTTGGCGGGAATTTCGCCTCAGAGGCTTAGCTGGAGTGTGATTGCATTAGCGGGCTACCGCTGGGCATACCCAGGACGAAGTGCTTGGACAAGAATCCCAAAACTTGCCTGGTCGCGGTTGGGCATAACTCCTGATTGATTAGATTCGATCAGACCTAGAGATCTCTCGTACGCACTTTGCCCACGAAACCTCTTTTGGGGATCATGAGGGCCACTGAAGGTAAAATAAGAAGTGACGAGAAGTCAGTCAAGTGCTCAAGTTAGAAACCCCACTGCATTGCCTCCCTCCATGAATTCACTTCTCATCATTTCGTCAGTTCATCAGTTCACCCTCAAGCTTGCTTTCGTATACAAAGTGAAGTTTGGACACATGTCGGTTTTTCAGACGCACGACGAACGATCAAACCGAATTTTCCGTTCGGAAGACGATTTGAAGTAGTGGATACTGATACTCTCCCAGTATGTACCGAAGATTGTCCATGAACCATCATTTTCATTGTAATTCATGTACGAATTATGGAATTCGTAACAACTTAAATACTAGACAAATATGCTTAAAACTAGTTGGACGAACAGTGTTAGTAACTTATTCTAACTTACTGACCCTTGGCGGGTACTCTAAGCTTAACTGAAACTTATTCTATGCCTTTCGACTTAACCTAACATTATTATGTAAAAAAGAAAATTTTAAAGTAACTAATATACATTAAGAAAAATTTTTAAATTTAGCGACAGAACATTTTTGTTTTAAAGAAATTACAAGCTAACTTACATTCTACCTTAAAATAAAATTTACAAACTATTTTAAGCTTATCTTAGTGTTTTTTTTTTATTTTTTTATAATAATTGACATATACATACAGCTTACTCACTACCTTACAACTACCCTAGGATATGTAAGTCGGCCATAGGTTACAGCTGATGTATAAAATCCGCTGCAAGACGTGGACCGATTACTCCCCATGAGGGGATCTGAACTACCCTTTCTAACCGGGGACTTAAGGGTTCGACGCTGGAGTTGTCTCGCTCCACAGCCACCAGAACTTTCTATGTTGCATAGCAACATCCCGCACATCCCGCCTTGATACCGCCGTACTGAACCGGAGGAGACCCTCCTCATCTCGTTGTGCGACAGAGCGGTCGTGGTTGAGTCGCCCATCCACAGTTGATCTGGTTATGTGGTAGATGAGCGACACCGCATTTACGTCTTGTATCAGACTGTGGAGAAATGCTTCTCGGGGGACGAAGCCGTTGTAGCGTACCCGGTATAATGAATTGGGTTAGTAAGCCTCTGAGATCAGGTTATTGACCGAGTTCATCGCTCTAGCAGTATGACCTCGAATCAACTTCAGCAGGAAATTGTCCACTCTTATCAGGTTTGCCCTGCTGTATAATACTTCATTGGAATAGAATTTTCTGTCCTGGGACTTTGGAGTTCGATAAAGGCGAAGGCAAGCCCTAAGACAAGCCCTCTCGAACAACCCAATCTTTTCCATCAAGCTTGCACTCACGTTGACCCACACGGGACAACCATAGGATAGCATTGGCCGGATGAGGGTCATGTAGCAGATAACCTTCACTCTCGCATCGAGTTGGCCTCAGGCCCTGACCAGAGCAGGATCTACATGTTTCATGTCCGTGGAACAGTCACCAGTGTCCTTGAAGTGTGTATGCTGATAATGACTAGACTCTTGCCAGTGGCTTGTCTTTGGCACATGTGCACAATATTTCTGACAAACAAACCTGTCTAAGCATTGGTGCTACGACATGCCCATTTATGGGCAAAGGAGATATCCAACTTCGGCAAGATTTTCCTCTAGTCCATGACGGCATTTTTGAAGTGTGCGCCATAAAACGGCAGCCAATTTGTGGATTTTAAAGGAAGATGGCTGCAGATACCGATGCCGTGACGGCAAACGGCGTGACGCCGTCACGACATCAAACCCCCTCAACCGCAAGGGTTGGTTGGTCCACACTTTTCGGGAAAATTCAATTGCATTTGTCGTGACGGCGTCAAGCCGTTTGCCGTCACGGCATACAACTCGGTTTTACTTCCAATGCATCTACATCTGTTTCCCGCCAGGGACAGCTGGCTTTCCAACGCCGTCATCAACGACCACGATATTGCCCTTTTCACTGACGGATCAAAAATGGACTCAGGTACTGGGGCCGGATCCGAGCTCATGCAGGAATCATTCAGACTTCCCCGTCACGGCAAAAAACTCGGTTTTACTCCCAATGCAACCAATTTTGTTTCCCGAAAGGGACAGCTGGCTTTCCAACGCCGTTACCAAAAATGGACACAGCGACCGGATTCTACTCGAATACCTTGCACATGCAGAAATCATTCCGACTCGCTAATATGTGCAGTCTCTTCCAAGCTGAGATTCTGGCAATAGAGAAAGCAGCCAAACACATGCAAGAAACAGATATCCCACCATCAGATATCGACATCTTTGTTGACAGCCAGGCTGCACTGAAGATCAGAAGGAATTGACGCGACTCACTAAAGTCCATCAGTCACCGCAAGGTCAAACTCTGCTGGGTCTCGGGCCACAGCTCAATAGCAGGGAACGAGAGAGCAGACGAATTGGCCAGACAAGGGTCTGCAATGGAGATCAGCGAAGCGGATACATCACTGCAGCCACCGATCAATGTACTACTCCGACAGCATTCTTAAAGACGCCAACTCGTCTTGGCTCGCAAGAGATGACTGTCACATGACAAGAGCAATGTGGTCAGAGCTCAACAACGGCAAAACAAAGAAGCTCCTGGCATTGGACCGGCACTCAATCCGTGTGCTCGTCGGAGTGATCACAGGATACTGCCCCATCGGAGCAATGCTCCGAAAATGGAATGCGATCCCTGCCGGAGCTGCGGTGACGAGGATGAGACCGAGGATCCAACATCTGCTTTGCCACTGCCCAGCTCTCTAGAACTGGCGCCTTACTGCGCCAATGATTCTTCGCAGACTGCGGACCTAGGAAATGCGGATATATCGGATCTTATAAGATTTGTAAGGAGCACAGGGTGGTTCAAGCCATCACGTGACACAGGATAGGTTTATTCGGAATGTGTACTCCACTGATGAAGGTATTGACAATAGGCCCTAGGGCCTCCGAGTGG
This sequence comes from Eristalis intricaria, assembly GCA_964034865.1. Lineage (NCBI taxonomy): Eukaryota > Metazoa > Arthropoda > Insecta > Diptera > Syrphidae > Eristalis > Eristalis intricaria. The sequence continues at coordinate 23,770,629 of OZ035873.1, read as the reverse complement.
AAGTGATGTTCTGCCATCACACTCCCATTCCTTAACCAAACCTGGCCTGCTCCCAATGCACGTCAATGGAAGTCTCACGTCAAAACTCCATCAAATTTTTTCACTCATTCTCGCGATTGTCAAGCGGAACAGGATCGTCTTTGGCAAAGAAAAACTCACATCCCCACTCAACTCGTGTATTCTTCACCGGGCGACCTTAAATGTTGTCTCGTGTGCCAGTCCTCACATTTACGATAGCTACCATCAACGTGCTTAAAGCGACTATTCTCAGTCTTGGTGTGCACACAATTAAATAAATCCACAAAAACACCAGCGATTCCAAGTAAACAGCTTTCGCGTGTGACTTCAACCGCAAGGAGATAACTCGTATCGATCCTCGCCGAACGTCCTCGTTCGAATCAACGTTTATATCCCTCGAATGGCAGTCATATCTGGCACTCGGTCAGTGCAAGCGAACCATTAAATTCGCCCGATCACCCCCTGCGCTCCACCTAACTGGGTTATAAAGAATCGGTTTTATGTTATCGTTTGCGCAATCCACTTAATAGATAATGCCATTCCGCTTCTTATTCTTCCGTATTCCGCAGTCCAACGAACCTTGGGTCCTCTTTGCTCGCCCTCTCGACTAATAATCCAATTTCGTGGTAATTGGGTCCACTCTGCGCGTTGGTATTTGCCAGAGACTTCCACCGGCGGCGGAGAAAACAAAAAAAAAAAATAACCCAATCCTGACTGACCATCGACACACAAGCTGCCTCCTGCCATGACATGACATGAACATCCTTTCCACACACACACACACACACATGGCGAACCCAAACTATTCATTTCATAATCATTTCATTTTCGTGCAGTTCCTCTCTGGTAACGGCTTAATGAAGCGTTCTGTTGTCGAAAAATGTGGATAAGAAGATACCCCAGACCAAAGGTGGTGATGATACACCAACAAAAGCAGCCATCATCCATTTGCCACCCACTCAATGGTTGAATCCTTGCCTTGCCATACAGGGAGCAGGACTCAGTAAGATGGAATAGAAATGATTACGATTCCTTTTGTGTTCGCTACCCGGGAGCGATGCCAGCAGGAGCCACACAATTTCCACAATCAGAAGTAATCAAGGAGCGAGAAACTTCCTTTCGTTTTGAATGGTGTGTCCTTTCCTCCGCTCTTCTTCTATCTGCTGATTGTGGCTCATTTCGCATCGATGCAGCGGTTGTACGCTGGATAGGATAATAACGCTGATGCTCCAAGGGTGGGTGGGCGGTTAGGCAGCCAGCCTGCTGCAGTGTCACCCAACCGTAGTCAGTGGCGGTGAAAGGATAATAACTGAGATTTTCTCCTTCTTTTTTTTTTTGTCATTCCTGTCTGGGTGAAACGATGGCATACGAGTCGAGCGAGCGATGGTCTGGTAATTCAAAGGACACCGAGAGGATGTTCGATGGAACAATGCCACGGAATGAAGGAAGCCAAGACAAGCGAGCGAAAGAACCGAAGACAGAGACGCTTTGCTCCTTTTTCGGAAGACGAAACATTTATTTTAATTCCTTTGATGCATCACTTCCTTGCCATTCGCTGGGGTGGCGGCAGCTGTGGCGGCAGAAAAGACGGGCGTAAGATCCTGTGCCAGAATCTCAGATGAGATACTCATATCTGCAATGGTGCACAACTGTGGTTTGCATTCAAATAGGGGTTCGAAGAGAGTTGCTCCGGTTTGTGTGGCGCTCGGCTGGATGCGGATGATTGAGCATTTGTATTTGTGGTCATTGTTGTAATTGTAACTGCCTTTGTCCGAATGTAATCATTGTGAAAGGATCTGCTCTAAAGGACCCCCGACGAGGCGGCAGAGCAGAGGGCGAGACACGCAATTATGATGATGACAAGGTGGCTGTTTAATGGAATGGATACGGTCTTGACGATACTTCAAGTGAAAAGATTTTCATAGATGAGCAGAGCATGCCATCGGTAAGTGTATTCATGGATTTTGCATCGCCTTGAGCGGTCTGAAATGACTTTTCTTCCTTCTGAGTCAAGGCTCAGTTTGACTTGGATTGTGTTCAAAATTCCTAGCCTCTGGGAGAAGGGCATTCTGGTCATTCTTGGCCAAAGTGTATGTGCAGATGCAAGGAGGCATGAAATTTAATTCTGCTGCAACCATCTGGTGTCTAAGTGATTGGGGGCACTCCCCAAGCGTGATTGATTAAATTGACTTTGATTTTGTTTGGACATCATTTACGTATGAATGTTGGTGGAAGTCAATGCTTTTCCACATGACTGCAGGTTTTATAGCATTCATTTAAGTAATCATCAGCATATCTGTCGTTTGTAAATTTCAGCTGTGTCTACCGCTGCCATCCGGGATGGAACTCGGCCTAAACTAGCATGCATCTCTAGCTAGCTGTGTCTAATTTCGAACACCAAATTGAGGGTGGTCCTCTCCAACGGTTTGCTATAACAGCGAGGGTCCTCTGGTGAAATGTCTCACTAGCCGTGTTTTTTTTCAAAAATCTATAAATCGTGAAGTAGAATTTTGCACCTAAAGCACATACAGAAACCTATCACTGCCTATAATGTCGGCAGTGAAAAGTGACTGCCGATGAAAATTCGACTTCGAAATTTGTTCATATATTTCGACAGGGATTCGAACATATAAATTTCTTTTTCATATATCTTGACAGATAATAATCAAAGCCAATGCGAATCGTTTTTTTAGTGATGCGATGAAAAAAACACGGTTACTGTCTCAAAGTTTTGCTCAAGGCTTGGCTACCATAGGCGTTGGAGCCTAGGCACAAATCGCATTTCTGTACATCCGATACAGATTCCACTGAATCATCTTCTGCAATCGCAGTCAACGCGAACTCGACCAAAAATTGCACGCTAAGGGTGTCTATTGAGGAGGCTAATGTCTTCTTGAGCCACTATTTATATCGTCGATGTCACTAAGAGCAACCATTATTCAACTATAGTTCAATGATTTCTTTATTTCCAACCACTGTGATTCACAGTGATACGCTCAGCCGTATTTTGAAAATCAGTTTCATTCGAAAGTGAGTAGAGTTCGAAAAATTTGTATTCTGAGATTCGAACGATTCGAAAGTTCACTTTTCCAATCGAAAATGCTTCTTTTTTTCGACAAATAGGGCCCAGGCACCTCGCTGCAGGCCTCAAGTCTGTGTAAACACCACTTTGACTTTCACAGTGCAAACAATCTGCATAGACATTACTTTCTATCAATTTGTCGTGGTTGTCGGGTCGGAATGGACAGCCAAAGCATGCACCGCCATGATCACTGGCACTTGTTGTTTGCCACAAAACTGACAAACTTTTATAAATTTCCAAAAAATCGATAAAAAAAAACTATCCATCCATTTTTTCATACATGTAAGATTAAGTCAAGATTAATTCAATTTCTTTATTTAATAATTCAATAGCTTATAATGACATAGTATATTAAGTTGTATAAAAAACCAGGTTGAAAAAAAAACTTGACTGACTGTCTAAATACCCACCCACTGCTTGCTGCTCGTCACGAGGTTCTGCTGCCGACTGATTGTCTCTTCAGTGATGGGACTTGGGACATGCATAATTCTTCTCTATTTGGCGCTACAGTCTGGGGTGGACCTGGGCCTCAACCAACAAGCCTCTCCAGCTAGCACGGTCTCTGGCTAGCTGTCTCCAGTGTCGCACCCCAAGTTGGTTGAGGACCTCCTCCACCTGTGTGCGCCACCTTAAACGCGGGCGTCTTGTGTTGCGTTGTCCCACGGGTTCGGAGTCGAAGACTCTCCGGGCCGGAGCTGAGTTAATACGCTCTGCATGGCCCACCCATCTTAGGCGTTGGATCCGAAGACCTCTGACTAGACTCATGTCGTTGTACAGCCCGTACAGTTCGTGGTTGAATCTTTTCCTTCAAAAACCGTCAACGCAAACAGGACCAAAGACCGCACGCAGAGCTTTTCTCTCGAAGAGACCAAGGACTTCCTCATCCGCTTTTGAGATTGTCCCAATCCGCGCCATACAGCAGGACTGGGATGATCAAGGTCTTGTATAAAGTCAGCTTGGTCCTTCCAGAGATGGTTCTTCTACTCAATTGCCTCTTGAGCCCATAGAAACAGCGGTTGGCAAGAGTTGCTCTGCGTTTGTTATCGGTACTGATGTTGTTTGTACTATTTACTGCAGAGCCGAGATAGACGAAGTCCTTGACTAACTCGATGTTATAGCTGCCCATTGTGACGCTCTGTCCAAGACGTCGATTGTGGCCTTTCTTGATGACAGCGTTTTTCCCTCATTCACGGCTAGACCCATTTTAGCCGCCTCCGCCTCAATGCCAGCAAACGCCTCATTGACGGCTCGCTGTATTCTGCCAATCACGTCAATGTCATCCTCGTATGCTAACAGTTGTACGGACTTCTGGAGGATCGTGCCTCTAGTGTTGGCGTGTGAGTCTTGCACGACCTTCTCGATGATGTTAAAGAAATCACATGACAGCGCGTCGCCTTGTCTAAAGCCTTTTTTGACATTGAAGGTCTCGGTGAGTTCGTTATCGACCTAGATGGAGCAGCGAGAATTCTCCATCGTTATCCTGCACAACTTGACGAGTTTGGCAGGAATGTCAAAACTAGACATGGCGTTGTATAGCACATCCCTATGCACGCTGTCATATGCGGCCTTGAAATCGACGAATAGGTCTGCATTTCTTGGATCTTTTCCAGGATCTGCCGCAATGTGAAGATCTGGTCGATGGTGGACTTCCCTGGCCTGAAGCCACACTGATAAGGACCTATCAGGTTATTTATAAACGGCTTCAGGCGAGTACACAAAACGGCAGACAAGATCTTGTAAGCGATGTTCAGGGAAATGAATAATGGTGGTAAGTAATCCAGAGAAAAGGTGGTAGAAAAGTGGTAGCAAAGACAAAAAAAGGTTTCCGAGTTAATTCATTAGTATAAACAAAAATAACTTTAAAACAAAGTAACATAAAAAAATTACAGAAAAGTAAATAAATTAAAATCAGTCCATTGTTTATCACATCCTTACTTATATTATAAATGCGAAAGTAACTCTGTCTGTCTGTCTGTTACCCTTTCACGTCTAAACCAATGAATAGATTTTGATGGAATTTGGTAGAGAGATAGATTTGATCTCGGAGATGTACTTAGTCTACTTATTCCGGGTCTAAGGGGGAAATGGGGCGAAACCCGCATTTTTTCATCTTCACACAGTCTTGGCTCATTAATGGCTTATCGGATTGAAAAACTAAAAAAAAAATGCTTTTTAGTAAATTTATCCCTTATTCATTTGAGCTATAACCCATTCTTTTGGATTGGAAGTAATTATCGTTTAAAATGTCCATCATTAGAGACCATCGGTAACAATCAACCAGCAGTGGCGACTATTAACATGGTGTGTGTGGTTCTCCGCATGCAGTACCATATATACACTCCATATCAAAATTCCAGTGTATTCTCCTTTTAAATCGTAAGAAAAACAGACGCCATCCTTCTGGGAAATACTCAAATGGAACATGTTACTGCGTGGTTAAAACTACACACCATGTTCGGTCGCTGCTGCTGATTGATTGTTGTCGATAGTCACCAAGGCAGACTGCGGCGTGGTGCGGCCAAATATAATTTCTTTATACGGCTTACAATAATTTAATATACAATGACGCCTTAACAAAGGTTGAAGACCAAGTGATAGCTATTACTGGACAAATTTTTCTTCTAATTTTTGGATGAGCAGACCACAAAATATTGGGGAAGTAATTAGTGATTTCATGCGAGAACTAGATTACGATACTGCTTCTTGAAAATGCCAAATAATGGATGCCGTTCCACTTTTGAACACAGGACAAAGATTAATCTTTGATAAAGTTATGCAAAAAATTGAAAGGTTGAAAGGTGGCGACGGTGGTTTGTTCTTTTTGGATGTTCCAGGAAGCACTGGCAAGACCTTTCTTTTAAATTTACTATTAGCACAAGTTGGGAAAGATAAAAAAATTGCTGTTGCAGTAGCTTCCTCTGGAATAGCTGCTCACGGCGCACTCAGTTCTTAAATTGCCTTTGAACTTCGCTCATGAGGAAATGCCAGTTTGTAACATTAGCAAAAACAGTGAGCGTGGACGAACGTTGCAAGAGTGTAGACTGTTGGCTTGGGATGAATGTACGATGTCTCATAGAAGAGCAATCGAAGCACTAGATCGCACTATGAAAGATATAAAGAGCAACCAGAGTATTATGGGAGGGATGGTGGTACTTTTAGCTGTTGACTTAAGACATACCCTTCCAGTGATTACTAGGGGCACCCCAGCAGATGAAATAAATGCATGTTTGAAAGCGCCTATATTATGGGTACACGTAAAAAACTTCCGTTTGACTATAAATATGCCAGTTCAACTGCACAATGATGCACAATGAGGGCAATATGAGACTGCTCTTCTAAAAATCGGAGAAGATCGTATGGCGACAGGCAGTAACGACATGATTACACTGAGCCGTGAATTCTGTCAAATTGTCGTTAATATAGATGACTTGAAAAATAATGTCTATCCCGATCTGCAAAAATAAATATGGGCAATCGGGAATGGATTTGTATTTTTAGCGCCTACAAATGGGACTGTGTGGAAGATAAACGAACAAACGTTACATACGTGGAGGGGTGTAGATGTTGTCGAGCATCTCTCGGTAGACAATGTTATGGACCCTGAACAAGTAACGTTGTACCCTTTAGCATTTTTGAATTCTTTAGAATTATCAGGAGTGCCTTCTCATAAGTTGAGGTTAAAAGTTGATGTTCCGGTCCTGTTAATGGGAAACCTTGATGCTCCGAGGCTATGTAATGGTACACGGGAGCAAGTTACTCAATTGGGACGGAATATTATAAAAGGAATGACTGAAATGGCAAAAGGACAAAATGTTTCAATTCCCCGTATTCCTATAATTTCGACTGATTTTCCCTTTCAGTTTCAAAAGAGTGCAGTTTCCCCTAAAAGCAGCATTTGCAATGACAATAAATAAAGCTCAAGGACAAACGCTTAAAGTTCAGGTACACATTTTGAAAAACCCTGTTTTTTCCCTAAGGCAACTCTATGTGGCCAGCTCACGAGTGTCGTGCCCGTAAAATCCTTATGTTTAAGCAGAGGATAGAAAAAAAATGTAGTTTCTAAAAATGTGTTAAAATAAGACATTTACAGTAAATCACGGTAGTTTGCAGTTAGAATGTATTGTTCGGAAAATTAGTATCCTAAAAATGAAAAAGTATACCCACGCGGATGAAGTCGCGGGTAAAAATTAGTGTATTATATATGAATATATACAGTTACGGACACAAGAAATAGGACCACCGAATATCTTTAGTAGATTCCATTCCAAAACGCTGAGGTCTGTATGCTGCATTTTTTTATGCCATATCTACCTTTGGCTATCAGATTCGATTCAATCGAAAATCACTTTTGTCTCAGTTTTGCAATTTTTTTTAGCTTTTGGAAACTTAGACGGTTTTTCCTGTGCTTCTTAGTAAGGACCGGCACTACTCTGGGACAGATTTTAAAACCAGATAGAAGCGTATTAACTTTGATTTCAATGCGATTCGAACCGGGGACCCCACTAACCAGGGGCAGGCACTCTGGCAACTGCGCCATCCAGTCGGTTGGTGGCTGTAGGGCATAAAAAACAGAATGACTCCTCTCTCTGCATCTCATGCTTCGTCAGTTCAAATCACTGTCTGTTGCAGAGCAGTGCACGCCACATACCATTTTTGTTTGTGTTCTCATAAATAATGTCCCTTAGTCTACATATTATATATTGTTTATTATTGTTCTTCTTTTCTCATTTTTTATCATTTTAGACCGCGAAAACCTTATATCTTGTGATAAACATCAAATTTGCAAAATGTTTGATGCATTTTTTTGTAGGGATAGCTTTCCATACCATCTTTAATAATTCGAAATAAATTCCATTGAAGTCACAATCAGTCGTAAAATATTCTATTATTTTCCATTCATCTACCAATTTCATCCACTCAGTATTAAGATCCGGTTTCCATGTCGAAGAAAGTGGACTTAGAATGACTGACTATGGCTGCTTATATCAACATGTCCATACGTTGCCATGATACCCAAAAATGTCCAAGCTGCCCTATGGCACAGATAAAGTGTAAGGTCTGTTGACGTTGCATTCATGGAGCATCATCAAATTTTCCCAGAGATAGATTACCCGGCATCTTCTCCTCCCTCAGAGCGATAGCGTAAGCATATCTCCTTAATAAATAACCAGAAATGCTTACAAAGACAGTCCACGTATTTCAATCCACGGTGAAGCTCTGTCCAGATTTCTTCACTAGTCCAGCGTCTGGTCTTCCGACATCCGACCTTATTCTCATTCAATTTCAAAAGTCTGATGAATCAACGAAATTTCTTCATCTAAGTACCCGCATGTATGCACATCAGAGGGCCTCTCCTAATCAACATCAGTCTTGGGCAACGATCCAAAGCCACTCACATGGTTATTAGGCAACCATCATCTCCCGAGCAGTGCACTCTCCCGTTGTCCATATCTTCAATCCAATGCAAACAGCGTACAAATTCAACAGTCAGCGAAAATTAGTAGCACGAAACCCATCACTGTTACTCCTTCACGGTCTGTCATCTTCACGGTCTGATATTTCACACCATGTCCCCATCTACAGAGTGCCATGTCAGAGCCGATGTACCGATGTATCTTTCACTTCCATTTCAAATCACATCCAAGCGTAGCAGAGAGAGAGCGAAAACAAAAAAATCCATGATGGCTTAGAATTCAGCAACAAGTAAGCGCAATTAGTCCGCAGTACACGGTATCCACCTCACTACCCCTGAAGACCAACATGTGCGGGTGGCCAGTTGGTGCTGGTGTTGAATTCTCTGCTTTGGGATTTTATTCCGTTGGATTAATTACCATCCCCTCACCGAGCACCGGATGAGTGCTCTGTAAGCTGAATGCTCGTAACTCCTTCTCAGTGGCGACGGAGGGGTGGGGTGGCCAGTGAAAGTATAGGTGGCCAACGCCATCCCCACTTAAGACTGCCTCTCCACCCCTTCCCCCTGCTCAGTGGCGTTCATTCGGTACGTTAAAAGATACTCGCGAGGGTAATAAACTTTCAATAATGGACGCCAAACGCGAGAACACCGCTCCGTAGTCGTCGTCGTCGTCGTCGTAACCGCGCAACCAACTCTGTTGCATTGGTGACCGACCAACTAAGGGCCGACCTCCGGGGGCAGCCTTAATCATTAAGAGGGTGATCATAAAATCCACCGCAACCACACCCACTGGGGAAATATTCAAAAGGCACTAAGTAGACTCTAAGACCCACACAAATGATGCCGTGCGGTGATATGTACGTTCTGCGAAACTTTTGTGTGTGTGAGCGTCTCGAAACTACAACAATTCACTAATCGCCTCGGTTACACGCTCCACTTCAGATTATTGCTGCTAATATTCCGAAATACAATTTCTCGCAAGGCAAATGACTACAGAGATACCGCTCTAACCCCCCTCCAACCCACCCCCCGCTGAGGACAAGGCCACAGACACACAGACATAGGCGTGCAGTGTACCGCTGCTGTGCCGTTTAAAGCATTCAACGACTTCCTGTTTTGCCATTTGACAACGGATGCCGAAGCACATCGTTACGTAGAGTTGCTAGCTGCTGACTGCTGGCTGCCGGCTGACTCCGGAATCGATAGCGAAATTGGTTCATTTAGCAGGCGTCGCACATGAGCAACCCTCACCCCATCTCGTGCCGTTTCAATGCCAGTGAGATCGTTTCGAGGGGGCCAGCTTGGCTTACCTTTTCCTACGAGAAGCGGGGCCGGCGTGAAGTGACATCGTCGTCGTGGCCGCATCGGTGAGGGAATAAAATCGATAAAGATTTTCTGGGGGAGGGGCATGGTATGGGACGGTATCCATCGATGTCGTCGTCATCTCGTCGCACATTACCACGCACACACATCCACAAACGATAATTCTTCGGCTCATTAATCGGGAGCTTGTGTGTCGCTGACGTCCCGAATCGAATCGAAGGTGAACGAATGAAGGAAGTGATTACTGTGTGCCGGACGAATCGTGGGGGCGATGGGATTGGGGGAGGAACCAGCTGAAGTATTCAGTCATCTATCTCCGTGTCTATTGAATGTTTTGCAATTTGGGCACCATTTGGCATCGTCATCGAATGGGAAGAAGATTACAGCGTCGGTCTCAGTCTCAGTGGCTGCTGAACGTAAATCATCGTAGGTAGTCGCTGTGTGTTGAAATGGGGTTTTTGTCTATCGCCTCGGCTCGGCATCCTCTAGTCTCGTCGGTTACACAAGGTAACAAATTGACTTAGAGCATTCGAACGACACACTTTGGGTCTGGTGATTATCGGGAATTTAAGGGGTTTCCATCACCCGCGGCTGCTCGCATTGGAATAGTTGTGTTTTCCGAAAGGGGAGGGGGTTGGGGGGCTAGGAATTGCCATCCCGACTTGATGACATTGAATACATGGCTGACATTTAAATTTGATTAAATCCATTGATTTGATTGTTTCTCGGTCTCGTGATTTATGTGATCGAAGACTTGATGTCTGTGTGCGGGGGTGAGATGGTCGTTAAAGAAAAAACTCCCTTTGTGGAGGGTGATTTTTCATTTAATTCAATTACAGGTTTTTGGGTCTAAGGCTGTGCCGGTCAGTGGGAAATGGGTTCGTCCAGCTGACGGACATCGAAGAGATGGCGAAAGATTTACGAGACAAAATGTAAAATTTGCATTTATTGACCCGGGATTAGACACTTGTTGGGCGGGGGGGTTGCTGTGACCGAGTGGCACGTTTTGTCGGATTACGTCAACCGGGTTGGGGGGTAAGTTGGCCCAGATGGGCCGGGTCGAGACCAACTGAGATCTGGGCTCTACGTCGGTGTTCATCATTTGTCTATCGGCTTACTGCGTTGCGATACTCTATGAGAGATGAGTGCAGAGGTTAAGATAAGGACGGAAAGTTGTTTTTAAATAAACCAGACTGGTAATGAAAGCAGCTGTAGTCAAGTGGATTTTCTGGACGAAATGCTTTCTTATTAGTTCGTCACTCTTAGGAGCTTTTGAGTGGTTAATCCAGTCGAGGATCCGGTAAAGGTTGCTGGTTTATCATCAGGTGCTCTAAACAAATGTGTCTAGCTGTAGCGAGAAGTCGCAACATCGTGGTTTTGGAAAAATTGCTGAAAGTCCAGTGCTGCCTGGATAGCATGAACTAATTATCTCATCGGCCGTTGACGCAAACAAGATTGTTCACGTTATCCAATCGTGTCATATTTTGCAGCTCTTTCTGCACAGTTTTTTCTCGAATTTTTTTCGAAAAAGTGTGTAAAAGTATGTTTGAATAATCCGTGATATAAGTTCCAACCCCTTTTTTGCTCTATCAAAAATTGGAATACCTTTTGCGGGAACTATCGTTGGTCGACCGATTCTTCCAAAAATTCAACGAGTGTTTTTTGGCTTGTGAGTCGCCGTGGCGTAGTGGGTTAGTGCGTCGACTCCTACTTGCCAGGTTCGAATCCCCATTCTACCAACTTTCAATGCTCAAAGAGTTTTCCTGTCTAGAAAAAGCTTCTCAACTTGTCCGTTTCTAGTCGCCATAAAACTGTACGTCCCTTCCACTCGTTATAGAACAATAGCACGCACAATACGAGTGGTTGCTGAGACGTTAGACCCAGGCCCGCCTCGGACTGTCGCGCCACCCATATTATTATATTAAAATAGCCAGCAGAAACCAACCAATCTTCACCATTCGGAGTCGACATAGGTCTCGTCCTTTTGCACGCCATAACATGAGTCGTCGTCGTAGAGCCATGAGCAAGAGCATGTACTGACGACTGGATGGCGCAGTTGGTAGAGTGCCTGCCCCTGGTTAGCGGCGTTACCGGTTCGAATCCCAGTGAAAGCAAAGTTAATACGCTTGTATCTGGTTTTCAAATCTAGTCCAGTCACCATCTGCCGTTAGGATCAATTTAACGCCACTATCACTGGAGTTGTCGATCAGTGGTAGTAGCCTCACTAAGGGTATCCCAATGGACCAATATGGTCACAGTGTGCTGGTGAATGCACTAGCAGCCCCCCTACCTAACCTAACCTAAGAGCATATACGAATTTATGGAACTGCATTGTCACCTTCAAAACCAATGCCAGACAAATATCGAATGAGTCGCAGTACAAATTGTATTCCTCCTCGGCCTTGCCATGTTGAATAAGTCGGAATTTCACTTTAAATAAAAATTTCCCTCCCATTTGCATTTAAAAAGGCCACCAAAAGAGTAAAAAAATACCAAACAACTTTCAAACTTTCGGCGGTAGACTAAGCTGGCAGTCGCTTGCCGACGTCTGCACCTGATATCCACCTCAACCCTTGAGACACTCAATATCCCAGCTCAGACTTTCAAAAGCCGCCAAATCCCCTTTATCAGCCCTAACTTCGCAACTATTTCCAAAAACGTGTTAATTAGAGATCCTGGCTGAATATTTGGTAAAACTTTTTTGCGAAAAATTTCAATCGCTATCAGCACGACTGACAACTTCTGAAGTACACATCAAGCCATCTCAAAGCAGGCAACCCACGTTCGAAGTTCGAACCACCCCCAAAGATTGCGGGGAAGGAAACATTGCTCCTCCACGCCCGGATGGCAGTGATTCAGATGCCAACCAGCCGGTATTTAATAAACTTTCTCAGTCGCCACCACCCAGCAGCACTAGGGCGCGGCCGCACCCCTTTTGGCAGGGATAGCCTGCAATATGGTGCAAATTATGCGAGTATCATCGATTTTCTATTATTTTTCGAAGAAATTGAAACTTTCCAAACAAAAGTACACGGACACGCACATGGCCCGACGCACACTCGAACGGAGAGTCGAACAGAATTAGAGACCTCTTGCCAAGGCTAGGATCGATGCTCAGAGCAAACAAGTAAACACAAATGGCCTAGAACAGTACATCAACACGGGACGGGGGTGTGAGATGGAGTGGGAGTTTGTGTGTGTGCCAGAAAGGGTTTTCGGGAATAATTTAAATCGAAGTTCGAGTTTTGTATCCACCCTGCGACGGAGAGAATTTCAATCCCTTGCGCAAATATTTGCTTTAATTTACCACTTGACTCCATCAGTGAAAATCTAGCTGCCTTGGGAAGCCCCCGTCGAGCACCCCTCAGTTTTCAGTTCCGCCATAGTCTTTACTAAATTGAGTACATTAATGGAATTGAATTGATGACAGCAACCGCTGCTGCTGGTGGTGCTGCCACTACTTCTGCTGCTCCTTGGCGTGGTGGTTGCGGACGGTGAACAGCCGATGGGGAGTGTGCGGCACGGATTTGTATCCTCTTACAATCAGGCTGAGTGATGAATATTTGGATTTCAGTTGAGCGATTCTAAACAAATTATTTAATATTCAAAGTTTACACTTGAAAGTGGGTGCAGCCGACGACGCGACGGGGCATGCTGGCTGCTGGCATGAATGGACGAGTGAATTAGGAAATGTCCCGAAAATGTTTATCTCCGGCTCAGGGATTTCAATTATTTATCTCAATTTCAGGCGGAAGTTCTGGCGCTGAGGCTGTGGCTCATTTCTCTGCCGTGAAGAAGTAGTCGCTCGCTTGTTTGCATAAACGTGCTCGATTCTGATCTCGAACATCAGTAAATTGTGCGAAGCTGGGAGGCTAAGCGATTTATGATGGGCTCTTGGATTTTACATAAGTGCACATACATGTGGAAGGCTTCAAGTAAACCCTTTGCATGGGCGGTGGCCTGACTTGTGCGTGAATTGTTTGAGTTTGCAGAGTAGTTTGTCGTTGAAATGAACCAGTGACTGCTCTGATGGGAAAAGGGTGTGAGTGTGGTCTGCCTCTTCGTGCGGAATCAACAAAAGAAATCATCTTGAGACTTCCTTTGTTAGCACCGGACAGTGCTAGCAAAGGATAAAACAGATCGAACGAAGTGGTGGAGTTTCCAACGGAAGGCGGAAGAAGTTGAATTTAAACATGACACAAGACGGCTTCGTCCTCATCTGAATGGTAGTTCTAAGTTCAAGTCACTCGCCTATAAACCTCCCTCCGGTTGGAGCCGAGAATGATAAGTAACAGCTTTGGACTAGGCATTGCACTAGTCATCACAACTAATTTTCTTACTAACTTATTCATCATTGGCTATCGTTGCAGCTACGTCTGTCAAAGTGGCTGCCAGTTATTCAGTCTGTTCTACGATGGACATAGCGTTCAATCAAAATGAGTGTTCTTTCGGGCAACTCTCTATTTCTTCCAAGTCATGGATGGACATAGCGTTCAACATCAGCAAATGATTGTTCCACTTGAAATTGTTTTACCAAAATGGTCGTTCTGCGCGGGCAAAGTTATGTCGGCTTCTCCCATTTTATGGTCGCCATACTGGTCCTTGAGATGAGGCACATTTCTGGATGAATCGGTAGGTCAACATACAACATTGTCGACCATCCAATGCATCCTGAAAAGGTCACTGTTTGGCTTGGATTTTGGGCTGGCGGCGTCATAGGCCCATATTTCATGGAGAACAACATTGCCCAGACCATCACCGTCAACGGCGATTGCACCGTCACAGACTTGGGGTGATGGTGCTCTGATGGTGACAGAGTGTGATAGTCCTGTACTACTCTGTGCAGATTCAACAAAAGAAATTATCTTGAGGCTCACTTTGTTATTAGGGACCGAACCAAACAGATCGAACGAAATCATCCATTTTTCAATGGAAAGTGGAGGATGTTGAATTTCAAAAAGGCCCCTTCTGTTCGTTCCCGATTTGCAGACAGGTTCGAATGTACAACGAGAGTACAGATTGCTCTCCAATACCTTAAGCGACGCCAGCGTTGCAGTACCAGTAAATACTTCATGACGGTTCGCTGTGTTCAATGATGTCAATGTCGTCAGCGTATGCTAGAAATTGTACGCACTTTTGGCGGTTCGTGCCTTTAGTGTTGGTGAGTGAGGTCTGCCTCAGTGGGGGCTCAGTGAGTGGCTAAGGCAGCGCTTTTCCGACCACGATGGAACACCGAGAACTCTTCATCGTCGTCTTGCACAACCTGACGAGCTTGGCAGAAATGTCAAAACTGCGCTGTTCGCGCGCTTCTCATGCTCTTTCTTTTTCTTTTTGAGAAACCGGTGCTCTTCCCTTCTTTTAAGTTCGTAGAGTTCACGAACCGCTCTCGTCCTTCTGTCCAGCGTCGCCTTGTATGCTGCATGCTTCGCTGAATGTGCCTGCCTGCACTCGTTGTCAAACCAGGGGTTTTTTTGGGGTGGCGTTTTAAGAGCCAGCACATCAGATGAAGCTTCTCTGAAGGCGTTTTGACAACGGCTCCATTGTTGGT
The DNA here is from genome assembly GCA_964034865.1 of Eristalis intricaria. Classification (NCBI taxonomy): domain Eukaryota; kingdom Metazoa; phylum Arthropoda; class Insecta; order Diptera; family Syrphidae; genus Eristalis; species Eristalis intricaria. Next base: position 23,755,245 of record OZ035873.1, on the reverse strand, counting down.
CTATTGTATCTCCTAGCAGAGTTGGACTCTCTGGGAGCTTTAGGGAGACTCGATCGGCAAAGTTGCTAGCGGTCAATTGCGATTGTAGCTTTCCGATGTCAACTTTGTCGGTCTGGCACCACTCCGTTGTCCTATCGACATCCGTGTTCTTACCATGGCTACCACAAGGAAATGATTCGAATCGATGTTGGCTTCTCGGAATACTGGAGGAGTGCCTGAAGTCGAACGCAATGTGATCAGTCTGGGTGACGGTTGATTGATCAGGAGGCCGCCAGGTCCCTTTGTGGATGTTGAGGTGAGGGAACCGCGTGCTGGCTACAAAGACGTTTCGGCCCGTTACGAAGTCCAGCAGCCTGAGTCCGTTCTCGGACGTGTTGTCGTGCAGGCTGTGCTTCTCGATGACTTTGGCAAAGATTTCTTCCTTGGCCAGCTTTGCGTTGAAATCTCCTAGAACGATCTTGGTGTCGTAGCTGGGGCATTGATCGTATGTCTTTTCTAGGAGATCATAAAAATCATCTTTGCGGTCGTCATCTTTATCCTTCGTTGGGGCGATGGCGCAGATTAGGCTGATGTTGCCGAATGTAGCCTTGATGCGTACTGTTATGAGGCGCTCCCTTATGTATTTAAAGCTTAAGACTCTAAGTCTTCCTTTAAGTCTGCCTCGAAAAACAAACCCGCATTCGAACAAGAGCTCTCTTCGCTCTAAAGAGCAATCGCCGATGTATATATCGCAGTTCTTCATCTTCTCTTTACCTGGCCCATCCCACCGCACGTCCTGAATGGCCTTATAAGCTTCAACGGCTTCCGAAAGTTCATCGGCTGCACGTGGTCTTTTCAGGGACCTCAGAACCGAAAATCCTTGACCTTATTTCGTTGTCCATGGTCGTCAGCAGTAGGGTCATCCGTATCCTTCTTGTCGTTTCTGAAATATTTTTTTCTTACACGGTGGTGACGTTAATTCCACGCGCAACCCCCGAACCTGGAGGACTGGGTCCTGGTGGCGTCCCTGGACAAAGGGGCCGCTGCATGCATTGGTTCAACTCTAAGCGGTTGCTGTAAAGGCTATGCAGATTGCTCCGAGAGTAGTCCGTGTGTCAACTTGACCTGTGCAATTAACATCGATCGTTGCGGGTATCTCGGCAAGTTGAGAGAAGTCAACAACTTTGCCCTGGATGCACAGGCCCATGCCCTTTTAGGTTAACAAGTCCTTCTTCTCCTCCAATGCACATCCAATGAGAATTCGACGTTGTGCCGAGACATGGTCAAATCTTCGGGGGTTAAGGGCAAAATGAAGAAAATCACTAAAGATTTGGAAAACCGAATTGTTGTACTACTGCAAAACAAAGGAAAGTACACCAAAAATAGCTAAAAAGACTGGCGTTGGAAAGGCAACAGTGATAGCAGTACGAAAAAGAAATAATTTGGAGTCTCCCGGTGATTTTGGAGGGCGACCAAGAATTCTGACGGATAGTGACGCTCGTGAAATGGAACGGTTTCTTCGTAAAAGCTCCAAGCTAACACCTAAAGAAGCTACACTTGCCATTAAGAAACCAACTAGCGAATGGACAGCCAGAAGATCATTGAAAAGAATAGGGTGAATTATGTCTGTGAAGCAGAAAAAACCTGCGCTTTCCAAGAAAAACATATCAGCTCGATTACAGTTTTGTAGAGAACACAAAAACTGGTCTGTTAAAGACTGGAAACGTATTAAATGGTCTGATGGAACGAAGATCAATCGCATCTTATCGGATGGTAAGTCTTATTATTGGCACCGACCCGGTGAGCAGCTTCAGCAACACCAAGTCAAACAAACTACGAAACATGGCGGCGGTAGTATAATGGCGTGGGCATGTTTCACTTGGTGGCACGTCGGTCCTATCCATAAAATAGAAGGAATAATGAAGAAGGAAGACTACCTAAATATCTTGCAAGCATATTTGCCTGAGTTTGTTGATCATATGCGTATCCAATTGAGGAAATTGTATTCCAACAAGATGGAGACCCCAAGCATACTTCAAAAATAGTGAAAGAGTGGCTTGAAAACCAACCATTTAAAACATTAAAATGGCCTGCGCAAAGCCCAGATCTCAATCCAATTGAGAATTTGTGGACAATTGTTAAAAGAACATTGTGTCAGCACGATTCGCCTCCGAATAATTTGAACGAGCTGTGGGATCGAGTCCAAGTTGCCTGGACCAATATACCAAACACAACAATTGAAAAATTAGTGGAAAGTATGCCAAGAAGAGTGAAAAGTGTTTTAAAAAGAAAGGGTCTCTGGTCCAAGTACTAACATTTTATTTAAATCGTTGTTTTTTGTATGATGAGCCTTGCGTGCAAAACTGGACGAATTGATTTTTTTTTTGTTTTTTCTAAGAAATTTCTGTTTTTATGTTTGTTTTGTTACATTTTATGTTATTCAATTTAAGAATTAATAATTGAAAACCAGAAGCAAATTGAGTAATTTTTACAAGTTTAACAGCAATATGAACTTGACAAACATCCGACCAGTTTTGCTCGCCACTGTACCTTTTTTTTTTAATTAATTTTTATTTTTAATTCATTACATACTTAGGTACTAGACAAAAATGCTTAAAACCAGTTAGACGAACATTATGCTAAATATAACTTAATGGCCTTCGGCGGGCACTCTAAGCTAAGCTTAACCTTATACAATGTCTTTCGACCTAGACTAACAACCTTTCTATTTACGCTAAACATAGATATTGACTGACACTTTCAGTTGAAAATTAAGAAAATTTACCAAAAACTTAATGAAAGAACTGTTTTCCTTAAAACTTATATACTAACTTACATACTACCTTAAAATAACTTAAACTACCTTATGCTAAAATTAAATACATGTATATATATATGGATATATGATAACATATTCACGTATATATAATGCACTTAATTAATATATATATACATATGCATACACATAAGTACATACAAGTGTACACATGTGTATACCAAACAAATTTTTTTTTGTACAACTTATGGCTACCTTAAAACTACCCTAATATGTGTAAGTCGGCCAAGGGATGCAGCAGATAGACCTACATCCACAACAAGACGGAGACCGACTATTCCCCCATTCGGGGATACGCACTACCCTTTTTATCCCGGGTCTAAAGGGTTCGACGCTGGAGTTCTTTCGCTCCCCAGCCAGCAGAACTTTCGATGTTGCATAGCAACATCCCATTTATCCCGTCTTGAGACCACCGTACTGAAACGGAGGAGATCCTCCTCAGCTCGTTGTGCGACGGAGCGGTCGTGGTTGAGTCGCCCATCCACAGTTGATCTGGTTATGTGGTAGATGAGCGACACCGCATTTACGTCTTGTATCGGACTGTGGAGAAATGCTTCTCGGGGGACGAAGCCGTTGTAGCGTACCCGGTATAATGAATTGGGTTAGTAAGCCTCTGAGATCAGGTTATTGACCAAGTTCATCGCTCTAGCAGTGTGACCTCGAATCAACTTCACCAGGAAATTGTCCACTCTTATCAGGTTTGCCCTGTTGTATAAGACCTCATTGGAATAGAATTTTATGTAGTGGGACTCCGGAGTTCGATAAAGACGAAGGCAAGCCCTAAGACAAGCCCTCTCGAACAACCGAATCTTTTCCATTAAGCTTGCCCTCACGTTGAACCACACGGGACAGCCATAGGTGAGCATTGGCCGGATGAGCGCCATGTAGCAGATGACCTTCACCCTTGCATCGAGTTGGCTGTTGTAAAACAGTCTCTTTGTAAGGGCAAAAGCGCCTCGGGCCCTGGCCAGAGCAGCATCTACATGTTTGTTAAAATATAGATACTGATCTAGCCAGATCCCCAGGTAATCTGACTACAGTCTATTGCGCCAGTGGTTCCCCGTGTCGTCCAACGATTGCGAACTGTCGCCAATTCTTTTTCGTGTCCGCCGAGGCCTTATACAACGGCGTCCTGAACAGAATGGTTTCCGACTTCTGGAAGTTGATACTCAACTTCCAGTCATCGCAACTTCTCATGAATGAATCGAAGTCACCCTGCGTGAGAGTAGTGATTTCCTCGATCTTTTTGCCTGATCTGTACACGATCAAGTCATCGGCATAAGCAATTGCATGAGGAAGAGAACTTAACAGATCGCTCAAGTCAATGTTGAACAGGATCGGCGAATAAACGGCACCCTGTTGGAGACCATTTTTAACTTGTAATATACCTGTGGAGGTCAAGTTGCCATTCGTGACTACGAACCGTCTACCGGTAAGCATGTTACACAGTAGGCCACTGTACCTTTGACACTACACTGTATATATGGTCGCCCTCCAGAAAATCTCCAGCTGTCTTTAAATGAGTTCTGCAGTCTTATATTGCTATCTGGATTTCGTCCATATCGAGGGGGGGGGGAATTCTCATCTATCGTCGCCCATTGTGTGGAGTGCCTAACAATGGTACACACTACAGAAGTGATCTTTCCAGATTCTTAGTCTCTACTGGGACTCTACTACGAGTTGTCAATCTTCGTCCCGTCTTCTGGCTTCGGCGCTTTGAATTATCGGACATCATTCCTACCGTAAATCCTCTCCATTTTTTTCTATTGCGCAAGTTTTTATTTAAATAAAACCAATTGACTTTGTTTTAGTTAAATTATTTACTGAACCAAATTAACCTTCAGTCTTTAATCAATCCGAGGTTCGTTTCAGACAGAGAGCTTATTCGCAAAAACGTCTCTTCTGACCAAATATGTAATGTTGAAATCTACTGATCGAGTTAAGGAATATTCCCAACCTCGTATTTTTGGCGTGGTCAATTATCCCAATCCTGGCTTGTGCGATCTGCCAAATTTGAGCTGCAGTCAGCTGTGATGTGGAAGATGGTTGCTGTCCAGGGAGTTAGTGATGTTCACTTCGTGGGCATGTAACTCGCACTTCTCATGAATAAAACAGCATGAGTCCGTTCTCGGACATGTTGGTATGCAGGCGGAGCCTTCCGATGACGGTCGCAAGGATGTCTTCTTTGGTCAGCTTTGCGTTGTATAATGGAGATCCTAAGCACGTAAACTGATATGGCTGAGCGGTAGCCAAAAAAGCTCGTCTTAGGCAGTATTGGTCGAACCATCGCGAGCTTCGGATGTACTCGGTTGTATTGTATAATTAATCTACGAAGTTAAGTCTAATGAATTAATTTATGTTCTATGATTATATATATTGAAATAAATATTAAAACACAAAAGTGGCGACGAGGATGGGATCCGAACCCACGCGTGCAAAGCTTGCTTGTAAAATGCTCTAAAAAGTGGTTGCGATCGAGCAATACTTCTGCGATTGTCTTGAAATGGACGCAGGGGAATTTTAGTTTCCTTCTTCGTGGTTTGGCTTCCTCACATCTCTTGACTTTCCGAGATGATACATGCCTCTCTGCTGGCAAGCCACTTAATGGCGACAAAATCGAGTAACAACTTTCTTTCTCTCCATATTTGACAAGCTCCTAACCTTCACTTTTTCATCACAATGACAACTTAAAGGCACGAGTTTAAAATAACACCTCTTTTTTTTTAGAGTCTATCTTCCGCTCACTTGAATGCTTTACTCGATTATTGTGCGGAAGTCAGTTGACCCGGCCCCAACCCGATCCGACTGTCATTCCTTAAATTACCACAGTTAATCCCTGACCCAACCCCCCATTGAAACAGATACTCGGCAAACAAGGGACCCGCCTATTCACGATAGTGTGGCAACTATCACAACTATTTCACCCCGAGAGTCGTCAACTTAATCGCGTCACATAACCCCTCCAATCATGGGGTTCATTTATTTTGCCTAATTTAAGTGCCAATTTAGACGGAATCATGCTAAGAAGCATTTGTCAACATTATTCTTGCCAACCAGTCCCATCCTGTGGCTGTTTGTTCGCACACATACACACACTCTGACAGTAGCACACATGGGTTTTTCATTTTCCATTTCTTTGTTTTGGTGGATAAATCTCAGCTAAGTTGTCACATGCACGTGAGTTTGTCAAAAGCAAACATCAGAGAACACAACACAACACAAATAGAAGCATAAATCCTTTTTTGTGTCTCCACACCACTTGGCCCATGATGGCAAGCGCTTGCTAGGAAAACAAAGCTCCACCACCGCCCGGAGTAGAGATCCGAGAGAGAAAGAGAAAGACTCAGTTCCTGCAACATAAACAAATGAATTATTCAAATCATGTTCGTCCTTCATGTTGCCATCAAGTGTAACCTCTCCACACATACACAAGCTCAAGCATAAATCCTTGAGAAGTCAGAGAAAGGGGCCGAGCGAGAGAGAGAGTGAACGAATTCGCATAAAATTTTCAATTTCAAAAACAAATTCATTACATTCCACTCCACTCCCCAGACCCCCGCCAAGCCGCACCAAGTGATCCCCATCAGTCATATCGCAGACGTAAGCCGACATGCGACGTACGAGGAGTGGGCGTGCGGCGCCCCACCCAGCCGCCCTCCGCCAGGGATGGTCCGCCCGATTGAAAAAGGATTCGTATATCCATTAAATGTATTAAGACAAAAGAAGTCAAATGAAGCAATTCAAGGCGCACGCAGGGCGGGAAAGAACAGATTGAATCCTTTGGCAAAGGCTCTCGCTTTTTGGTTGCAAAAACGTTTGTTGGCAATCATCATGAAAGTCGTAACAGGACGGAGTGGCATGTGTGCGAGCGTGTTTGTGGGAACTCTTTTTGCTTGCTGCAGATGTGGCACATGGTATCATTTTGCCAACGATTCCGAAGCCTTGACATGTGTTCGGTGTTCCTGAATGCCATCCAGCCGGAAGTCTCTATGACATTCCCTTGTTTTACATAAATTCAAATCTGATGGCTTATTTCGACGGAGATGTAGTGGGGTGTGCGGAGGGAGGTGCAGGGGTTAATTATTGATATGGAGACGGCATAAATGTGGACCTCTTGGAATGGGTCCAGCTCGGGTGGACGGTGTGCAGGAAGTCGAATATGCATCTTATGAGAAGCAGGGCGTTATGATAAGGATGACGCAGACTTTTTCAGCCCGACTGGGAAATAACATCAGATTCTTGGCAGGAGCAGAAATTTAGGTGAACTTCAATATGAAATGCTTGACGCTACCTAAGGCTCTAAAAACATCTTTGTGTAGATCAAACTCAGAGCAATGCTTGTCAATTTGTGCTGCCTGCTGAGGCTGGGTATCGGTTATTGTTGCTTTATACATGACTTCGATCATTCCGTCGTCCGTAGTGTTCTTCGGAGCTTAGTATATGAATAATGTGAAGGGTCTTTCATAAAGCGCATGCTAAGTCTATCATATAATCCTTTATCCGTTCGAAATGCCTATCGGTGCCACTATGTTTAAAGAAGCGACTTCTCTGGTTGTCGACCATGAGAAATGTCCAATCTTCCATGACTGCGCATAAATTAGGCTGAATTTGACAGATGGCATTGGTTATGTTGACTTTGACGGCCACTGTGGGCTGTGACTTATTCAAAAATACGCTAGATGTGGTACAAGTTCATCGATCTTTCCAAGGGACGACGTATCTTTCCCCTGATACAAAACTCAAATAAAAAAACAAATCTCGACTTTGCCTTTGACGACTTTGAGCTACTCTCAACACAAAGCGGCCACAAGGTCTTATCAGTTTGAGCAGGAGGACCCTCATTTGCGTTAATCCTTCGCGACGTTCGAACAAAGTTGAAGAGTTGAAGATGAAGGTGAAAGCATTGTGCTTCTTCTCTGCACATACAGCGCCATCCCCTACTCCAGAACTCGGCCGAACTTTGCAATGTTAGTGTCAGCAGTGTTTATAGCTCTGTTAATAACATTAACTGAAAGACAACATCCACAACGGGAAAAATCTTCTTACGAATGAAGCCGGTACTGGTCATGGGAACCCATAAAATAAAAATGTAGATTTTGATTTAGTAAATCATTTAAAAGTGATTATCAATCAGTGAAATGAAATATCATCATCATCATCATCGTCTGACCCGCATGATCCACTTAAAGGGTCGCTGGGCTAAACTAGGCACGAGAGGTCTGCAGGCAACTAAATCCTCCGCCATCGACTCTAACTCATCAGGGGCGTAACCAGGCGAGCTTATGGACTTGGTCCAACCATTTCAACCTGGGTCTGCCAAGTGGTCGCCTACCTGATGGAATCGCATTCAAGGCCCGCCTCGGAAGTCGTGATGGTGGGGACATTCGTGCTACCTTACCAAACCAATGAAGCACAGCTCCTTCCGTTCGAAGAAGCAGCTGCTCAACGTTCGAATTCCTCGCGCACTGTCGTGCTTCTCACCCTATCCTGGTAAGTAATTCCCACAACAGCACGAAGAAATGTCATCTCAGCAGTGATCTTATTCTTTCGGTCATTACAGTCTTCGAACCAGTGGGACAACGCAATAGAGGACAACCACGGAACCGATGGCGCACCCAGGTGGGGAAGGACCTCAATCGACTTGGTGTGCGCAGTTGGAGACAGCTGGGTAAAGATCGTGCCGGCTGGAGAGGCTTACTGGTTGAGGCCCATGTCCACCTCGGACCGAAGCGCCACCGGAAGAAGAAGAAGGTGAGAGTTGGAACGAACGCTAAGTTGAAAACTGCTAACTTGGCTTTCACAATAAACTCGGCCTTCCTGATTACAGATGTCCCAAGCTGTGTCAAAACTGACCCAGCTTAACCAATCCTACTAGAAAGTTCAGTACTACTCCTCCCATCACTCGTGAAGAAGACCCCGAGATACTTAAACTTCTCCACCTGCTTCAAAGAGACTCCACTAACAAATAGAGTGCATTGAACAGGCGGTCTGGCAATTATCCTAACCTCTGATTTGTCCATGTTAACCTTCATCCCAGAATCAGGACACACGGCCACAAACCTATCGAGTACGCGCTGGAGTTCTATCAAGGAAGATGTGAGGATAACTAAGTCATCCGCAAAAATACTCTCCCAATGTGAAACATTCCTTGCCTCGGCTGTGAGAGGAGAGCTTCACCCACTCTCATACGTTTGAAAAACAGACACTCTCTGCTGTGCTTAATGAGTCGATGAAGTTTTTGACACAGTAAGAGTTTAGCGTCATTGAAGGGCATTGGCATGGAAGATTGATTTCAATGAGACGGTCTAAGTGGTAAGAAAACATTGCACTCATGCGACTCATGAATAAGCCCTCTTCTACCTGATCTCATTTAGCTCGAAGATGGTCCTGAACTCCCGCCGATCTCTAATTTCCCCGACTCATCCAAGTGCAGGTACACTCTGACATTCCAGAAAATAGCGAAGTTGACGCACTCCCTGGACAGGACATAATCTCATCCCTCTTTCCGTGGGAAGAACCGTTCCCTGCTGCTTGAAACAACAATTTCTGAACTGAGGACAGCTTGTGCCTCGTTATTTTAAAACATTGAGCTACTCTCGACAGTAGTCGGTCCGAAGGTCTTATCAGCTTGGGTAGGAGGGCCTCCTGTTCGGTCAAACAGGGCAGAGCGCTACTCGAACACACGCTTTCGGAGTTGCGGAGATGAACATGAAGTGGACACCATTGTGCACCTACTCTACACGCGCAGAACACTTCTTTTCGGTAACATGCCCAAATTAAACAATGTTTGTGTCAGCCGTCTCCAAACAACCAACTGGTTTAAGGAATAGCATTGACTAGATCCGCGTGCTAACACAACGGGCTTACACTCTGTGATTCTTGTTGACAGTCAGGCACTTTAGTCTAACCTAACTTAATGGCACCACAGTACATCTTATTGTTCTCTAAGTGAACTCTAACGAATGCAAAAAGGTGCCTTCACCTGCCTTCATGCGTTTTCTGTTTCGCAAACGTATGAAGGCAGGTGAAGGCACTCTCTGTTGTGCTTAATGAGTTGATGAAGTCTTTGGCACACATTTTTGGTTGAACGATGGCCGACAGAAGGCTAGATTCAGTGAAGGGCATTGACATGGAAGATTGATTTCACTGAGGCGGTGACTCATGATTGCTTCTAAGTGCTAAGAAAGCATTCCACTGGACGACTCATGAATCAGCCTTCAAGATCGAGTGATCGAGTCATTCTCGTCGCAAGTTCTGAAGTGAAGCCTTCATTACTCGCCGCCGATAAATTCAAATGAAGACACATTTCGAGTTCATTTCCCATATTGTCTCAGACAACTCCGCGTCTCCTCAGCAGACATTTCCACTCCACGTTCGTGGACTTTTCCCACCAATTGAACTCAACTCAGGTTCAAGTAGACTTTCCACACAGCCACATCTCACGCTCCGTTGGCTCCGCAATAGACTCATCAGCGAGGGTCTAGATGCAATCTTCGCCCCAAAAGTCCACACACATAGTTTGCCCGCCGACCCGTAGCAAGTCCACACATGTGCCTTCGAGTGATCTGTTTCAATTAAAAGTGCCGCCGATTCTCAAGTCACACAATGGTGCCCTCTCACCCGACGCGACGCGGATGCATTTCGGCCGCAATTTGAAGCAGTTCAATCGATGCCATTGTCCCCTCATTCCAGATGCATAGGCAAGCATGGGCGTTGCTCTCAAATACAAGCACACAGACAGCCGTGACTTATGAAGCCCTTTTCGCCAATTTAATGCGAAAAAATAAGGAGCAACTTTCTCAAGTCTGCGGCGTCGATCTGGAGCCTTTAATGATCTTAAGTTCCCGCTCCACATGCAGCTGTCGTCAGCGCGAAAGAGCAACGCTGGAGACGACGTGCAAAACGAATGACAAACAACGGCAGTCAGTCGTCTGTTTATCTACGACGCGACGTGCCTATGAATAATGTGTGTTCTCTTAGCGGTCTCGCGGTTTCCCTTGAGCATACAAAGATGATTTCTCCAGTCGCCGTCACTCGGCGTGGGGGAGGTTAACAAGTTCGCCCGCCGGAACAATGTGCATCGAGCCAAGAACAAGAACCACTGTCTCGGCGGGCCACGCTGGTGGGCGTGCAGTCACATCCAAAGCCGAAGAGATATCTAATTATGAACTTTCGCGAATACTTACTTGACGATTTTTTGTTTCTGTTTGTTTTCGAAGGCAGATACCCCATCGGAGGCACGGCGCATATCCACACTTGTGTGTCTCGGCAGAACTCAGGCGCCCAAGCCCGTCCATTATTTCCGATCCGGTGAAGAACGTTTCATTTCGAAGTTAAGGTTCTGGTTTTGAGCACACGACAAAGGAATCACGCCGAACAGCCGAATAGCTCAACGGACCGTGAAGTTGATTGGTTGCCGTGGCGGAGTGGCGCGACGGCTGCGGTGGTTATGCGGCGTGGATCACAGTCAATGGAGACGTCGGCAGGGGGAAGGGGATTATTGTACGAGGCAACAATTAGATATTTGATTGTTTGTACATGTTTTTCATTTCGAATTGATATGTATTCTCTGGGCTACCAACACGTGGTGATTGATATCCACTTGAAGTGCTTAGGAATGCTCGGAACATCGATGATTCATGGGGAATGGGGAATGGCAGAGGAGGACACGATTGCTATTCACCTCAAATTCTAGCGCAGTGAACCTTCTTGACTTGGGCTTAATTGTTCTTCGGTTCCTCGTCGTGTACGCAAAGTGATTGCATGTAAATACTTGTGGAACGTACACGCATCCAAAAAAAAGGGGGCGTCTAATTGTAGTCTTGACACTAGTTGAGTTCCACCGGTGCACGGCATCGTTCTGGTTTCCATTAAATGACTGAAACAAAGCTTGCATTATTATAATGTCTACACATAGACAGAATTTTTCTCTTGAAGATTCTCTCTTGAAGAAAGGCTTCCGCTCGAGAGTAGCAACAAAAGTTACCAAAAATGTCTGCCTTCGAGTTTCTGTGCGCTATGTGGCCCTGTTTACCACATGTGGTCCTTCTTCTTTTGGTCTAGGACTTAAATGCTGTCTTTAGAAATTTGACAATCTAGGCGAGACGATAGTGTGTGTCTTACATGAAGCATATCATCGAAGTGAATCAAAAGGACGATAATCGTCTGTTTTAGTTACTCGATGAGAGCCCTGGTTGTCCCAAAACTGGATCATTTGTTCAGTGATGCATTCCTGTATGTGAAGGTTTCTGTTCGTGCTGTTGAATCCATAAAGAGGGGGGGGCCCAATGATTGGTGTCTGTGCACCAGCCTTGGCTTGTATGCCCTTTTCATTGCCTTCATGTCCTGGCACCCAGCTTAACTTCAGTCTATTATTTTCGGCCAGTGTGTTCAACTTATTGTGACATTCTCAGATAGCCTTAGAGTGAAATTTATAAGGACCGCTTTACTATCTGAGAATATATATATTTTAATATTGTTTCGTTTTCTGTTACTGATGCAGTGTGCAGCTTCGTTAATTGCAAACAGTTCAGCTTGGAAAATCGTTGCTTCCTTACAGAGAGGAATGTATAGGCTAATTCCTGGTCCTCCCACACCAGCCTTTACTTTGTTTTCAGACTTCGACCCGTCTGTATACCATTTTGGGGCTCCATCTTTCATTCTAACCAAAAAATAAGCTTCGTCGAAAATTGGACTTAACGCTCTTAAGGTCCCGGTCACCGACTCCGAACTTTGGTAGAAAATTTATATAATTTGCAGACGTTTGCTGGTTCGTGTACATTACCATGATGAAAATGTTGACAATGATGGTTTGATGATTAGTGAACGAGTGCGTTCACAAATTAAATTCAAAGTTATCAAGTCCCTATTGGAAAACCCTTTACAACATCTCGAGAACATTTCGATCCTCAATCAATCATTCGAATTAGTACTTACACATTCGAATATACTTACTTATTACAAACTAATAACACAAGAGCGAGCTTTTATTTATTTTAATTAATCAACCGAGACGTAATGTAATACTTGAGTTATTTTACTTTGCTTTTTCCTTTCATTCTGCTTATGTTTCTGAATAGTTTTTCTCGATAAGCCTGTTCTTGCACTGAAATGGAGCATTTGAAGAGACATCTTGTGCAAATAGTTAGTAATGAGTTAGTAGTCATTCGAATGAGTTAGTAGCGCCCACTTGAGTGGGTTATAAGTCCACAATTGGATTGTGAACTTATAACCCACCTAGGTTAGGTTAGGTTGAATTGGTGCAAGAAGACAGTCAGACACAGGCCAAAGAAGTCCCGCTGTTAAAAACCGACTGGATGGCGCCGTTGGTTGAGTGCCTGCCCCTATTTAGCAGGATCCCCGGCTCGAATCCCAGTGAAAGCAAAGTTAATACGCTTTTATCTGGATCAGTCACCATTTTCCGTTGGGATCAAACTAACGACACTATCTGGAGTGGTCAATCAGTGTTAGTAGACTCACTGCAACAGAATGGACCATGTTGGTCTAAGTGTACTGGTGAATTCACTAGCAGACCCTATACCTAACCTAACCTACCCTATGCCCGCTGTGATACCACGCGGACTAATTCATCTAATATTTAGAAGTTAAGTGCTTTCGACGAAGCGGTTAATATGGCTAATGTTGATTCTACTTTGCGGGTGTGCGAGGGGTGATGTTGGAATAAGGCTCAACGAAATGAGAGCAAATGTAAAATTTAGAATCATATCCCATTGCAAATAGAAATAAGGGCAATTTGGTTTTATTCCCATTTCCTCATCGATATAAGGCCAAATTTGAAATGTAGCCTGTAAGATAGTGTGGTGGATTTTAAACACGGATTGGGCTCGCAAAGCCCTATTGTCCGCAGGGTTTAACCGACTATAGGGGTATGTCAACGACTGTCAGTCGGCCGCCTGGAGCTAGAGTTTAATTTTTTAAACTGGACTTATAACCCACCCAAGTGGGTCATACCCATGGTCACCAAAATCCACTTCACTTTCTGAATTCCACTCGTCCATACACCATGTTTGAGCAGCGTTATTCATCCGAGATGCGTTCTTCCTGTGGACTCTAACCTCTGAGGAAGGTGTTGATGTCCAAGACCGGTGTCATGAGATCCATTCTAACCTGACTGGCCTTTCTCTAGGTTGGGTTAGGTGGCTTGCATCGCAGCTTCATACTGGGCAGCGATATGTTCGTGCTTTTAATATTACAAAATGGGTAATACCCGTTCGGCAATTTGCCAAGTATCCGGTGGGTTTCCGGATAGCTGAGGAAGGTTTAGTTGTACTCCCGTTGGGGTGCCGCTGGCGTGGTTCTCAAAGCTCCCATGGTATAGATGCCAGCCTTTGCAGGTTACTTAATTTGTTAACGGTCTGTTTTGGTTCGCATTTCCCCGCCAAATCTATATCTTTCAGTCGGTTCGTCCAAACTGATTACTCCATGGAGCTGAGCAGAACTTTTCCACAGGGGATTATCTCTGAAATGATGAACTATCCCAGTAAAAGTCGCCAGGGGCCCAGTAGGCAGGGTACTCGGAAGGGAAAGTGATCAGAATTGAAATCGGCTGATATTCAAATCTCAGCAAATCCCTATTTGAGTTTGCCATGCCAGTACTCAGAATACGGTCTATAAATAAATAATTAACAATTCCTTCGAATTAGTCATTCTGTAGTAATTGTAAATCACAGTAGGATTTTCTTTCGAAAAATCCGATTTGCAATAGGAACTACACTTCAATGAGATTATAGATTTATGAAAATTACATTGAAATCATTCGTCGTCGTTCATACGTATCCATCTCCCACTTCACCCAGCCCACACGAAAGTAGAAGACAAAATGCGCAAACCGTCAACCTCTCACAAAGTATTAGTCCATGAAAGCTTGAAACCCCTCAACCTAAGTACGTGACGATTTTCCGGTAACCGCACTTACACCGCTCCATCGGCCCACCTCGCCAGCAACAGCGGTCAACCACCCGCACTCCCCCTTTCAAAGTATCCATCAGATTATTGAGAAACCCTGAGAATGCATTAATTAATAAAAATGTTCTTCAACTCGGTGGTTCTTGAGTGAATTTTGCGATTTTTTTTTTAAGCCATCCATGCGCTGTCGCCCTCGCAGTACGTAGGATGTCACATTCCTGTCGTCGCATCCGACGTTTACGATCGAACGTACGAAATTCATCAAGAAAGAATTTGGTATTTTTCCCTTAAAATTCCATATACCACCCACGAGACCTTGCTTCCTCTCGCAGGCAGACTTGCACACACACAGATATACACCATCAAGTAGATACAACGATTTTAATTAACTTTCGCAACGAGAATCCTTAGCAATCACGGGGTGAAGTGCAGAGATTGAGGAGAATTCCTTTTGAAGGCACGACGAGATGAGATTCCGTTTAAGAGAGGTGAACACTCATATTGCCACCTATCAGTTGGCTTGAGGTTTCAGCAGCTCAAATTCAATGGAATTCAAAGCCGATTGAAGAGCAATTACACACATCTTGAGACACGTTGATGACATTCACGTGTTTGAAGATTGCACAAGAAGCCTTGCCGCGCACACACACTTCCCCGACCCCGAGCAGAAAGTGGCCGGGCCAAGCATTGTTCCGCATTACAGACGTAAAAAGCTCTTTAAAAAAAAGGACCCAACCGAACGACAAACCATGACCTATTTTTGGAACATCCCTCCGCCACAATGGTCGCTGTACACAAGCCCCGGCGGCATTGTTGGATGATGACGAATAAATAATTTTAATTTGTCTTGCATGCACTGGGATCCCTGCCCCCAGCCTAGTCTCTAGCCACAGCAACCAACCCTCAAATGGCCATGATACATAAACACACCCACCCCCCGCCCGTGCCGCACGCCACACGAAGGGCACACAGAACCGCACAAAGGATACATACCCCTTTTACATCACCCTAATTATTAACCAGCTACTGAGCAGTGATGTTCAATTATTTTGGCATTCGCGCGGGGGGTTGGGGTAGCCACAGCCACAACCAACACGGAGCGACGGGAGGGAGTGTGTTGGTTCCAAAAATAGGTCGAAACTTGCCGACTGTGGATAATGGGATGAGTTTTGCGGATCTCATGTTGCAGTAAATTGAAACACACACATACGCTCAGAGCACAGGAACTTGTGGATTTATTCACTTCACAAATTCCGAAGGACCTTTTCAATCGATCCGACGCACTCGTTGAAGTACAGCTTGGATGCATTGCAGTCCATTGAATCAGTATCGAATAGGGTTTTTGGGCAGGTTTGCATTGCCCTTATCTGGACGCACATCATGATCCTGGCCGCCAGTGAATCGCATTGCTTCTCGATGAAGTCGACTTTGGGGAACTTGATGTTCACTTGTCCGGTGCTATCTGAAATGAGACAGGAAATTTTTTTTTTGACAGGGTTCGCGGTCAGTAGGAGATGGCATCTGTCAGCAGTGACAGCTGATGGAATTCGCATATGCAATCAGTGAGATCTCTCACCATTAAGATATCTGACAGCAGTTACATCTGCCATCATGACATCTATCCATCAGTAGTTGCACCTATCAACAGTGACGTCTGTCTGAATTGACATATGTTAACAGTGGTATCAGTCAGAAGCCGCAGCTCTCACCATTGGCATCTGTTAACAAAGATATATGTCAACAGTGGCAATTGTGAGTAGTGACATCTGTTGCCAGTGACACCTGTCAGAATTGAAATCTGTCATTAGTGACATCTTTCAGTAGTCGCATGTCTCACCAGTGGCGTATGTTACCAGTGAGATATGTCAACAGTGGAAACTGTCAGCATTGACATCTGTTACCAGTGACACCTGTCATTTGCATCTTTTAATAGCGGCATCTCTCATCACTGACTTCTGTTTGCAATGACTTTTGTCAGTAGGGAAAGCGGCCAACAGTAAGATCTGTCAACAGTGACAGCAGTGCCATCTGTAATCAGTGTGTTCTCTCACCATTGATCAGTGGAATCAGTCAGTAGTGACGCCTATCAGAAGGCCCATCTCCCACCATTGGCATCAGTTAACAAAGATATATTGTCAACAGCGGCAATTGTCAGCAGTGACATCTGTCAGCATTGAGATCTGTTGACAGCAACATCTCTCACTACTGATTTCTGTTGGCAATGACTTTTGTCAGTTGAAACATCCGAAAGCAGTTAGATCTGTCCACAGTGACAGCTGACAGCAGTGACATCTGTCACCGAAATTTGTCAGGTATGAAATCTGCCAATAGTAGTGACATTCATCAGTAGTGTCGCTTGTTATATAATCACATTCGTTAGCAGTGACATTTATCAGTATTGACATCTGACAGTAGTCCCATTTCTCACCAGTGACATCTGTTACCAATGACTTTTGTCAGTAGTGGCATCCATGAGCACAGAAATGGAGGATTACAGAGATAGCCGACTTCACAGCTGATTGCCCCCTAGTCCATCGACGAATTTGAGTACTTTCTTGACAGATTTTCATGAATTTTTGACGCTTATTCACGAAATAACTAAAATGCCGTTCTCTGATTTGTCAATTTGGTTTAAGAAAAGGTTATAAAAAACAGGTGTCAAAAATTTTAAGGGGCAAGAGAGGTAGAATTCGGACATCTCTATAATATTTTATTTCTGCCATGGGCACTAAGATCTTTCCAAAGTGCTAGCTGACAGGAGTGGCATTTGTCATCAGTGACATTAGTCAGCGAAATGTGTCGGGATTGGCATCTGATACATTTGTAAGCAGTGACATCTGTCAGTAGTGTTATTTGACAGCAGTGACAACTGTGACCATCTGTCACATTCTTCAGCTGTAACATCTGTCATCAACGACAATTATCACCACTGACAGTTGTCGTATCCTTCAAACTATTTCTGCTTCAAACTTACCAAATTGAATGCATTTGTTAAATACAGATGTTATATAAACTGAATAATCTTCATGATTCTGATATTTCTTCTCGAAGTACTCATCGATCTCGTCCGTATCCAATTCTGTCGGGTTATCCTTCTTGATGAATCCATTTGCTTGGAAGCTGCATTCGTAAGCACACTGCTTAGAAGAGTTGCAAGTTGCGTTTGTTCGTGACTAATCAGTGTTACCGAGTTGACTACTACTTACGATGTTGATGGCAATTCTTTCCGGAGATGTCAGCTTGTTTTTCGGTTTTCGGGCCATGCTGGAGAATTTCTTATGGCACTTTTGGAACTCCGGATTATGCTCTGGTTTCGTTACATCGCAACATCTGGTGGCGTAGTACTGAAATGGAGAAATACCTGAATTTAATGCAAATTAATGAGATTACTGATTCGAACGATGACTAGTGAACCAACTAATATTGATGGGAGGATAATCACGCACACTCCATACATACAAACTATAAGTCAAATGAAACTACATAGTTCCGGGGATACGTTCAAAGAAGAAATGCCTCACGAAATCGACATGTCTTAAGGAAAAATTAGTTCAGTGAACAATGCATCAATTGGCCAGGACCGGTGAATGGGACGGCTAGATTGATCAGCTACACGAAAAAGCGAGAAGATGCCTTGAAAGCAAGCACTACGTACCCTGATAGTATCAACAGACTACGCAGTTCCTATGTAAATGTTTCTCGTGGAAGTCTTCTTCTTTGTGTGGCGTTACAGTGTGGCGTAGACAATTAAAAAAGAAAGATGCCCTTACCACAGACACCCTCTGCCACACTCTCGTTCGCAGGCCCCAACGACACCCTAAGGGTACTCTTACTTCGGAAGAGATAATCTGTATGGGACGCCCCTGCGTATCAACTTTGAAATCTTGGGCTTGGGTATAAACTACGGGCACTAAATTTGAAAAAAAAAAATAAAAATATTTTTACCGCATATCAAAGATATTTTGGCCTGATTCTGATATCAACAAAACAAGCAGCCCAATGGCTGGTATCATGACAGGCCATTGTTTCTTGGTCTTCCACTGGCTTAAACTTGGTATAGTCCCCACTGACATATGCAGGAACTGCAAGGAATGACCTGTCAGGATCATCAGGATCTCCTTTGTTTTTGCACTGCTCTTGCCAGAGTAAGACACTTCATTCCTTCAGATCATTAAATGATGTTCCCTACACAGAATTCACAATTGAATTCAAGTTGTGATTCGCTCCACAAAGAGATCTGAACTCCTTCTCTTCGTGAAAATACTGCATTGTTTCTTAAATTATAAAGATAAGAAATCTTTTTTAAGAGCTTTAGCTTAAAAGTGCGGTGAATCCATTTATCATCTCATCTCATGCAATGTCACTATAAGCACTACTTAGTGTCCTGCGTTCAATCGGTGCCATCACAGTTGACGGCATTTCCTTGAGCCACTAATGTTCGTTGACACTTCCCCCTGTTCACGTCCAAGAACACAGCAATTCCAAGAATACCTATTCGCCTCATTTCCTAATTACCGTTACACAAGACATACCCTCATACTCATATCTTAACTCACCAAGGCGTGCATTTTATTGTCATTGCAATTATACTGCGGATCAGCCATAACCTTAAAAAAAGACGACAACAAGCGAACACACTAGACCGTTATAATCACCCCGAAAACACACAAGACTAAACGGCTTACCGTAATGAATAAAGATAAAAACAAAAATGGCGACGGTGTCTTCATTTCTTCGCCCAGTCAAAGGCCAAACGAGAACTGAACACACGGCACACACATGCGGGCGGCCCGGTGGATCCCTTCGCTTCACCCGTCGCCGCTCCCCCACGACTGATGATGGCAAGAAGCGTAACAAAAGCAATTTCCGTTTCGCAAATCAAAGGAGAATTGCCAGACATTAGATTTTAATGTTTTCTCACTTAGAGTGATTTATTGTGCATTGGCAGCGGGCCGGGATGGGGGTCATGGTGCGTGGGCTTTGTTCGCCTCAAAAGCAAATGAGGTCAGACGGAGAGTCAAGGACTTGCTCGTCGTGTGAGCTTATCATCGCATGTAGTTTCAGTTGGTTACTTGCGGCTAATGGAGTCATAAAGTTATAACGTTATCAGTGGCAGCTGTTGAAATTTATTCACGGTGGGGCTTTGACCTGGATCCCACTCACTTGGGCGGCCATCACATCGCAGTGGGCTTTCGTTTGCATTAAGTTTGATGTGAATGCATTAAGGATGTGCAGGGAAGGTGGGCAAATTAACGACCGACGTTGTTTATGGTGTCAGTTTGATGAGATTGTGTTTGATACTGCGGACAGTTTCCTTTGCCCGGGCAGGATGTGATTTTCTCGAGAGTGGTTATTTTTTTTTGGGACGGAAATTATGATGGCAAATTTTGCCTCTTGAGCCTTTTTTTTGATTGGGCATAATGAAGCGGCACACAAGCCCAATGGCACCGAGGGGACTAAGGACATGTATAAAATGGATCCCTTTGGGCAGAGCCGAAAGCTGGACGATAACGGAAACAGGGTGGATGGTGGGTCCTGCGAGGAAGGTGATTGAAGGAGAAGATACAAACGCTCTACTAAGATGTGGGTGGAGCCTGGTAGGCATGGTCGGAAATGCTCCCGTTAAGAGACCAGGTTATCGTGGACACAAGGCAGCTTAGGCTCGATGCTGAGGGTCCTGCCAACGAAGGACCAACAAAGTTGTAGCCTACTGCATCTAGGTTAGGTTAAGTTTTGGAAGAGGAGTGCGATGGTTGGACATCACACCCACTTGGACGCCTTAGGACCCATTATGAGTCCCTTCATTTGTGTAGCACACATTCTATCAATCTATCCTGTCACGCGATGGCATAAACCACCCCTGGTTCCTCACGAATTTTAGAAGATCCGATTTATCTGCATGCCTATTTCCGCAGTCTTTGTGAAGAGTCTTTGGCCGAGCGAAGCTTCTTGCCGATTCTGAAGAGCTGGGCAGTGGCAAAGCAGATGTTGGACCGCCTCGGTCTCATTCTTGTCACCGCAGCTCCGACAGAGACGAGAAGATTCTGCATTCCATTTCCGGGGCATTGTTCCGATGGGGCAGTGTCCTGTGATCGGCGCAACCGTATCGAATGTAGGTCCAATATCAGTAAATTCTTAGTTTAACGATTATTAAGCTCTGGCCACATCGATGTCGTGTGACAGTCGTGGCGTTCTACATGGCCTAGCCATGAAATAATATTGGGAGGCTTGCTACGAAGCATTCCTGATTGGTCGCATACAGGACCCACAAGGATGTCCTGTTATCTTCCATGTAGTACACCGAACAGTAGACAGGCGACTTCGATACGAACAGGATATCAGTCGCAGCAACTAGGACACTTCATGTTCTGGTGGCGCTACAGTCCGGGGTAGTCCTGGGCCTCAACCAGTAAGCCTCTCCAGCCGGCACGAGGTCCTTCTCCGCCTGGGTGCGCCATCGGTTCCGTGGGCGTCCTCTTCGTTGTCCCAGGGGTTCGGAGTCGAAGACTCTTCGGGCTGGAGCAGTGTTGTCCATGCGCTCTACATGGCCCAGCCATCTTAGGCGTTGGATCCGAAAACGTCTGACTAGACTCATGTCGCTGTACAGCCCGTACAGTTCGTGGTTGAATCTTCTACTCCAGAAACCGTCAACGCAAACAGGACCAAAGATTGAACGCAGAACTTTAATAACGAAGGGACCAAGTGCTTCCTCATCCGCTTTTGAGATTGTCCATGCCTCCGCGCCGTACAGCAGGACTGGGATGATCAAGGTCTTGTATAAAGTCAGCTTGGTCCTTCGAGAGATGGCTCTACCACGCAATTGCCTCTTGAGCCCATAGAAACAGCGGTTGGCAAGAGTTGCTCTGCGTTTGTTCTCGGTACTGATGCTGTTTGTACTGTTTACTGCGGAGCCGAGGTTGACGAGGTCCTTGACTAACTCGATGTTATAGCTGCTCATTGTGACGCTCTGTCGATGTTGTGTCTCCTTCCTTGATGACAACATATACTTCGTTTTGCCCTCATTCACCGCCAGACCCATTTTAGCCGCTTTCGCCTCAATGCCAGCAAACGCCTCATTGACGGATCGTTCCGTTCTGCCAATCACGTCAATGTCATCCGCGTATGCTAGCAGTTGTACGGACTTCTGGAAGATCGTGCCTCTATTGTTGACGTGTGAGTCTTGCACGATCTTTTCCAGGATGATGTTAAGGAAATCACATGACAGCGCGTCGCCTTGTCTAAATCCTTTTTTGACATTGAAAGTCTCGGTGAGTTCGTTATCGACCCTGATGGAGCAGCGAGAGTTCTCCATCGTCATCCTGCACAACCTGACGAGTTGGGCAGGAATGTCAAAACTAGACATGGCGTTGTATAGCTCGTTCCTATGCACGCTGTCATATGCGGCCTTGAAATGAACGAAGGTGGTGGGTGTCGATCTGCATCCCTTGGGTCTTTTCCAAGATCTGCCGTAAGGTGAAAATGTGGTCGATGGTGGACTTCCCTGGCCTGAAGCTACACTGATATGGACCTATCAGGTTGTTGACGAATGGCGCTCACATAAAAGGGAAGAGAGGATCTTATATGCGATGTTAAGGAGACTTATCCCTCGGTAGTTGGCGCAGTTGAAGGGGTCTCCTTTCTTATGGATCGTGCAAACGATACTGAGGCTCCACTCGTCGGGCATGCTTTTGCCACTAGCACACACGTACATCTATAGTTGTTGCAAGAGGTAGTATCGCTCTATTTGTGAATAAAGCAGATACTCTAGTTGTCGGGCATGCTTTCGTCCTCCCAAATTCTCCAGATGATCTGGTGCATGCTTCTTATCAGAACATCGCCACCGGCCTTAAATGGCTCTGAGTGTAAACCATTTGAGCCTGTGACTTTATTGATCTTCAGTTTTTTAATGTCTGTATCAACTTCGTCAAGGCAAGGTGGACTTCATCGAGTTGGAATTTCTTGATTCCCAGCACTCTCTACTGGTCTGGTACTCTCAGTTGTACTGGTCAATGGCTTTGGGAATCCGTTGGTGTGTGGCTGTGTTGCTCAATTCATCCACTATTCCCTGCGGGCAGTAACAAGATTGGAGTCACAATATCGATGGGGTTCTTAGATCTTGCGGCCATTCTATCAGGTGGTTCGTATTTTTTACTTGTTCCTAAATGCTTCTATATCCTTGCCCACATTACCTATTACTTGTCAGTGGACAAGTCAGAGTCCGATGCGAAATTTCACAGTTTATAGTTCGATGAGAACTGAAGTAAATCATTCACTCCGTGATTCAAAATCATTGAAACCATCAAAAGTAGACAAACACGTCCCATCCGCTTTCGTTCTCGTTTTCTTAAGATCCAATTGAACAACAGAACTCTTCCCACCTCATCCATCGTTAAAAACAAAATGCGCATGTACAAGACACCAGACACGAAGTGAAAAATAAGTAATTGCCTACACCCATGCAAGTCGTCGATGTCGGCCGCCCCAGTGTGCCTCCGCTTCGTGATTGGATCCCATTTGATTTCGCATAATGAATCCTTAATTCAAAAGACATGCCGTCTGTCAAGTCTTCGGCAATATCGATCAACTCATCGATTCCCCAAGCATCTCTCTCGGCCTACTTCCAAAATCCAAATCCGTGCTCGTGCAGGTGTGACACACTTCCCTTGCGCCTCCCACTCGACGAGTGTATTAATTTGCTAGTGTCAGCATTCTCGGCTAATTCTAGGTCCCATTTGTCTGTGCGCCCACGAGCGTGAATCTCTTCTTTGAGATGCCAGACTGTGCCGCACACACAGAGCCGATGGCACGGTTCCCCTTATCGTCAAACTCTAACTGAACTTTAAGCACACGGTTAACTATACAAAATTTCAATTGCAAAACAAGCACTCA
This sequence comes from Eristalis intricaria, assembly GCA_964034865.1. NCBI lineage: Eukaryota > Metazoa > Arthropoda > Insecta > Diptera > Syrphidae > Eristalis > Eristalis intricaria. The sequence continues at coordinate 23,731,616 of OZ035873.1, read as the reverse complement.
CCGTGTCCTTCTTCCGCACTTCATTCTCCTTTTTGTGTGAATGTGTGTGTGTGTGTGCGACGATAGGCACCCGGATTAAGTGTGCAATTTTCCACTTCGTCAATTCGCACATCCGTTCCGTGTTCAGTCGTTTTTATTTTTTTTCTCCCTTGCCCTCTCATTCCTTTGTTCTCTTTGCACGACGACGACGATGACGACGGCTGTAGATGAACGTATGGGCGCAGAGGGACCGGTCCTAAATGGTTATCCTGCAGGGAAGCACAAACACAGCCATCATCACTATGAAGGTGATTGTGCTATTATCCTTAGGCAAACTATGATCACAGCGAGGAGAGGAGCATATTTCCCTTTTTCAGCGAAGATGTGGGTGGCGGAGGGGAACACCGAAAACCACTGAAACACCATTTTCCGAATGGTAAAGTAAATAACTGCACTTTAAATAAGTGGAGATGTCCTTAAAGGCATTTCAGCTGAATCGAGCAAATGCACGAGTACGCCAGCAGCGGCGGCGACGGAGGAGTCCTTATAGATGGATGATGGAGATGCACAATCAAACAGAGGATAGATTACAATTGGATTGCTACAGCTACTCCTGTCCACGAGGAGTCCTTCGATGATCTCGCCTCTGTGTGTGTGTGTGTGTGCACTTGCTTGCAATTACGTCATTTTGAAACACATCCTTCCGCCCTTCAGTCTGCTCACCCAACAGTCTCGGGTGTCCTTTGCCATTGTCGGAGTAAACTTTGTCCACCTTCTGCTCGCCTTATTATCTCGGGGCTTATCCCTTTCAGTACCAAAAATGTACATCTCCCCCTTTGTTCCGATTGTCTGTGAACAAGGACGAGAGAATGGTGAAATGGGAAACTAACTCCACGACTGTTGGCTCCAGCAGGTTCCATCTTGATGGGCATCTCAGTTCAAACTTTCCTTCTCCGGACTGTGTAAACATCCCACACTGCGGGGAGGCAGATGAATGGTCGAGTTGAACAGGGGTTTAGCTGAGGAGCCCGAGAATCGAGCAAGGAACACCCAAAAGGAGGGGGACGGTGTATGAGAACGATCTCAAGCAGATGATTGGGCATTTCCTTTTGCCTGGTCATTGGACAAGTTTTCTTGAGTTTAACGAAAGGTGCTGGAGTGGCAGTTGCAGTGGCTGTGGCTACAGACAACGACAACATTCCAGGAAGTGAGGATTAGAAAATTGCATCCTTGAAGGATGTTGGTGGGATTACAAACTGTTCCGGAGATTGAAGTTTTGCACATCAGTTGATATTTGGGTGTGATGTGGTTTTCGGTCTTAAAGATGGATTTCACTTTGATGCTGAGGGGGAGGATGCGAGTGCATGCAGCTAAGTAGGTTGGCAAACGACACAACTGTCAGCCGAGGACTTTGTGACATGTGTCAATGTTTGTTCTTGAGGGATGTTGATAGTACAAGTTAGCTGTTTGCCAAGGAGTCATGCAAACAGGACTTGCTGGACGTGTGTCGGGGCCAGTTGCTTGGATTAGAGGTCGGTCTCCAAAGGGATTGACATTAAAAGTTACTCTTGGGAGAAAATTAGCTTTTCTCAGGAATACGAGCCATTCGATTGGACAGTTTGCTCTACATGGGCATTTGCATGGGATCAACATGACCGGAGAATCGGGGTTATTCAACAGTTTGAATTTGCATAAGGATCCGATTATGGGTTTCAAAAAATTTGCCAAGGATTAAATCAAAGTTTGTAAGTCATGCGTGGAGGAGACTTCTTCTGCAAGAGACTGGCAGGATGTTTATTTGAATTTCAGATAGAGCTACCGCAAACCAGGATCTGAGCTCTGACAACCTTGTCTTTCTGATGTGGTTGGTGGTAAGAGGTAAAGTGTGGTTTTTGTGTTGCATGTTGACTTTGTTCGGGCGCCATTTTGGTTCGGAGGGCATATGTCAGTTCTCTTGTGACACTCGCATAGAGTGGGTGGTAGCAATTCATAATGGAGTCATTTCTGAGTTTTCTTAAGTCATCACATTTGGCAAAAAAGTCACTATAAGATACGAAGAACTGATTCTCTTGAGAAAGAGTACAAAGTGTTCTCCGGAAAGTAACTAGTCTACGCGCAAATTGGGCGAGGGTCCCTATCACAGTCATCAGCTCCTTCTACATGGTACATGTGTAGCATTTTCAAAACGTTCTTGAGGACTTTCATGTAACGGCTATTCGATAAGTCAGTAACAATGCTGTCAGGAATCAATCTTTAATATATGGCCGGACTAAAGCAAAAGGAAGATGTTGGATACTCTATATTTCTTCTTCGTACCCGCAACTTTGACAGAGTGCCAGATCCCCCAGACGACAGTGTTTATAATTAAATCACCTACTTAACTAACATGCGATCATCGTGCTTAGGGGAAACATGTCTGTCTTGGAGAGGGTCACTGACAACTTATCAGAATTCAAGGCTTCACCTCTTTCGAGTCATTGAAAACGCTCAAGGAGTGCTCTTTGTCTAGAAAAAGCTTCTAAGACGTCGCCTTTGGGAGTTGTACGTACATTTGTATTGTGCGAATTAAAGCACTGTGTTAGAGTAACAGACAAACGTCCGATCTCCTTCGACTTTATTTTCCGACTGGATACATACAAAATTATTTCTAAGCACTTAACCTAAAGATGAGGTGTCGATGCAACACATGTCATCGATCGTCATTATCGTATCTACTAGGAATGTTGGTGACTTGAAAGGGATCAAAAGATATATCTAGGTCAGGGATGAACATTAAAATTCGTATTCATATTTCGTCTCTACGAAGGATCGAAATATAATACCAAAGGCTATTCAAATTTGGACCATAAAATGAGAGAAGATAAGTGTAGTAAATGCTCACTTTAACTTGCGTGACATTGTTCTCTCACGTAAGGAAGAGAAGCTACAGAAAATATTACAAAGTCCACATCGGGCATGCAAACTAAGGCGACAGAGTTATAAATGATTAAGCTTCAAGGGGTACCCCCAGGGCGGTCTTATCGGACCCATTCTTAGGCGACTGAGTCATAAATGATAAGACCGCCCTGAGTGACTCAAGGGGTACCCCCAGTGGAAAACGGTTAAAAATCAAAACACCAAATTACGTTAAAAAACCAAAGTTAACTTTATTCTTAGTCGCCCAAAACTCGACTGCACTATATTTTCATAAAACATAAACTAATACCGAATACAAGTAGAAGCAATACCCACAAAGGGGACAAAAAAGGACGCTTTACAAAAAGGGAGCAAGCACAAAAGAGACACGTGACAATAGTTAGTAAACAACATACATACATGTTTGCACATACTTGTTGCGGCGGCGTTGGTCTCCCGTTGGAGACTCTTGGAGCATTTTTGTTATAGTCCATCAAACATTGAAAATGCCCCTCTCAAAATGTGCCTTTACTTAAAAGCCTGGTTTAAAAAATTGGTAAGCAATATGAAAAAACTGAAAACGAAGTTTGAAAGCAAGATGTATGACCTTTTTAAAAAACATTTACTTTAGGTTCCAATGTATATAATTTTAGGAAATATGGCACATCAAATTTGCTTAAAAAATACGTAAATTTTCGTAATTTTCAAAGTCCCAACCTTGAGCTAACGGTACAGCCAAACGGATGATCCGAAGTCAGTTTCTAGGTTCTAATATTTGCAGAATCGAAAAACATAAACCATTTGTCCGGGAAAAAATATGTCACTTCGGGTATTTATTTCCACTGCGGGACCACTGTGCGGCGTCTGTTGCTTGTCAACCCTGCTTGGCAACACGTTGTTTATGCTTAGATCTTTGTGGACTAGGAGACACACGCTTGTCTTCTCCATATGATGCATCCATTAGAGACCTGTGTTTATGTATGCAAACATATCAGAATGTTGATATGCTGCTACTGGAGAGCATGTCACTCAGGGCGGTCTTATCGGACCCGTTCCCTAAACTATAGTTATTAACCATGCCCTGGTTAGCCTCAAACACACGAAATTAGACCATAAAACAAAACCCGGACTGTTCAGTGCAATGAACTTTATTCTTCTTTCTTCTTCAGAGATCGCGAGGGCAATTACCGAAGCACTGTTTGTGACGCGAGTTTATATAGCCGCTGGCATTTCATGTTTCGCGAGACAAAAAACATAAATGGAATCTCAACGCCAATGAAATCGTCGTCGGTTCCCTGTACCCAAGCACTAGTCACCTCGGAAAAAAAAAATGGTGTCCGGAAAAAACTACTACTACAATGCTGCCGCTACCACTCTAGAGTCTACGTCTACCAGGAGCTGGCGCAAGCCTGCAAGGAATGCTGCCGCTACCACTCTAGGATCCACGTCTACCAGGAGCTGGCGCAAGCCAGCAAGGAATGCTTACGCTACCAGTCTAGGGTCTGCGTCTACCAGGAGCTGGCGCAAGCCAACAAGGAATGCTGCCGCTACCACTCTAGGATCCACGTCTACCAGGAGCTGGCGCAAGCCAGAAAGGAAGGCTGCCTCCACGTCTACTCGGATCGTAGACGTGGAGACCCTGTCCGAGGTCAAGACACAGTACGGGCCAAAGGTATAGAGGGCGAAAGGGAGAGGAGGTACCTGTGCAAATTGGTCTTAAATATCTGCGGGTTGTAGTCTGTGGGAAATATTAGGCTGGGAAGAGCATTCCATATTCGTGCAGAGCGGCTGAAGAACGTCTCTGAATTCAACCGTGCGTACGGAAGTAGGCTTAAGGGTATACTGATGGGCATTTCTGGCGAGACAAGTATTGCGGGTGAATTCATGGAGAGGAGGAATGCAGTTGGCTAGCTCACTTGAGCATCGTTTGAAATAACGATAAAACACGGACAAAGAAGAGACGGTACGTCGATGGTCGAGCGAGTCTAATGACTCTGCGACATTATTGTCTCCTATAAGTTTTATCGCTCGCTTTTGGATTCTATCAAGTAGGTGCAGTGTGATCTTGGGGCACCAGACCAGATATGAGCGTTATACTCAAGCTTGGGGCGGATGTACGCTTTATAAATTAAAGCCAAATAAGACGGGTGAAATATTTCTTGCATCGATTAAGGAAACCTAAACATTTCCCAGTATTTTTGGCGACCTCAAATGTGTGATCGTTCCAACTAAGTGTTGAGTTGATACACATACCAAGAATGGAAAGTTTTCCGTTTTCATCAACACAAGCGCCATTCGTGGATAATGGCTGATTATCAAGGGTTCACTTGAGTGACAGCAGACACCATTGAGTTTTTGAAGCATTGAATTCCACTCTATTGTTTTCCACAAAATTACCAACTTAAAGGCATTCACCAGAATTCAGAGACCTTCAGGACTGGGCGTCTCGGAAGCCATTTACACTACTCCAACGGCGAGTTTATCTGCTTGCACATCGCTGAATGTGCAGACGGTGCTATAAGTATCGTCCAATCCAGCAGGTGGCTCCCCAGAGCCACTGGTCATGCTAGCGTGCTAAATTGACTGCAAATTGACTTCCTTCGTTCCGAAACTTCGAACTTCGAAATACCATTCGGGAGCTTTTTCCAAATCAGGGAGAAGTGGACTACAAATGGGCCCATAGACAATTCATGTATTCACGTAGGTTCAGATGAATCGAAGATGTGCATTTATTGCTCCATCAAAACTCATGACTACGGAGTTCCTGGCAATCAAAGCAGCAGCCAGAATTATGTCAATGTTGGAAATACTCCTGACTATCGCCTGATATTACGATTCTTGTCGACACTTAAGCGACCACTAAAGCAATTATGGCAATAGAATGCCAAAGCTGATCGCATGTTACCGAGGAGAGTTTGAAGTTCCTACCACGCAGGTCCCAGGTCCCTCTTTTCATGGTCCCAGACCGTCTGTAAGACTCTTCGGATGCTCCGGCCCAAAGTTGAGCAGTGCGAAAACCTCCCTTCACTCGTAGTTGGAGAAACAACTGGCCAGAATCGTCGTAAGTACCATGAAATGAAAAAGTGAAAGGGGAACAAGAGGTTACTCCTCATTACCTTTGCCAGTGCTCGAGTCTCTGCTAGTTAAGGCATGGAACCCTAGGAGAATCAGGATGACTGATTTACGCATTAACATGACGTGTATAAAGAAGGAGTAGGAGGGGAAAGAAAGAAGACCCCTTTGACTGCGCCAACTATAGAGGGATAAGTCTCCTGAATATCGCATGCATGATCTTCTCTGCCATTTTGTATACTCTACTGAAACCGTTTATAAATAACCTGATAGTTCCATATCAGTGTGGCTTCAGGCCAGGGTCCAAATATATAATATCTAGCTATTTTTCCGACCACTTAATCACTGTTCAGTCTTTCAGGCTAAAACTATAGCGATCAAGGAAGCCCTGTCCTGGCTAAAAAACAATGTAATATCGCGTACAGGTATCGTCATCTGTTCCTATAGCCAGGCTGCGATCAAATCTCTGAATTCAGTCACCTTTAATTCCAAGACCTCCCTTAATTGCAGCCTATCCCTTAACGAGATGGCCAAGTATTTTAACATCCAACTGATGTGGGTGCCGGGACACTGTGACATCCCAGAGAATTGCGAAGCGGACGAACTCGCTAGAAAGGGCAGAAGCTCCGTGATCTTTCCGGATGGAGACCCACCCTCGACGCCTATCGCTGGTATAGAACATCTGTTACAGCTTAAAACGCTTGCTGAAAGATTCCGCAGATGGATATCTGGCACAGGATGCCTCATTACCAAACAACTCTGGCCTATGATCGATCCCAAACGATCGCTTAGCTTGATCAGGCCAAACCTCAGATATCTTATTGGCGTTTTAACAGGGCATTGTGTCATCGGAACTTACGCCTCTAGACTAGGCCTTCCCTATAATGATTTCTGTAGAAGCTGCATGTGGACGAGGATGAGGAAGAAACCATCGAACACTTGCTATGTAGCTGCACTGCTCTGTCATCCCGTAGGTTCAGACCTCTGGGAGCCCATTTCTTTGTTAATCTGGCTGAACGGAGCAGCATCAGAGTCAGCCCTCTTCTTCGCTTTATCAAAAGCACAGATTGGTTTGCAGAATAGTTAGCCTAAGATCCGCGTGGTAACACAATGGGCCTATGGTTGGCCTAAGTGTGTCTGCTGTCCGTATGCACGGCAGTCAGCCACCTCAAGCTTACCTAACCTTACCTAAGACCGTCATAGTTCCAGCCCTGCTGTATGAAGCAGAAGCATGGACACTGTGAAACGCAGAAGAAGAGATTCCTGTTCGCTTCGAGAGGAAAACCCTTTGAATTATACTCGGTCGCGTTTGCAAAGAATTAGTTGGTAGGAGAAGATTGAACGACGAACTCTACGAGCTGTAGAATGACATTGGCCTAGTCAATCGAATTCGATAGTCTCGACTCAGATGTCTAGATCGTGTAGAGAGAATGGACACTAACGCTCCGGCTCGGACTTGGGCTAAGCGTCTCCAGTTTCGTAAACTTAGGTTAATAAGGTCTCTTCTGATCCAACCCCGAGGAACAACGTGATAGAAGAAGACCTCGGCTTGACCAGCTGCGGAGAGACCTTAATCACTTGGGTGTACGAAACTGGAGGCGCCTAGCCGAAGCCCATGCTAGATGGAGGGGTATATAATAACTGAGCCCCGGGTCCACATCGGACTGTAACGCCTTCCAAAAAAAATTAAGAAGCTATTGGTGTAAATGATGTACATCTTTAATGAGATGGCCAAGTATTTTGACATCCAACTTATGTGGGTGCCGGGACACTGTTACATTTCAGAGAATTGCGAAGCGAAACTCCGTGCTCTTTCCGGGTGAAAACCCACCCTCGACGTCAATATGTCATGAAGTTTTGACTTACTCAGCACGAATGAGTGCACGAGGATCAGGTAAGAGCAATGCATCAAAAACGGGGCATCGCCACCAACAAAAAGGGATCCAAAGCTGCCTTTCACTCTTGATGGTCACCGGCGTGATGCTTCCAGTCACCAGGGCCACGTTGTCAACCGCCTGCTTTCACGTCAGTGGCATCCATCATCAGTCTTAAATCCTTCTGATACATGGGCCAGTGACAAGCGCCCTGCAATCGACTTCGAGTTCCTTGAATCCCGCCGATGAAGTCGTATCGACATCCGGCCTTTTTATCCGCATGTCCAAATTATAATCGATCGAATTTAATATTTCACCAGAAACATTTCGCGCACCACCCCACTCTACGGCATCGTGCCTCAATTACACATTTCATCGAATGCCATGTAATCTGACATCAACTGTCACTGATGTACCCACAGTGGTGGTCTTGTCGCTGCCAATCATTGAATTCGATCAAGAACGCATTATTGAATTAAGCTCCCGCTCCCAGCAGTGAGCAATTATTTAAATTTCCCCAAACTTCCCGAGCGTTTTCACAACAACACAAACGTCGTCGTTAATATTTAATGCCCTGTGTAATGGCTGCCCCCAAAGGACTTGCGACTTTCATCACGTCTGCCGCGAGACTCATCATGATGTATCGCAAGGATGTGACCTACAAACCGCAGCAGAAACAACACGCACACAAGCCACGTCTCTTACGCGTGGTATTCCGAGAATTAACACCTACCCCGACTGCGGTCAATCGTCAGACCACTTATGAGAACTTTGTCTATTGAATATTTTAAGGCGCTTGTCAAGTGCTTAACAACGGCGACTTCACATCCGCACGGACAACACCCACTCGCAAGGAGCCATGCATGGGGACCTGGGGACTGGGCACTGCTCTGTCTGTTCATCCATCCATCCACCTTGGGGTAGACCAGGAAACGAAATTTCCCGCATTCAATCGATTTGCCATAAATTTCCCTCATTTCCCTACGCACGGCATTCAATTTGAATAAAATAACGGATCGCGAGGGGGGAGGGGGGGTCAACTCCGACAGTCCGACCAGCCCAGCGGATGTGCTTACGGAAAAAGCGTCACCATAAATAAATGTGCGCCGCTTGAAATAATTTTCCATTTTCGTCCTTAATGGAGAGGACATCCCCTTTCGGTTGCGTTTGTTTCTCTGCTGTGCGAGTCCACCTAGCTCAAGGTGGTGGCTTGGGCAGAATCATCGAAATGGAAGAAGGACCAAATAAGGGGCGTTCGCCGCTGCCAACGCTTACTTTGCGCTGAATGAAATATTACGGTATTTAATCAACAACATGGTAATTCATTACACAGTACTTTGATACTCTTTCTATTAAGCCACTCTCTTTTCTTCTCCCTCTCCCTCATGGACTCGAGGGTGTGAGGAGGCTCTGGTCGCTTAGTGTCGCATCCCTCAAGACTGACAGGAATGAAGGGTTAAGTGAAGGGGCTCACTGTGCTTGGGTTTGGGTATTTTGGTGAAAAGGCACGCTTGCACGTCTCAATGAATTGTGTGGTCGGCTGGCTTGTGGTTGTCATCTGATTGGGCACACAGCGCCCTCGGTGCGTCAGGATGTGGCGGTGTCCTCCAACCAAAGACCACACAAACTCACGTGAGCAAATGAACTGAGTAATTCCTTGTAATAACAATTAATTTTAAGTGTCGCTCGCACCCCCTTACAAGCTGCCCACCTCTGTGTGCCAAAGCCACCCCCCCCCCCCCTTGCCATCCGGGTGGTCGAGTGGTCGGGACTGACGGACGGTCTCTTGTGTGGCTCCATTGTAATGCGGGTCTGATTAATGTAATCGATTAGTGCGTAGGGCCAAATGGCAGCCGGGCGACCATCCACCTCCACTCGTGAAGGGTGTTCACAAGGGGTGGCAACTGAAATAGATAATTAATAACTGTAAATGAAAATGGAATTATATCAGGACAGCAGTCATGTCCCGGCCTCTAGTGGTGAATTATGTTTGTTTTTTTTTTTTTTTGTTTTGTTTTTCTTGTGTTTGTCCGGTCTCACCCACTGTGCCTGCTTTGGACCCTTGATTGAGACGCATAAATCAATTTAATGAGAGTACGAGTGGGAGTGGGCTTGGCCGGCCGAGTGGGGCGGGTGTTGAACATAGTAATCGACTGCAAGATTCGGATAGGGATAAGATTCGCTTTGGAGTTCGTTTATTGTTTGTTATCTTAATCGTCCTGGATAATGATTTTCAACGAGTGAAAGGTCACTTGCCATTGACGTCAAGTTAGACATCCATTGTGTAGTGGTGGAGGGTTGGGTGAAGAGGGTGGCTGGGAGGGAGGGAAGGGGTTGTTGTGCTGGTGGAAAAGGCAGACACGAACGAGGGATATTTCCTTTTTGCTTTGGTTGATGAGGGTCCTTGAATGTTTTGCTCATTTTTTTGTCTTTAAAAGCATTATATTTCGTTTAAATATCATCGTCATGGATGCAATTGGAGCAGTCTTAACCAATTAGTGACCAACGGCAACCAGAAGAGCTATAATGTTGACATTTTGAATTCTGATTACTTTTCGATAGTTAAACCACAATTAACTTTTTTTTCTAGGCTGTTAAGTCTTGACTTGAGCCTTGGGGTCCACACGGACTCTCTGGGCTGTATTCAGAACAATATGAAGTGAAACGTTCAAAAGGCAGGTGAAAATGGAGCTTTTATGTCCGATTCTGTAAGCATTTACATTTTAGGTCCAATCTGTCATTGCGATAGCTACTGGGCATGTTATCTGAATTGCTTAATGTTCTTGTCTGGAGTATCGACTAAAGATATTGAATTTTTCCGTAAAGAATAGAAGCGACGCACACAACGGTTTAGTAAGGAATATCGAAAAGGAAATAAGTACTTAACCATTCCATGTTATCCAACTCGAATCAATACACGTTCTTGAAATTATCCCCTGTGTCCCTGAAAGGACTGCTAGGATTTTTGCCGATCGAGTCTCCCGGAATCTCTCTCTAAGTACGTCGCCACCTGCGCAAACAATCGAAGAAGATTGGAGGCGTTGTCAAGAAGCCATCAAATATGCTGGAACTGATGTGCTGGGATTTACGGCACCACCTAGAAAAAACCCATGGACAACGAGTGTAGGCTGGCACATGCAGCGAAGCTGGAAGCTTACAAAGCAACGCTGCAACGAACGACGAGAGCTGTTCGTCAGCTCTACGAACAGAGACGAAGGGACGAGACTCGGCTTCTCAGGACAAAGAAGAAAGAGCACGAGAAGCGCGCAATCGAGGAGATGGAGAGGTGCTACGCCAGGAACGAAGTCCGAAAGTTTTACCAGAGGGTGAAACAGTTAGTCGTAGTAGAGTCGCAGTCGATACTGAGAATTTGGAAGAACCACTTCTGCAGACTGCTAAACGGCAATGATGACACCAATGTCGCTGTCAGGCAAAATGTTCCACTCAATATGGACTATGATCGACGGGAACTCCGTCCCCCCGAATTAGACGAGGTCAAGATAGCAGTATCAAGTCTAACAAAGCTGCCGGTGCGGACGGACTGTCCGCTGAAATCTTTAAGGCAGCTGAAGACGAACGATCTGGTTGGGTGCATGCACCAACTCATCTGTAAGATATGGTACGAGGAGAGCATGCCCGATGAGTGGAATCTCAGTATCGTTGCCCGATCCACAAGAAAGGAGACCCCTTCAACTGCGCCAACTATAGAGGGATAAGTCTCCTGAACAGCGCTTACAAGATCTTCTCTGCCCTTTTGTGTACTCGCCTGAAGTCGTTTATAAATAACCTGATAGGTCCATATCAGTGTGGCTTCAGGCCAGGGAAGTCCACCAACGACCACATTTTCACCCTACGGCAGATCTTGGAAAAGACCCAAGAGATGCAGATCGACACCCACCACCTTCGTGCATTTCAAGGCCGCATATGACAGCGTGCATAGGGACGAGCTATACAACGCCACGTCTAGTTTTGACATTCCTGCCAAACTCGTTAAGTTGTGCAGGATGATGATGGAGAATTCTCGCTGCTCCATGAAGGTCGATAACGAACTCAGCGAGACACGCCAACACTAGAGGCACGATCTTCCAGAAGTCCGTACAACTGCTAGCATACGCGTATGACATTGACGTGATTGGCAGGACACAGCGAGACGTCAATGAGGCGTTTGCTGGCATTGAGGCGGAGGCGGCAAAAATGGGTCTAGTGGTGAATGAGGGCAAAACGAAGTATATGTTGTCATCAAGGAAGGAGACACAACATCGACAGAGCGTCACAATGAGCAGCTGTAACATCGAGTTAGTCAAGGACTTCGTCAACCTCGGCTCCGCAGTAAACAGTACAAACAACATCAGTACCGAGAACAAACGCAGAGCAACTCTTGCCAACCGCTGTTTCTATGGGCTCAAGAGGCAATTGAGTAGTAGATCCATCTCTCGAAGGACCAAGCTGACTTTATACAAGACCTTGATCATCCCAGTCCTGCTGTACGGCGCGGAGGCATGGATAATCTCAAAAGCGGATGGGGAAGCACTTGGTCTCTTCGAGAGAAAAGCTCTGCGTGTGATCTTTGGCGTTGACGGTTTCAGGAGGAAGATTCAACCGCGGGGGCTGTACAGCGACATGAGTCTAGTCAGGTGTCTTTGGATCCAACGCCTAAGATGGCTGGGCCATGTAGAGCGCATGGACAACTCAGCTCCGGCCCGAAGAGTCTTCGACTCCGAACCCGCGGGACAACGCCACAGAGGACGCCCGCGTTTAAGGTGGCGCACCCAGGTGGAGAAGGACCTCAACTAACTTGGCGTGCGACACTGGAGACAGCTAGCCAGAGACCGTGCTAGTTGGAGAGGCTTGTTGGTTGAGGCCCAGGTCCATCCCGGACTGTGGCGCCAAATAAAGAAGAAGAAGAAGTCTCCGAAAGGACATGTTCTTTGTTTTTCACATTATTGCATATACTTTGCACCCACCTGTACCCGACTTTGCAGTCACCCTTAAACGTCAAGAACCCTAGTTTTCAAACGTCAACTGAAAGGAAGGGTACCTACTTTGATGACATTTTTTATTCACATCAAATTCAGTATTTCCTTTAACGAAAATACTTGACTCATGTTTTCTTACTCGGAGTGTTTTCTCAGTTTTTATTCACACCACCCAATACATATTCCAGAACCAGCCAGTTTAGTTTCCACGGGGTTTCTTCTGAAGTTCCTTCGAAGGTTCAATAGGCCCGACGATTTCTGGTGAACAAAAAACTGAAGAGCATTCTGAATTTGAGGGTCTATCAATAGATCGTAGTAAACTAAAGTTCGCCCGAAAAACAGAGTTGGTTCTCTTCACCAACAAAAGGGGCATTCCGCCTTTCGACCTCCCAACAGTTGAGGGTACGTACAACCCTCTCTCTAAGGGAAACTTTGAGATAACTTGGTCTAATCCTCGACAGAAAACATAACTGGAAACTGAATATAGAGGAAAGAGAGAGGAAGGCGTCCTGTGGCTTATACCTGTCTACAGGGGGTCCAAACCACACAGCAATTGTCAAGCCGATCTTGACATATGGCAGTATAGTTTCGTGGCGAGCTTAGCTTAAAGCATCTTACTTAAAGCTGCTAACGAACATACAGAGACGCGCATGCCTGGATGTGACAAGGGTAATCCGCACCCCTCCAAGAGCGGGCTTAGAGGTACTACTGGATCTCCTTTCACTTCTCTATTTCCAGAAGACTGATGCAAAGAGTGCCATAAGGGTCATCCAATCCAAGAACTGACACACAAGCCCCATCGATCATGGGTGTATTCTAGATAGACGACAAATAAAACAAGTCAAACTCCCTCCCCTCCCTCGATTCCAAAATATTCACACTCCGGCAAATCTTGGAACAACCCAGCAGCAGCAGATCGCTCCCCATCACCTTTTCATTGATTTCAATGCCGAAGCAATGTCTAGTCTTGGCATCCCTACCAAACTCGTCCCTTTGTGTAGGACGACGATGAAAAAAACATGCTGCTCCACCTCAAGGTCGGTAAAAAAACAAAATGATTTCCGTGGTATTAATGTTGATAACCTGTTTTCGGATTGTTGAAAAGTTGAGTGGAGTACGCTGTATATGTCGTCTGATGTTGATAAACAAATTGAGCTATTTAACGCCAATATAAACTACCTTTTCGAAAAACATGTACCACTTCGGACTCGAGTTATAAGGAGCGAAACATCTCCGTGGTTAAACGAGAGAATTCTTCTCGCGATGAGAAACAGGGACTTTCTTTTCAGACGATGGAGCAGATTTCGTTGCCCGGAATTGCATAATGCATATAAAGAATGTAGGAACGATGTCACATTGTTGATAATATCGGCTAAGCTCAGGTACTACAAAATAAAATTCAGAAACGATCGATCTTCCAGATTCCTAAGGAAACAGGTTCGCGACATTGGACTGAACACAGCAAAGAAAAGGATAAACGACGATAACATTTACCCTGATATATTAAATATTCGATTCGCTTCTACTGGTCCCGCAGTCACCGAAAGAATGCCTCCAATACTTTTAAACAACACTCGAGCAAATGCCTTTGAACTCGCAAGAGTCGATTCCTACACAGTCGGTTGTGCAGTATTTGCCATCAAGTCAAAATCTGTTGGCCTCGATTATATCCATCATGACTTCATTAAAATATTGCTTCCAGTGATACTTCATCATATCACGCACATTATTAACACAATAATCATGACGTCCCGCTACCCAACACTGTGGAAGAAGGCTAAGATAATCCCAATACCAAAGAAAACTAATCCATCTGAATTCCGACCTATTGCAATCCTTCCGATTCTTTCATAAGTGTTTGAATCTATTGTTAGCCAAAACATCAAAGATTACATTGAGCGACACAAGCTTCTAAACCCCCTGCAATCAGGTTTCCAGAAAGGACATAGCTGTGTCACAGCCTTATTAAAAGTAACAGACGATATTCGAAGAGCAATCGACGAAGACAAAACGACCATACTAACCTTACTCGACTTCTCGAAAGCATTTGACTGCGTAGACCCAACAATACGTTGTCATAAACTGTCCACCCAAATCAATTTCTGTAATCCTACTAATAAATTAATTCTCTCGTATCTTACTAACCGAGTCCAAGCAGTTTTTCATAACTCTAAACTGTCATCATCTTATGACGTACGCTATGGTGTTCCTCAAGGTTACATTCTCGGTCCGTTATTATTTTCAATGTTTATCAATGACCTTCCACTAGTTTTATCCTATTGTAAATTCCATATCTATGCAGACGATGTCCAAATCTACCTAAGTTTCCCTCTTGGTATGGTTGAAGACTCAGTTGCTAAAATAAACGAGGATTTGGGCTCTATTGCAAACTGGGCTGCACAAAATTGTCTATTGCTCATTCATAACAAAACCAAAGCCATTCCGTTGTCGAAACAACCGCCTTCCTTGTCAAATTTCCCGCTACTAGAACTGAACTCGACCGCAATTGAATATGTTACATGTAAAAAAAACCTTGGAATAATGTGCAATAGTGAACTGACGTGGACTGACCACATTGATAGCGCAGTATCAAAGGTGTATACATCTCTAAGAGGCATATCAATCAGCAAATACATTCTCCCTGTGAACATCAAATTAAAACTTGCCAGAGCACTCATAGTGACAATCTTGACTTATGGATCTGAGTTGTTCGCTGTCTGTGATTATACTTCCTCCCTAAAATTGACAAAAGCAATTAACGCGGCTGCACGGTATGTTTTTAACCTTCGCAGATTTGATCACGTCTCGGAAAAACGTCGCATTCTCCTAGGATGCGAACTGGACGTATTCTTATGCTACCGGTCGTGCTTATTACTCTTCAAAATTAATCACAAGAAACACCTTCTGTCGATCAAGTCGTAACATTACCTTGAAACCCTCCAATCATACCTGTTTAATGTCACGTAGGCACTTTTTCATTCATGCTGTTCATTAATGGAATCACCTACCTTCACAGGTTCGGTCTAAGACCAAGTACAGACAATTTTGTAACGCTTGTTTCTCATATTTCTCCCGCTCGAACTGAAATAATTCCTAGTAACACCAGTCTTAACTCTTTCTCTACACATATGTATTCTAATAACATTAAATTTTAAAATCAGAAATCTATACTCATAAATTATAATTGAAGTAACTTGAAATCACTAATTTCAATCATGTCACACAAAATAATATTTTATGTTATAATGTTCCTGTACTAGTAAAAGAACATATGATTATTGAAGTACAGCGATAGATATTAAAAATAAATAAATGAAAAATGAAATGAAATGAAAGACCAAATCGAAACCTTTGATGTCAGAAACGGACAAACAAGTCGACACTCTTTCATGCGACCTTTAACCATCATTCTTGAATAAATTGTTAGAAGATCGCACACCAACTCCGGAGGAACAATCTGAAGTCCGTTCAACTACTCACTTATGCTGAGGATATTGACATTATCGGCGTTATGTCAATGGCACTTTTGGGAGTACCGCGACGGAAGCCGCGAAGATGAGTTCAACTGGCAATGAGGGCAAGACTAAGTATATGGTCTCAACGAGAATCAACCCCCTAATGAACTGCTATCTACTCAGATAACGACACCAGAGCTGAAGTCAAACGAAGTATCTTTCCAATCGCAGATACTTTGGGCTAAGAAAGCAATTGATAAACAAAGCCCTGTCTCGAACAACCAAAGTAATCCTCTCTCGTCCCAGTCCTGTTAAAAGACGCAGAGGCATTAATTTTTCCAAAAGCGGACGAGGTTTGTTGTCTTGTCTGCTTTGAGAGGAAGATCTTCGGGTGATTCTCGGTCTCGTCTGTATAGATGGTAAGCAACATCGAGTTACCCAGAAGAGTAAAGATCCACGATTGAGATGGCTAGGTCATGTAGAACGGATGGAAAAAAAGAAGCAATGCTCCGGCCCTGAAAGTCTTCGAATTCACCGCCGAGGGATGGAGCAGTAGACTCAGGTGCCGCAAGGAAGTGGGAAGGCCTCTCAACCAACTTTACGTGCGAACCTGGAAGCAGCTGGCTAAAGATTGAGTCGCTCGTTGGTTGAGGCCCAGGTCCACCCCGGACTGTACCGTCACCTTAATTAAGTAAGTAAGCAGGTCTTGCTCAGATCTGGTCCGAGGTGTCTTAATTACAGTCTATGCTCCTTAGCAATGACTTCTGGTGTCACTTCTTTGACTATGTTTCCAGTAACGTCCAGATCATATTCAAAGAACCCCAACAAGCCTCTCCCCAAACGGTCCCCAAAACTTCAGATAAATCGACCCATTTTTTAACCGAAACTCCAACGACTTCCCTCAACACGTTTGTTATCCTAGATAACATCTGAATTGTGACAATCCAAAGACCTCTTCAAAAGAGATCTGCGCCAGCATTCACTCTCCGCCCCTAACGCTCGTCTTCGGGTGTCATTTCATTAGAAACACATCAAGCAAATCCATGCACATCCGTTCCTCGCAGATCACGTTCAAATCTAATTTCAATTCCTGCACTCATCCTTCAATGGAAAACTGCAGCGCAACTCTATATCCACGCCCGCCACATCAGGCATTCCCTTTCAAGCTGCAAACAATGTCTTGAACATTGCAATTCATCCCGGAAGCTGTGCAATGCCTTAATGAAAAATAATGATCCTTGAACAACGAGGACCATCACTGCAGACGAAAATCCCCCCCAGATCCACCACCCAGCCAACGTTCGCATTGCGCAACACATTACCCTCTCTGGCATGAATTAATCATGCGCCACGAGGCACTTAAGCGTCTTGATCCAATTGCTGGAGAATCCCCGCAACCAGTCGGTCCCGCTGATGAGCACCAAGGAGCTAATGTATCCTCCATCACGCGCGAATCGCATTGTGTCATCATTATTAGCTGGTTGCACTGCACTCGGCGCTCGTGAACCCCGCGTCACGGTGTGAGCGTGTGTGCGAGCTTGTAAATCACTTGAGAATCAGCAAAAAAAAATATTCTTCTCCTCCTCCACGACCGATGATGAACCCCATTAACGGCAGAATTTCAGCGGCGCGGCGCGGCGTCGAGTGGGTGCGAGCGCGGGGAATGCTGTGTGTTCCTTCGAGAAGCCCCCTCGAGAGGTAATCACCATTGACAAGTGACAAATTGTACATTTTCCCAGTCATTGCATTCGAGATTCTCCCGAGAGAGTGAGTGTAAGGGGGTGAGCGAGCCGCCCGGGTGCCGGCTGGCTTGGGCTCGAGTGGAGGATACGCTCGTACATCATCGGAGAGGCAAAGCCGCCAATGACACCAGGCAGTGCTGTCAGCGTCGCCCACGCTATCGACGAGGACGATGGCAGTGGCAAGGACGTACACACACACACACACGCATACACATGCACAAACCCATTCACATTCAGCCAGTCATTGGCATGGGAGTTGTAACGGAAGTAGGACAACATGTGCCCTGCTCCTCTGCACAAGTGCTTACATAATAGAGTGATGTGACCAAGGAGAATCTCAGAGGCACTGGCAGTGCAAGAAGAAGACGTGAAATTGGATGTTGACGGCTTGTCGAGGGCCACGAGGGGCCGGGGTGAACCTCTTGAATCTTGAATCCTTCCATCAACGTTCTTCGATTACACAATGCCAGCCGAAGGAGAGTGAAACACAAACACACACCCACACGCTCACGTGATGGATGTGTCATCTTGGTCGCCCTGAATTTATTCAAGAATTTTACATTTTGTGCCTTCCGCGCCCCAGCGCCCTCTGCCCATTCGACGTCTTCGTTGTCTGCCTGATCGCCGAGGACGACGGAGAAGAGCCTGAAATCAGGTCGAAGAACTATGTACTTTGCATATCCCATTAATGGGCATGACATCTCACGGAGATGAATTCATGAGGCAAACAGTTTTATGGACAAGCCTGTGAGGAGTATCTGACGGACGATGGAAGGATGGGTGTGGCCTGCACTTGGATGACGTCTGAGACGTTGCCAGGAGACAGGCGTTTTTTTTCTGCATTTTTTCGCGTTCATATTGCAACTCTTCAAGAATCCTTGGCGGAATCGTTTAGCGCAGAGTGTTGGGTTTCGTTAAACATTGCCAGTTGGCAGTCTTTAAGGAGGCCGCTTGAACTGTGTGTGTGTGTGCTTGGAATTCGATGAGAGTTATGTTCGAAGCATTCATTGCATCGATTGCTGAAAATGAGAAGCACCCTTGACACCAGAGGCAGCAGCACATCGTTTGAAGTGTTTGCGGTGCGCACTCACGAATGAAGGAACTTTTGGAGCGGGGTGTAATGAAGATCATTATTTTCCTCTCTGTTACATTGGCACAGCGGCGACAATGGCCATTGGCCATGGGATCCTTAACCGAACGAGTGGGGGGCGTAATGAGAAGTGTTCGTCCTGCGATATTTTTATATCTGAGATTCTGGAGCACATGACCTGCGTTCTAGCCTAAGCTTAAACTTAAGGAAATGTGTGAGCTTTCTTCTCTTGACCGAACCAATGGCGCTTGATTTTCAGTAAAAAAAACAGAAAATAATTCCAAGAGTGTATGCAATTTTGATGCAGAACATCAAAAGGCAAATCTGACTCGTATGCCGTGACGGAACGTGGCATGACGTTGTCACGTCATCATGTCTTCTCTACCGCAACTGCCTTGGGTATGGCCGAGCGCATTTTATACTCGTGTACTACAGACAAATAATACATCGTTTTAAAAATTTCTCCTTCTAACTCCTCTTTTCTGGGTCGCCGTGGCGAAGTGGGTAAGGCCGTCGGCTCGTACGCAGAGGGTGCCAGGTTCGATACCCGAATTTACCACCTTTCATATTTCACGGCTCCACCTCTTTCGAGTCACTGACAATGCTCAAAGAGTATTCCTGTCTAGAAAAAGCTTCCTCAACTTCGCCGTTCGGAGTCGGCATTAAACTGTAGGTCCCTTCCACTCGTGCAAGAACAATAGCACGTACAACACGAGTGGTTGCTGAGAAGCTAGGCCCGGGGCCGCCTCGGACTGTAGCGCCACCCAATTTATTATAATTTAACTCTTCTTAAGTGCTTTATCTTTTCTCGCACACGTGAGTTTGACTACAAGTCGTGGAGCATAACAAGTGCAAGCAAAGATCACGATAAACAAAGCAGGTTGACGGCACAAAAATAAATTCCGGGCTTAGGATATACTCAAGGCGTAGATCTGATTCTCTGTGTGAAGGGTTGTTATCCAAGCACACAAGAGTGGAAATTGTGGAGAGGTCTTTTTTATCACTCGTTATTTCGAGGGGATTTTATGGATTCATTGATTCCCTTAAGAAGAAGGGTCTTCGTGGTCAACTCCCAGATACATTAGGCATGTTATTTTGCAAGCGTATATTCGCTTAAATTATAAGTGCACAAAAAACCGATCATCGGCGCTTAATGATTCATCACAAAACTTGGCAGCACTGACGACATTCATGACATTTGCTAAGCAGTCAGAGGTGTAGTCGTGGAAGGCGATGGTTGAGCTTTGATGGTCATCTTCGTTTTGTGACTGTGTAGCGTGACCATCACTTTAAAAGCATAAACACTTAATAATTATAAAATAAAAAAAAGTTCATCAAATGAAAAGAATCGTTTACGAAACCTAAACGGAATGTATAGCAGAGACACTCTGGGTATACCGAAAATTGCATACTTATGGATGCCAAAACAATTAAAAATGATCTAGTACATCAACCACACCTGCAAATGTAAGCCACATACAGCAACCTAAACAATGAATGAATAAATTCAGAAATGAACATACGGAAAGTAATGATTGGAAGCATTGTTTTTTTCCGCGCTTATTTCTTAAGCGGCGATAGATACGATGA
The DNA here is from genome assembly GCA_964034865.1 of Eristalis intricaria. Classification (NCBI taxonomy): domain Eukaryota; kingdom Metazoa; phylum Arthropoda; class Insecta; order Diptera; family Syrphidae; genus Eristalis; species Eristalis intricaria. The sequence goes on along the minus strand of OZ035873.1, from coordinate 23,710,943 downwards.
GTAACTTAAGCGGATGTAGGACTTGTTGTTAGTGTATTTTTCACGCAAATTGAAGTTTAGGCGTATATACGCTTCCAAAAAAACACATTGTCGGCTCTAATAGATCGTACCCACTTCTCTCCTTTCGTTTTTTATTTATATTAAAATCAATATAAATATATAATTTGCGTGAATGGTAGGGTTCCACATTGCCCACTTACTCCATATTACCGAAACTACATGCTAAAATCAACAAACTGAACCGGCCCAATCTAGACCCCAAATGGTCTGAGCAACATCGGGAGATCAAAGGAGGACTTCTACAGAATCTGCGTGGTTTCAAGGACGAAGAGGACGGCATGTCATCAAAGATTACCTTGACGCAAGATCTCTCTTGGAAGACATTTGAATGATGTTTATAATCCATTCATAATGGCAAGATCCAAGCAAGATGCTGGCTTAAGAATTTGATCAAATTTGAATCACAATTGTGTTCTACATAAACTTACATTCGAAACCACAAAATGGGTCTCCCTGCACGCTGAACTAGAACATGTGCAGCATCCGGAGACGAAGCGATATGTAATTAAAGTCCAGGATTCGACTCCTTCCGTCTCCACACAATTAAAGGACACTCAACTCAAGCAGAATGAAAGTAAAATAACTCCACCCAAAAGTCCCCATAAATAACCACGTCTTCGTTTTCCATTTGGAAATCTTCTTACAAAATGACTTGAAGCGGGGAAGTACCCTCGTTGAGGGCGTATTTTAATTTGAAAAGTCATTCGGCAAAGTATCTCAGATTGTTTGTCCCTACTTGTCACAGAACATTTCCGCTAAATTGTCCTCCCACTGTCTGGAACCGGTCTCAACCAAGGGGGAACCATTGGGAGACAATAGAGACTGCCACCGCCCCGACCACATTTAGAAATGTAATTTCCCTTTCGAGAAACAAGTTCCTTTTCACTTTCATGGTTCTCCAAGCACACCCAGACACACATACCATCACTCTTTGATGTGCCAAACATTTAACAGTTCTCCCACCTCCCAGAGACGGCCGCATTCATTGTGCCAGTGCCTTCATCCCAACTCATTAGTTTTCCATTTTTCTTTTGACAATCAATGTCTTGAAAGAGTAGCAGCAACAAAAGCAAGAAAAACGAAGGAGATTGAATGGGCGATGGCAGGGGACTAGGTAGGTAGGTTGAATGAAAAACAAATTTGCTTCCTTATTCTGATTTCGATTCCGATTCTGATTCTCGTTCCTAAGGGGGTGGCTAGATGTTTACTTTTTCTTGCCTCCTTGCCGGCTGTTCTGATGCCGTCGTCATGGCTGATGCTTGGAAATGTTGTCTTTTTATTCATCAGTGAACAGGATGCTATTTCACACGTACACACGTCTCGCACAGGAAGGAATATAGCCTTTCAGGACCTTAAAGCAGTGAGTGAGGATTATTTTTTTTTTCTAGAGAACTTTTTGATCGCGGGATATGCAAGAGATAGGGAGGAGTCTGTTATTGTGAGGACACTTCATCATGTAATAAGCTTCTCTTGTCCTTTTCAGAGTGCAGTCCATAATAAGATGGACTGGTGCCCGTTCTCTCACTCTTCTCAAGGATTCGCGTCTAAAATGTGCACTCGAACGAGGAATAGATGTGAATTTTCATTTTTAAAACTGAGATTTGCACCCACCCTTTAATCCAATTTCCCATTTTCTCCCAGCCTTAATTTGCTTTTGAATACCCTAAAAGAAGTCAGTACAATTTTCTGAAGGTATCTTCTAGTTCACCCCTTGAAGTCTTCTCTTTCTCGGCTAGGGTACATTAGCTGATACATAAAACTTTTGTTACTGTTTAAGCGATTTGTACCTACTTTATAAACGCTTTCATTGAACTAACTGAACGCCTTTACTGAACTGTAGCCGCTTCAACTCCCGCGGCAGTGTCTCGGTCTTTCTCAAACTTTTGGTGAGTTCCCAGACACACAACCAGACGATGGAAATTTCTATAAGGCTATAAATACTTAAAACCAAACACTTAGGATACTCATCAGTGTCATAACCGGACACAGCGCAGTTGGCACAAACAATATCAAGATGGGTGTCGCAAGCAATGATCAACAGCAGAAACCACAAACCACATGCTCTACTCGGGTAGTGCCCTGGCAAACCATAGGGACTCAAACTTGGGGACCTGCCACTGCAACAACCTCAGTGAACTGAATGGCGTCAATCCCAAATCACATCCTCTGCTCGGCTAAACCGCTTTGTCGATGAATCCCCGTGGCGAAGTGGGTTAATGCGTCGACTCCTACGCAGAGGGTGCCAGGTTCGAATCCCCCAACCTACCAACTTTCATAATTCACAGCTTCCACCTCTTTCGAATCACCGACAGTGCTCAAGGAGTATTCCTGTCTAGAACAAGCTTCTCAACTCGGAGTTCGGAGTCGGCATAAAACTGTAGGTCCCTTCCACTCGTGAAAGACCAATAGCACGCTCAACACGAGTGGTTGCTGAGAAGCTAGGCTGTCGCGCCACCACTATATATTGCTATTATCAACCGCCTTGTCACACACACCAACTGGTTCCAAGTTTAAGAGACTACTACTATGCGTGTGGCATCACAATGGGCATACAATGGCTTAAGTGTGACTGATATCTGCAGCCACCCACTCTAACTGCTCTAGTTCGAAGATCATTTCTTATCACATTGCTGTCTAATTCTGAGCAGCCATTGGGTATACAGTTGCGTCAAGTGCATCCAAGAATGGACGTATATGAGGTCACTACGCTACACCCGACAATTTCAAAGAATTGCATGATCTAATGCTTGTTATTCCTTTCGGAGAGCAATTAAGTTCGAATGCGATTTGAATATTCCATTTTTCGAATTTTCAGCTTTCATCGAATGAACTTTGCCCAGCAGCCTCTGCCTTATTGGTTCCCCTTGTTAATGACTTCCTCTAGAGAGTTTCCAATTGCCTGACAAGCTTTGATTCATTTCCAATTCCAGGAATCAAGGTAAGGGTCTATACCAAATTCCAAGAAGTGTTATCAGTCTGTGTGGATAAATATTTCAATGTTGCGTGATATGCAACCGAAGGACCACATTGGAGCCCACTACTTCCGGGAAATCAATGCGAACACTGGTACCATTCAATTGACTTAACATCGCTTTAATTTTCAGCTATGAACCGATCAATGGATTTCCAGGAAACTGGACTCATTATGCTCTTCAGTTCTCCATAAATTCTCTTATGCCGTAAAGCGGCACAGAATTTACAGGGATATACATAATTTGCCCCTTTGTTCAGCTGTCCGTTGAGTAGATTTCTGATTTATTCATGATTTCAACGTCAACTATGGTTAGCCTTTAAGCCGTTTGGAGTCGGCATAAGAATAAAGGTCCCCTGACCAGCTGGGAGAACAAATTCACACACAACACAAGTAGTTGATGTAAAAGCTAAATCGAACGTTGTATTCAAATTCTATTTCGTATTTCCGTTCCTTCAGAATAGCCTTTGTTATTACATTTGAGCTTACACGAACTACGGAATGATTCGAGTGACGTGACTGAGAATTCAGCAAAAAAACCCGCTTAATTTTATAAATACCCTCGCCATTGCTTCTCATTTTTCAGTACAAATGTGCCTCGGGACACTGTCGGACAAGTGATCTTGTTGATCATTATTTTTGAAAAAAAGCTGTTGAATCGGAATTTACCACACTGAAGGACAAAAATAAGCAAAATTCAGATCACTGAACATTTTAAAAATTCGGAACAAACATACTGTAACATTTTTTTTTTTTTGCGAGGGTAGGTGAAAATCTTCAAAAGACACTATGGGAACCGTTCCCATACAGAGAAGGGGATTTTTTTTCCAGTAAAAAGACCCCCTTCAAATAAAATATATTTCCACTAGAACTTAGTGGTCTTACAAGTCTTACACCTATCCAGCAGTTTTACTTTCATGGCTTAGACGCATTTGGCAAGAGATTCTCCATTGACAGCTCTTGCTAACATCGCAGCTAAGCGCGGGTTGAATTCACCGTGCTAAGTCAAGGGGTTTAGTCCTTTGAAGACAGCGAAAGGAGTTTCTTTCGTCGAGAATTGGAAGGACAGCAGAGTTTATGTACTCTTCCAAGCGACGCTTATGCTTACGAGCAAAATTCGTAACTTCATCTTGGACTGATGAAATTCCAAGATCTCAGTGGATATCGTTATTTCGTATATACCAGGGTGCGTTGACGATGGCCCTTAGCAAAGTTTGTAGTATGTTTGTATTACTTTCTTTGGTACAACCCCATAGTTGTATACCATACGTCCAGACAGGTTTTAGCACTTGCTTGTATATCAGCAATTTGTCGTCAGTACTTAGCTTGGAATATCTTCCAATAAGCCAGTACATGTCTTTGTATCTTAATTGGAGCTCCTCACGTTTCTTTTTGACGTGCTTCTTCTTCACATCGAGAGTCATTCCGAGGTATTTCGCTTCATTGCCGAAGGGTATTTGAACATTATTTATAAAAACGGGCAAGTTATTCAAGTTCTTATACGTAAAATTTATATGAACGGATTTAGCTTCGTTAAGCTCAATTCGCTGAGTGGTCGTCCATTCGTGTATCCGGTCTAAAGCACATTGCGATTTTCTAATTGATTCTTCGCCCGTTTTGGCAGTTACCAAAATGGCGGTGACGTTAGCAAATGTGCCTACGAACTGCGGTATATCGCTGCTATACAATAAGTAAAGGAGGGGACCAAGAACACTTCCTTGTGGTACTCCACCTTGTATAGGTTTAAATAGGGAGTATTCCTTCCCATATTTCACACGGAGGATTCTATCCGATAGATAGTTTGATAAAATTGTGCAAAGTTTTCTCGGGAGGAATTGTTGGAGCATTTCAAGCCTGTCAAACCTTGTCAACGGCTTGAGAAACATCGAGAAAGACAGCTGAGCAGACTTGCTTTTGTTCAAACGATTTTTCTATAACATCAGTTATGCGATGTACTTGGTCAATAGTTGAATGCTGGCTTCTAAAACCGAACTGGTGGTTAGGAATAAGTCGTCTTTCTTCTACAACCGGGCTTAAACGTCTAAGTAATGTTCATTCGAACACTTTAGACATTGTCGGAAGAAGTGACATCGGTCTATAAGACTTTTTGTCTGTTGGGAGCTTACCCGTTTTCGGCACCATTATTATTTCCGCTAATTTCCACTGACTAGGGACAAGTTCTAATCTAAAGGCGGCTTTAATAACGTAGAGAAACATAAGAAGCGCCTTCTGAGGTAATTCTTTCAGAACTTCTCCTGTGATTAAATCGTAACCAGGAGCTTTCTTGGGTTTGAGTTTTTTCAATTCTTCCTTAAGTTCTGTCAAAGTAGCATTTCTTATAGAAAAATTGTCATTATTTGAGTCTGAACCGTAGGAGTATACAGGAGGTGTTTGTCCATCGCGTGATTTAAACGTTGCTTCGAAATGTTCTGCGAAGAAATCTGCTTTCCCTTTATCGTCTTTGGCCCACTAGTGTTGGTTTTTCCGTATTGGGGCCGCATGTGGGTGGAGTTTTCTTAAACCGTTGGCTGCTTTCCAGAGTGAGTAGTTGGTATATTTTTTCGCTGCCAAGCGTGTGTAAACGACTTATTTTTCGCTTTCAGAAGGTTAGACAGTTGGTTGTACTGTAGCATAGGAACTATAACTACTCAAGTTGACAAACCGGGTCAAACTGAGTTACATCAAAACCGAGTTAAATTTATGGCAAACCGAGTTGCCCAAAACTAAAGCGAAACTACAATTGGTTTGACTCGGTGTGCAGTGAACATAAATTTGCTTTCGGTTTGGTAAACTAAAGTGAGAACATTGCACAATCAATAAATCAAATAATTTCGTTGGAAAAGGAGTTAGTGTACTTCAATTCCAACTCGGGCTAACTCGGTTTAAGAAATCTTCAGTTTGATTCATCATTAATAGAACCGGCCATGCCCCATGGGCTAATGTAAGCTACTATGGGGTAGTATGTAGAAATGAAAACAAATTTTAAGCACAGGAAAAAAATCTATGATTTTCTGAATGTATAACAAAGCTAGAAAATATATTTAATCCATTCTAGTGAAAAAAATGGATATATTTTTTATTTCAATGTTTTTATTTGACAGTTCTTGTGAATGATCTGTCATGTAGAAGTTTTTATCTTAACTTCACGAAATGTTAGAAAATACAACCAAATCAAGGGATAGTTTTTGTTTCATAATGAATTTCCCTTTTTTGTATGAAAATACCTTTTTACCAAATGTCTAGAATGAAAGTTCCCACGAAAAGGTGAATATACCACCAACGCCGAAAAGTGTTAACACATCCCACTGAGGCTCGGCTACTCTCTGAAAATGATCGGTGATTCGAGAGAGAGGGACACATCATCTAACACATCCCACTGAGGCTCGGATAGGCTCCGAAATGGATCGGTGATGCGAGAGAGATGATGCTGTGAAATACGGATTGGTATGGTACGCCATCGAATACATGACCTTCCCTGTAGATAGGTGTCTAGAGGGTTTGATTTTTTGGATTTTTTCTTCCGAGAGTTGTTCAGGTTAGGTTAGGTAGTTGGACTACTAGTTCATTCACCAGCACACTTAGACCACATTGGTCCATTGTGATACCCCTAGTCAGACTACTATCACTGATTGACTACTACAGTGATACTGCCGTTAATTCGCGTATTAAATTTGCTTTCACTGGGATTCGAACCGGGGACCCCGCTTACCAGTGGTAGGCACTCTACCAACTGCGCCATCCAGTCGTTTGATCGCGGGCCGGTTAATTTTTTTGTCAAGAGAACTGTAATTTTTTCCCTCCACGCGGGGGAAGGCCCGGGTGCCTAGTAGCTATACTATACTAGAATCTTACATTGTTATTTCAGAGGACAGTGTGAATTACCCCACATGAAATAAACGGTGGCGCCTGCAGTTCCCGTAAGATCGAGCAATAATTTGGTGAAGCCCAGAGCTTCTACGACTTATTCGGAGCGTAGGTCTCCATCGGGTCGGTAAACCGTTCCTGTTGTCCAAGGCTGGATCATCATAGCGAAGGCAATTCATTGATACGAAGCATAGAGAGATCACTTAACTACAAAGAATATACCATGGTTGCGTTTCAAGATATAGAGGGTGCTTCTAACAACATCTACCCACATGCAATCAGTCAGGCATTGGTAGAGCTAGGAGTAGATGCGGAACTAGTAGCGCTAATAAACCTACTACTTACAAGTAGAGTAGTTAATGCTACGCTAGGTAACGCTTCATCGAAAAGCTGTACCAAAAGAGGTACACCCCAGGGGGAGAACTTTCCCCTCTTCCTTGGAACCTAGCAGTAAACAAACTGCTCCTAATACTGGAGGAGGCTGGCAGCAAAACGATTGCCTAAGCGGATAATGTTGCGATAATCTTCTCGGGAAAGTACCCCTCGGTACTGAAAGATTTAATGCAACATGGTCTAAGTCTACTGAATAACTGGGCGACCGACAATGGCCTTAGCTTAAGCCCACAGAAAATCGAGATCGTCCTCTTCACTAGGAGATACAAAATACCTTACAACGACCCTCCCCTCCTAAATGGCACCAGTTTTCAATTCTCTAATAAGGCATCTTGGCCTGATGTTAGATAGCAAACTGAACGAAGCACAATACTGCCGAAAGAGCAAGGAAGGCCATCACGGCCCTATACATGAGCAAAACAGCCATCGGGCAAAAATGAGGTCTCCAACCACACATGACACGCTGGTGATCAGACCCATCCGCCTATATGCGTAACAGTATGCTGACCCACACCTAAAAATGCTAAGGAAGGCACAAAGACAAGCATTCATCTGCATAAGTGGACCCTTGAGAACGACTCCCACCGATGCACATGAAACCATACTTAACCTTCCCCCTCTAGATATTCTTGGAAAGCAGATAGCAACCAACTATGCAATCAGCATGCTCCCGATGGCAAGACCACACGTCCGGACATGCCAGAATCCTAAAAGACCAAGAACTTGCCTCTACTAATCTGGATTACACTTCACCTGTTTACTTCTCAGAGAAAAACTTCAAAAACCTAATTCCAGAAAGAGACCTGATATAGAGACCCATACATTTCTACCCAGACGGATCCAAAACGGAAGAAGGAGTAGGTTTGGTTAGGTAGGGGGGCTGCTAGTGCATTCACCAGCACATTTAGACCATATTGGTCCATTGTGATACCCACAGTCAGACTACTACCACTGTTTGACTACTCCAGTGATACTGCCGTTACTTTGATCCCAACGGCAAATAGTGACTGGACCAGATTTGAAAACCAGATAAAAGCGTATTAAGTTTGCTTTCACTGGGATTCGAACCGGGATCCCGCTAACCAGGGGCAGGCACTGTACCAACTGCGCCATCCAGTCGTTACACGAGAGTTGTTTGATTAGCCAGTGATTTTTGAATTTCTCGCGCAGTAACTGCTAATGCAACAATGCTTCCGTCGACTGCCGTCTATTAATCTATTTCATCTTTGACTGTCGCTACAGTCCGAGGTTGACCTGGGACTCAGCCAACAAGCCTCTCTTTCTAGCTTGGTCTTATGCTAGTTGCTTCCAAGTACGCACTTTCAGATTGAGGAGCCTTTTCAGCTGCATAAGCCACCGGAGTTCCAGTCTTTCTGTACTGCGTTGCCTGTCGGTATTGGAGTCGAAGATTTTCCGGGCCGGAGCATTAGTGTCCATCGCTCTATATGGCCTAGCCATCTAAGATGAAAGACTCTAACTCGTTTGACCAGATCGAAGTCACTGTACAACCCGAACAGTACTCGTTTAAGTCTCCCCCTTCAAACAGAAGGACTTTCCTCTCGAAGCAACCAAGCATCTTTTCGTCCTACTCGATTATCGTCCATACTTCTGCGTCGTAAAAGAGGACTGGTTCTATCAATGCCTTATAGAGGGATATCTTGGTTCCCAGAGAGAGGATTTTATTTCGTCTTTTAATAGGCTACTTTTAAGATTTGAATGATGGGTGTGTCAGACTGCCATTGAATTAATAGACTCAACTGCGTAGATACATCAGATTTTACATGAAAAATAAATGGGTTCCGCGATTGCTCACACTCGACCGTGTGACCTGCAAACGTGTGGAAAACTTGCATAAATTGGATTACGAACTGCTACCCAAACTTGCATATTGTCCTGATTTAGCGGATGCTTCCACAAGAATGTAACACATTGCCGGTTCAGCACACTGATCAAGAGGTATCAACCTACACCGTCCGTACCTTTCGGACAAGTTTCAACTCCTGCATCTGGAGTGTAGTGGATTCTGCATTGTCACATGACCAATTTACGACACGACACGTGGTCGTTTTTTTCTTCATTTCAAACACACCTTTCTCATGGACAAATGTTCATGCAAGATATAAGCTACACGCTCTGATAATATTTTTCCATCTCAGGCATCTCATGCAGCATCGCTTTACTTTCTCAGCAAACAATGGTTATTGGATATTTTATGTTTTCAGGGATGAAAGCATAATTTGGGCGCCCAAAGAATGGTGCGTCATCGGTATTTATACGACGCACTGCGTTAAAATACATCATATGAGTCGATGATAGCTGACTTTCCTGGTTCGGAGGTCGGTTAGTTGCTATTTTTATTATTATAGGACCGTGACCTTTAGATCTATTGTGCTCCCTTTTCCTACCTTTGCTTTCCTAAGAGTTTTTTTCAGAGTTGTATTGAGGGTTATGGACTCCTGTGGCGGGAAGGTGGAAGAGATTTACTCTTGTGTATTCATTCTGAGTGAGCTGATTCTAGTGACTGATATTAGGTCCTTGCCCAGTTATCTTTGTGGGCTAATGCCTCTCGACACATGTTCTGGAATTTCATTAGATCCTCCACAGAATCTGCAGAGAACTTCTTCAGATACTCCCAGTTTCCTTAGCCTGTTACGATAAGCAGGCTGTTCTTGCTCGTCCTGCTACATGCCTTTCGGTTGTGATGACCTAAAAGTTTCTTGGCATGAGTTTTGTTCCAGGTTTCTTTTCTTTATTCCCCTGAATTCTCCTTTGAGGCCATGGTCTCCTGCAGAGCAGAATGGTTTTAGCGAGGGATTTGGCCGTTTCATTGCCTTTTATCCCTATTTGGCCAGGTATCCAGCAGAGGTTTATTCTGTTCCCCCTGCTCAACTCAGTAAGCTTCTGAATGCATTCCCACACAAGCTTTGATGATGTAGGAGTATAGTGCCAAGTTAGCCATACAACTGTCAGACATTATTGCTGTGTAGCAGCTCCATGGTAGCAGTCCGAAAAGCTCTCATGGCCCAAGTAATTGAGAGTCATGCCAAGCTTTGAACGTTATCGAGTGCCTTCCTCCTTCTGATCAATAAAATTTGCTGTGTTTTACTATTTAGAGATATGACATTTCAATTCAACTTTTAACGAATTTGATGCGCTATCCGATTCCATCTCAAGAATTGAATCCCTGTATCCTCGCACTGAAATTGCCATTGCGGGCGATTTCAATGTACACAATTCTAATTGGCTTCGGCATTCAGGCCAGAGAACACCCGAAGGAAGGTACGTCTGAGGTAAACAATCTGACCTAGCTAGTAAATGAGCCCACAGGAATACCTGACATTGCAGATCATTCCGCCAACACCCTGGACCTGTTTCTCACCTCTCATCCTGATAAATATTCTGTTGACATACTGTCGCGTCTAGGCTCGTCGGACGGTTGTGTCGTATCAGCAAAATTCTCGTTATCACCACACATAGTTAGAGAATAAATTCCTTAAAGAACAGTTTGGCTGTACGAGAAAGCCGATTGGAACAAACTTAACAACTTCTTTAGGAATTTTAACTGGCCACTTTGCTTCCTCGATAGTGACGTGGATGCCGCCGCTAATATTTTCACAAATATTCTTCTGCTGGGCATGAGAACCTTCATTCCTCACAGAGTGAAGAGTATCAAGCGCAAAGCAAACGCATGGTATGACTCGAGCTGTAAAGAGGCTATTAGGATGAGAGAGTTGAATTTCCGGACATACAAAGGCAACCCTGGCCAGAAATGGCTGCAATGCAACCTATCAGACGTGTGAAATTCTCTTATGAGCAAAAGTTGAGGCAAAAAGTGCTACAATGTCCCAAGGGTAGCAAAAACTTTTGGTCATTTGTAACAAACGTAAAGAATTCCGCCTCGTCTTCAATTCCCACGCTCATTTACAATGACATTCCAGCTGTCAGCTCTTTAGACAAAGCTAATCAGCTTGCGGCTCATTTTGTAGCCAGCTCAACACTGCCAGATTCCAATTTGTCTCCACCTGCACTTGAGAGCGGTGATTTCCCCATGGCGCAAATCCACTTCCGCACTCGTACAGTTGCAAGAGTCCTGAAAGATCTCGACGTGCACAAATCCGCTGGCCCGGATGGTATTCCCCCTATACTTCTGAAGAGGTGTTCTTCTGTGCTGGCAAAACCACTGCGTAAGCTTTTTCATCTATCCTACTCTTTAGGTCTCTTTCCGATCAGATGGAAAACAGCATTTGTCCAGCCAGTCCCTAAAAAGGGCCAATCTTCGTCACCCACCTCGTACCGACCCATAGCACTTACGTCCCTTCCTTCTAAGGTCATGGAAACGCTGATAAATCGCCAGCCTATGAAATATCTTGAGTCGCGGAAGCTTCTTAATGACCGACAATATGGTTTCCGCAGCGACAGGTCTACTGGTGATCTGATAGCTTATCTCACCGAAAAGTCGAACCAATCGTTGCACAATTCAGGCGAAGGCAAGATCGTTGCGCTTGATATTTCTAAAGCAATTGACAGAGTTTGGCATCATGCTCTCTTGTCGAAAATGCGTGCCTGTGGTCTCCATGAATCTCTTCGTCTATGGATTAGAAATTACCTTTCGAACCGTTCAATTCAAGTTATTTTCGATGGGTTCAAGTATGATATCCACCAAATTAATGCTGGTGTTCCCCAAGGCTCAGTTCTGTGTCCGACACTCTTTCTCATTTTTATAAATGCTCTCTTGTCTGCTACTTCTAATCCAATCCATTCCTTCGCTGATGACAGCACCCTTAGCTTTTCATATTCGTTCCAAGACTCACGACCGTAGAATTGGAACCGCAGCGTATGTTAAGCACATTGAATTCCGATCTTGACAGCATAATTAAGTGGGGAAAAAACAACGGAGTGGAATTCAATGCTTCAAAAACTCAATGCTGTCTGCTGTCACTCAAGCGAACCCTTAATAATCAGCCATTATCCATGAATGGCGCTTGTGTCGATGAAACTGGAAAACTTTCCATTCTTGGTATGTGTATCAACACAACACTTAAATGCTGCGAAATGTTTAGGTTTCCTTAATCGATGCAAGAAATATTTCACCCCTTCTGATTTGGCTTTAATTTATGAGGCGTACATCCGCCCCAAGCTTGAGTATAACGCTCATATCTGGTCTGAGGCCCCCAAGACCACACTGCACCTACATGATAGAATCCTAAAGCGAGCGATAAAACTTATAGGAGACAATAATTTCGCAGAGTCATTAGACTCGCTCGAACATCGACGTACCGTCTCTTCTTTGTCCGTGTTTTATCGTTATTTCAACAAGCGATGCTCAAGTGAGCCAACTGCATTCCTCCTCTCCATGAAGTCACCCGCGATACCCGTCTCGCCAGGAATGCCCATCAGTATACCCTTAGGCCTACTTTCGGACGCACAGTTAAATTCAGAGACTCGTTCTTCAGCCGCACTGCACGAATATGGAATGCTCTTCCCAGCCTAATGTTTCCCACAGACTACAACCCGCAGAAATTTAAGACCAATTTGCACAGGTACCTCCTCTCCCTTTCTCCCTCTATACCTTAGGCCCGTGCTGTGTCTTGACCCCGGACACATAAGGTTATTAGCAATCCCTTGAGCACGCACAAATTATAAAAAAAAAAAGATATGACATTATAATATCTTCTTTTATAACATTTTACAAATAATTATGCAAATTTCTGTTTGTTCGGAATAATATAATCGTACTCTGGAGGAAAATACTAAGAAAAAACCTCCAATGTGGGCATGAAGTAGTGTGTAGAGCGTAGTTAAATTAAGAATATTTTATTTGTCTAACCACTGAACCAGGTTCGTTAAAGATTAAGATCCCCATTAATGTGAGAAATCTAATCAAAAGCACTGCGGGATCTATTCGAGCAGGCCACGTTCTACGCGAAGGCGGAACGTTGAGGAACACCCAATGTAAGAAATCGAATCTCGCTTCTCGTATCACAAATTTTCACCTTGTGAGATCTGTTTGATAAGAATAATGTGAGCCAGTCGAGCATGAAGCTATTAAACCCCGTTCCTTTAATTTTGTACAGCAGCATGGCATGATTAACCAAATCAAAGGTCCTTGTGATATCCACAAATAATCCAGCAGTGAACTATTTTTTTGTATCAAGACAGGCGAATGAATTCGTGCAACAATCTAGCACCGTTTCCATTCTCTTCTTAATAACATTTTCAAGAACTTTGTCAATAGAAGGAAGTAGTGAAATAGGTCTAAGGCTTTTTTTTTCTAGTGGGTGCAAAACCTTTTTTTAAATCGAGGAACTACATTTGCGCACATTAAAGCTTCAAAGTGACTGTTACCCTCGTATCAAGTTTGCCACTTGCCACTGAACTCTTTAGCCTTCGCTTGAGTAGTATAAATATGCCAAAGCAGATATTGGTCCAACCAACCGCCAAGATTAACGGCCGTTCCTGTTGAACTCCCATCCAACGAAGCCACTGTCCTGTATTAGATCCTAGGTATCCGGAGTGACTTCACATCACTCACATGGGTGAACTGCTAAGATTTCTTGACGGTTGGCACAAATCTTCTGCTGGCTATACAGTCCGGGGTGAACCTGGGCCTCAAGCAATAACCCTCTCTAGCAGTTGAAGACTTCTGTTGGCACAAATCCACCCAATCCACTCGTCAACTTTTCCGGAAATGTGTGAGCATTCGGAAGGACATCTACCTGCCACTTGGCTGCCACCGCTTAACATCGAAATACTTCACGCCCTCTTTACTTTGAACAGCAGCAGCCCCCACCCAATCCATGGACACGGCACGAAATGAGCCGAACTCCTATTCATGCCACACGTTTCAGTAAATGCTAAACGCAGCTCTTTCGCCGTTCGGAGTTGGGACAATTATTGCAGCCCAATTGGCAAGCCATTAGCAAGACGAATCCCTTAAAAAACAAACATATCCCCAAGCGAGGTACAACAATTGTCTTCTTTTCACCCAAACAAGCACAGATGCAGGCATTCAATTGTCTCCCCTTCATCATTATGCACTCAACTCGCGTCGCAAAGCGTTCCCCAAGACAAAGAGCCGCCATCAAAGCAGACACAAAATAAAGTACAAAAATTTAAAAACGTGAACGTACCACAGAACAATGGCCTACTTATGAACTCAAAGACTCGCCACGAGAGACGAGCCGAGTCTCCAGGCCCGCAGCCAGCTCCAGCCCCAGCATCAGAACCACTTTCGAGTAATGTAGTGCCAAAGTAAAGGTACTTAAGCACAACAATGCCGAGCAGCGCTACACTGTAGAGTACATCAACATCTCATCGTCGTCATGCTTATTCGACGTAATTATTATTATCGTTATCCTTGGCGGGAATGCCCGGGCACGTATCGAGCTCCTGGCTACAGTCGGAGATGAGATAATAAGGATGCTACTGTGGAGCACCCCTTGCAGGCGTGTACCCAGGCACGGCTGTGGCAGCCGTATGCACATCCGTCCGTGACAACGACGCTTCCAACAGAGGGACACAATGCCTCAACCCAGTGTGCATCGTTGCATTCATGAGAACTCAGCGAAGGAGTAATTGAGACGTGACGTTTTTTGGAGTCGTTGTCACTGGGAATCGCTGCTGCCGAGGTTCGTAATTCATTCATTGAGCCACAGATGCGGTAATGTCTCGGTGGCTGGAAGGAACGCACACCACTCGAGACGGGGTTACGTTGTAAATGGCTTCAAGCGATTTTCATTTCACAGAAGGGCTGGATATTCTCCTGACTGTGAGGGGGGGTGAGTGATGGGTGAAGCGGGGGGAAAGACCGAAAGGAGTAGTGTGCCAGTGGAAACTTTTGCGAGTTGGACAAGTGTGTGTCATGAGTGATGTCAGTCAACTTTCGGAGAGATGTGTTTAGATGCAACTTTTGAGTTTTAAGCACGGGACGTGAATGAAATTCGAGAAGTTCTGCTTGGTTAGGGGCGTTAACTAGACGAGTTGAGAGCCAATGTCAATGAACACTGGATCGCTGTGCGGGCAACTGGAAGGAGGAACTTGAGTTAGCGTCGGTTAAGGCGGAAAAAGTTTCTTTAAAGCATGGAAACATATAAGGAGTGCAAACTCAAAAGGGAGGCCTTATATGTGAATAGTGCTACAGTCTGAAGAGGACTTGGGGCTACCTCCTGTAACAAGCACTTGGCTTGTGCATCACGGGGGGTGGGACCTGAAATTGTAGTCAACAGCGAAATAATAGAGAACCTTGTGACAACTGCACTTTGTGGGCATTGGAAGCGACTCAAGGGAGGTGGTGTACTGAAATCGAAAGTTGGTGCAACCGACATCGAACTCCAGGATGGGCGGCTACTCAATAAACCAGTAGACAAAGTCATTTATAGTCTTCCGAGCAGTGTGTAACCCTAGGGACGTAATGTAGGCAAATCGAAGACCAGTGAGCCCGGGATCGAACCCTGGACCTTTAGCGTGGGACATTATGACATGTTTAAGTAATCAACGACACTCACCCATAGTTGCGTGAGCATTGTGTGTGACCCCAGGGACGTAATGTAGGCAAATTCAAAGTTGGTGTGTCCGGGATCGAACCGTGAATCTGCAGCACAGAAGTCGACGTAGTGAATTACAGCATCCGGCGACCTATGGAAGATTCCAGCACACATTGGGTAGTGACGCATTAAGGTACTATTTTTGGTTTGATAATGGATAGATTTTTTTAAGTCATCATGCTTCGAGAATTTCCGAGACATCTGGCTTGATCTCATTGATGTCACAAGCAAAAGACTAAACAGCTCCTGAATATTTTCAAAAAAGTTGAGGTATCCGATCGGTTCCAAACGGAAACAGGAGTAAGGCAGGGTTGCCCACTAAGCCTAACCTCATTTGCCCTTTTTATAGAGGATATTGCGGATTTTCTTCCTGGAGGCGTGGAGTCAGCCGGGGGCTCATTAAAGCTCTCATGTTTGCAGACGACATCGTGCTGTTAGCGAACTCACCGGAATCCCTGCACTGGATGATTAATCGATTAAGCGAGTACAGCAATTTATCGAGTTTAATCGTTAGTCTAGAAAAGGTGGTGGGAGAGTGGCCTCCAACGAGAAGTGGCATTTTATAGGGACAAACCTAGAGGTTGTCACAAAGTATAAATATCTAGTAATCCTTCTTACAAGCAATTTAGATATAAAAAGGCATTTGAACGACAAACTTACAAAGGCTAAAAATGCTATCAGTGTAGCCTTGAAGATATGCTTCAACAATCCTAATATCCAACACAGCAGTAAGTTTAAGTTATACGAAGCCGTATCCGAGACGATAATTCTATACGCAGCACAGGTTTGGGGGTATAAGGCTTATGAGGAGGTGGCGAAATTGCAGCGCTCCCGCCGAAGACTCCGAACTACATGCACATGTTTGAAACAGGCATATCTCCACTATAAATAAAAAACACTAAAGATGCAAATGAACTACATACTCCGAGTAATGAAAATGGCAGACAACAGACTCCCAAAGATAATGGCGATGCAAACCGTTCGAAATAAAACTGCATGGTTCAAGAGTGGATTAAATTAGCTGGTGAATGTGGAGTAATACTGAACGCAGATGGTAGTAATTGGGGTAACTCACTATGCCGATTAATAAAGCAGATCGACGAGCAGGCAAGAATACAGTTCTTAGAAAAAGCGGGGTGATCAATACATCGCATTACATACAGCCGGCTGAACCACAGTCTGGGGAATCGAAATTACTTTAAAGATATTCATAGCATTCAGGAAATTTCTGTAATGTCCAGCTTAGAGGCGAACATCTAAAGCTGAATTTTTCTACCGCATAGAGAGGATCTCCCTATACTCTGCAGTATGTGTAATTTGGAAGAGAGAGAAGATATTATGCATTTCCTAGGCAAGTGACTAAGGGAAACTAGGAGATCCTTTTTTGGAAAGAACGACTTATCGGAACAAGAAATCCTATCACTCCTGAACGAAATGGACGTAAGCAACTCGTTTAAATACTGCAAAATATCACTAAAATACAGAGATAATATCCTAAGAGGGAACTTTTGAAATTATATATTTTTCTACATGGAGAGCTAATAATTGTTAAAAATAATTATAATATGGGTGGCGCGACTGTCCTAGCCGGACCTGGGCTTCGCTTCTCAGCAACCAATCGTGTTGTGTGTGCTACTGGAGTGGAAGGGACCTACAGTTTAATGCCGACTCTGCACGACGAAGTTGAAAATCTTTTTCTAGACATAAATACTCTTTGAGCATTGTCAGTGACTCGAAAGAGGTGGGGCCGTGAATTATGATAGGTGGTAAATTCGGGTATCGAACCTGGAGTAGGACTCGACGCACTTACCCACTACTCCACGGCGTTCGATTTAATTGGCGCTTGGCTATCAGAAAAAAATCTGATCGTTTTTTTCTCTCTCAGAGCCTGCCTCTTGTAGCGCCAGGGATTTCTCGAAGTGGTCACAGAAGGTCACAGACACCTCAACTAACTTGGCGTGCGACACTGGATGCAATTATCCAGAGACAGTGCTATTTGAAGAGGCCTTTGGTTGACGCCCAGGTCTACCACGGACTGTAGCGAAAAAAAGAAGAAGAAGTCACAGGAGATCCCCCGCCTATACCCACTGTACCACAATATGAACTGTGGTTCCAAAGAGACAAGCGACGCAACAATCAAAGTTGTCATGAAAGAAAATTGGTGGAAAAAGAAATTTGATGACTGCATGCATTGACATCACACGGTTATTTTTTCAGCGGCTACTTCAGGTCCTTATTTCAGCCAACCAATGCACGAGCTCGACGCTAACCCTCGCGGGAAAAACGCAACAAATATTGGACCTATTCATCACAAATGTTACCGACCACTTGTAACCTCGTCAACGAAGCCAAGGCGACCATTTGAATGATGTGCTTTTCAACACTTTAAGGCATGAAGGCCAGAATCACTCCCATACCGTTGTTGCTGTACCTAACTTCGTTTTCTATCGTTTATCGTGGTACAAATAATAATAATAATAATATTGGTGGCGCGACAGTCCTAGGCGGACCTGGGCCTCGCTTCTCAGCAACCACTCGTGTTGTGCGTGCTATTGTTCTTTCACGCGTGGAAGGGACCTACAGTTTTATGCCGATTCCGAACTGCGAATTTGAGAAGCTTTTTCCAGATAGGAATACTCCTTGAGCATTGTCAGTGACTCGAAAGAGGTGGGGCCGTGAATTATGATAGGTGGTAAATTCGGGTATCGAACCTGGCACCCTCTACGTAGGAGTCGACGCACTTACCCACTACGCCACGGCGACCACTAATAATAATAATTATTACTTGCACATAATAAATTATAGTCAATCCGGCTGACGGCAAAGCCGTGCTGATTTTGATTAAAATCAATCTACAACTAAAAAAAGAATCAATTTTCAAAAATGTTGAAAACATACTTCAAAATGTAGCTTCTTCTTCTTTATTTGGACATTGGCGTCACCCAACAACCCGCTCCAGCTAGCTGGTCTCTGGTTAGCTGTCTCCAGTGTCGCACGCCAAGTTGGTTGAGGTCCATCTCCACCTGCGTGTGCCACCTTAAAGCCGGGCGTTCTCTGTTACGTTGTCCCACGGGCTTGAAGTCGAAGACTTTAGCTTAGTCTGTCATATAATCATTATTTACGATGCCCATTGACAGAGCCTTAAGAGACGTTGCTCAACATTAGCTTTGTAAAATATCTTCCATGGTTTAAGCTCAGAAAAATAACTCTGAACAGATCTATACAAATCGTTGACTTAGTCTGGACATTGAATTGACAGCGTGGGCTTTAGGCATAAATTGAACAAGAAGCGATCATCTGAAGCTTTGGTCGTAAAGAGCGTTACTTCATAGATGTCCTTACCGAGCATTGGCATTGGCACACACGCATTAAATGCCCAATCTTGTCTCTGAGAAAATGAGATCTGACCATAAACAAGACCGGCTGAGCAGGGGAAACACAGTAAAACTCTGCTTGATACCTGTCCGAACAGGGATGGAAGGCAATGAAACGGCCGACACCCTCGCTAGGAAAGGATCATCGGAACCTTTTATAGACCCCTAACCACATTTTGCGCTGTAGGAGACCACGTGTTCAGGGAAATAAAAAAGGGCAGAAACCTGGAACGAAACCCATGCCATGAAGCAGGCCAGAGAAACTCTTAAGTCAACACAACTGAAAGAGTTTTGAGGCATGTATCAAGATGAGCAAGTAACAGGCTTCCTAACAGAGCTCTGCACGCTCGGGGAGCAACTAAGGAAACTAGGACTATCTGAAGAAGGTCTCTGCAGATTCTATGGAGGATCTAATGAAAATCCAGACCATGTGTCGAGAGGCATTAGCCCACAGAGGACAAAGATAACTGGGCAAGCATCTAATATCAGAGGAAGAATTGCAGACACTAGAATCAGATTTCATTTTCAGTTTCCTAAGGCAAACTTCTTCTTCTTCTTCTGATAGCGCTACAGTCCGTGGTACGATCCTTAGCCAGCTGTCTCCAACGGCGCACACCAAGTCGATTGAGGTCCTTCTCCATCTGGGTGCGCCATCGGTTCCGTGGGCGTCCGCTATTGCGTTGTCCCACTGGTTCGGAGTCGAAGATTCTTCGGGCTGGAGCAGTTTTGTCCATTCGCTCTACATGGCCCAGACATCTTAGGCGTTGAATCCGAAGACGCCTGACTAGGCTCATGTCGCTGTACGCCCATACAGTTCGTGGTTGAATCTTCTCCTGTCAACGCAAACAGGACGAAAGGTAGCACGCAGAGCTTTTCTCTCGAAGAGACCAAGAACTTCCTCATCCGCTTGTGAGATTCTCCATGCCTCCGCGCCGTACAGCAGGACTGGGATGATCAAGGTCTTGTATAAAGTCAGTTTGGTCCTTCGAGAGAGGACTCTACGCCTCTTGAGCCCAATTCATGGTTTAATCTCGGTACTGGTGTTGTTCGTACTGTTTACTTGCGAGCCGAGATACACGAAGACCTTCACTACCTTGAAGTTATAGCTGCCTATTGTGGCGCTCTGTCCAAGACGTCGATGTTGTGTGTCCTTCCTTGATGACAGCATCTCCTTCGTTTTGCCCTCGCTCACCGCGAATCCCTTTTGGCCGCCTCCGCTTCAATACCAGGAAACGCTTCATGGACGGCTCTACGTGTTCGACCAATCACCTCAATGTCATCCGCGTATGCTAGCAGTTGTACAGACTTTTGCGCCATCTGGTGGTTGTTATTCCTCCGCAGACCAATTAAACTCGAATGCAATTTGAATATTCCATTTTGGGAATTTTCAGCTGCCATTGAATGAGCCTTGGCCAGCGGGATCCCCGTTTTAATGACTTCCTCTAGCGAGTTTCCAATTGCCTGACCAGCTTTGATTCATTTCCATTTTGAGAAATCAAAATAAGGGTCTGTACAAAATTCCATGAAGTGTCATCAGTCTGTGTGGATAAATATTTCAATGTTGCGTGGTATGCAACCGAAGCTCCGCATAGGAGCCCACTACTTCCGGGAAATCAATGCATATACCTACTGGCTTCATTCAATTGACTTAACTTTGGTTTAATTTTCAGCTTTCATCCGATCAATGGAATTCCAGGAAACTGGACTCATTAATCTCTTCAG
Organism: Eristalis intricaria; assembly: GCA_964034865.1. Lineage (NCBI taxonomy): Eukaryota > Metazoa > Arthropoda > Insecta > Diptera > Syrphidae > Eristalis > Eristalis intricaria. The sequence goes on along the minus strand of OZ035873.1, from coordinate 23,690,016 downwards.
TTCTCCATAAATCCTCTTACGCCTTAAAGCCGCACAACATTTTCAAGGATGTGCACAATTTTTAAGCTGCAACACAGTAAATTTGCCCCCCTGTCGAACCATCCGCCTTGCTCGTCTCTGATTTATTCAAGCAAAGCTAAATTTCTTGCCCACTCCACCAGTTTCGCAATTAACACGCAGCTGCAGTATAAGCAGACTTCCGGGCGACGCCAAACGATCTCTTCCTTCAGTTTGAAGCCCTCACGTCGTTCACATATCACAGGACGCTGTTGCAATTCACTTGCATAGCATCCTTCGTTGGCCCTTTCTTCCTGGGAACTTTTTGAATTTTGAATGCTCCTCACATCCCGATTTGCACGGATCCCCACTTATAGTATTTTCATCTCTTCTTATTTTTTTTTTCCAGGAATTGATTGCTTCCAGAGATTCTCCGAACAGCCAAAGTACACAGAAGTGAATCCCAGCCAGGACGCACTATTAACATGCAAAATAATCGATAAGAGAGGAACATGCTCATGGCAAAAGGATAACAAGGTAATTACAAAATCACTCGCCAGCGTGCGAGGGGGAGGTTTTAAATTTTAGTTAGTAAATCACACGTGAGTGGCGGCAGGATGCTGGCGGCTTCACCCTCGGAGGTTCAACCTCTTCATGAACCAGGGGTACTTTTCCGCCATCTACCCCCACTCACCGTGTCGCCTGACTGCCTGCTACCAAGAGGTTAAGGATGTTCCTGCAGAATGTAATCCTATTATTTTTGGGGTGGTTGGGAGGCGGCAGGCGGCAGGCGTCGCACGATGGTGAATTTAAATATCAATCAGGATGCTGGCGGGGCGAGTTGGCAGTTTGCGCACGTGTGTGAAATTTGTCTAGTGTCATGTGGCGGTGGGTCTGCATTTTTTCCCACAGTCTGTGTGGGCTGAGGAGCTGGAAAATTGCATTGGAGCTTGTCACTTTGTGGCAAAATTTGCGGTTTTGCATATAAAGTGAGGACAGAACGATTGAAGCGCATAGCAGCGTATTTCGTTATCGATTGCTTGCAACTCAATTATCGACAGCAACTTTGTGTGTCACTTGGGCGCTACCCTGTGCACAATGGACTGCAGTCGAGTGGATGTGTCGAACGATGCAAAAAGGGCGTGAGACTGTGAGAAGATAAAGTTTATGGCTGGACCAGATGGTGGATGGTGATTTGGTTGGTCTACTCCCCACGCCCTTTAAGCGCCATTGACTGGACTTTTTGACGTAGCAAAGCGTTTAATACACTTTCGATGTGGACAGTTGATGGCATTCGCCTTGCATAGTGATCACCAGGAGTTGGTCATTTTCACGAACCTGGAATGAACTGCATGACTTTCTAGGTGTTGGACGTTGTGGGAAGAAAGACGCTTTTTCATTAGTTTGCAGGAGATCCTATGTACACACTCACTGCTTGTGGGGTCGAATTAAGATTAGTTTAGGTTAGGTAAGGGGGCTGCTATTGCATACACCAGCACATTTAGACCATATTGGTCTATTGTGATAACCTTAGTCAGACTACTACCACTGATCGACTACAGATATTAGATAGTTGAAAAAGTCTTTTCGTATTTCTAATCAAACTTCTTTTTATATTTATAATGAACTTTATTGAACCAAATATGTACCATTTTGGTCGACCACCCTTTGCCATTTTTCCACTAGAGACATTATTCCATCAGTGTAAAACGTTTGTGGTTTCTCGGCGAAAAACTGCAACAAGTAATTTTCACAGGCTTCTCTTGAAACCAACTTTACTCCATTAAGGGAGTTCTGCATTGACCGAAACAAATGGTAGTCCGATGGCGCAAGGTCAGGTCTATAGGTGGATGCATCAAAACTTCCCAGCCAAGCTCGCCCAGTTTTTGCCGAGTCATCAAAGATGTGTGTGGTCTAGCGTTGTCCTGATGGAAAACTAAGCCCTTTCTGTTGATCAGTTCTGGACGTTTTTTTCGATTGATTGCTTCAATTTAATCAGTTGTTGACAGTAAAGTGTAGAATCAATCATTGGACCAGGCTGGAGCAGCTCATAGTGGATTTTTCCGGAGAACATAGCGCCCAAGTTTTTCACAATTTGCCCGTCCTTTTTTCGCCAAATTGAGGTCAACAACATGCTAAATCCATGTGACAGCGTTTCCTTGGCAGAGTGGTCTAAGAAAATTAAAAAGAAAATCGATAAACTTAGCATTTTCCTCGTCTGCAACCTATTTCCAATCCGTTGATTTGTTGTAATTCTAGCTCTGTGAAATAAATGCGAAGCACGCCACTTCTAACCCTAAAAAAATCCTACCAAACAAAAAAACACTCAGCACGTTCGAGGCGTCAATCCTGGCTTTGCGACCATTTGTTGAGCTTCACCATGCTTGCACCATGACACTTGATACATTTTTCGTCTCCTGTTACCATTCGCTTCAGAAATGCTTCGATTTCATTTCATTTCGCATAAGTTAATCGCTCCATTCAATTTTTCAGACAATTCCTGAGGTATCCAATCATCGAGATTCTTTTTGTAGCCAGCCTTTTTTAAATGGTTCAAAATTGTTTGATGATGATTGTTTAGTTCCCTGGCGATGTCATGGCTGCTTATGGTACGGTCCTTGTCAATCTTATCCATAATTTCATCGACTTGTTCAACAATAGGTCGACCAGAGCGAGGTGCATCTTTCACATCGAAATCTCCAGAACGGAAGCGAGCGAACCATTGTTGTGCTATACGAACTGATACAGCATCGTCTCCCTAAACTTCATAAATTTCATTGGTGGCTGGTTGCCATTCTTCCCGTTTTTATACAAAAATTTCAAAATACAGCGAATTTCTTCGTTATTTTCAATCATTTTTGAACAGCTGTAACCTTTTTCTAACTTCACCGAATTTAATTTCGCAAGCTTAAAATGTCACCTTTCCAACACCCTATAGTATGACACAATGTGATTGGTAGCACTGGAGATAGACGACTCCAACGACATCTATTGACAATATACGAAAAGACTTTTTCGACTACCCATTAAAAGCGTATTAACTTTGCTTTCACTGGGACTCGAACCGGGGACCCCGCTAACCAGGGGCAGGCCTTCTACCAACTGCGCCATCCAGTCGTCTATTAAGGTACCTTGTTGCAATATCCGTTTCCGGTTAACGCAGAATGTGGCGTATCCTCCACTTTCTAGGTTGGATCTGTGCTGTGATGGGTTCTTGCAAAGCACCAGCTCTTCGATTCTGGACACTCAGTGGTCCTTGGCAGGTTTAGATCTACACTCGTTACAATTAAGCCACATATACGATAAGGAAGTACTTATCGTAGCAATTGCTACTGTTGCAATGAGTGAATCTGAAATATGCTAAGACTGATAAGAAGGAAGAAAATAGTTTATCGATATGACGAATAGTGGACAGTATATCCTATAATAACCCCAGCAAAGAAAATAAAGTGGAACGGCGGAAGTAGATGTGAGACAGCAGGTACTACATTAACGCATATGTGGTTTAATTGTATGAGCATGAGTGTATGTCATCACCACATGTCATCTAAACTTCTCTTCGATAAGGATTTCTCAATCAGCTTCTCCCCAGATCATACTGTGAGTCCGAACACCAAGCTCTTTTTATTTCAGGCAGAAACTATAGCGATTAAGGAAGGTAAGAAAAAAGAAACAATGTCATATAAAGTACAGATATCGACATCTATTCGGACAGCCAAGCAGTGGTCAAATCTTTGAGTGCAGCCAAATTTAACTCTGAGACTTCCCTTAGCTGCCGAATATCTCTTAACGAGGTGGCCAAGTATTTTAACACGAAACTCATATAGGTTCCGGGACACTGTGAAAATAGAGAGAATTGCGAAGTGGAAGTACAGACTCTGTGCTCTTTCCGGGTGGTGACCCACCCTTCATGCCTATCGCTACTATAAAATATCTACTCAAGCTAGAAACGCCTGCTCAAATGAATCGTATATGCTCAACTGGCACAGGATGTGAAACAACTCTGGCCTAAGATCGACCCTAAGGGATCGCTTAGTCTGATTAGATCAGTCGTTTAGCGAATTCGCTTTCCGCTGCCGTTCTAAGTCTCTTAGATCGCACATTATTCGTACAGCTGTGCCGCCTACAACAGACCAAAGGTCTTCAGAGCTCAACATGTGTTGTACAATGTTTTCTGGTGTTGGCGGTTCACCAAATGCGTCCCGCAATACAGCTCGTTCGTTTGCATATCGAGCACATTCGAAGAAGACGTGTTCCACGTTCTTTGCCACGTTTACGCAGTGAGGACAGGCCGGACTCGAGTCACGGTTTCGCTTGAATTAATATTAACGAAAACCACCGTGACCAGTCAAGAACTGTGTAAGATAATAGTTCAGTTCGCCATGTTTTCCATTTACCTAACTTTCTATCCGTGGGATTAGTCGGTACGTCCATCTCCCTTTTTGGGACTCGTTCCATAGTTGTTGCCACGCTTGGCTTCTTAGGAATTTTTTCGCATGATTTGTGCTTGGCCCGCCTTGCACGCGATTGTCATAGAGCCATCTAGCTTCTAAGGCCAGGATATCGATTGGTACCATAAGGGATAGTACCAATGCCACGTCGTGGGATACCGTTCGAAATGCACTGCTAACTCGCAGTGCTCAGAGTCTGTACACAGATTTGATTTCCTTCATGCGTGTCTTCTTGTTCGCAACGTCAGACCATATTTTGTGCCCCATATAGCCGTATGGAAGCCACAACTTTCGCAAGCATTAATCGTTTGCCTTGCTTTGGGCCGCCGATATTCGACATGAGTCTTGAAAGAGCGCCTATCGCTTTTGAAGATTTCTCGCAAGCGTATGCGAGGTGATGCTTGAAATTTAGCCGAGCATCAATCATCACTCCCAGGTATTTTATAAATGGACAGGAAATAATGGTGTGCTCTTCGACTTTTATTGTAATGGTCTCTTGCACTTTTCTACTCGTAATGACAACGGAGTCCGTCTTGTGATCCGCGAGGTCTAAGCGCATACCGCGTAGCCAGTTCTTTATCAGTGCTATTTTTCTTCAAGCCGTTTTGCCACGACTACAGCACAACAGACAACAAACCTACGATGCATACTTCACTGGGGACTGGGAGTCGTAATACGTCGTCACACATCACGTTCCAGAGTAGAGGACCTAACACTGATCCTTGGGGTACGCCCCCTGTAATTTTATACAATTTCGTCAAGTCGTCGGAGTCGTATCGGTAAAGTATCTCCTGATTATTCTTAATATGTAACTCGGTACATTCAGTCTTTCGAGGCAATGTAAAATACGCGACCAGTTCGCCGAGTTAAAGGCATTTTTCACATCAAGTGTACCCACGGCGCAGTACTTTCTCTTTACATGACTGGATGGCGTAGTTGGTAGCGGGGTCCCCGGTTCGAATCCCAGTGAAAGCAAAGTTAGTACGCTTTTATCTGGTTTTCAAATCTCGTCCAGTAACCATTTGCCACTGGAGAAGTCAATTAGTGGTAGTAGTCTGACTAAGGGTATTACAATGGACCAACATGGCCTAAGTGTGCTGGTGAATGCACTAACAGCCCCCTTACCTAACCTAAGCTATCCACTGATCTACTCTTCATGTAGACATGCTGCGATAAGCTTTTACCTAGCTGATCCTTGTCATAGATGTCTGTCAAACGTTCCACAGTTTTTAATGCGTAATGCTAAACAAAATGCCACTCTGAAAGGGAAGTAATATATGTAGTTGCATCGCTGACCTTTTTCAGAACAAAAAAAATCTTCAAAATCTTCTGGACATTGATTTCCAGTCCAAAAGATGTTTTTTACAACCAATGAAAAAAATAAAACCAATGAACATAATTACCTTGTATTCGGTGTAGCATGGGACTATATAGCATCGATTGGGTTAAATGAGGACCTGTCGCTGAATATGCCCGTTTCCGATCTTGAAAGTGGAAAGACCACATATTCCGTCGTTGAGTCTTATCTTGTAAAACAGCCACATGACAACAAGCTCTTTAAAAAATACTATAAGATGCCGGCTATCAACACTCTTAGTGAATCTGTACATCATTGGCGTTATAACAGGGATAATTTTCAACTTTGAATTTACGGTGTGTGCTGTATGTGTGCGCTATGAGAAGGAGAATTGAGACCCAACGTCTACAGCAGAAATAATGGGTGGTGTGAATAAAAACTGAGAAAACACTCCGAGTGAGCACACATGAGTCGCACTTAGACTGAAAAAAAAATTTCCTCAAAGTAGGTACCCTTCCTTTCAGTTGACGTTTGAAAACTAGAGATCAGAAATGAAGTATTACAGAGATAGTCGACTTCGCAGCTGATTGCCCCCAGGCCATCGACGAATTCGAGTACTTTTTTAACAGATATTCAGGAATTTTTGACGGTTATTGACGAAATAACTTAAATGCCGTTCTCTGATTGGTCTATTTTGTTTATGAACTCGTTAAAAAAAATAGTTGTCAAAAAAGAGAGGTAGAAGTCGGGGATCTCTGCAATACTTCATTTCTGCTAGAGATCTTGCCGTTTAAGGGTGAGTGCGAAGTCGGGTACAGGTATATGCAATAATGTTTTTAAACATACGAACGTGAAAAACAAAGAATTATAACTCATGCCCTTTCGGGAACATAGGGGATAATTCCAAGAACGTGTATTGATTCGAGTTGGATAACATGGAATGGTTAAGTTCTCATTTCCTTTCCGATATTCCCGAGGAACCCGTGGTGGTGCCATGCCTTTGATTGTTTTTTGGTCTTTTAATGTAATGGGAAGATGCCCTTCTTTTTCTTATCGCCCTTTGATTTGACGCGGGCCTTTATGTTATCAATTTTTTTCTTTATTTCCGAGATGTTCAAATTAAAGCCATGGATTTTTTTTTATTTCTTCTGCCATAGCTTTCAACTCAGATTTTAATTTTTCGCGTCTGGAGTTTGGCTTTTTTAAAGCAAGCACGGATAATTGCAAACAACTTGATGTAATCGTCATCGTCCATTCCAGATTTTCTTTTCTTTTTGAGGATTAAGGCTTAATCCGTCAAAGTATTCCTCCTTCGACGCAGTATTTTCCATTATTTTAAATTGTTTTCACTTTTTTCTCTCTTGAAGTCACCTCCTATGCACACTCAAATTCCACGCGTGAACTCTCCATTCATTCCATCTTTATGGAGGGGGAAAGATTTAGCTGTCAAAATATCTGAGCGAAGAGGATTCGTTAAATTTAACTAAATACATTTTTATGCACACCAGATGGAGCACTCCACAATGCTGAAGAAATGCTCATACTCAGTTTTTATTCACACCAGCCAATGGTTGCATATCTCCAGCCCTTATCTTTTATCTCTGATTTTCAGTCGTTTTTGTTCATGTAATTTGATTTGTTTTAAAATATATGTTACTTATTTGCTAGACGTAAGTACTTAAAGCTAGCTTAACTATCTTAAGAATTTACAAATGTTCTTAATCCTAACCTACTGACCCTATGCGGGTACTCTAAGCTACTAAAGCTTCTCAAATTCGGAGTTCGGAGTCGGCATTAAACTGTAGGTCCCATCCACTCGTGAAAGAACATTAGCACGCACAACGCGAGTGGTTGCTGAGAAGCTAGAGAAGCTTTTTTGATTTATTTATTTTTATTTTTTGATTTATTTGTTTTTTTTGTTTGGATTTTTTTTTCTTAAAAAACTACCTTAACTATGTAAGCTGGCCACTATGGCCAACTATCTGATCCTATGGAAAAGCAAGCGGTGGCGGAGGCGGGCTGTGGTGTAACCACTAGTAAAATTGACGTTATTTGGCAGACTCTTTCCTATCTCGAGCGGGGATCGCTCTACTGAACCGGAGGAGATCCTCGTGTGTGCGAACGCCTATCCACTGTTTGGCATACGACATGGAAGATGATAGGACAGCCTTATGGATCCTGTATGAGGCCAATTGTGTCTAGATAGAGGAATACTTCGGGAGGAATACCGCCGTTCAGGCGCACCCTTTTGGTTTAGTAAGCCCCAAAGATCAGACTGTCGGAAGAGATCATAGCTCGTGCAGTGCTCCTTCTGATCAGCTTAGTAATAAAATTATTTGGTTGGCGGAATAGGTATCCATTGATCCGCGTGCTAGCACAAAGAGCCTATGCTGGTCTGAGTGCAGCTGCTGTCTTTCCACACAGCAGTCAAACATTTCATCCTAACAGGCCTTGGGGGAACTATGCCCCACTATGCCCCCCCCCCCCCAGATCGATCATAATTAGTAGAACCATTCTCAGAACACGCATCGGCGTGCACCACGATACACCGTCGTTCCCCCGCCAATCGCTTCAATTAATGCACACAGCTAATCCAGTGAAAGTCGACACACGTAATCAAATCAAACGACTCGCTTGTTGCAGACAAAAGGTCGCCGCTTTCAATCTCCAAATCCCACCCACTCAATGCACTTAGACTATTTCAATTAGGCACCTCTGCCTCCGTGCTACACCTGAAATCTCAAATTAATTAGCTCCACCTGCCACTTACTGCATCCCAGCCCGGGAGACAATCAAAACAATCAAATCCATAAGCTCGCGTAACCTCGGCCCCCAAGTCCAAGTCAACAGAGCAGATCCCATTTCAAAAATTGCATCCTCCGGCAGCCAACGCAAGCGAGTCAGACATATAATTTCTTGTTTTTATCATTCCACAGCCAGTTGGCATCTACCCGAAGAAGTACGAATGGGCGGCACATTCACCGGGCGGCAGCCTCCGCATGGACCTGCAGCCACCACCTCACATCGGCGGCGACTGCTCGCTATGGATCCGTTCGGCTACACTAGACTTTGACGATGGCCTCTGGGAGTGTCAGGTGACGGCAAGTGACTTTACGACCCAAGACGCCCTCACCAGCCAGCCGGTGCGATTAGTTGTGCGAGGTAAGTGCTTGTGCTAATTGAAATTGGAAACCTTGATCCTGGTGTAACACAGTGCCCTGTGCCAAAGGAAGTGTGTGCAACCTTATCCGGGGAACAATTACCCTTCCTTGGGTGTACGCCCGCGATGTGGGTGGCGTATGAAATTTAATTAAACCCATCTATGTAACCCCTTGTTAGGAAAGAATCTAAATTACAATTTAATCCCGTCTTCTCTCTCTCTCTCCCATCTGACAGTGGCACCGCAGCGACCTCGGCTGGAGCACGAAGGTGCTCATGTCCCGCCGGGGCACAACATCACAGTTGACTCGGGCGCAGTGGCGACGGTGAAGTGTGTCTCGCATTACGGCAATCCGCCGGCGACGCTTAAGTGGTATCTAGGTGAGAGCCGCTCGTAAAGAAAACGTTCCCCTGAGTGTTATCCTTTTTATTCTCTCTCCTCACTCACTCGAGCAGGCGAACAGGAGATGATGCCCTTGGGACCGCAGGTCAACGCCACGGAGCCGGACAATCCGAGGACTTGGTCCGCCTCGTCAGTGGTCCAGGTGTCAGCAATGCGTGAGCGGCACGGCCAGATGCTCCGCTGCATCGCCTTCCATGAGTCATATTCAGCGCAGTCGGTCACCGTGGAGGCGCGAATGGACATCAAGTGTAAGTTGACCTCGCTCAGAAGACGAATGGACATAGAGTGAATTGTTTTGTTTCCCCCCCGCAACCAGATGCTCCGACAATCCGACTAATTGGTTCCCCGGAGATCGACCTAGAGGAGGACAAAGACGCCTTGATTATGCGTTGTGTGGCAGACGCTAACCCGCCGGCGAGCATCGTCTGGCGGAAAGCGGGTCGCTCTGAAATCGCCAGTCTGCAGGTAACTGGAGCATAGTCTGTGCGCCGCCGTTCATTGCAATCATTAATCTCAACTTTATCGTTGCAGGAAACCCTTCAACTCCGTCCCGTGAGTAGACGCGATGCCGGTCTGTACACCTGTCAGGCGCAAAACTCTGTCGGCCCATCAGAGCAACTTTCCGTGCAGCTTGACGTCAAATGTAAGAAAAACTTTTTGCACATCGCTCTCCCTCCCCTGGAATCCAGCCTCCAATCTGGTCTCGTTTCAGATCCACCGAAGATTATAACGGCGGGCCCGGATCGTCTGACAACAGCGCCGCTCTTCAGTCCGGCTGCGTTCATATGCAAGGCCGACGGCAACCCGAAGCCGTCCTACAAATGGGTTCAGAGGTATGTATCCCAACATGGCCACGAGTTCATTATTACATCGAGGACATACTTATTATGAGACCCCAGGATGAGCATTTCATTTTTTTTTCGCTCCCGCTCTCTCAACCGGTGCACATTTGCGCGCGGCCCGCCCCCTCAAGGATGCAATTGAAGGCGAGAAACTTGAAAAAGGAAACTTTTGCTTCATTATAGTTCTTTATTCGCGTTCTTCCGGAGGTCCCTTGCACCGCCGCCGCCGCCACCACGGTGCATGGCGTCCAAGATGTGGAGCGTCGGAGGACGGCGAGCGCGTTTCGGTGTCGCTACGGCGGTGGTGTCCCGGTCGGTGTGGGCGGACAAGTGAGGAAAATTAAACGAAAATTGTTTCTCAGATTTTCTTTGTTTGGACTTTATTTGTTGTTTTTTTTTTTTTGCTTCACATCTTCCCCGCGTTCATTGCAGCAATTGTTCTCGTCGGCAAGTTGAAGAGCTTCTGTTCCCGTCAAGAACGCGTCGAGGCTGAGGCTTAAATTACGTGAAAGGAGAACTGCTCTGCTTTCAGGACGTTCAGGATTGGGGCAACGTCGCGACGGCAGGTTGTGTTGTTTTCTCGTTGGCTTTGTGTGTGTGTTTGTGTAATGAACGTGGGAAATGAAGAAAACTGATTCTGTTCTTGCGTTCGCTTCCTTGCAAGTTGAAGAGCTTTTACGGACGAATTTCTTAGAAAATTGCGAGTTAATGGTGATGGCTGGGCACGAAGTGACGCAAGATGTACTTAGTTTGTGTGAAGTTGTTCCTGGGGTTGAGACTTTAATTGTGAAAATTAGTTGGGACGCGGCTCTCTGCGGGCGATGTTCAAAAAATATGTGTGTCAGGATGCGAGGTGTGCCAGTGTATGTGTGTGCGTGTGTCGAGGGGGAAATTAATATCATGGCAACTTGGGTTTTTCAGTTGCATCCATCCATTGTTTCGTTTCTGGCGCTGAAACAATGCTGAAAAATTGTTGGAAACAATCTGCAGTTTAGAATACCATGGCGGGGGTGTAGGAAAACAGTGGTAGAAGCAGATGGAAGGCAGAGTCGCTCTTAAGAGTAATTGAATAATTAGTCTTAAAGAGATCAGGTATAGAAATTAATTGAGAACTTATGCCAAGCAAGGGACAAATAGAAGCCGACGCACGGGTGGCGGAGATGTGTTCGTATTTTTGTGCTAGAAATTAGGAATGGATGGAGTTAGGTCAGGTTAGGCTTTTCCAACTAAATAGACTTGAACTCAGGACACTCATCGGCGTCACTCATCGTCTGCTGGATGGTTTGCATGTTGTAAGGATAAAGATGAGGTAGAAACTGCATTGGCCGGATACCGGTTACCGAAAATCGGACTGCAAGTAGGCCCGAAAGCCAAATATTCCGGCTATCTGCCCAAATTAAAAGTATAATAGCTTGGTGGTCTGATACGCAAATCAGACCAACAAAAGTAAAATCAACTTGAACATGATTTTTTCCTTCCCCTCCACAAGATATTCCTATTTTTTACACAGCAAATATAAAACGCATTTGTTGTCCTCCTCGCAAACTTTAAAATAAAATAAATGACAAGCACCATCTCAGAGTGCTTAATGTAAATGTTTCACTAAAAAAAAACTGTGATTAAAGGCCCTATTCGGAATACATCCATGACGTGTCACAAGTCACAACTGCACCACAAAAGCACGGTGAGTCACAAATTGTGATTGTGCACATCAGCAGAATTGTCAATCATGAGCAGATTCAGGAAAAAAGGGAGATAATAGAAACAAAAAGAGGAAAACAACTTTTCAAATTTTTTTATCCATCTATCTTAATCAAATTCATAATACAGTGAAGTCTCACTTATATGAACTAATGATTGTTGGGCCAGTTCATATAAGAGAAAAGTTCATATATTAGAACCATGTATAGTATGAAATAAAACACTTTTTTTTAGGTTAAAAAATTAAATTAAATTACATATTTATTTAATTCAGTTAATGTACAAAACTTAAAATAATTTATTTGATATTTTTTGAGTTAAACTCGGTTAAAAAAGCTAGATATTTTTGTTTGAAGAGTTTTCGTAAATCCGAAATCGATAACTCTTTCACGGTTTTTCTCAACATCAGCAGTTCTTCGTTAGGAAGTTAATTTCCTTAACCCCAATCTAACAGTGTATTAAGAGCTGTCATTGCCTCTGACAGCTGAACTCTTTTCGGTGGTTAATCTTCTGGAGTATCATGGTTGAATGAATCATTATCTTCTATGATAGGCATGGGATCCTCTGCTAGCTCTTGTCATGCGTGATTGCCGACATTTTCACCAGGGACAGCTTCTCTTATCATCGCTAAGCTCTTATGAGCAGCGTCAGCTAGCTCGGGATGAATTGCTTGAAAGTATCGTGATAAAGGCACATCATCTTCTTCTGTTAAGTCTTGATCATCAGGATTGCAAAATATCTCACGCCATCATTTTGCAATTGTTTCTGCTCTGATTTTCTCCCACGCATCTTTCATAATTATTGCTTGTAGAAGGTCGTATATACTCTCCTCCTGTCTTGCTATGATCTTATGCATTGCGGTAATACAGCTTTGTCAGTCTTATTATATTTTGGTCCATGGGCTGTATAAGTGAGGTGACGTTTGGTGGTAGAAACATAACTGTTACCTGACCTAATCTGCACTAATGAGTTCAACGGCAGGAGAATGACCTAAAGCATTGTCCAAAAGAAGCAATGCTTTTGGAGGATATCCATTTTGCACGAGATGTTTTTGGAGCTAAGCTAAATTAGAAAATGATTAACTTTTCAAGAAGTTAGGATTTATAAAATTTTTAATTTACCTTTCGCACAAAGAAATTGTGAAACCAATTTTTAAAAATTGAAGCGTTAAGCCACGCTGATTTTGAATGATCATAAGAAACTGGAATTTCAAAATTTTTGAACGCTCTTGGTTTTTTGGCCTTTCCAATAACTAAAGGCTTTAATTTATGAGTCCCAGTTATGCGCTCTTTTGCAATCTTCCTCCCGGGGTCAGTTTTTTCATTGGCAGACACAAATGTTTTTACCTGGAAGCATTTTGAAGTTGAGTCCAGACTCATCTGCATTATAGATTTGCTCCTTTTCTAGTCCAAGTTGTTTAATTTTTCGTTCAAGTTCAAGCTTGAATGGAGGAACAAGTTCAGGCTGAGTCGATAGCTTCTCTCCGCATACAGCCAATAATCGGATGCCAAACCTGTTTTTAAACTTTGTCATCCAGCCGTTACTGGCAGAAAATGTTTTTTCTTCTCCGTACTTGAGTTTCAACGAAATTTAAGCTTGATTTGGTAAGATTTCCCTTGAAATGGGCACATTGGCTTCTCTCTGCTTAAGAAACCACTTGTACAAATGTGTTTCCATCTCTGGTAATTCTCCTTGGTGAAACTTTTTTTGCTTTGCTACTCCAGAAACCATTTTAGCAGTTAAAGATTTAACTTTCGCACTGTTTTTTTTTTAATTCCAACAATGGTGGACTTGGCAATATTGATTTTATGTGAAAGAGATTTAGCTGACTGCCCATTTTCTAATGCCATGATAATTTCCCCTTTTTGCTCCATATTTAAACACTTACGAGTTTTTCGTCGGTTCCAAGCGTGCATCGACATTATGAAGATGTTTTTTTATAAATATGTACAAGCAAATTAACTTACCACACCAAACGATGTTGGCTCTTCGGTAAAAACGCACTAACTGTCTTGCACGTGCAAATGCAAATGAAACAAAAGAAAACGCAATTTTTTTTTAACACAAAATAGCTGTAAAAATTTCAACATAAATTCAATTATATGAAGATTTGTACTGTACACGAGTCATTTATTAGAGAATCAGTTCATATAACTGAATTCCAGTACAAAAATTTGGCGGTTCATATATTGGAATAATTCATATAACTGAGGGTTCATATTAGTGAGACTTCACTGTATTATCAAATTTTTTATAATATAGGTAGTTAAAGTAAAAAAAAAATAAGGAAAAAATGCAATACATTACGAAAAGGTCTTCACTAATTTTTTCCTTAAAGTTCAAACCCAAGTTTCTATGCAACAAGAAAAAAAATCAGCTTAGACCGACCCATTCTACGATTTTTCTCGTTTGAGGATTAAACATGGTCAATATAGGCATTCACATAAAATGTGTTCGGATCTCTTCCAAGCAAAGCCGACATTGTACCTTGTATTGTCAGTGGCAATGTCAGGCAGTGGCCTGCAAAAAGCTCGTCAGCATTCTTATACTTCAGCCTAGCCTTGTCAAGTATGAGAATATCCGTATAAGAAAATGGCCTGATTAATGGTTTGGATTCCCTGAATCCATTCCTTTTGGTCCTTTTTGGTAATCAGTGTCGGCTCAAGAACTATGGATGCAGATTCGAAGCCAGCCCTCGCGAGCTCATTTGCAGATTCACAACATAGAGGTTAATGCAAGAGTTAAATACAATATCCTAAAGAAGTCTTGTGTGGTAACAGTTTCCGTTTTCACACATAGTCATTGAATAGCACTACCATGGCAAAATCTATCGACCCAGTGATTTAACTGATGACGAGAGAGAGTCGGTTTCCCAAATTTTCCTAACATAACTTAATATTCGCTTATTGCTGCAGGGCGAAATTTCGACAAGGTGGTACGGCACAATGTCGCCGTTGAATTAAACTCGGCTCATCGCATTTAGATGAGTCTGTGAGCCCTTTCTGAATAGACCTTACTCGCCCTATTCGAGTACAAAACATAAGATAAGAGATGGGCTTCACATTTGTTTTTCTTTGGCTGTTATCTTCGTTATTGTTGGTCCAAGTGGTCCAGCTTAGTTTGGATTAGGTACAGGGGCTGCTTGTGCATTCACCAGCACACTTAGACCATATTGGTCCATTGTGATAACCTTAATGAGACTACAACCACTGATCGACTACAGATATTAGGTAGTCGAAAAGGTCTCTTTGTATTTCTAATCAAACTTTATTCACAGACAATTCATGTGGTACCCAAACATCGATCTTCTTTATGTAGCCTTCTTCTTCTTCTGATGGCGCTACAGACCGGAGTGGACATAGGCTTCAACCAGTAAGCCTCTCCAGCCGGCACGATCTTTAGCCAGCTGTCTCCAACTGCGCACACCAAGTCGATTGAGGTCCTTCTCCATCTGGGTGCGCCATCGGTTCCGTGGGCGTTCACTATTGTGTTGTCCCACTGGTTCAGAGTTGAAGACTCTTCGGGCTGGAGCAGTGTTGTCCATGCGCTTTACATGGCCCAGCCATCCTAGGCGTTGAATCCGTAGACGCCTTTCTCCTCCAGAAAACGTCAATGCAAACAGGACCAAAGATCGCACGCAGAGCTTTTCTCTCGAAGAGACCAAGGACTTCCTCATCCGATTTTAAGATTTTCCCTGCCTTCGCTCCATACAGCAGGACTGGGATGATCAAGGTCTTGTTTAATGTTAGCTTGGTCCTTCGAGAGATGGCTCTACTACTCAATTGCCTCTTGAGCCCATAGAAACAGCGGTTGGCAAGAGTTACCCTGCGTTTGATCTCGGTACTGATGTCGTTTGTACTGTTTACTGCCGAGCCGAGGTTGACGAAGTCCTTGATTACCTCGAAGTTATTGCTGCCCATTGTGACGCTCTGTCCAAGACGTCGATGTTGTGTGTCCTTTCTTGATGACAGCATATACTTCGTTTTGCCATTTTGGCCACCTCCAACTCAATGCCAGCAAACGCCTCATTGTGGCTCGCTGTGCTAGCAGTTGTACGGACTTCTGGAAGATCGTGTCTCTAGTGTTGGCGTGTGAGTCTTGCACGATCTTTCCCAGGATGATGTTAAAGAAATCACATGACAGCGCGTCGCCTTGTCTAAAACCTTTTCTGACCTTGAAGGTCTCGGTGAGTTCGTTATCGACCCTGATGGAGCAGCGAGAATTCTCCATCGTCATCCTGCACAACCTGACGAGTTTGGCAGGAATGTCAAAACTAGACATGGTGTTGTATAGCTCATCCCTATGAACACTGTCATATGCGGCCTTGAAATCTACGAATAGGTGGTGGGTGCCGATCTGCATCTCTTGGGTTTTTGCCAGGATCTGCCGTAATGTGAAGATTTAGTCGATGGTGGACTTCTCCGGCCTGAAACCGCACTGATAAGGACCTATCAGGTTGTTGACGAATGGTTGCAGGCGCTCACACAAAACGGCACAGAGGATCTTATAGGCGATGTTAAGGAGACGTATCCCTTGGTAGTTGGCGCAGTTGAAGGAGTCTCCTTTCTTGTGGATCGGGCAATCTTTTTGTAGCCAGTCTTTTTTAAATGGTTCAAAACCGTTTGATGATGAATCTTTAGTTCTCTGGCGATGTCATGGCTGCGTATGTGATGGTCCTGGTCAATCTTTTCCATAATTTCATCGACTTGTTCAACGAGCATCTTTCACATCGAAATTCCCAGAACAGAAGCGAGCGAACCATTGTTGTGCTACACGAACTGATACAGTATCGTCTTCGTAAACTTCACAAATTTCATTAGTGGCTTGCTTGGCATTCTTCCCTTTTTTATACAAAAATTTCAAAATATAGCGAATTTCTTCATTATTTTCACTCATTTTTGAACAGCTGTAACTTTTAATAAGTTTGAATCTACGGGATGAGAGAGCAGTGCAGCTACATAGCTAGTGTTCGATGGTTTCGTCCTCATCCTCATCCAAGCAGCTTCTACAGAAATCTTTATAGGGAGGGCCTCGTCTAGAGGTGTGAGTTCAGATAGCACAATGCCCTGTTAGAACGCCAATAAGAGATCTGAGGTTTGGCCTGCTTATTCTGATCAAACTAAACGATCGCTTAACTCATTAGGGTTTATGCCCAATCGTAACCAGGCGAGATTATAGACTTGGTCCAACCACCTCAGCCCGGGTCTGCCAAGTGGTCGCCTACCTGAAGGACTCCCATTTAAGGCCCGCCTCGGAAGTCGTGATGGTGGGGACATTCGTGCTGAGTGACCAAACCAACGAAGCATAGCTCTTTCCATTCGGAGAAGCAGCTGCTCAACGTTCGAGTTCCTCGCTCACTGTCGTGTTTCTCGCCCTATCCCGGCGAGTAAGCAGCTTGTATTCGCGATCATTTTTTTATTTCATTTTTATTTAATTTCCATGACAACTTATACTAGACAAAAATGACATAATATTTAAAAATGCATGTCCGTCGTTCTTCTGACCCTTCGCGGGTACTCCAAAATAATCTAATCTAACTTACTATTTCCCTTTCGGCATCTAAACTATTAAGTTTCTTTTCTTTTATGATTTTATTCTTTCTGTCAATACCCATATTTCGTGACCATAGGTGAGAGTTGGAACAAATTCATTCACAATTTAAGAGACTCACAATTTAAAAGATCAAACTAATCCCAGAAGTGCAGACATTTTTTACTTCCCACTGTTCATCTTCACACGGAATAGCTACCCAGTCATAGACGTTCGTTAACAATTTTCTTCAAACGGGTTGAGTAGCTGAAAGGTGTCATTAAAAATGGCCCCCAGAAATCGGCACTTCCGTCAAACGATGATGAAAACATTGTCAAAATAGCACCCAGACAAAAGAAACACCCTGTAGATGCAATTATGCCCATTCACCATTGCAACACTGCTGGAATTACACCACCCCTACTCCCAATACACTCCAGCATGTGTCATCACCACGTTAAGCATCCGCCACCGTATCAGGAGCAATAACCGAAAACCGGCGTCACCCATCTGTCGCTCCACAGCATCATTCTGTCCTCTTTATCTCCGCCAAATGGCCCTGCTCAGTGACCAGAAATACCAGCACTGGCTATCCTAAGAAGGATATTCATATCTCCGCAACCTATTCAGAGCGAGCACTCCATTGGCCATAACACCAGTGCTTCCGTTTCGCAAAAGTCTTTTCTTATGTTTCTATTCCACTTCACTCATCTCTCTGGACAAATCCTCTTACAGCATTCAATATACATACATCTCGCTTCAAATCCTTCTCATTCGAGAGATCCTCTAAAATATTAAATCCTAGTCCCACCCCTGGCTCCCAGCTCGTTGTCTATAATCGTTCCATCGTGAGGGGTGGAAAAAGAAATCAGTACTTCCGTCAAAAGATGATGAAAACATTTCTTTCGCCCCACCCACCCCAACTTACGCCCCATCGTCAGATTAAGACAACAAGGGAGTTGCAGAAATAAATCAAATTACATCCTAGTCCCTCGCTTGTTTTACTACTACCGCATCACACCCCCGACCACCCGCCCTGTGTGTCCAACATCCCTACAATCAACGACACTTACTTCTCGTATCAAATCACATAAAATCATCCAACAAATGCTGAAGTACTCATCATAAAAAAAAACAAAACAAAAATGCTTCCATTATCTCTCGAGTTGAAGTGGCATGGATCCTTGGTGCCAATTTGTCGCACAACAACTCAACTCTCGGCAGTAGTTTCTTTTTTTTTTTGCTGCATCCTCCCTCTCTGGTAACACAGACAGGACATCTGCCCTGATATTTCGTTAACATTAAAGAGGACACCGTCCCTAGTTGGTACATACTCGTACTCATACTCGTACTCGTACACTCGTAAAGTAACTTCTATCTCTTGTGCTTTGTAGCGTCTCCTAACAAGGATCTGATTTCAGTGTTAACAATATTTCTCCATTTACATTGTGTTTTCGTTGTCGTCCTTTTATCAGCCGTCTCTCCCCCTCCACTCAACGAAGTTTATTCTCACTTTTTTTTTCCTGTTTTTTTGTCTTATTCCGGATGTGTCGTGTGTGTGTGGATGTCATAATGACAGGACATCTTCTTCTTTAAATGATGCCCCCCCCGACTTCTCTCATTCAATGACCTTCGGCACCGAGTTTCCTGCTCGTGTATCATTCATCAAGTTAGCACAATTCAACAGCGGCGAATCACTCGGGGAATATTAATCAAGCTCATGCCGCAGATTCAAATCCCCTCTGGCCGGCGCGCACATGTGCACCGAGAACGACGACGTCGTCGTCGTCCCGATGGAAGAGGGAGAAATTAAGAAATCAAACAAAATCTCAATTTTCCCCATTTCCCCGGCAGCGCGGTCGATACGTGATGTGCAGTCTAATTTGTGACTCCCACTGAATCTCCATTCTGGTTTGCCGAAAATGGCTATCAATTTGTGGACTGCACCATTGCCACCCTCACCCCTCAACAAAACGTTGCTCATGTATTTTTACTCATTTTTGTTTTTGTTCTCATTGCAGGATCTCACACGGCGCAAAGTATCTCGAACGAGGCAATGAAGACCGTCTAGTTATCGACAATGTAACTTATGACTATCAGGGCGAATACGAATGCCGTGCCACAAGCTACATAAATGGCCAGGAACGGACAGCGATATCGGAGCCAATATCCCTGCAAGTCGTAGGTAAATCAAAACCAGACACATTCATACCGACATCCTCGTTGTTTCCCCACCTACCGCCGCCCGCAAATAAAAATCAAAGCAGCGGAACGCCAGCGAACACATACGGACTTCGAGGTCGACATCGTGAGGTACACGTTCACGGATTAGGACTGTAGCTGGATATGGTTTTGTGTGGTTCGGTGTAAAGTTTGCCATTTTGGTGTGCACACATTTGGAATTCCCACAGATATCGACGAGGGGTTGCAGCCCGCCGCGCCGACCCACCACATTTACGACTTAAAATGAAAAACATGTGGGGTCGCAGAAGAGATTCGAGCGTTTTAAGGTGCTGAAAGAACGCTGCGCTGCCCCATCCCAGCGACTGGGGCAAATAATGTACGAAAAGGGGTTTGCCCAAGTCTCGAAGCCATAAACCACTTGCATTTGGCGTGGTGTAAGTCTGTTCGTGTTCAGGCTTTTTTTTTGTTTTTTTTTTTTTGTGTTTTGCTCGAATTTTATTCTTGTGGCCTTCCGCTCTGCAGAGAGTTCTGTTTTGTTTTTACCCGCAGATAGCGTTGCTTTTATAGATTAGAGAGCGAATTTTTGTGGGTTACCTTCGGAAATGAACGGATTTATTGTTCGGATCTAGATTTAAGTCATTCCGGTGGTTGTTGTGCTGTGCTTTGACGTTACAATTCACTGGAGGGGGGCGCTGAAAGGGCGAATGGAACGAATGCCGTTGTGATAAATTACAAACGAATTGTGTGACAGGAGATTGTTTATGCTGTCATTTGACTTTTGATACCTGAGCGATTGAATCCATGGCAAAGTGGAACATGACCTGTGTTTCTCTCGGCTGCAGACCAAATTTCACTTTGTGAGTGACGATTGCAGACATAGCAGAGGTCAAATGACTGGAAAAATGTCTGCAGTCAGCAAGGGGCTTATGTTCGTGTCATCACTTCCAGGAGCTTTCATAATGTAGGGTCTACCAACATGAGGCGTCATTCTAAATCCGTGAAATTAAGCATAATTGGTGTGAACAAATTGGTTGGTCGAAAATGAAACATGTGTACCCTGAGGCAAGCTGTAAGTAAGACTGGCTTGGCATTGTGCATTGTGCCTTCACTAGAGGATGGTTTACAATCGTGAGACATCCTTTTAATATTATCATATTAGGCGTATTAAAAAGAATAATAATAATAATATGGGTGGCGCTACAGTCCGAGGCGGACCTGGGCCTATCTTCTCAGCAACCACTCGTGTTGTGCGTGCTATTGTTCTTTCACGCATAGAAGGGACCTACAGTTTAATGTTTGAGAAGCTTTTTCTAGACAGGAATACTCTTTGAATATTGTCAGTGACTCGAAAGAGGTGGGAGCCGTGAATTATGATAGGTGGTCAATTCGGGCATCGAACCTGGCACCCTCTGCGTAGGAGTCGACGCACTTACACACTACGCCACGGCGACCCACTGTATTAAAAAGAAGCCCATTATATATTTCACGAATTTAACCCTGTATTTACAATAGTGGGTAGCCGTGGCGTACTGGGTTGGTTCGTCGACTCCTACACACCGGGTGTCAGGTTCCATACCCGAGTTTAAGAACTTTCATAATTGACAGGCCCATCTCTTTCGAGTAACTGGCAACTCTCAAAGAGTATTCCCGTCTGGAAGAATCTTCTCCATTTGGAGTTGGCATTAAACTGAAGGTCCCTTCCACTAGTGAAAGAATAATAGGACGCGCAACACCAGCGATTGCTGTAGAAGCTAGGCCCAGTTCCGCTGCGAAATATTGCCACACCCATATTATAATTACTGTTATTATTCACCAAGATGATCGTGCCTCTCTTGAGGCGAATTTCTCACCAGCAAAACCGCTAGCAATGGACAGGCATACGTGGTAATCGCCTAGTGCTGGGTGCTAACTATAAGGTGAATGCTTAAGGACCTCCCAAAGCAGTTCCCGAAGCTACTGTCGCTATCGATGTGTGTAGCCTGATGTTGTCCTAGTGGAACACAATTCCTCTCCAAAGACCGACTCAACGGTTTTCTACCACCAAAGTTTTCACTTGATGTTATCCGCCTCAAAAATTGGTCCAAGGTCCAAGCGGCTTTTTTGCAGTGCCTTGATCCTGAAACAGTGAATGACATGATCAGACTCGACGATTTGTAGGATTTAATCGACATTTTCAACAATTGGCCTTCCAGAGCACGGTGCAAGTTTAACTTCGAAATTACTGGCTATGAATCGATGGAACCAAGACCGATATACTGTTATATATTTTCAGTCGCCTAGAGAAAAACTGTAAAATTTGGCTATTTTCTATTTTCAGTGTCCATCTTTGCCTGTCTTCTTAAATTGGGTCCAAATACCTCAGGGTGACTCTTGGCGTAAAACTCAAGTGGAAGGAGCACGTTAAGAAGAAACGTGCAAAACTTGACATGAAATATAAAGATCTGCACTGGCTAATTGGTAAACAATCCAAGCTAAGTATTGACACCATACAGCTTGTATGCAAGCAAATCCTAAACCCCGCTTGCACGTATGGCGTACAACTGTGGGGTTGTACCAAAGCAAGTAATATTAACATAACACAGACTTGTCAAAATAAGGTGCTTAGAACTATCGTTAATGCACCATGGGTATATCAGAAACGACGATATCCACAGAAGCCGTGAAATATTACCACTCCAAGATGAAGTTAAGAAATTTGCTTATAAACATAAGCGCCGCCTAGAAGAGCACACAAACACTGCAGTTCACACGATCCTTGTGGAAACTAATGTCTTGCGCCGACTTCAAAGGATTCAACTTCTTGATCCCGTGCGATATTCTACACCCGCGCATTGTTGCGGCGTTAGCAGGAACTTTTATTGGAGAGTAACATGCCGATCAGTGCCTAAATTATGAAAGGCAAACTGCTGGTTAAGTGTTTCACTTTGTTCTAGTCTTAAATATAGGGAGGTGCTTTTAGAGAGTAAAAACCTCACACTTCTATGTGCGAACGTTCGCCATAGAGTCTTGTCGAAGACTTCCTCTTACCCACGGAGAAAAACAAACAAAACAGCCAACCAAACACAAAGCTGCCCGTAAAGTTTTTTTCAAGTTCGAAATCTTATATTTCTAACGACATTTAGCTTGGTACTATGATGCGTATACAACGTGCGATATAGGTTTCTAATGCAATCTATGGGGAAAGTAATGGATTTCTTCCTACAACATCTGATTTATGAATCTTAGGAGGTTTTTCAGTTCAACAGCGCTTAAGTCCTCCAGCTTTACGAAGAAATGATTTCCTCGGTACTGCCCCCCTTTTATTTGGTAGTGCTGGACGATCGCAGACCTGATTTTGAATTGCTTCTGTTTCTTCCTAATTTCTGCAAATTGTGCAAAAGTCATTGTTCAGACGCTTTGCATGTAGCCTTTTGCACAGTGTCCAACATGCGTACATCTTTTCAAGGAAAGCCGATCAATGACGATGACATCTTTTTATTCTACGTACCCTTCCCAACCAAATTGTGGTTATTCGTTGAAGATAATTTTCGTACAAAAAACTTTGGCTGTCAGGGGACGCCCATAAAGCCCTTCCCGTTGCTTCAATGCCCACACGAAGTCATTTGGCGCTGCCTTTAGCTTCGTTGTTTTCTTATGGAGCCACGCGGCATGAGTGGATGAGGGATTGAGAGACTTTCCGTTTCTTCGTTCTTTGAATGCCAGTGTCCCCTGATATCCAGCAAAGCGATATCGCTGACGGTATCTTAGTAACGATTTATCTGTATAACTCCACTAGTTTCGCTGTCAGTATATCACATACTACGGCCTTTATTGGCGCTTTTCATATATAAAACGGGTGGCACGACAGTAAGAGGTGGACCTGGGCCTAGCTTCTCAGCAACCACTCGTGTTGTGCGTGCTATTGTTCTTGCACGAGTGGAAGAGACGTTCAGTTTAATGCCGACTCCGAACGGAGAAGTTGAGTCGCTTTTTCTAGACAGGAATACTCTTTGAGCACTGTCAGTGACTCAAAAGATGTGGAGCCGTGAATTATGATAGGTGGTAAATTCGGGAATCGAACCTGGCACCCTCTGCGTAGGAGTCGACGCACTTACCCACTACGCCACGGCGACCTACCCCCTACGTTCCAAGTAACCGGTGCAATTTTCTCATCATCATCATCATTTTCTGACCCGAATGATCCACTAAAGGGGTGGCTGGGATAAACCACTCACGAGAGATCTCCAGGCTACTTGATCATCAACCAGGGACTCTAACTGATCAGGAGTTATGCCGTGATATGTGTATTAAATGCGCCATTTTTGCGCGCTTTGTCAAATCGGATATCTTAATACTTGTCAAAAGCTCGCATAATTTCACTCACAGACACGATTGAGCCGTTGTCACATCGTCCTCGAATGTAGCTTAGACTAGTGCATCCTCGAATGTCCAACAGGAACAGAGTTCTCTACGGAACTCCGGCAGCGATCACCTTGAATGCCGACAATTTTGTTCCGTGTTTAGCTCTAACAATACTGTTTTTCAAATGAATACCTGTCATCATGCAAATCTTAACCATGGCTTTAACATTTAAGTCGTCCATGTGGACAGTCCAATTTTGAGTCACTTCTTCGAGCATCTTGGCTGGCGTTTCAGTACCAACACTTTATCTTTCAAGGCTTCAATTATCACCAGCATGTACCAGTGATTGCACGGATCCCCATCTCACGATCTACTCGTTCATAAAGTTGCTCACCGAAACCAATTCTCTATTGGTCCATCGTGTCTCGGCTATCGGAGCTGTGTCGGATGTGGCGCCGTTTTGCTGGAGCCACATGTCGACAATATGCAAGTCGTGATTTTCCCGCAAAGTTAAAAAACGCATGTTCTCAAGGTCATCTTTGAAAAAATTCTGACCAATGATTCCGACGAACCTTTGACCACACCAAATCTTGCATTGTTCGAGTGGATTGCCAGCTTGTGTTGAGCCTGAGGTGGCTCATCGGCCCATTGTTTGGTTTGCATATAAACGTACAGATTGGTTATTCGTTGAAGACAATTTTCGTACAAAAAACTTTGGCTGTCAGGGGACCTTGATCGTTCTTTTACCCCTTCTTGTATTCAAATTTGAGAAATTAAACAGTGAAATTAAAAAAAAAAATCCACTTAATGAGCGAATTTTCAAATAACACCTCTAATTCATCCCAAGGAGTCGAGAGCGGTGACCCGAGTTTGATGGCGTGACAGCGTCATGCCATTTGCCGTCACGTCATACACTCATGCTCAAACAATTAAGCCACATATGCAATAATGAAGTACGTACCTGCTGGCTCACATCTAATACCGCCGTTCCGCTTTATATTCTTTGCTTGGGTATTATAGGTTATACTATCCACTGTTCGACATATCGATAAACTATTTTCTTGCTCTTTAGCAGCTTTAACATATTTCGGCTTCATTGATTGCAACAGTAACAATTGCTGCGGCAAGTACTTCGTTATTGCATATGTGGCTTAATTGTATGAGCATGAGTGTACGAGTCGGTTTTACTTCCCAGACGTTGCAATAGATGTTTCACGTTAAAGGCGGATCTTCCTCTAGGTTTTGTAACACCCACTCACCAAGAATTTTATTGTGGCCGGTCGTTCGGATTCGAAAATTGTACCAGATAAATTATTTCAGCGTTATTCGTGTCGTCCTTCCATGATGAAATGGCAATGCTAACTGAGATTGTTTAACTTTGACACATGTCACATATGATGCAAGACCTGTCAGCAAGACTACTGAAAAACCAGACCGCCAAAAGACCTTTGTTCGTTACGGAAATAACCGATGTCAACCAATAGCCGTATCGTGCCTTCACCGCGGTTCCGTCGAGTCATTCATTGTTCCCCAGAAGGTCACTGATCTTCTGAAACCATGCAGCATCTGTCATCGAAAACTGTGCACACCAAATGGTAATGAATTCAAGAGACTCATAGATCAGCTCTACGATTCCATCCCCTTATCTGACCATGATAAACGACTGGATGTCGTTGGGTACAGCCCTCGCCGACAGACTCACACACAGGCTAACTCTAACCTCAGCACGTGTCAGGAGAACTGCTTGCCACAAGCGGCACAGTTCTTGCCTCAAAATGGGACACCGACTAATCACCACTAATACGTGTGCGAGTGTGTGTACTCATAAAGTTTATGAGACCTTGCGGTCCTTAATGTTAAACAATCAACCCCACCTAGCCTAGCACCCCCTCATCATCCGCCCACCTCATACCACCCGCACAAATAACAAACACAAACATACTAATGCATAACTAAAACCTCTCTTTTCAGGAGCACCACAAGTTCTACGACTGAATCCGTCTATGCACTCAGTGTCGGTGAAAAAAGGCGAATCGGCAAGCCTATCGCTGGTCGTGTGTGCCGATCCGAGACCGCACCGTGTCGCCTGGGAATGGGGCTCTCTGCGGTTGGAAGCTGGAGCTGGAGTCGGTAAGTTATCACACATGTGTGCGCGAGTGTGCGGAGCCGAAAAAGAAAGGGATAACGCAAATGTTGGATCCTTCATTTGATTTAAACTGCAGCGTGTGGCGTTACAACTGCTGTTGCTGTTGCTGGTGGCGGTGCTGCCGCTGCTGCGGTTGTAGCTGCTGGGGAATCCTTTTTTTTTACAACTCAATCCTTCGTCTTGGTAGTTTTTATCCCCTCTCATGCTATTTCGACACTAAATTCTCGACGACTCAGACGTTCTTCGCCGTGGATGGAAGTTTCTTCGTCTTCTGCCATGTGGAAGAAAACCACAATTCCGCATCCCTAACTTTTCCGGGGATAAGCTCGAAACACAACGTTTGCGGAACGTAAAATAAATTACTCTCTATCTCTCTCTCTCACTCTCTCTCTCCACCTCACACAAGCCGACACATGCTCATACGGTCACCACTTCGACCGTCAAAGGAAGGGCACAACACAAGTGTTGCAGAGCTTAAAAGTTGGACGAACGAAGTTTTCAATCTGTTCGCACAGAGGGATCCGAGGAGGGTGCCGCCGAGGGTTGCGAGGAGAGCATACATAGATTTATCGCGGTTGGGGTGAGGGGAGAGGTGAGTGACTTCACACTCGAGTGGCCAGTAGCCGGGACAAAAGTTCAAAGCCATTTCCGAAACTCATCCCTTATCTCGTCCGCATTACTAGGTGACTTTCATAGCCAAACAGTCACCATTTCACCGATTTGGCATCCCTACGATAGTTTAATGGAAAAGAATGCCGTGGCGGTTGGAGTGTTTCCGTGGTACGGCATGTAGTCCTTCGGAAGTGTTTCGTGTCTGCACGCCCGGCCAGGGTTGGAGCGAGGGTAGATTGCATATCGGTACCAAGTCGTTGTAAGTTTTGTTCTATAATCGCCTTCGATTGGGAAACAATTTTCATTATGGCTTCACATTTGTCTTCTGAACTATGCAATTTTGAGAGTTCATCTGCGAGGATTAGCAGAGAGTGTTTAAGACCTCTGAGCTGGGCAAGGGAAGACCTTTACTGGACGCTTCAACAAGTCATTAGTCCTCATACTGGTTCCGGGACTTACGTACATCGCTCTTTCTGTCTTGTACATCGCTCTTTCTGTCTCACTCTCTTTCTGTTCGCACCTGGTCCTGTATTAGAACGGATGGATTCATGCAAAATTTGTGAAAGTCCACGGATACTCCAGAACTTTCCTAACTGACGGTATAAATTTCCATCAAAATTACTTCAAGTTGTCTTGTGATGACTTCTTAAATGCAAGAACGAATTGGCGGTATTTAGTCACCACTTATGTGACCCACTGTTGGGCGCCAGAAACCTGGGGTTTTGTCTTCTGGCGCCCAACAATGGTTCATCATGCAATGAACATATAATTCCAATTGCTTTTAAAGCGATGTCAATCGGTTTCTTGACACTTACTCACACTGCGCGCTGAGGCAGCGGCCTTAGCACGAGCCGCTTTCTCTCTCTTTGACAGGGACGGCCCCGCTGCCAAAATTCGAAAATGTCCATTTTAAGTAGCACACGCAAATTAAAGCTTCCACTACGGCACGTTGGGAACCCGCGAGGATGTCGATGTCATCTGATGTAGGTTTCAAATGACACGAAAATCCTTGAGCCGAACTGCACGGTGCATCGTGTATTATCAGTTCAGTTAGTTTCCCGGGATCCCAAGTTCGGCCATCGCATCGAATAGCTCCTTGAGAGGAATACTATCGTACGTGGCCTTAAAATCGATGGAAGGTGGTGTGTATCGTTTTGAAACTCGCTGGTCTTCTCCAGGATTTGTCTTAGTGTGAAAATTTGTCAAGTAGACTTTCACACAGTACGCTGGACAGGATCTTGTAGGCGACGTTGAGCAGGGGTATACCTCTGTAGTTGTTGAAAGAGGAAGGATCGCTTTTTTTGTGGATGGGGCATGATATTCCAGTCGTCGGGCATGCTTTCGTCCTCTTAATTTCTGCAGATGATCTGGTGCATGCTCCTAACCAGAACATCGCCACCGGCCTTGAAGAGCTCTGATGGTAAGCCATCTGAACTTGCGGCTTTGTTGTTCTTCAGCCTTTTAATGACTGCCCCGAATTATTCAAAACTAGGTGGGAGGACTACCTCCATCGACTGGAGTTGGGATTTCTTGATTCCCTATCACTCTCTCCAGGCCCGTTAAGCAGCTGTTGGAAGTGTTCACCATACTGTCGTTGCGGCTCATTTGTGCCCTAGACACTGCCAGCCTACTTTAACCACTTCGAGAGGTTAGGCGACGATTCCGGCGATCTGGCCTTAGCGGTTGTTCCCTCGCCCAGGTCCTGAACTACTTTCATAGCGCAGGCCATGTACCGTTTCTTCGACTCGGAGAGTTTCTCCTGAGGGATGCCTTTCAGAGGGGGGAGCAAATCCCTATGCTTCTTTTTGTGAAGGTCCAATGGCCTTCGAGAACTCAGCTGCTCCCCGCATTGGATTGCGATTTGGTGTGTTTTTATTAAAGCGCTCCATGCGGCCTTTGGAAGTACTAGGTGCGGTACTGGCCGCTTTCCTATTTCCCGGCACTTCAGGAGCTTTGTTAAGGCCCGTACGGGCAATGGGTTTTTGGTTCCCAGTCGGTGAGGGAGCTCCGGTCGCTTTTGTTTTTTTTTTTTTTCTTTGGGGGGCTTGGGTTGGAAGACATTAGAATGTAATCCCACGAGTAGCGGAGAAAGGAGGGGTCAGGCCAAGGAGAGATCCGCAATACGTAGCTAAGGCTGATTAGCCCGGAGGATCGCCAGGTAACTCCGGCACAGCGTTCTGGACTGAGCTAGTTTTTTAAGTGGGCCCCCATCCATCGGCACGGTACGTGTGACTTCTTGATGCAGCCTACCGGAAGGGAAAATGAGAGGAAAGAGAGAGGATAGGGTAGCTGGAGGGAAGGGGGTGGCCCTATCTTAGCTAAGAATAGCCCCAAGAGTCACTGACCTGTACTAGGCTTTCGCACCACGACAGGGTGTACAGCCACGCGAAGGGTACGTTAAAGTTATAGCAATTCAGAAAAGTACGCACGATGAGGATTTAAGAAAGGGAAGACAAGTAAGAATGAATTGTAAAAATAAAGCGTTTGTCATTGATGATTGTTCGTATCGTTAAAGGCAGAAAGTTCCTAAGTTTAATAGCATTAATGTGGAGAAGACG
The DNA here is from genome assembly GCA_964034865.1 of Eristalis intricaria. Taxonomy (NCBI): domain Eukaryota; kingdom Metazoa; phylum Arthropoda; class Insecta; order Diptera; family Syrphidae; genus Eristalis; species Eristalis intricaria. Next base: position 23,660,796 of record OZ035873.1, on the reverse strand, counting down.
CGATGAATTAGTAAAGCAATGACGAAATACTATAAGAGGATGTGTTCTGACAGGTCGAACAAAACCAAGTTTCTTAAACTGTTACATGGGAGACTTATTTACTATAATATTATGCAAGAATATAAGATTTCTAGCACCCATGTAGCGGCCTACAAAAGTTCAGAGTAAAACTTTTAGTATATTGAGATACTTGATCAAATTTGCGTATGCCACGAACATACCTGATCAGCATTATTAAAGGCTTCTATCTGCTTTCGTTGTGACAAAGAATCAACCTTGCTCTAGACAACCTCAGCATATAATGGGTAATCGAAAAAGTATTTTCGCATTTTGTCAATAGATCTCGTTGGAGTTGTCTATCTCCAGTGCTACCAATCACATTGTGTCATATCATATAATGTTGGAAAGTTGACATTTTAAGCTTGCGTAATTAAATTCGGTGAAGTTAGAAAAAAGTTACAGCTGTTCAAAAATGAAGGAAAATAAAGAAGAAATTCGCTATATTTTAAAACTTTTGTATAAAAAAGGGAAGAATGCCACGCAAGCCACCAATGAAATTTGTGAAGTTTACGGAGACGATGCTGTATCAGTTCGTGTAGCACAACAATGGTTCGCTCGCTTCCGTTCTGGAAATTTCGATGTGAAAGTTGCACCTCGCTCAGGTCGACCTATCGTTCAAAAAGTCGATGAAATTATGGAAAAGATTGACCAGGACCATCACATAAGCAGCCATGACATCGCCACGGAACTGAATATTCATCATCAAACAGTTTTGAAGCATTAAAAAAGGCTGTCTACAAAAAGAAGCTCGATGTTTGGGTACCACATGAATTGTCTGTGAAAAAAGTTTGGTCAGAAATACGAAAAGACTTTTTCGACTACCCACTATTATCAATGGTAGCATGATAACAAGTTTTTTTTCGAGTCCCCATTGGAGTGTAACTTGAGGTCAACCATAACTTTCGCAGGCATTTGTCTAATTGCGTTATTTGTCCGGTCATACCCGGCCAATTTGCTGTTAATAATCAAACCTAGACCAGTCCCGTGTTAATTTCAAATTTTTCTCCAGAATGTACGACATTGGGCAGGGAGTGAAAGATGGGAATTAAAGAATTTGTTCATACATTTATTAGAGTCCAACAAGCGAGCTCATGTTTCATCAGATTTATCAAATTCCCTATGTTGCTAGGATTTTTGACTGAGTACAGTAGGACATCGTCTGCATTAAGGTTTACTGTGGAATTTTTACACACAGACAAATAAGATGGGTCCCAGAATGGAACCATGTGGTACGCCTTGATTGACTGGTAAAAGTACAGAAAAGCTGTCGGAGTTAACAAAAGCTATTTGAAATTTAGATTAGCCTCACTACACTGTCACTAAACGAGAAGAGGATGTCTCAACATTCAACAAAGTATCTTGTGATCAGTTTGTCGAAAGACTTAGAGAAGTCAAGTAGATAAAGAAATGTGACGTGCTTTTTATTAAAATTTTATCTCTGAACATGGTTTAGGTGTGCTCGTGAATTCACTAGCAACTCCACTACCAGCAACCAATTCACTTTTGATTACAAACAAAATGTAGTTAGAATCTCAAAATGTGATGTTGACGAGAGAAGATGTGTAGGTTCACCGTAATCAACCATAAATCCCAATTCTACTGCCTTCGAGAATAGTGTGAATAACAGAGGGACTGTCAGGATTGTCCCTTATAGAGAGGTGTCCGCTCTTTAGAGGTTGAAATAAATAAATAACTTCATGCCAGGACCTTGAGGGAATGTCCGTAAAGAGAGGTGTCCTATATAGAGGGATGTCCGTAAAAAGAAGTTTATGTGTCCGTCACTGTCTTCTACTGTCCATCGGCTCATTAAGAGTCTAAACAAAAAATCAACAACACTCACATCACCTACTCAGCGCCTTAGCTCGCCCTCATACGGCCCTGGAGCAACCCCAACCCCACCCGGTCACATCTGGAAGAACTCATTTAGAGTCACTCACAAAAGTTTGAGGCGACGAATACTGCCACGAGCTCCAGCACACACCACCCATCTGCCCACCCGTTCCGTCAATCACGTGTGTTCTAGTGGTTTCCGAGAACGATACCAATCGAGCCGGTAATCGATTCCCGTTGATGTCAATTGTGTACACGCCCCTACATATGTGTGTGCGGGGGAGGGAAATTTAAAGAATCGACTAGTAGTTAGAATGCGATGTGTGTGCCCCCGCAACCGACCACGACCGCCAGCAATTTATCTGGATTTGGAAGTGATACTCCTTCGATATCGATGTAAGCCGGTATTCAGGGGCTCGTGGGGGCGGACTCGGTCGGATGACGGGATATTTTTCAAAATGGATTTGTCGAGTAAACCACAAAAAACCAAACGACAAAGCAGGGCAAAAATAAACTTTTCGCCAAAGCCCCTGTGCGCCCCAATCTCCAGAGTTGGTTGCGGGGGAGATCTCCCACTGTTCCCTGGCGTCTCCTGGGGTGGAATGAGCGAGGGTTTATCATTCGAGAAGAGTAAATATCACAAAAGGTGTATAAATATTGACACAATGAAAGGAAATACACATAAATTCCCCAACCGGAATCCGTTGCTATTCTCGGGATTTCCTCAAATGCCTCAATCTCAGCCGCAGCCGCAGAATTGAAAAAGTTTCACTTGCTTGAATTATGGCCTCGTGGTACTTCTTAAATCACATCCGAAGGAGGGATTGCCTAATGGAACACGACAGTTAAACAGAGGACCGAGGGTGACAGCGGTACAAGCAGCAGCAACAGCAGTTTGTGATTTTGTCCCACGAAGCAGGAAGCTTTGCTTTCTTTCTTCTTTCGAAATTGAAAATAATTGTATATCCTTCTTTCTTCTTTTTAATGTGTGTGTTTTTTTTTTCCTCAAAGCAGATCGATTCCATGCCGACAACATCGTCCAGGACTCACGTGAGGACTGCTACTTGGCCACGCTGCATATTACCAAAACCAATGAGCACGACTCGCGACCCTATTACTTGGTGGTTGAGAATGAACGAGGCACCGACCGACACGCCATTCATTTGAATGTGGAGGGTACGTTTGCAGGTGCATTGAACTTTTGATTTTCTTAACTTTTTTTTTCTCTCATCCCAAATGAAATTAAGCTAAATGGCGGACAGTTTTCTCATCCAAGTAGATGGTATTTTCTTTTTTTTTATTTTTCTATTTTTTACTTTTTGGTTCTACTGTATGTGTTTTTTAAAATGTAGTTTATTTTGATTTCCTACTCATGAAGGTTGTTTGTGCGAAATTTAATGGATTGGCTTATCATTCAGTGGTATTTCGATTTTTAGTTTTTTGCATTTTTTTGTTTTCGTGGATTAATGCCTGGGTGACTGAGTGTACGAAATCCGTTTGCGTCGATGGACTCAAAACGACCAATTCTTGTATGAGAACCTTGATCTCTTCATCACGACGCTTCATTGCCTCCTGTGGAGAATGTGTTATGTCCCCGATATAAACCACAGAAAACATGTGGACGACGCATACACACTTGTGGTACTTGTGTTTCAGTAGAAACCAGACTACATACATTAAAATCTGCTAATCGGGTGACTCTATCAGTCACCACCTAATCGGCTCACATTTCTTCGATCACAAGAGTCGTCCAACTAGTTAGGTCTCATGGTATACCAATTTTGCCAAACAATTCGATACGTTGTACAGCAACCATTTCGTTTTAGTCGTGTCTAACCTTCTTCTTCTTCTTTATGTGGCGCTATAGTCCGGGGTGGACCTGGGCCTCAACCAACAAGCCCCTCCAGCTAGCACGGTCTCTCACTAGCTGTCTCCAGTGTCGCACGCCAAGTTTGTTGAGGTCCTTCTCCACCTGGGTGCTCCACCTTAAACGCGGGCGTCCTCTGTTGCGTTGTCCCACGGGTTCGGATTCGAAGACTCTCCGGGCCGGAGGTGAGTTGTCCATACGCTCTAAATGGCCCACCCATCTTAGGCGTTGAATCCGTAGACGACTGACTAGGCTCATGTCCCTGTACAGCCCGTACAGTTCGTGGTTGAATCTTCTGCGGAGCCGAGGTAGACGAAGTCCTTGACTAACTCGATGTTATAGCTGCTCATTGTGACGCTCTGTCGATGTTGTGTGTCCTTCTTTGATGACAGCATATACTTCGTTTTGCCCTCATTCACCGCTAGACCCATTTTAGCCGCTTCCGCCTCAATGCCAGCAAACGCCTCATTGACGGCTCGCTGTGTTCTGCTAACCACGTCAATGTCATCCGCGTATGCTAGCAGTTGTACGGACTTCTGGAAGATCGTGTCTCTAGTGTTGGCGTGTGAGTCTTGCACGATCTTTCCCAGGATGATGTTAAAGAAATCACATGACAGCGAGTCGCCTTGTCTAAATCCGTTTTTGACATTGAAGGTCTCGGTGAGTTCGTTACCGACCTTGATGGAGCAGCGAGAATTCTCCATCGTCATCCTGCACAACCTGACGAGTTTGGCAGGAATGTCAAAACTAGACATGGCGTTGTATAGCTCGTCCCTATGCACGCTGTCATATGCGGCCTTGAAATGCACGAAGGTGGTGGGTGTCGATCTGCATACCTTGGGTCTTTTCCAGGATTTGTCGTAGTGTGAAAATCTGGTCGATGGTGGACTTCTCCGGCCTGAAACCGCACTGATAAGGATCTATCAGGTTGTTGACGAATGGTTTCAGGCGCTCACACAAAACGGCAGATAGGATCCTAAAGGCGATGTTAAGGAGACTTATCCCTCGGTAGTTGGCGCAGTTGAAGGGGTCTCCTTTCTTTTGGATCGGGCAAACGATACTGAGATTCCACTCATCGGGCATGCTCTCCTCCGACCATATCTTACAGATGAACTGGTGCATGCGCCCAACCAGATCATCTCCAGCTGCCTTAAAGATTTCAGCGGACAGTCCGTCCGCACCGGCAGCTTTGTTAGACTTGATACTGCTATCTTGACCTCGTCTAAGTCGGGGGGACGGAATTCTCTACGATCATCGTCCATATTGAGTGGAACATTTTGCCTGACAGCGGTATTGGTGTTATCATCGCCGTTTAGCAGTCTGCAGAAATGGGTCTTCCAAATTCTCAGTATCGACTGCGACTCTACTACTAGTTGTCCATTCTCGTCCCGGCAGGCTTCTGTCCGAACCTTATATCCACTGGATAACTGTTTCACCCTCTGGTAAAACTTTCGGACATCGTTCCTGCCATAGCAGCTCTCCATCTCCTCGATTGCACGATTCTCGTGCTCTTTCTTCTTTCTCCTGAGAAGCCGGGTCTCGTCCCTTCGTCTCTGTTCGTAGAGCTCACGTAGAGCTCGTGTATAACCCAGACCTAAAATCAACAAGGAACAATCTCTCTCCTTCTTTCTTTCTTTCACTTGCGATTAGAGTCTAATATACGCCGATTTGTTCGATAACCTGTGGCTATTTAGAAGCCACATATTTCCAATATACCTTCCTTGTGGAAGCCCTTGTACATAGGATCAGTAATTTTTCACGAGCTTCTTGATAATGTCATCGTTTGACAGACTGGCTGGTGTAATAAAAAGAGGATGTTGTTTAGATCGAAACTTTGGCGTAAGATTCGTTACACTTTTCCATTTTTCCCCTCAGGTGACAGCGCGCTTTAGACACCACCGAAGTTCAAAAACAGAGGCAGATCTATACCGTTAAATAGTATGAATCGCATGCCTCCGCGTACGCTTTTAATGTTTTTGATCTGAAAAGTTTCTTTTAATACGATGATTACAGTTTTTTCCAAGTGTTTTCTGCCTCAGCTGGTACAACGGATCTGGGTTACCCCTCAGGCTACATGCATCTCCAAAATAATTTCGTTAGTTCAGCTGACTGATTTTTCACCAAAAGCGAGATCTTTTTTTCGCTCTTGTACAACCCCTGCCGTGTATGCAACGACACCGCGACCAGGGTACATCTATTGTTTCAAAGCGTTGGAGTTGAGATAAAAGACAAACCACTTCCCTCAGGAAAGATAGTACATCCTGAGAAGTGAGTATCTGGAAGATACGTTTCCATAACCAGATTATTGCCGGACATTCACACATAGATGTGCTCGGAAGTCTGATCCTCCGCGAGGCAAAGCCGACAAACCGTGTCTTGACACAGGTTTAGTTTGTTAAGCTGATATTTCAGGTACCAGTGGCCGGTGAGAAAGCTTGTTAGCAATCTTAAGCTATCCTTGTTAAGATGGCGTATTTCCTTATATGAATAAGGAAGCCTGATTAATCTCTTGGACTGCATAAGACCATGACCATGTGTCGACTGGTATAGGCGAAGTTTGTTCTCAAGAGCTTGCTCTGAATTAGCGTTCATCGGTCCAGAACCGTTCTGCAGTAGCAATTGGACAGCAACTACAACGTTCCCATTCGTTGTGGTTGCTGTCGATGTCGGCTGTGAACCGATGAACGCTAATTCAGAGCCAGCTCTCGCGAGCTAATCTGCTAATTCGTTGCCTTCAATCGCTGTCCAGGGACAAAGCCAAGTTTCACTTTGTTATGTATGACAAGGGATTCCACGGCGTCTCTTACTGACAAGGCAGCACTTGACTGTTTTGGAGACCATTACATTGGATTGTCTGAGAATATCTGTATTATTGCGCCCTTGATACCTTGGCGGAGGTTATGTCTGGTCGATATCGGCAGCTTGGATTTCGGCTTGGAACACTCTAAGACTCGGCCCCATTGATCCGGATATTCTTGTGTTGGGTCCGAAGACTCCTGCCTCCACCCCAGAATACATCTTCGATCCGTCAGTGTACCAAACCAGACTTCTAGGGTCTAGTGTTGGAATACCCTTGGTCCGCGGTCCAATATGTGAACTTTAAAAAGCCTCCCGAAACAATGTTGCTTGCCCATGGTATCCGGCATGTACAAAACATGTCTCTATTAGGGATTGAGTTGAGTATACTATGGTAAGGTTACCTGGTTTGTAATTGTACTCTAGCTGCAGTTTGATAGCGTATCTACCAGCGGTCTTCCTGGCGAAAATTGGTAGGGGAGTTAGACCGACTCTAGCTTCTAGAGATGCTGTGGGGCGGGTGCGCATGGCACCTGTTATTCCCAGACAGGCTAATTGCCTGCACCTTCTGCAACCTATTAGCCGTTGACTGTTTGAGTTTTGGCCATCAGACGATGACCGCGTATATGATGATGGGTCTTACCAGCATTGTATACAGTTTGGAAGGAAGATCCCATGTCCTGCCGAATAGACGTCTACTGGCCCACAGTCCTCGTTACTAGAACGTTCTGCGACTGACTTGATGTGTGAATTCCAGTTGAGTCGTTTGTCCAGGATTACTCCAAGATATTTGACTTCACTGGAATAGACAAGAGTGATGTTGTTTACTATTATTTGTTCAAGGTTGATACATAACCTCTCTGAGAAGGGCACTAGAACGGTATTGCAGGGATTAATAGATAAGCCTTCTAAGCTACACCATTCCACGACTTGTGTAACAGTGCATACTTCATTAAACTAGTTAGTGTCGCTTCATGCTTGCCTCTAATAATATTAGCCAGCTCAGCAGCATAACCTATTGTGGTAAAACCAGATTTATGCAGATCTGTGGAGCAGATTGTCGATAACTAGAAACCACAGCAAGGGAGAGAGACCCCCCCCTCACGTCTTCACTAGACCCCATGTGGTCATCCATTGACCGCAGTTACAAGAACCGACACTCCTCCGGGCGATGTCTTACTTAACCGCGTCATTCCCCGTGGCTTGAGGCGATGACTTTTGCAGATTCGATCCATTTTTATGACAAGGTCGTCGCTATTCAGGCTCCATCACTCCTAACTCCACCACCACATACGGGGCAGAATATAATCCAAAGGCCTATGCTCTCGAACCGACCAAGAATCTTTTCTCCTATTTCGATGCATGGCATACATCAAAATCACTCATTCAAGGAAAGTCCAGTCAATTGCAGTCTAAGCCCGAAGATACAAGATAGGCAAGAGTAATCTTCGTTTTATGTCTACAAGGGGTGTCATTGCACAAGTTTACTACTCTGTCTAGTTTGTCATTTCTTGTGTATTATGACGTTCTGTCGAAGGCAACAGCTTGGGTGGACCACTTTTGTTCATCGCAATATTTTAGCCAGGAGCATGCAAGCAAGGATATGCGAGCAATTACATCGACCAGCAGATGGTCATGTCTCTAGTGTTAGGTTAGGTTAGGTAGGGGGGGGGGGGGGGGGGGGGGGGGGGGGGGGTATGGTTGGTACATTGTGATACCCACAGTCAGTCTACTACCACTGATTCTAGGGATAGTGCCTTAATTTGATCAAAACGGCAAATGGTGACTGCACCAAATTTGAGAACCAGATAATAGCGTATTCATTTTGATTTCACTGGAACTCGAACCGGGGACCGCACTAACCACGGGCAGCCACTTATCCCACTGTATGCAGTTGTTGGTTTAATCACCAAAGGTTTCAGCGCAATCACAGGTCCCCTAGGTTCAGTTTTGTTGAATGCCCCTTCGATATCTAAAAATACATGAATTCTTCTGTTCGAGAGATTTTCCAAATTCCTGCCACAAGCTTCTGAAGAGCTATAGAGATGACTTGCCCCGTGTCCATAATTACACGTTGATTAAGAGATGATCTGCCTAATAGGCTGTGCGCTATCCGTTCTTCCTCTTTTTTGTGACGACGCTTTCTGCTTCTCTTATTTGAAAATATTTCTTTCTAATTCCATTAACCAGTCCTAGTGAACATTTTCGTCTTGACTTCGTTTGGCCATCCCTTCTGAAGACATAATGGATACTTTGTAAGTGCTTCTGTAACCCGATCTTCATCCACATCGACGGCATAAATTATAATAATATGGGTGGCGCGACAGTCCGAGGCGGACCTGGGCCTAGCTTCTCAGCAACCACTCGTGTTGTGCGTGCTATTGTTCTTTCACGAGTGGAAGGGACCTGCAGTTTAGCACCGACTCCGAACGGCGAAGTTGAGAAGCTTTTTCTAGACAGTAATACTCTTTGAGCATTGTCAAGGGTGGTGTGAATTATCAAAGGTGGTAAAATTCGGGTATCGAACCTGGCACCCTCTGCGAAGGAGTCGACGCACTTATCCCCTACGCCACGGCGACTACACCGACGGCATAAATTAGTTTGACGAAAACATTGCCACTTTCCAGCGATGGCAATCAATTTATCAATTCCCCTCCCAACACTGCAGGTAACCGAAGCACACATATTTTCAGGGGCCTCATCCGAATTCCCAATATCCTTTATTGAAATTCTCTCAATTTTTGCGAAAATTCCAGCAGAATCCTCATAACAATTTTTGAATGAAATTCACATATTTTTTTTTCAACACAATCGCACCCATACGCACCGATGAGTTGGGGAAATACCGAATCCCTCCCCCCGCTCTGCCGCAACTGTTAACCGAGCAAGAGTTTAACACTTTTGCTGTAACATTTTTTTCATTCCCAATTTGCACCGTCATCCACCACTTTGTGCACCCTTAACCCCCCCAGGCTTCGCAGCTTGGCTGACGCCAGAGGCTGGATGTGTGTGTGTGTGTTGACTAGTGTGTATTAATTCTCTTACCCGCAAACACGTAAACATGAGTTATAATATTATTAATCCACGAAACCGCATAATCCAGACCTCTGCGCTCTGTAGTGCCGGGCCTCAAAGCCTGTGGTTCTCGGGTCTCCGGAGAGCATGTGTATGAAGAGTGTGTGTGTGTCTGTTTTCGGTGAGGGTAGATCCTTTTTCCTTTGTCAAAAAATAATCCGCCGATAAAAAAAAAAAAAAAAACGAAACGAATATCGAAAATAATAATTTATTTCACCTTCTTTGTGTGGACCGTTTTCTCTTTTCTTTCGTTTTATATTTGGGACTTTCTTTTTTCGGTTTGGCTGGCGCTTTTGTGGGATATGCAAACAAACAAAAAAAAAATAATAAAAATATTGTCGCTATCGCTACATCTCGGATACACGGATACTGATGCGAAGCAGAACCCCTGGAGATGAGCTATTTAATGGGAATCGCTGGTGGTTGCTTGGCGGCGGCTCTTATTTTGATATGTCTATGCATATACGCGATACGGGGAAAGAAGTGCTGTTTCAAAGGTAAGTCTATGGGAAAATAAGTCCCCCCTTACACTATGTGTTACAGGTAAGATGTTGCCAGAATGTTCCCATTTTATGGTTGTGGAATATTCAATTTTATAGGTTTTTTCTTAATTTGTGAATTCTGCCAAAGTTTTTTAATAGCCAACTGTAGGTGTTCCCCGCGTGAATATCAGATATCGCGTTTGGATAAATAATATTGCTTTCGAAAAAATTTGATTACTGTGTGAAAGAGTATACTGAAGAGTATTCTTCAAAAATAGACATATGCTGTCACGGACTTATTTTTTTAATTATCATTGCACGGAATTTTTTTGAGAATTTTTAAAAGAGGAACAATTCCATCATACATGACTTTTGCCTAACTTATGCCTGAAACACAATAGTGTGTTTGCGTTGGAGTTGTCTTTCAACGCGCACAATTCAATCAGAGATAAGGGATAATAGAGATATCCAACTTCGGCCATTTTTCCCCTTGTCCACACCGGAGAAAAATGCAAAAGTATTGGTAATCCCTGGTATTTCACAAATGCTCTTACACAAACCATGGATCCACCACACAATGGCGGCCGATTCGCGGATTTTAGTGGAAAATGGCAGCAGATTCGTGAATTGAGTGGGAAAAAATGGAGGCAGATTTTTTAATTTGACCACAATCCATGTACGATCCATGTAACATAAATGGGTATGTTGTTCGGAGGGTATTCAAATGTTGACTCGTATTTTTAAAAGAATTCTCTTTCATTGTTTTATGGACTTTCGTGAATAAAAATGTATTGCAATGCCCATTTAACTGAAAATATTGGACCTCGAATAAATTCTTAAGTGTATATACAGCCTATTCATAAACCAAACCTGACAAATTAAGTTCGCTTTATACGCATAATTCATGAATTCTGAAATAATCATGAATTCAATTTAAACAATTTGATGAGAACAATGGCAAGATATTGCAACTATTTGACATGAATTGCATTACTAATGCATAAAAATTGTTGTCAAAATTGTGCAATTAATTTGTGTAGCTATTTCTGTAAAATGTATGAGCAAAGCACTTCTTATTTTAAGTGATTCATGCAAACGCTTTAATTATATTTTTATTATTAGTTACCTAAACGCGTGAATGTATTATTAATTTTTATTCATATGTAAAAATTCACACTGTGTAGTACATTCATTAATTATGTCCTAGTATCTCAGTTTGTAAATGTTTAATGAATCGGCTTCATGAACTTAAGCTTTGTTCGTTCGTTTACCCCTGCATACTGTGTTGAACATTTAAGACCGAAATTTGAAAAAACCTTCAAATAACGACCGAATTTTCAAATAAGAACACTGATTCACCCCATTACTAAGGTGGGGAAGGGTGTCAGCTGTCTCCACAGCTGTTCTCTAGAGCTCACACGTATTCACAGACAGGGGACAAAAAGCGTATAAAAAACGCTGTCAGATGAAATCAAGGGACAAGGGAGGTAGAAGTTGGATATCTCTATTTAAGGTTATCTCTGAATTCAATGGCCATGCACAAAATACAGCGTCGCCCTGCGTCAGTGAATAATGAGAGAGATGAGAGGATCGTAATAAAACGTAAAACGTAGTCCATCGCACGTCATTATTCAACATGTCGGATATTTTTTGACAGAGGGGTTCGCTGTGAGAGAGATTTTCTCCCAGATTGAGAGTTTTCTTCGAAATCGAAAGTATTTTGTGTCAACTGTCATTTGAGAAATGAAGTATTACAGAAATGCCCGATTTCTACCTCTGTGGCCCCATAAGATTTTTGACAACTGTTTTTTATAACGTGTTCTTAAACCAAATTGACCAATCAGAGGACGACACTTACGCTATTTCGTGAATAACTGTCAAAAATTCATGAATATCTGTCAAAAAGGCACTCAAATTCGTCGATGGACTAAGGAGCAATCAGCTGTAAAGTCGGCTATCTCTGTAATACTTTATTTTTGTTAAAAACAATTTAACGACAAAAGTCATTCCAAATGAGTGTATGCAGAAAGGCGGCAATATTTTTCATCTGGTAAATGAGAGAGAGAACATCTCATTTCATTTTAATTCATTCTTATTATGTACTTCATGACAACTTAAATACTAGACAAAAATGTTTAAAACTAGTTGGTCGAACAGTGTTAGTTACTTATTCTAACTTACTGAAGCTTAGAGTACCCGCTCTAAGCTAAACTTAAAGTTATTGTATGACTTTCGGCTTAATCTAACATTGTTTTGTAAAAAGAAAATTTGAACATGACAAATAAATAATAAGAAAAATTTAAAAATTTAATGACCGAATATATGTTTTTTAAAAGAAACTACAAGCTAACTTACATTCTACCTTGAAATAAAACTTACAAACTATCTTAAGCTAATCTACGTACACATACGTGGATGTATACGACGTCATGTGGACCGACTGCTCCCCATCAGGGCGTCTGCATTGTCCTTCCTAACCAGGGTCTAACAACAGGTCTACAACAACATCCCGCACATCCCTCCTGGATACCGGCGTACTGAACCGGAGGAGACCCTCCTCAGCTCGTTGTGCGAAGGAGCGGTCGTGGTTGAGTCGCCCATCCATAGTTGACCGGGACCGGGTATGAAAGAGGAGCGGTACCGCATTTATGGCTTGTATCAGACCGTTCATGTCTGGGCAGGAATGCTTCTGGGGGGACAAAGCCATTGTGTCGTACCCTTTCATGGTATAGTGGACTGGGGTAGTAAGCCCCAGAGATCAGATTGTTGACCGAGTTCATCGCTCTAGCAGTGTGACCTCGAACCAACTTCATCAGGAAATTGTCCACTCTTATCCGGTTTGCCCTGTTGTATAAGACCTCATTGGAATAGAATTTTATGTACTGGGACTCTGGAGTTCTATAAAGGCGAAGGCTAGCCCTAAGACAAGCCCTCTCGAACAACCGAATTTTTTCCATCAAGCTTGCACTCACGTTGAACCACGCGGGACACCCATAGATGAGCATTGGCCGAATGAGGGCAGATAACCTTCAACCTCGCATCGAGTCTTGTAAGAGAGAGAGAGAGAGAGAGAGAGTAAGAGTCTTTGTAAGAGCAAAGGCGCCTCGGGCTCTGGCCAGAGCAGCATCTACATGTTTGTTAAAATATAGATACTGATCTAGCCAGATCCCCAGGTATCTGACTACAGTCTATTTCGCCAGTGGTTCCCCGTGTCTTCCAACGATTGAGAACTGTCGCCAATTCTTTTTCGTATCCGCCGAAGCCTTATACAACGGCGTCCTGAACAGAATGGTTTCCGACTTCCGGAAGTTGATACTCAACTTCCAGTCATCGCAACTTCTCAAGAATGAATCGTGGTTCGTGGTCCTTCGTCTAATTTGAGTTATTGTATATGTTGCCAAAGTTATTAAAATGGAAATTCAATCGATGAATCGAATAATATACATCGCTAAATCATTAAACATCGAACATATGCGATGGATTGGAATTATTCGATACATCGAATAGCAAACATCGAATTTTTTCATATAATGAGCAACTCAAACTTTGAGGCTTAAGACAGTGTCAGTTGCGTTTTGAAAGAGGAACGTGTAATTCAACACTCCTTTGAAATTGAGAGAGAACAGATGAAAAATTGAGTATTTATTTCAGCGCAGTGCGTCATCGTACTCCCTTCGTAACGTGAAGTCGGCTGGCGCAACGCACTATTGCGTTTCAGGCATAAAGCTTTTTCTAAGTGAAACAATGTTGCCAAAGTATTTGTTTGGATTGGTGATGCCAATTTGCAATATTATACTACGAAGATAAAAGAATTCTTAATGACTGAATTTTGCGTCACCTTTTATGCACTGTTGCCGAACGGTGAGCGCGTGACGAAATATATTTCAGATTAAACGGACTACTGGCGACATAAGCAGCGTCTTCTGTCAGGTGGATGGTGTGAATTTTCACGCAGCTAGTGAGATAATTGATTTATTGGAAGAACAAATTCCCTCAACGAGCTATTTCGGGAAATGATAGTGTTGTGGAAGAATTTACTGGCCGTATGCGTTTGCTGATGATGGCGTGGTTGGGCGCGACGACATGCATCCAGAGATTGTCGTCCACGAACTCGAGTGCACTGAAAAGGGATGACCACTTAAGTGGGCTTCAATGACGACAGGATCTCCGCAATTTCCTGTGCAACTTAAGAGCACTATACACAGCCATTCTAGAAGAATGCTTAGTAAAAAAAACTTGGGTGTCGTTACAGTTTGTTACCAGTCGTGGATGAGGTGTTGACAGTGTGGGCCACCCAGCGCTCTACTCACGTAAGGCGACAATCGTCTGGCGCTAGTTTTCCGACGATAGTTTCGCTTCATGTAAGCATAAACGAACGATAGCGTCTGAGAAATATCGTTCTGCCTGATTCGCGTAAGCTAAAAGCTCTCAGTAACTATCGTCTCGACGACTGATTTTTGGCGATACCTATTTCAGTATCGTCTCCTAATAAATGTAAACAACTTTTGTAGACACATCTTGTTCTACTCATTTTAAACATTTTTAGAGTGATAGGTCGCATTCTTATTAGTTTTGTTGTAATTTACTGTAATGAGAATGTGTTAGTGAAATTTGAGAGGAATTAGAGCACAGGTGTCATTTTTACGTGAGAAATATAATTTCCAGAGCATTCAAACTGTAGAGATAGATGAGATGATAGTGAGTCTCCCGTGAATCATAACATCGAAGTAAATCAAAAGGACGATAGTCGCCTGAATAGTTACGCGATGAGGGCCCAGTTGTTCCTTTTCAAGCCATAGTTTATTTTGACACTGATAGCTGTCCGCGGAACAAAATGAGTCGCTTTACTTTTTTTCTTTACTGAAATTAAAGACATGGATTTCACCAACCTCGGGTCCATGCAGAATGGCGCCCCATGGCCGACAGCCCATGGCTGAATTCAGAAACATCAAACATTTACGCAGTGATTCGGCATCACTGCTTTTTTGCTGCGATGCTGCTTGAACTGTTCGCTGACGTTTTAGAACGCATTGTTTATCTTAAACATTTTGTCAATATGTCAAAGTTTGTTTAGTAAAATTATTAATTGAGAATAATAATCAGAAATACGTTAGTAAACATGTATGACACACGAAGAAAGCGCTCAATGCGAATGCGCACAACGATAATGCAAATTCAAGGAAGAAGAATTCAAGCGTATATACGCCTAATTTTGAAGTGCACAAAAAAACGATCATCGGCTCTTAATGATTCATCATAAGACTTGGCAGCACTGACGACATTTATGACAGTCAGTCAGGGGTGTAGTCGTGGAAGGTGATGGTTGATCTTTGATGGTCACAATCTTCGTTTTGTGACTGTGTAGGGTGACCATCTCTTTAAAAGCTAAAACACTTAATAAAAAAATAAAAAAAATGTTCATCAAATGAAAAGAATCGTTTACGAAACCTAAACGGAATATGTAGCAGAGACATTCTGGGTTACCAAAAGTTGCATACTTATGGATGCCAAAAGAATTAAAAATAATCTATTACTTCAACCGCACCTACAAATGTAAATATGTAGCAGAGATACTCTGGGTTACTAAAAGTTGCATACTTATGGATGCCAAAAGAATTAAAAATAACCTAATACATCAACCGCACCTACAAATGTAAATATGTAGCAGAGACACTCTGGGTTACCAAAAGTTGCATACTTATGGATGCGAAAAGAATTAAAAATGATGTAATACATAAACCGCACCTACAAATGTAAACCACATACAGCAACCTTAACAATGAATGAATAAATTCAGGAATGAAAACACAGAAAATAATGATTGGAAGCATTGTGTTTATTTCTTAAGACGCGTTAGATATGATAGTAAGTTAAGCGGATATAAGATTTGTTGTTAGTGTATTTTATATGCAAATGCAAATTTAAGCGTATATACGCTTGCAAAAAGAATCGCAGCTATTAAATAATCACAATTGAAAAATATACAGCTGTAGAAGAGTGTCTGCGAAATAGTTTTCAATTTCCGCATTTCCTACCAGCACACTGGTCAAAGGCAAGAATCTAGTGTTTCCCAGTGAACCAGTGACTAGCTATGTTTTGTGCGGTTTCAATCCTCAAAATACAATTCTCACAAACGCAATCTGCTTAAGGCAAGCATTCGAATCCAATTCAGTGGAACAGTGTGAAAGAGGAACGCCACATTTAAGCTGAAGTCTCTGATCAAGCCGATGGCTCAGTCCTCTTTTGTGCAGAAACAAATAAAAAAACCCAGCGCATTGGAAGCCATCCACTTTCTGAATTCTCGAATTCCACTCAACGTCTGATGGACATTCTCGCTGTCATTACTACCCAAAGTGTCCTTCAGTCAATCATCGCTTATTAAAATCAGAAAATAATACCTTCCCCCAACAGCATCATAATTCCTTGCCTCCCCTGAAATGCCAGTGCAGACGTATTTGCACCTCAATGCGATGGTGTCCTTGTGATCAATTAAAACAGAAGAAAAAAAAAATAATTCGCTTTTAAAATGGAAATTCCATCGTCAATCCCGACCGAGAGGGAGACTCGACCGAGGGATATAGGCTCATTGGCAAAGTCGCCGTCGTCGTCGAGGAGGAGATATGTATGCGCGCAATATGCGGTTCAATTAAAAATTGAAATTTCCTTTTGTCTCCTTCGAGGGATTTTTTCGCTCTCTTCCCCACACCACACCACACCTTGCCGGCTCGCCTGTGTGTGAGGTAGAAATTCACAAAAATTAACGCTGCTGCCATTGAGATGGGATGAAAGGATATGCGGGGCAAAAATAAATATTCATGAATTTGTAATTTTTCAATGTTTGCATCATCACATTCCGTGCAGTCATCGTCGTCATCGTCACGTCAGTGAGTTGTGAGTTTCTCATCACAGGACGACATTAAATTGAAATTCATTTTTTTTTGCACGAAAATGAAAGGACAAGTTGAAGGAAGAACGAAAGAACTGCAAGTGTGCGCACGAATAAAAATTCCATTCGTAAGAGAAACGAAATGAGACATGCACTGAGTGTGGGTGGGTGCCGCCGCCCAGTGGTAGACGTCCCATAACCACCCATCGTCGGTGGACAGGACGAGAGGAGGAACGAACAGGAATTTCATATCCTTTACACGTTGTTGTGAAATCAATTTAAATGCACATAAATAAAACAAAGACCCGTCGACATTCTTGTATGGCGTGTGTCCTTAATTCAAACCTCCCTCCGAAAATAACGAAGAAAAAAAATATATGTCGCCACCAATCATCATCGTTGTCACATCAACTCATAAATACCCTTGTGCATATACCATCACTGGAAGTCACATCCTTGCCGGGGCGGGGAACTCCTCAACCGACAGCACCCACCCCATTAGTGTTGTTAATCGGTTTGTTTGGCGTGTGCGCGTGTGTTCGCGTGCCGCTGTGACATAAGGAAATACACCATAACTGTCAAGCCGGCGATACCCAATCGATCAACAAGTCACACAATTTATGACTTCCCTCTGTCGCACCGAGCGAACAAACGGTGGTGCTTCCTTTGGGGCCCTTGCTCGGGTCAAGACGACAAAGAGAGCTTACTTTTCTTGCCACTCCCCACACACATAATGTGACACTTCATTTCATTTGATGAATGTCAATCATGGTGTCAATTTGAAGCGATCCAGGTGCGTCCTGGTGAATTGTCTCACGGTAAGCGAGTGAGCCGGAGTGTTTATAGAAATGTCAAATTTTGACAGATGACGCCGAACATTCTTCTCCTTATTTACTTGACAATTTGAAGTTTGAATATACTAATTTCGATTTTTTCTCGTTTTCTTTTTTTTCCTACCACTTCATCTGGCGTGTGCATTGGCTGATGTAAAACAAAAACATGGCGGATTGGCTTAAACGCTCCAGGTAGCTCCGGTTATAAATCATCAGACAAAGACAGGTGAGTGAACAATTTCATTTTCAGAATATGAAATATATTTTTATATGAACAAGGACGATGAAGGCATAGAGAAGGGACGAGGCCAAGAACATTGATTAATGCGAACGACGAAGGAGTGTGGCGGCAAAGAAGGGCTTTCTTTTATGCAAATGAAGTACATTTACATCTGCGTTCGAGGATTAGAATGAATTTTGCACATTTTTGCTGTGTGAATTTCATTATTGAACGTGAAGCTGTAGGCTCATGTTTTATGTTGGTTACCTGTGGCTGGCAGCCTTAGGCTCTCTCGCGGGGATATTTTTGAGCCGTCAAATGAAGGTGATGAATGTACTTATTGTTCTTGGCATAAACTGAAGTGAGGGAATCCTTTAAATTTTGCCTAAGCCTTTAACAATTAGGAATGGTAATATCGAGAGATGGCCGTTTGAAATGAAAGCGGTACAGTTTAACTGGAAGTTAAACATGGTGGTTGGACATTCTGTCGGCTTTGGAATTTGCATGGCAATGCAATTAAGGGTCTATTGAGCTAATGGCTCACGAATTTCATTTGCATATTTAAAGTCTTGAGCATTTGGCATGTAATTCTCTTCGTTTTGTGTCGACTTTAAGAATACACCAGTTTGTGGTTGATGTCGCTGGGTATTGTGGTTCTTGCCGCATCCTCGGGTCCGTTTCCATTGAAAAAGGGAACTAAAGTACGCCATGCCAAAGCTAAGGACTGTGAACTAAGATCCTTGATTTAATGCCTTAAAAAAGTAATGAAGAGGGTCTTGAGATATCACACAGATTGATTTGACAAGTCGCCCTCTTAACCCGAATTGTGCTGTAATTATTTTTTTTTTTTTTTCGAATTTTCCACCAAACTCATAGACAAGACTTCCCTGAGTCCGAATATATTATTCATTTAGTTTTACCTTGCGCAAATCGTAGTCTGTCCTGTGACCGTATGGTTACGCTGGCACTGTTAGGATACTTGTTTAGGATTACCTGAAAAATAAAAGCTTACGTAGGAGAAAATAGAACATAACGAATAAAAATGAGTTAATTCATCGGTATTTTTACATATTGTTACATTCAAAAGTCAACTAAAATTATTTATTTGGGCTGGCTAACAATTAGTCAAGAAAGTTCAGGTATTCTCGCCACTTGTTCCTTGACTCAACTGTATTTCCATTTTGTTTGCCTCACCCCAGTCTCGGTGTGGGCTGTTCTTTGGTGGCGTTGCTCCCTCGGCAACGGCACACGGGGTGCTCGTTTGTGCACTTCGCGGAAGACATTAATTAAGGGGAAATTTAATGTTTCTTAAATTGTTTAATCTTGACTTAAGTTAGAGATGCGCCAGTGGTGTACGTGGTTTGGTGGGCAACTCGACAGCTCTTCAAATGAATCGTGGGGACAGAGGGACATCACAAGGAGCAGTCTATCCAGCGCTCCTCTGAATCCTAGTGGTTGACGAGGTCATAAAACAGTGGGGAGTCTCAAGGCCTCACAGAACGGATCTAGGCGTTGTGCTTGATTCGGAACTGCAATTGGAATGAAAATACGGAGGACCTCATTAGCCTCGTTTTAAAGGGTGTCCCAAAATTAATGCAAGATTTGAATTTGCCGCCATTTCTTGAATTTTTGCCAACACTGAAGAAGAAAATAGCAATTTGACAGCTGATATCTTAATTAATAATAATAAAGAAGGTGGCGTTACCGTCCGTAGAGGGCCAGGGCATAGCTTTTCATCAACCACTCATGTTGTGCGTGCAATTCTTCTTTCACGAGTGGAAAGGACGTACAGTTTAAATCTGCCTCCGAATGGCCAATTTGAGAAGCAGAGTTGCTCCTTAGAGAATAGGCAGTGACTCGAAAGAATGATTTTGCTTGCACCGGAAGTCGAAGTCAGACGCTCGAAGAAGTGATCAGAACACGAACCATTATTGCCATCATTGGAACAGAATTCGTTTTACAATTGAAATTACAACTAGGCTTACAAAATTAAGGTTAGAGTGTTGGCTCAACAATAGGGGCCATACTAAATTACATTGTTAAATTTTCCTCTTCTTCTTCTGGTGAACTACAGTCCGCGGTGGACTTAAGCCTCAACCCTCCAGCCATCCAGCCGGCACGATCTTTAGCCAGCTCTCTCCACCTGCGCACACCAAGTCGATTGAGGTCCTTCTCCACCTGGGTGCGCCATCGGTTCCGTGGGCGTCCTCTGTCGCGTTGTCCCACTGTTTCAGAGTCGAAGACTCTTCGGACTGGAGCAGTGTTGTCCATGCGCTCTAAATGGCTCAACCATCCTAGGCGTCGAATCCGTAGACGCCTGACTAGGCTCATGCCGCTTTACAGCCCGTACAGTTCGTGGTTGAATCTTCTCCTCCAGAAACCGTCAACGCAAACAGGACAAATGATTGCACGCAGAGCTTTTCTCTCGAAGAGACCAAGGACTTCCTCATCCGCTTTTGAGATTGTACATGCCTCCGCGCCGTACAGCAGGACTGGGATGATCAAGGTTTTGTATAAAGTCAGCGTGGTCCTTCGAGAAAGGACTCTAATACTCAATTGCCTCTTGAGCCCATAGAAACAGCGATTGGCAAGAGTTACTCTGCGTTTGATCTCGGTACTGATGTTGTTTGTACTGTTTACTGCGGAGCCGAGGTAGACGAAGTCCTTGACAACCTCGAAGTTAAGCTGCCTATGGTGACGTTTTGGCCAAGTCGTCGTTGTTGTGTGTCCTTCCTTGATGACAGCATATACTTCGTTTTGCCCTCATTCACCGCCAGACCCATTTTAGCCGCTTCCGCCTCAATGCCAGCAAACGCCTCATTGACGGATCGTTCCGTTCTGCCAATCACGTCAATGTCATCCGCGTATGCTAACAGTTGTACGGACTTCTGGAAGATCGTGTCTCTAGTGTTGGCGTGTGAGTCTTGCACGATCTTTCCCAGGATGATGTTAAAGAAATCACATGACAGCGCGTCACCTTATCTAAAACCTTTTTTGACATTGAAGGTCTCGGTGATTTCGTTACCGACCTTGATGGAGCAGCGAGAATTCTCCATCGTCATCCTGCACAACCTGACGAGTATGGCAGGAATGTCAAAACTAGACATGGCGTTGTATAGCTCGTCCCTATGCACGCTGTCATATGCGGCCTTGAAATCGACAAACAGGTGGTGGGTGTCGATCTGCATCTCTTGGGTCTTTTCCAAGATCTGCCGTAGTTTGAAAATCTGGTCGATGGTGGACTTCCTCTGCATGAATCCGCACTGAAAAGGACCTATCAGGTTGTTGACGAATGGTTTCAGGCGCTCACACAAAACGGCAGAGAGGATCTTATAGGTGATGTTAAGGAGACTTATCCCTCGGTAGTTGGCGCAGTTGAAGGGGTCTCCTTTTTTGTGGATCGGGCAAACGATACTGATGTTCCACTCGTCCGGCATGCTATCCTCCGACCATATCTTACAGATGAGTTGGTGCATGTACCTTACCAGCTCATCTCCAGCTGCCTTAAACAGTTCCGCGGACAGTCCGTCTGCACCAGCAGCTTTATTCGACTTTAGTCTCAATACTGCTATTTTGACTTCGTCTAGGTCGGGGTGGCGGAATTCTCGTGGAGTGGAACATTCTGCCTGACAGCGGTATTGGAGTCTCGCCGTTTAACGGTCTACAGAAATGATCTCTCCAGATTCTCAGTATCGACTGCGAATCTACTACTAGTTGTCCCTCACGACAGGCTTCTGTCCGAATTTTGTATCCATTGGATTGTCGTTTTACCCGTTGGTAGAACTTTCGGACGTCATTTCTGCCGTAACACCCCTCCATTTCCTCGATCATGCTCTTTCTTTTTCTTTCGTAGAGCTCACGAACCGCTCTCGTCCTTCTGTCCAGCGTCGCCTTGTATGCTGGTTGCTTCGCAGAATGTGCCTGCCTGCACTCGTTGCCAAACCAGTGTTTTTTTGGGGTGGCGTATTAAAACCCAGCAGATAAGATGCAGCTTCTCTGATGGCGTTTTGACAACGGTTTCATTGTTCGTCGATTGTTTCACCTGGCAGGGTTGGACTCTCTGGGAGCTTTAGGGAGCCTCGATCAGCAAAGTTGCTAGCGGTCAATTGCGATTGTAGCTGTCCGACGTCAAACTGTTTTGGTCTTGCTCTACTCCGTTATCCTATCGATATCCGTGTTCTTACCTTGGCTACAACAAGGAAGTGATCCGAGTCGATGTTGGGTCCTCGGAATGTTCGGGCATCGAGAATACAAGAAGGAGTGTCTGACGTCGATCGCAATGTGATCAATTTGGTTGACGGTTGATTGGCACTTCGTGACTACCGTCAAGCTATTCTTGTCCACTCTATCCAAGACGTTGATATTGACTGGCCTTTTCTGATGGCAGCATGTACTACGTTTTACCCTCATTCACAAGCAGATCCATTTTATCTGCTTCCATACCGATTCTAAGATATCTTTCCTCTGGCGTGTACATTTTTCACGATCTTCTCCAGAACGATGTTAAGGAAGTCACAGGATATCGAAAACTATTGTTTGCTTCAAATGATAGTACTAGCACAAAGCCCACGTTCTTTAGATCGAGATTCCATCTTTTGACTAATTTTCTACGTGACTTGGTTGTGGGAATGGATTGCATGCACCTTAGCTATTCATTCACTCGCCCTCACTGTGCAACGCAATACACCCCCAGACAATTCCATAAATCCATTCAATGCAGTTCTAAGAATTCCTGGACCCCTTCTGGATTTTCCACAGAAAAAGCAAAACAGTTTCGTTCATTTTCATACCTTTCTCAATGCAATTCATCCGAGAAAGTGAACAAATGAAATCCTCAATTCAACGGATAATCGGCTGCACTTAAATAGCCCCACCGCCCGGCCATTGACTTCACTCCGCTGCCAGCCTGCTGCAAAAGGCGGGAGAAAACTGCGAAAAAATTAGAGGATTTATGGTTTTCACTTGAGTCTCAACATTATTCCGTGCACCCTGCGCTTTTAATCCACTCAAGTACAATCAATTTGCCAGCCACCCGCCGTGCATTGGCAGGCGGGACCCTTTCGAGTGTCAATTAAATGAAAAATTGCATTCATCGTCTTCACCCTCGCGGTGGGAATTTCACCCTCATCCTGTACGGCACTTCGTTCTCTCGTCTGTTACGTCATAACTTCAAATTGAATCTCGATTTCGGTGTCCTTTCATTCCTTCCACACAGCCACGCACACACAAATACCTGCGCAGGGATTGCGATTCAATTGAATTGGATCCGATTCCGTTTCAAGCTCAATTTCTACTCAAAGCGTCTTGAAGTATTTTCAAGATGAACAGCCCTCGGCTGAGGGCTGGGGAGAGCGCCGCTCCGAAGGAGGGATGAGATTTTTATCCTTTTTTTTGGGGGGGGGGGGGAATTTAAATTTCAATTCATGCGCGGGGGCTGTTTTGTGTTCTGTGTCCCTTCCCTGTTCGATAATTCGATTAGGGGAGGCCAAAAGGAGGCAAAGAAATGTGACGGAAAACAAATTTAGATTCCATCTCTTCTGGCAACAAGAAGATTGGGTGATGATAGCAGCACGAGGATCAAGGGCGGCTGTGCTTTCTTTTCTTCGTTTGCTTTCGTGCGAATAAAAAATGAATGAAAAATGTTTATTGTTGAAGGTGACGAGTGTTTGTTTACTCAGAGATGGCCAAAAGGAGGGGGTGGATGGGGATGATAAAGAAGAGGATGTGTGTGGCCTCCTGTAATCGAATACGGATTTCTTCGGCTTTGTATTTTGTATTTGCTGTTGATTTTGATTGAGCTGGGGTGTATGAAGCTGTGCACAGCAAGCTGTTGAATAGGATGGCGGGACACTTAAAAGTTCCACAAGAGGTGTGGGATTCTTTGAGATTTCAAGAGGAGTTCAAAAGAGCTTACATCTTGGACCGATAGGGTCCTTGACCGGAAATATAAGCGAGCACGGCTTTTTGTTAAGCACAAGGGGACCAGGATGGCACAACAAGAAAGTAATGATCTGTTGCTGACGGCAGGAGTTTACCGGGAGAAAGTTAATGTATTTCATGAGCCGTACGATTTCACTTGAGGTTTCATTATTAAGCACTCCCACGATCAATGGACGATCTAGCATTGCCTCCCATTCTTAAAGCCCAAGTTCTTCCGCTTCCACTGTCGCCACATACCAGAGTCTCGATCTCGGCAATTCTACGTTTGATCGTCACAAGAATGTCGTTTGTGGAGTGAACTTTCGCGCCTTTATGTAAACAATCTCCCTTACCAGTACAAAATTGTAGCAGGCAATCGCAATATTTTGTTGCAGATGGCTTCTCCGACAGCATATCTTTATCGACTTGCAGACCACCTCGTTTCACTTCTTCTTCAATTGCTTTGAAAGCACGGAACTACCTACCCACACCGTCCAATTGGAGAAAGCATACGACAGTGCAACCTCTTGCCAAAATCCAGTGCAAAGCTCAAACGGCTCGGCAGTCCTATATGCACTGTTCCCCGCGTAGCGTCTTGCCAACTTGCGATGTGTCTCACCCTTGCAATTAATTGTTCTGTATGCGACCACAAAATCACTTGATCTGAGACTCCATAGTCTCATCCAGGATCCAGGGGAGCCCTAATGCGAAAGTTTTGTCGAACGATTAGCAGGGATATACCTCTATAGTTGTTGCAAGAGAAAGGATGGCCTTTTTGGGGATGGGACGTATAGAGCTGATATTCCAGGCTGTAGGCATACTTTCTTCTTTTTCTTCTGGTGGCACTACAGTCACGGGTGGACCTGGGCCTCAACCAGTAAGCCTCTCCAGCCGGCACGATATTTAGCCAGCTCTCTCCAACTGTGCACACCAAGTCGATTGAGGTCCTTCTCCACCTGGGTGCGCCATCGGTTCCGTGGGCGTGGTTCGGGCCACTGGTTCGGAGTCGAAGACTCTTCGGACTGGAGCAGTGTTGTCCATGCGCTCTAAATGGCTCAACCATCCTAGGCGTCGAATCCGTAGACGCCTGACTAGGCTCATGTCCATGTACAGCCCGTACAGTTCGTGTTTGGATCTTCTCCTCCAGAAACCGTCAACGCAAACAGGACCAAAGATTACACGCAGAGCTTTTCTCTCGAAGAGACCAAGGACTTCCTCATCCGCTTTTGAGATTGTCCATGCCTCCGCGCCGTACAGCAGGACTGAGATGATCAAGGTCTTGTAGAAAGTCAGCTTGGTCCTTCGAGAGAGGACTCTAATACTCAATTGCCTCTTGAGCCTATAGAAACAGCGGTTGGCAAGAGTTACTCTGCGTTTGATCTGGGTACAGATGTCGTTTGTACTGTTTACTGCGGAGCCGAGGTAGACGAAATCCTTGACTACCTCGAAGTTATAGCTGCCCATTGTGACGCTCTGTCCAAGACGTCGATGTTGTGTGTCCTTTCTTGATGACATCATATACTTCGTTTCGCCCCCATTCACCGCTAGACCCATTTTAGCCGCTTCCGCCTCAATGTCAGCAAACGCCCCATTGACGGCTCACTGTGTTCTGCCAATCACGTCAATATCATCCGCGTATGCTAACAGTTGTACGGACTTTTAGAGGATCATGCCTCTTGTGTTAGCGTGTGAGTTCTCAAGAATAATGTTGAAGGCTGAGATCCCAGCAAATGCAGGTCACTGCCTGTAGTACTTGTATAAGACTACCAACGTAACACGCATACCGTATGTGTATGCAAACGCAACAGTTGATTCTCAACGGAATTTGTGTAAAAAGAGAAAGAGAATGAATAAAAAGGCATTCGAATGCGCGCAAGCAAAAGAACCAGTCGTGTTTTCATCCCTTCCGTCAGCGCTGCTACACTGTCTTGTAGTACAATGGACCAGGCTTGAGTCTGAGTGATCCAGTGCAGCCTTAGAAACATCTGACCAAAAAGAAAATAGTAACCTCTCAGCCTCCGCAATTCTTTGCTCATGGTAAAAATGCAGTTCTGAAATTTTATATTCAAAAATAGACCAAACACAACGATTTTTCTAAATTGCATTTATTTATTTATTTTTTCAGTGAAAAAGCCGACTTAAAGTCCCGCTCCGACAGCACCAGTGGCCCCCAGGGTGATTCAATTTACACAACCCCCGCCGGCTTCCAGCATCATCAGCAACATCCGGGCCATCATGGATCGCCCGAAGCAATGAAGGTACGAATGGCTGCAATGATATTACAACCCCCCACTAGGGTCTAGCAGGCAATTAATAATTCAAACAATAACAGTAATTTAAATAATTTAAATAATTCACCAAACGAGACGAGTGCCACTAACGACACACCAACAGACAATGACCAGCAGCAAACCAATGAGGTAACCAAAGACCATGACATTGACACGACAACAACACCCACCAGCAGTGACAAGGCACACGACCTAGACGACACAGAGAATCGTCCGAACGCAGACAAACCAAAAGATAGTCCTAGCAAAGAGAACAACCACTGCCTCGATGGCAGCAGTAGATCGAATAGCAGTAAGAGTAGTGACAGTAGTAGTAGTAGCAGTAGCAGTAGCAGTACGAGTAGTTCTAAGAAAGTTCCAGTTCCAGCGGTACCTCTGGACCTACACTCGGACGAGGATAACACAAAGATCCTCGACAAGAGTGGCGCGATAGACAATAAGACAGTTGATGGCAAGTTGGCGGTACTCGCGTCGGAGGAGAGTATCCTGCGGAAGCTATCGATAAACAACCCATTCTATCGATTTCAGAAACAGTCGCACTCGCTGCGCGCGAATAGGACGGAGCTCAAGTTTGATTTTCCCAAAGTTGTTAGGAAGGTGAAGTCCGATTCGGACATCCTGCGGGACGTCCTCGACGAGGACTTCTCCTCGCAGTTAGTTAAGGCATCAGGTAGGCACTTAGATAGTTCTAACAAATTCGAAAAGGACAGCATGGTCATAACGAATCCGTTCTCGAACCACCTCGACGAGAGGCGGAGCAAGCACGCCTCGGAGACGCAAACGATTCTGGTGAAGCCGATCAAGAAGCACAGATCCGAGCGGTCCTTCCGCAGATTCTTCGACGCCAACACAGTGCAGGCGAGGTCTGGCAGAGTCCTGCGGCCCGACGGAAGTCATCACTACCTGTGCGAAGCGCCCCCAGGGCAGCTGGACCTCAGGGAGTACCCAGAGGAAGTGGATGTGGATCCGCGAAGGGGGTCGGTCCTCAAGCACTTGTCGCTGAAGAAGTCGAGCAAACCGCGCGACCGTCTCAATCCGAATCCGCCACAGCTGAAGAAGCTCAAGATAACCTACCCCAATCGGACGCAGAGCATCCACAGCATACGGGCCGAGGTGAAGCCCTCGTCGTCCTACTTCGAAAGACTGCAGCTGAAGACTAAACTGGGCCTACAGAGGATCAAGGAGAAATGCCGGACGTTCAAGCACAACTCCGCCGACGACTGTAACCGCGACTTGAAGGACGAGAGCTTCAAGTTCATCAGCGACCGCTCCAAGATCAGCAACTACGAGACCAAGTGCGCCAAGCAGGCGCTCTACAAGAGCTACAAGTCTGAGCTGGATCTGACCAAGAACCTGCACTACCTGGACGCGTACCTCCAGCAAAACTACGACGAGAACGTGAACGGCTACAAGAAAGCCTCGCATTCTGTGGGTCGCGCCGCGGGCACAAGACTGCTGCGGCACAAGGACGAGGCGAAGGCCAGGGCTCACAAGCGGAGCAGATCGTGCGGGAAAGTTGTTGTGCCTCAGGGAAGTAGCTACGAAACCGTTGGAACCCTGCCAATCGCCCCGAAGACTGTTGAGGAGCACTCCGAGTCGATGAGTAGCAGCGACTATGCATCGGTGTTCAGTGAGCCTCCCGACTCAACGCCTGACTCCCGACCGCCGCCCGAGATGCTGGAGCCCGGCACACGGTACGAAGACCCCAAGATATCGGAGTTCTTCTTCGACAACCTGGCGGCGTACGCCACCGACAGTGATCCCTTCTTCCTCGAGTCGCAGCGGTTCTATCTGGAGGGCGAGGAGGACGACGACGACCGGACACTGCAGGTGATGGTCGACGACTTCGAGTTCCCCAACAACCTCATCGTCGACACGAGCAGTTGGTACCAGCAACAGAACGACGACCGAAACTTCCTAATCTACGACACCTCGCCCTACCCAGAGGGATCGAGGGGCTTTTTCGGCGAGAACCGAACCGGCAAATACGAGAACTACTTGGAGCACTACAACCGGCACAAGAAGAAGTCCGCCGACACGCCCGAGGACTACAGATCCGCACGCACACGCCGCAACCTGGGTGGCATCGAGTACTCAATGTCGAAGCTGAAGAGCTCCGAGGTCATCGACATACCTGCACCGAACCGCAAACCCGATTTCTTCTCACCCTCCCGCGAAGACTACGGCGACGTGAACGGCGATAGTCGCCAATTACTGTCTCAGTCCCACCCGGTCGCACAGAATGCGCAATCAGCACCGTCCTCGTCGTCGTCGACCCGCGTACTGTCGTCATCGCTGCAGCCCCAGCATCAATTGCAGCCACACCATCGGTATCAACGTCAAAAGCACCACCACCAGCCGCACTACGCACAGCCCTCCTTGTCGCATCGCAACACGAACAGCGCCAACCCCAGCACCAGTGCAGCTGTCAGCAATCAGCACCAGTCAATGATAACAAATCGAAGCACAAAGACCCCGCGTTACACTCTGCACAACACAACCGCGGCAGCCACCGACGACGACGACAACATGTCATCGATTCAAATTGGCCCCGGCTTTGGGTCGTCAACTCTGGTGGCCACGACACCGCAAGGAATACCAACCAAATCGTTCTCATCAACATCGGCATCGTCGTCGACGACCTCATCCTCGATGGGCGGCGGTGGTGGCAACAACATCAAGCTCCCCTCGTCGCTGTCATCCGCCACGTTGGCGCCGAACTCGGCAACGAACCGATATATCCTCGAGAACATTCGCAAATACTACCAGCACCAGCAGCCGCCGCCATCCTCGCTCAACTCGTCAACGACCAACTCATCATCGTCATCGTCGACGGCATCGTCATCGGTGTCACAGCAGAAGCTACTCGCGCTCCAGCACCATCAGCAGCAGTTACATCATCAGGGCCCGTCTAAGCAGCAACCGTCTCAATCCTCCGGTTGGCAGCAGGCGGCACATTTTCGGCGCAGCTCGACCGCATCCAACGCATCGTCGGATAACTTTGACAGCTTTATTGCGCTGCGAAATGGCGTCCTCCCTGCCAACGGCCCCGTCGTCGATATGGGAAGCATAAAGAGATCATATCACACGTCATCAATCCAGCGAAACGGCGGCGGCGGTGGCCAAGGCGGTGTCCTTCATGGCAGCGATTTGAATGGCCCAAGTCTGCTGACCGCAGCGAATTACTTCGTCGGCGAGAGGGAGAAGTACGTCAGCTCCATGGGCAGACACCATCAGTACGCCACCACCGGCTCGAGTGGCAGCAAGTTGAGTCCAAACTTTAAGGGACCAAGGGAGAACTACATCCTGGAGTATGAGTGTTAGCACAGAGCGACTGTGTGGAACGGCGGCGGCGGCGGTGGCGGATCTAGGCGGGCGTAGCCATGGACGGAGATGCGAGCAGCTTGTACATAGACGTAGGAGTGAGTCGAATTTGCTTTTGTTTTGGTTTCTGTTCTTGTAACTCGTGTGAAACGGCAAACCTGGAACTGACCACCTTTTCGTCACTTGGTAAACTTTTTAAGTTCGAATGGGCCGATATTTTGTGGGCATTGCGTCGTTAAATTTCGATGAGTTGCCTAACATGGCGATGCGATGGGTCACTTCCCATGCCTCAGATGACCCGTTTTTGCATGGAGCTTGATTTGTGTTCTCAAAGTGAGCCAACTTCCTTTAGTGAGTGTGTTTTCCTTCCAGCTCCAACACTCAACTGTGTCATTTGAGCGCTGTTCCATGGGCACATGACGTCCGCGGATTTTGAAGGCATACAGATTTCTATCGGACGTAAAAGTGTCCTTCAGTCGATCACACTTAAAGGAGGCGCATGTTGATTGGTCTTGTTGGAAGACACAGTGAAGGCCTATTGGTATCCTCTTGGAAATAACATCATTTCCTGAGCTCCAAATTTGAATTTGCCATTGCTCAACACTTGACGAGCATATTCCGGAGACCTAAGCAGACGTGGAAACTGTCTAATAGTTCCCGACACATTTTCCTTGAGGATCGTGATTGCGGGTTACTTCTGAGCGCATCGAACTGGAGCAAGAAAATTACTGAAATAAAAATTATTTCGCTCACAATTCAAAAACGTTGGTCGAAGGGGCACCGACCTGTTCTCCTAACTGGCGCCCAACGTAGATGAGACTAATTTGATGCACTCAAGTTTCCTCGGAAGACCCAACTCCAAGTGGAGTCCCCACCCGCTCCTCCTTTCTTGGCTTAAGACCTAACCATTGTGGAGACTAATCGACACAATCGGAAATGATACACTGTGACCATAATAATATGTTCGTTCAGTTTCGTTCAGTAAAGTGATTCCTAAATAATTGAGCAAATACACAGAAATGATACAATCTGAACCGAATGACATCTTTACTTAGCTTCGTTGAGTTTCGTTAAATTTTGCTATCTGAAGTGGGAACGAATAATATTTTCGTTCAGTATCGTTGAGTTTCGTTCAGTTCTGCTTCTAAAAACGACACAAATGACAGTGGATTTTGAAATTTTGCGTATGAAAACATCTGGTAAATTTAGGTAAATTTGCTTAAGTTATACAATTGTGGTTAGGCCTTACTTTTTCTCGGCTGTATAGTCGGTCGTTGGACCAGGGCATTCCCGATGGCTGTGGCTATGTTTTGGACTGACTTGGATCTGCCATTGTCGACATGTAGACACAGATAGCTACAGGAGTTGACTTTTACCATTTCACCCTCTGTTAATTTGTGAGCCCATATTCATATGACTTCATTTACATAGTTCCATAGTCCCCATGTCACGACATTTAAGACCAATCCCAAAGGGATCTACTTGGTCGAGGTCTAGAAATGTTCGCTAACTCCTACGCTGTGTGCCTATATTGTGTAATTTTCTGACACAAACAAATCCCATAATTCACTGTGTAAAGAAAACTTCCAAATCTTTGATGTTTAAAAATCGGAATGCAACTAAAGGTCTTCTTCATTTTCACGCACGATAGCTGCCCTCATCTCAGTGTACCGCGTTAAGTGAAAATGTGAGCTTCTTATTGGCACCAATATCATGCTGACCCTGAAATGTTTACTACACACACTAACACACACTGTGACATTTATCAGAGCTACCACTAGAGACCTGATTTTCACTTGAATTCATTTGCATTTAATGGCAGTTTTCATGATCCTCTCCGATCTCTGGACATCACAAGAGTTGACATATTAAACGCATGGAATTTTTGTTGGTGGAAGAAAGTCGCAGTTTCTCTGCCTCTGGACAACATGAACAACGCATGAAAACTCGAAATTTGGAGTTTACAGACGAAAAGTGATAGCATTCTTTTCAGCCATCCCCTGTTCTTAACTTAATATCTTTTAAAATTCGTTGCGATAACTGCTGTCTTTTGAGCTTCAATTAGTCCAGCGTCACAAGCCACAACACAAAAAAAAAGAACCACAAAAAAGTGTGCATCACAGGCCCTCATTAGACTTTACTGCCATATCCTAGACATCCTGGATCTGAAGGTACCTGTCTGGACTCATCTTCCTGTACAGACCATTGAGCAGAGTAAAGGTTCAGACTGGTCTTAATAAACTGTAGTGGATATGTGCGTCCATTTTTTAGCTCCTGACACGAACAATTACATATTCTTCACTGTAAGTCAACAAACCCCTCAAGCCAATAATATGAGCTACAATAGCAGCAGCAGGCTAAGCGGGTAGCTTCAGTGTCGAGGAGAAGGACGGCGGCTTGCTTGAGGTTGCACTACTAAGCTCGTCGGACGGGGTGGTTCTTGTCCCCTGCCTCGCACACTGAAGCCACCCACTTAGCCTGCAGCAACACCATATAACAATTAAGTACGTTCAGGAATCCTCTAAGAAGCCCAGGAGCTCTCCCCTAAAGATGTGAACAATAGCATCCACAAAAAGTGGAAGTCTTGGTTTACTATCTCAAGTAAAACCCAAGCTTTTTTGACAAATGATCGTGAGTTGAAAAATGAGTTCAAGTAAAAACCAATCTTTTTTGACAGTTGAAAAAAAGTGAGCATACCTATGCCGCTTGGAATAACCTTTTGGAAGAGAAATTTAGGTTTTCTATCCTAACTGCATCTCAAGTTCTCTGATATGAGAGCACACTTGTTATTCAAACCATTGCATATTAGTATCACACCAGCCGACTAAGTTCAAAGTTGCTACGCAGAACTCCAGACCAAAGACCCGACTCCATCGTCTCATTCGTCCTTCCAAATCTGCCACTAAGTCTCGCCTAAATACTGAACTGATTCAAACCCCATGCCCATGCGAAGAAAGTCTTATCTTATTGAATTCCATATCAGAGAAAAAAAAATAATTTTTGTAACATATCCAAACTTATCACTTCTCTAGAAGGTCTAAAAATTCTATTAAAATTAAAAAAAAGAAATTAAAAACAAATCTAAGATTGTAAGTAAATAAAATCAATTATTGTAGTTATGAAAATATTTAAGAAGCCGTTACTAAATAAATTATTAAATATAAAAAGAAATTTAATATAATTGTTCTTTACATCAATACTACCCTACGATACATTGAAAACCACTGACAATAAAATCAATTCAATTAGATAAACCATAGAAAACAAACCAAAAAAAAAATAAAAAATAAAAATCGAATAAATTTATGAATAAATTGTTGATAAATGTAAAAAAAATAAATAAAATACTATTAACTAGCATAAGCTTAAGCAATTTATATATATATATATTAACTGAGGTGAAAATCAAATTTGAGCTTCCAATTAAAACACGAGAGACAGAGGAAAACAGATCTTTAGAGTAGAATACTCACAAAAAAACGAAAATTGTT
Organism: Eristalis intricaria; assembly: GCA_964034865.1. Classification (NCBI taxonomy): domain Eukaryota; kingdom Metazoa; phylum Arthropoda; class Insecta; order Diptera; family Syrphidae; genus Eristalis; species Eristalis intricaria. Next base: position 23,627,722 of record OZ035873.1, on the reverse strand, counting down.
AATGTACATACGACTTATTTATTTTTGTACACACAAAACACACACGCAAAGCGAACACCAATGAATGTATCGCGTTTATTTTCAAGCCCCTTCACAGAGGATGTAGACATCCTGCAACAAAAATAAAAATAAAAACCAAGGGAATATTTATACATCTCTCTAATTATGTATCTCTTTCTCGTACTTAATTGCAGAACACAGAATATATTTCGCTCTGTTGTTGTTGCTTTCGTTTTATTGTTTTCATTTACTTCCGTCCAAAAATGATGCGCACAAATTTTCAGCAATTATGTAAATCGTGTGTTAAAATACTGAAATTATTCATTACATTCAAAGTGAAAGCAGGAAATGTTGGTTTATCAATTTTTTTTTTTGTAAAATTAAATATGCAGATAAATTCAGACGAGGTGCCGTTTTTTTGTTTTTGCGAGAGCATGACTGTAAGCTGAAATCGATTGCGGATGGGGGTGTAATAAATTAGTGGGGAGTAATTGGAAAATTATTTTAAACAAAAGAATAAATACGGAGAGTTTAGTTTTTTGTTGGGTGTTGTCATTGAATTTATTTTGCTTTGATCTTTAAAATTATAACAAAATAATGGCGTGTGCCCTAAAGGGGGTTGCATACTAATTAGTTTATGTGTGCAAATTGAGACGTATGACGGTGTAAGTATCCCTGATGTGCTATGTAGGTAGGTGCTGGTGGCTGACTGCACACTTAGGGCTACATTGGGCTCTTGTGTTATCACACGGTTGAGGTAACTGCTACCCGCGAAACCACTGTCTGCTAAAAATTATTGTAAAGGCTATCCCAAGCCGATGGCGTAGTGGGTTAGTGCGTCGATTCCTACGCAGAGGGTGCCAGCTTTGATACCCGAACTTGCCATCTTTCATATTTCACGGCTCCACCACTTTCGAGTCACTGACAATGCTCAAAGAGTATCTCGTGTCTACAAAAAGCTTCCTCAACTTCCCGTTCGGCGTCGGCGTTAAACTGTAGGCCCCACTCCCAACACGAGTGGTTGCTGAGAACCTGGGCCCTGGCACTCTACAGGCTATTAGCTCCACCCATATTATTATATTATCCCAAGCCGATATATAGATAGACTAAAGCACCGAAATGAAAGAAGGTCTGAACGTTTTGATTGCACAAACTCCTCTTCGATTAATTGTCAAATCCTTGCCCCTTTAATACAATTATTTCTACATGCTAGCTTATGCCTAACTTACAGATAATAAATGTGTCCAGTAATCAAATAATAGTGTGTCATCACATCTTAACTTCAATGCAATACAAAGCCGTTCAAATGCAGACTCGTAAACGAGACAAGAGAAGCAGGTGTGTGCCTACTTTCCTTCGTCTTGTCTCTCAACCAGTCTTTACAACCTCTGTAGAAGTCATGGTAGGATGTACCCAATCCTGGACTGTGTGTACCAATGGACCAGTCCCGCCAACAAGCGTTCTTAATTACAGTGTCTTGCAAATACAAATTGAAAATGTTCCAGTCGTGGAATAAGCTATGATTATATAGCAAGCCTGTCTCTAGATGAGGTCACTTGTAGGAAAGACTCCTGTCTCCTTGATCAGCATACAGAGAGCCAACAGCAGTTTGATGTTGGAAGTTGGAATATTTGATTTCCTAAAAAATCTAGATTTCAAGCCTTGACAAGACCATAAGAAGATCGATTTCGAATAGAAGACTGTTGCTGACAACTTGAAAATTCTTAAGAGAATCTTAATCAATTATTTTTTTGAATATAATTTCTTCATGTTCCGGGAAAACTTTTGTGAGACCTTCCTGAGCCTAACTAAGGCGTAGTTTTGCGTGGTACTATTCGCTCAAGAGTGTGAATACGTGGACTTTTTTCTAGTTTTTTAACGTTTTAATGGTAATCGATTACTTGTGAGAGGTGGAGGATTAAGGTATGAAGCTGATTTGACACACCAAACTACGATGAGACGACGTACTGCGCTCCGACTCACTTAAGAAAAAGTAGGAGAAGTCCTCGAAAATAGTCTCTGGTACATGAATTAGCTTCACTAATTAGATCTGTGTCCAAAAAACTCAGTGCCCTTTTAAACGATCAATTTCTGCCATTTGTGGCATGTTTTCACACGGACTAATTCAAATTCGAACCAAATATCGAGAGCATATCATTTTCCCACACACATGTTATCATTACTCTCACACATTCGATTCATGCATCCGATACACAAAGCTGAGAATAAGAGTACAGGGAAAGAAAGAAGAATTGCGCGAAAACTCTCTCGAAAGGTGATACGATCTCTGATGCATACATAAAAACAACGAAACCTCTCTCGAAAGCTGGTACTCTTTCCGCACTCAAGAGACGCGAGAGCTTTTTGGACATTTCGCTTCCCTTGCCTAAGAAACTCTCCTTGATGCTTAAATTTGACAGTGTAAAAGGAGCCTTCGGTTAGGTTAGGTAGTTGGACTGCTAGTGAATTGACCACCACACTTAGACCATATTGGTCCATTGTGATACCCACAGTCAGACCACTACCACTGATTGACCACTCCAGCGATAGTGTCGTTAATTTGATCCCAACGACAAATGGTGACTGGACCAGATATGAATCTGATAAAAGATAACTCTGCTTTTAATGCAATTCAAACCAAGGACCCTGCTAACTAGAGGCAGGCACTCTACCAACTGCGCCATCCAGTCGTTTCGTCGGAGCCTTACAGATGGCGCAAGATGTTATGCCATTGATTCTGAAACTGTTCTAAATACAAATTTTGACATCATCGTGCCACCATTTCGAAAGCACATTTAGCCGAAATTCTGTGACAATTTGAGCGCATTTGTTGGAACCCTGGATACCGCAGGCATTTGAATGTCAAGTTGGAAGGAATTAAGTCGAATTTCTAACCACGAGTTGAAAGCTTATCCTCATGAGACCCAAGACCAATTTTTGTATTTTTTATTGGCAAGACCTTTTTTGTAAAAAAAAAAAATATCACCACCCGTTGCAAATAGGGGGTGATATCATCAGCCATTCTTTGCGATATGATATTGCATCAAAAGATTTAAAAAAGTCATGTTGACTTGAAACTTTGAGTAATGCATGAACAGTAATGTAAAGTCTAACGTTCAAAACAAAATATTTAAAACAAAACACTAGCACATAACTTCAGAAAATCAATGCTTCCCATTGCGCAAGGTCGTGATGGTGGACACCCAAAAAAAAACCCAAACTTGAACTGATTGCGACTTACGTAATTTGATAACTAGAGGAATGCCACTTGGCTCAGAAACAAGCTCTCCAAGCTACCTACATAAAAGGATCTACCGAATTCCAAAAGATGAAGTAGGAAAAAAATCTAAACGTAGTGGTGATATCCAGGGTCTCAGGAGGTTATACGACGTCTCTTAGATTCAAAGTAAACCACAAAAAATCACTACAAAAAGCCTCTTACTACTGAATTCGAATTATTCTTCAAACAAGTTGTCAAAATTTCTTGGAAAAAATCCATCAGGGCAACATTTTTTTGACGCAAAAACTTGCGTTCTTTACACAAACCTAAATGCAATGGTATCAGCTTCAAATAAAAAAACAGAAGAAGATTTAAGGCATTTTCCTAGAACAACTGACCAACTCAATGGAAAGACATTTGAACATAGGGATACAGCTAACTGCGAAGAGCTCCTAGAAGAAATTTGTGCATGTTACACAAAGTCTGTTATAGGTAAAAAATGGCCTCATACCTATTATACGAAAAATGTGCGCTCTATCTACAGAAATAAGGTAGGCGTGCTCTCAGGCACATCATAACCCCTGAAATAGAAGCCCGCGTAATTGCTACCGTAGTCTTCCAAGAAAAGCCATACCTAGGTACGGCCTAAAATATTGGGTTATTCTACCTTATTCTTCTTCCTCTTTGTGTACCGTTCTAGTCCTCCTGGGTTGTGGCTTCAAGCAACAAGAATTATTAGCGAGCGCTATCTCTGGGTAGCTGCCTCCAGTTTCCCAAGCCAAGTTGGTTGAGGTCGTTCTCCACTTGGGTGCACCACCATAGACGCGGGCAACATCTGTTGCGTTGTCCCACAGATACGGAACAGTTCTTCTTCTTCATTGGTTGGTAGGTGGTCCCGGGCCTTAGTCAACATCCCTCTCCAACTTGGTCTCGGTCTTGGGCTAGGCGCCTCCAGTTTCGCACACTCAGCTGACTAAGAGCTCTTTCCAGCTGTTTACGCCCTTGGAGGGAAGGTCGTCCCTTAGCGTTTGCCTCGAATACTTTCCGAACCGATTCGTTGGTGTCAATTCTCTCTAAATGACCTATTCATCTGAGGCGAGAGAACCGATTTCGTTGTACAGCTCATAGAGATCGTCGTTCCGTCTTCTCCTCCAAACGCCTTCTTCGCCAACCGGACCGAATATAAATCGAAGGATTTTCCTTTCGAAACGAGCAAGAATTTCTTTGTCCTCATTTGACATTGTCCAAGCATCTGGCTCCTACAACAGGAACGGGACTATCATGGTCTTATACAACGACAGCTTGATTCTTCGAGATATGGCTTTATTTTCCAATTGCCCTATAAGACCAAGGACACATCCTTCGTCACTCTCCGCGGTGATGTCATCCCCGGAGTTTAATTCGGAGCTGAGATAGACAAAGTCCTTAACTGCATCGAAAGTACATCCGTCTTTTGTGGCACTTTGTCCAAGATTTCGGTGTTAATGGAGAGCATTTTGTACAGCACATGTACAGCATCATCTCTGTCTTCCCCTCATTCACCGTAAGACCCATAAGACCCAACTTAGCCGCTTCCTTCTCGATGCTCACACAAGCCCCACTGACTGCCCGTTGAGTTGTCCCGATGATGTCAACGTCATCGGAATGTACGAGCAGTTGCACAAACTTGTGGAAGATCGTGCCGATGGTGTTGACGTCTGAGTTACGCAGGATCTTCTCGAGAATGCATGACAGTGCATCGCCTTGTTTAAAGCGTTTTTTGACATCAAAGGTCTCGGCAAAATCTTGACCGACATTGACGGAGCAATGGACGTTGTCCATCGTTATCCTGCAAAGACGGACGAGTTTTTCAGGGATGCCAAAAGAGGACAATGCGTCGAAAGTACCGTTATTGCGCTTGTTAAAAAATGAGTAAAACGAGACGAACGTGATACTACCCATGAACGCGGTCTTTTACGCAAACGTTTCGAGATGTTGAAGCATTTGTTGAAGAGTCACGAAAATGAGACGAAGTGAGATTTTTTTTTATTTGTCAGCGGACAGAGTTTCTTGTCATTTCAAGGTATGCCTCGACGGGCGGACTACGAACGTAAAGCCAATACGCTACCGCACCATAGGCACACAGACCGCTGGAATTGATCTTGGCTAGCCATTACCTCCTCTGCTTCCCTAACGCCTTCGCCTCTTGGAAGAAATCCATCCGAGGGCATACTTCTTCGATAGTCTAAGCGAGGTGAGCGTTATCTAGGACTAGGCAATTGACTGGCTTATTAGCAATCTGAGGGCTTACTTCTTCGATAGTCTAAGCGAGGTGAGCGTTATCTAGGACTGGGCAATTGACTCGCTTCGTAGCAATCTGAGGGCTTATTTCTTCGATAGTCTAAGCGAGGTGAGCGTTATCTAGGACCAGGCAATTGACTCGCTTCGTAGCAAGCAACAAATGATGGAGTTATCCAATCCGCGTGGTATAACAATTGACCTACTTGTGGCCATGTAACCACCCATCGCCGTCAGCCACTTGAACCTAACCTAGGTTATAAAAGGATGTAAAAAACCACATAAAATTAGATTGTCCATGACATTAAGTAAGATTTTGATAAACAACAATTTAGACTGAATTTTTGAATCATCCCCGAGGTCATTATGTACGTCCACGATAACGTCCAAAATTCAACAGAAATTCATACGCACAACTCCAAGTCAACATGCGATACTCTCCTGAATCCTTCGAAGACCGCAGACAACTATCCATTTCACTGATCTAACAGCTATCACTATGCGCAAACCTCTAAAATCAACATTACTCTGAAAACTAATACAAATTGCCAGGCAACTTCATTCCCCAATTTAACTAAAAGAACAAACTCGAAACAAAAGCAAAGCCAAATAGTAGCAATAGATCGAAACGAAACGAAAAGGGACAGACCCGAGTAACTAAAACTGAACTTCATTAGAACAACTAACAGCGCAGAGACTCTGCGAGACGAAAAAACTTTATCACTTGCACACAACACAGAAGCAAGAAAAAAGAAAAACAAAAAAGGGAACAAGATAGAAATATATACTGAAACAAAGATCCCGCAACAGGACTTACTTACGAGTACTACAACATGAACGAAACACACAAAATAACTTCAGCGATAGATATTTGTATTCTGGGTTCTGTTTTCTGTTTTCCGTTTCCTTTTTTTTGTTTCATTGAATTTCTGTTTTATTTGAATTTGTATTCCTTACCTTTAATGGCTGAGATCAACATCAGGACCTGAACTAACTTATTTTTGTTCTGCAGTTGTTCCTTTCTCTACTGTTTCTTTTTGTTTGTTATTTTTGCGTTGTGCATTCCTTTTCATGTGTTCCCTCTGTTTTCTTAATCACTTGTGCGTTTAGTTTAAATTAGGGATACAAAAATTAGCAGTTCTTATTTTCTTTTCTGGTTCATTTTGAAAGGGATTAGCGAGTGGATGGTGGAGTGGCCAACACTCACTGACAGGAGTAAATAATCTTAAGAATTCTCATCTTTGACCGAGAGAAAGAGGGAGGGATCTTCTTCATCACATCATTAGAATTGCATTTCTCCTTCCTCCAAGTCACGAAACCCACTCACCACCCCCACCACCCTCTAGAGCTAGAGCCTTTCATGAGTTGTTTTCTTTATTCCTTGTTTTTTTGTGCTGTCCTGTTGCTCTGCAGCAAGGAGTTAATTCAAGTGAATTATTTCTCTCACTTATAAAACTTTTTTCCCCAGTGTTCTTGGTTTTATTTTTGTTTTCTTCGTGTTGTCCTGTTTCAATGGATTGACTTAGGAAAAGGGACTCGAGCGCAATCAGTGAAAATGAGACTCTATACAAGTTTTTATCTCTCAGCGAATGCGGGGGGGTGGGGTGTGGGGAGGGAGTGAAACAAAAGGTTGTGGATTAAGAACAATCTTCACAGAATGCATCTGCAAAGTAGGTGTATACGTGCAAATGCACAATCAGGATCTTTTTATTTATTCCACTTCCCGCAACGGTGCTCGAGAATGAATACGAAAAAAAAAACCAGCAAAACAAATCAGAAACAATCAGAGTCTATGCAAACAATAGCCCAGGGAAATCCTTTAATCACCCCCTTCGTCCTCCCCCACCCCATCCGATGGGAGTCCTGAATGGAGATAAATTTATTTTCTCCTCCTTTCACTGACATGTTGCATTTATCCATGCTGTTGAGTTTGAGTTGAATCATTTGTTTTCTTCTGTTTCCCTTCCTTTTTTTTTTGACCATCACTGAATGTGTGTGATTCCCTTTAATTTGCGTCATCCATTGAACAACGACGAGAGACGTCTTCTCCTCCACCCGTTGAATCTTTAATTTTTCTTCTTTTGTATTTTCAAATATTTGATTTGTTTCCTTTTTCCTGATTTGTTGTGCTTGCCTGCCTCTCGCTCCGGAAAGAATACACATACTTTGTATCCCATTCACGCACACTGTGTATTTGTAACGTATTTTTTTTTGCAACTCTTCTTCGCCCCCTAATCTCCCCTTTATCCTGTCTGTTGATTATCCTTGATTTCATTGAATTTTCTTTGTTTGTTCGTTTCAATTTCTTTTCCGTTCGCTCAATTTTGCGATAACAACGCAAACATTTTTGTGGTGCATTGTGCATTTCTTTGTTTGTTTCTCTCATCCTTCTCTACTTCACCATATTCGTCATCCTGTTGTTCTCATTTTTTTTTTCCTTCTCTTTGAGTTAATTTTCTTAGTTTTGGAAAACGTAAATCAATGTCATTTGGAATGGCAGTTGAAATAAATTTGCCAGTTTTTTCTTATTTTTTTTTTCTTTCGTTTGTCTACCCAATCGTGTCAGGATCCTTGAAGAGATGTACTTTTGTGTTTGTTTCCTTGCGTTCCGTTTTTGATTTTGTGTTCGTCCTTCTTCTTCTCTTTGTTGTGAAAAAATTGAATGAGGCAATGAGGAATCCTTGTGCACATGAGTTTGTGGTCTCCTTAATTTTTCTTTTGTTCTTGATCGAAAAAAAAAACAACTAACAAACATATATCTTGTTTTTGTTTAACAAAAGAAAATGAAAATTAGTGTCGTTATCCTTTTTAAGTTTTGTATTCAGTTTGTTTCTGGAATCCTTGTGTAATAATAATGAATGGTCTAGAATTTTTTTCATTTTTTTTTTTGATTATATGAAATGCATTTGGCTGGGCACGAGATAAATCCCTCGTTTGTTGTATTTTGTATTGTTCCTTTTTGCAGGTTATATAACATTTACACACATATCCTTTAAGTGTTACATCGCATTCACACAAAACAGCGCTCAGTACACATTTCTGCAGATTTGATTGTTTTTTTTTTTGTTTTTTCTCATGTCATTCGCTAATCCTTTTTCTTTTTTCATGAGCTGACGGACCACTGATGGAGAAGGTAAGAGATGGTGTTAGAAGTGAAAATTACATAAATGCACAAAATGGTTGCTGTTCGTTTTTCCCCTTTTTTTATTGTTTCGCACTCGAAGTATGGTCAAGAGGGTTTTGAGAAACTTTGATTAAATTGTAAAATTAACTTAAGTTAAATTCTTCATTTTGAACATAGGGTGGAGTCTCCTTAGGTCGAACTCTCCATAAATCAAACTCTCTCTTACTCGAACAAATTATTGTATCCCGTGACAATTCGACATATGTAGGTTCACTGTAACTAGTTACAGATAATTATTAAATAATTTGCTGCCTAAATTTGGATAACTTTTCTCAGTTGCAAGTCTTAATCTGAAATTAAGAACTTTTAAATGGTGACGAAGGATTTCTACACAAAATGTTTATTTTCGAAACAATATTTAAAAAAAAATAATATATAATATTTTTATAAATAAAATATTTAATAAAATATATTTATTAGTTACATAATTTTATATCTAATTTTAAAGTGCGGTTAAATTTCAATTTAGCAATTATCTGAAGGATTGGTTTGAAGAGATTGAAATGTTAATTAAATTCAAGCAAGTCTGCGAAGGAATGGTTTTTAAAAATGTTAATTAAATTCCATATGTTGCACTCGTTGGCAGCCATGGCGGCGTAATGAATAGGTGCGTCGACTCCTGTGCTATAGAAAGGCTATCGAGGCTAGCAAGCTTCAGTAGGATTTGGTTAGGTTAGGTTAGGCTGAAGTGGCTGACTGCCGCGCATACGAGCAGCCCATTGTGTTACCACGCGTAACTTAGGCTACCTATTCCGCAAACAAATCTCTGCTTTTGGTAAAGTGAAGAAGGGGGCTGATTTTGATGCTGTTCAGTTCAGCCAGATTAACAAAGAAAAGGGCCCCCAGAAGCCCGAATCTGCCGGATGAAAGAGCACTGCAGCTACATAGCAAGTGTTCGATGGTTTCTTCCTCATCCTCGTCCAAGCAGCTTCTACAGAAATCATTACAGGGAAGGCCTAGTCTAGAGGCGTGAGTTCCGATGAAATAATGCCCTCTTATAACGCCAATAAGAGATCTGAGATTTGGCCTTCTTAATCTGATCTCGCAAAGCGATCGTTTGGTATCGATCATAGGCCAGAGTTGTTTGTTAATGAGACATCCTGTGCCAGACGTCATCTGCGTTTCAAGCTTTAGCAGATGTTTAATAGCAGCGAATGGCATAGAGGACGGGTCTCCACCAGGAAAGAGCACGGAGTTTCTTTGTGTTTTGGAGAGATTGAAATATTAATTTAAATCAAGCAAGTCTACGAAGGATTGGTTATTAAAAATGTCAATTAAATTCCATATGAAGCACTCGTTGGCCGCCATGGCGGCTCAATGAGTAGGTGCGTCGACTCCTGTGCTATAGAAGAGCTATCAAGTCTAGCAAGCTGTCGTAGGATTGGTGTGGAGAGATGAAAATGTTAATTAAATTCAAGCAAGTATCCAAAGGATTAGTTTTTAGAAATGTTAATTAAATTCCACACGCAGCACTCGTTGGCCGCCATGGCGTAGTGAGTAGGTGCGTCGACTCTCAAGGCTAGCAAGCTTCCGTTAGAATTGGTTTGGAGAGATTAAAATGACCGATCTAAAGCAAGCTGCTTATTACATGCTCAGTTACTCCTTTGACAAGCGACACATGAAGAAGCTAAGATTGCCCCAAATCTGCGCTCAATCTTAGATGTTCATTATCACAATGCTTGCAGTCATCAAGAGCAGCTTTCTCAGCTATCAGCAGCATGATATTCAGCCTACCTCTCCTCCTCAAACCAAGAACAGGACTCATATTCCTTGATCGTCAGCGAGGGCATTGGTGACCACGCGTTCGATGAGCCCATCTAGTGAAACACCTCGTAGCCTACGCGGTTTTGTCTTCTCCTACCTCGTAGACAGGATAATATATCCAACGCACAATTTGTATTTCATAAGTACATCAGATCTAGTGCTTTGCTTATCGTCCAACCTAGGGATGCGTGAAGTTGGCAAAACATCGTCGATGTCAACATTGTTGACTAAACATCGATGTCCGATAGTAATCGAACTCAAAACTTCGATGTTTGTTAACACGTTTTGCCAACATCGATGAAAACCGACCATTCCTAGTCCAACCATCAGTTTCAATAAACAGGGCTAGCAGAATACGAACCTGTTTTGTAGAGCTTGATTTAAACAGTTCGAGTGAGGGTTTATTTATACAAATACGTTTCATCATTAATTTGAAGAGCTGTTTGTTTCTCCTGTTCAATCAACATGACACCTCAGTACGTTGAGAAATCATGAAATTTTAACATTTTAGTTCAGTCCAGAGAGTGCAGAGTTTATTTCAAATCCGTTTATTGAACTAGTTCGTTCTTCTAGTTCTTTTAGTTCACTGTAGTTCGCATACACCACTGACAACACACCGGTGTTCGATGTGCTTGTGCTGTAGTTAAGCAAAAACAGGCATGATGTGCACAATGACTACAAAGACACACAGCAAAGCATTCAGTTTAGTTCAGTTTGGTTCGATTTAGTGTAGTTATTCTTACTGCATCATGTTTGAGCTGAACTACTGAAAGAAATGACCTAAAATAAATTGGCGTTGGGAACTAGTTCACTTGTTAGATCTTTTTTTTGAAACTAGTTCGTTCGTGAACTACACAAACCTAACCACAATGTGAATGCCAGTTCCTGGAAGAGATATTTTCACCTTTTATGTGAATTTGGCGCTTGGAGCTGGTCTTACCATCGTCAGGCATGCATTCGTGTTTCCTCGATTCTACTATCTCCTGTCGGCCGGTATCAAGCGTGTCCCCACAACTGCGAAGATCCTTTTTGAATTTATATCGCTTCTACAGTCCGAGATTGACGTAGGCCTCAAGCAACAATCCTGGTCAAGTGCCACGAACGATGGTCAGCTTTCTTCGTTTGTGTTCGCCATCTGTTTCGTGAGCGTCCTCTAAGAACCTGGTCAGGTGCCACGAACTATGGTCGGCTTTCTTCATTTGTTAGCGGGCGTCCTCTATTGCATTTTTACACTGATGCGAAGGCGAAGACTCTTCGAGCTGGAATAGTCTTGCCTTTGAGCACTGCATCGCTTAGCCACTTTAGACGACGGACAGGAACCATCGTTACCGTCTTTTTGAATAATGGGGCCTAGGACATGTCATGAGGTGCCAACTTAACTGATTCGGTGGACGCACGCATCACGCTCTCCTTTTGGTTTTACTTCCGGTGGTACTTACTACCGGTACTTTTGAGGTTTACTTCCGGTTTTTGCGAAATGCACTTTCGCTGAAATATTTTGTTTTTTTTTTTGGAGCTGTTCTCGATCGGGAAAGGAAGCGCGCGCTCGAACGTTGTTTCACACGTTTATTTCTAAAAAATTTGAAGGTTATATATAAATTATTTCACATACATATTCACACATCTACTTAGCGCGGTTTGCACCGCTTCCCTTGGTTTCGAGAACAAAAATGAAGCAGAAATAAAGATGACTGCTCATTGGAAGAAGGGCGAACCGCGGCAACAAAAGTAAAGTCACCCCGGTAACAGTAGTATTGCCAATACAGTTCGTGAGCGTTTTGGCGAATAGATGGCGCTTTAAAAGGTCTACCACAGGATCCACTCGCTTGTGGTTGTCTATATATTCGATTAAGGTGTTTTCATTAAGAGTTCTGGTTCTGCGGCAACCTATTCACCAGAGAGGTGAAATGATAAGTCCATTTTCAGCAGCACATGTCTTTCCTGGAGGTGTCTTCCTCTTAGATCTCGTCGGAACTATTATTCTTTTCCCACTTCCGGAAGAGTCCTCCAATCCCATGTTCCACCGAAATCACTGAATTGTTTCCACGCTAATGAGCAGGATCTCCAATAACAAGCCCATTTCCTTTCTGAAAAAAAAACACCCACTTCTGACCCCAATTAGCGAATCCTTCCAGCCTATCGCCCAAAGGCTGACTCCAAAAAAAGAACAAACTTTATTTTAGGAACTCAACACCAAAAAGTTTACCACTTATCCTGCAACTTTTAAATTAATTTTCTATGTGCCACCTAGGTTCAACACGAAAAAAGGACAAAACCGGGACCTCTTTTTTTTTGTAAATACATTCAACATTCAACCCATTAAAGCCATGGTCCTGGACAAAAAGAGAGGGGGTGAGAGAATAAAATCAAAAACTTCAAATAGGACCGATTGCACCGTCAAGCGATTGCCTTCTAACGCCTGTACAAGCAGCAAAGCAGACGTGGGGGCCAGCGCGCAGGCAGCGACGATATCCTCTCATTTGTATAGTCCGTCTGCAAAGTTTTGATTTAATCAGAGTCAGCCTCAAAAGGAAAAGTCGACGAAAAAGCAAATCAATTACGAGTTTCTCACCTGTGCCGCCGCCACCATTGAAATCGTTCAAAAAATAAAAATGAAGAAACTTTTTCCGTGCCTGCTTTCCCTTGCCGCATGCCGACCGCCGGAAGCCGTTGCAGCACACGACTTGGTCGTCGCTCCGCTTTCCAGTGCTCTTCCTGGGCTCGCCGCTCACTCAATTGAAGTGGCATTTGTTCGGAAGTTGTTCATAGAATCGCAACTAAGTGCGAAGGAACTTTATTGTTTCGTGTAATTTTTTTCTATTCTCCGCTCTCTCTCTCTCTCGCTTCTTTTGCTTTTTTTTTTTCCCTCCCACATTGAGTTTCCTCGGGTCCTTGTCGTTATCAGACTTTATGTTTAATTACCGCTGGGACTAAGACCGCAGTCAGTCGGTCGGTGGGTGGTGATGGGGTGGCGAGGAGAGGATATCGGAGGGTTGACCGTCATTAATTATTGACACTGTGTGTTGTTCGGGCGTGGACCCGCGTGGGAAGGATGTAATTAAGGTGGTCACTCCGGTTGACTTGATGTCGGAAAACACATCAATTTCGTTAAGGAACTGCAAATATTTACCAAATTTTGGTTTTTTCGGTATGACGCCTGGGGAACTACGAAAAGGTCGGCCACGTTTTATGAATTCCTTCCTCTCGGAGAGTTTGCTTGCCAGAACCTTGTGGATCGACCTGCTTCTTACGGAAGGGGCATTTTTGCATTCATTGCTCTGAACATGCGTCCAGCATGGAAATGGTTTGTTGGGACACATGTTTTACTGGCCGATGAGTTCGTTGTTCGATTTAGAGCACAACAAACTGTACGACTATAGACTTCGGGCAATTAGATCATCCTGAGACTACTTTGCGAAAAGAACATGGCTGAGGGCCTTCCCGAGAAAATGTCGAATCTCTAAATTGAAGATCGGACAAGAGTTCCTGCTCTTAAATCGCTCGTGAAGAATCTCCATTCTGGATTCAGCTGAGTGGCATAAATCCACGTCCTGTTACCTGAAACCATAAGCTGCTTACATCCAATTGGGATTGATTTAAAGTGGTTATCATTTATAGTTAGCGCTTTCCGTTGATGGAGATGGTAACACCATTGTCGTTTCGTTGAAACGGTAAGGATCTGGGATGCCGCCCACCAGGAATCCAGAACAAAGGGTCACCTTTCAAGGACGCTTTCCCCTTGGGAAACTTCGTGTTTTTACTTCTCGAGAAATAGTGAATTTTCTCAGATCATACAGCGACTTGCGCCTTGCTGCAGACTAGGATTGACTCGTGGAAACAATCGCGATCTCTGGTTAGTTGCTTACTTCATTAATAAGCTTTTTTTTATGCCTTGCGCCAATGTATGTGGAATCTTAAGAAAGATACTGGTAACCCGTGTTATCAGCATGAACGATTCACGGGATATTATTCTCCTTTTTCCTCGCGCCTACGTCCTAAACCACACCTCTGCACACTTCTGCCACTCTCTCCGCGGAACCGCCGTTAGGTATTACTTCACGGGGCTGATTAGCATATCACGCTATGTGATCTATAATCGCCAATTCGGCCTTCCTTTCTCTTTCGAGCCTTCTTAGCTCAATATGCACCCTTGAAATAAAGGAACAGGGAGAAATAAAGGAACAAGGAGCTCGGGAGTTGATAGACTTCCTCTCTCCATGGCAAAGCGTCTGCAATTGAATATTGCGTGCTCTGTGTCTTCATCCTTGCCCGCGCATTCTGGACAAGTGGGTGAGGTGTCGTGACAGGATTTGCGGAGGTATTTCCGGTAACCCCCATGGCATGTTCCCGTGAGCTTTCGTTGTCCAGGCTTCTATTCTGGGTATCAATTTATGGGTCCATCTGCCTTTGGTTGTGGTGTCCCATCTGGCTTGCCATTTCTTCCTTCTTTAGACGTCTTGCGCTAGAATCCGCGTGATTTGCAGATCCCCGTAGGTAGATCCTTTGCATTTCGGTTGCGAGAATGTCGATCGGGACCATACCCGCAATGAAGCAGACCGCTTCGTACGAAATTGTTCGGAAACCGCTGATTGCTCTTATCACGCAGAGCCTGTATGATGTCGAGAGCTTCCTTGCTGCTTCCATGTTCGCCAGGGCCCCCGCCCATACTGGTGCAGCGTAAAGAAGGATTGAGCTTACCACTGTGGATAGCAGGATCCTTCTCGCATATCCAGGTCCTCCAATGTTGGGCAGCATTCCAGAGAGCGCTGCTTTCATCCTTGCTGCTTTTTTGCTGCAGTATTCGACGTGAGTTTTAACATTCAGCCGGTTGTCGAGCATTACCCCTAACTATTTCAGAGCCTCCTTCGATCGAATTATCTGGGAACCAACCCGAAAGTTAGCGTATTCCATAGTCTTTCGGCTGTTTATTAAGACAGTTTCAGTCTTGTGGTCAGCTAGCTCTATCCAATCTATTGATCCTGGCGATCGCTTGTGGCTGCTTCCACTTCGTGGATGTGCTTGGCCACTGTCACGACTGCGATGTCGTCAGCAAAACCAATCACCTTGACTCAATGTGGTTGCGTTAGTTTTAGTACTCCGTCGTACATTAAGTTCCACAGGAGGGGTCCAAGAACCGAACCCTGTGGAACGCCTTCCGAGACTTCGTGGTATTTCATTCCGTCGTCAGTCTGGTATATATAAAGCTGAAGATTATTTTGCTCAGGTACTGCGGTGTGCTCATCCTATTCAAGGCTCTCATGATGCAGGACCAGTTCGCTGAGTTAAACTCGTTTTTGATGTCCAGCGTAACTACGGCACAGTATTCTTTTGTACCGCCCCTCCATCATGAACCCGTTATCGCTTGTCTACCACCTCTTTGATGGCGTCGATGGTGGAGCGCGATTTTCTAAAACCGAACTAATGGTCGGACAAGGCTCCTCGCTCCTCCGCCACGCCGATTAGCCTACCGTATATGATGCCATGCAGGATCTTTCCCGTGGTGTCAAGCAGGCAGATTGGTCGATAACCTGACGGTTCTCCCGGGGGCTTATTGCCTTTGGGTATCAATACCAGGTTTTGGAACTTCCAGCGATTAGGACAGTTTCCTTCTTCGAGGCACCTGTACATTGTCGCTGTAAACAGCTCAGGCCTCTTCTCGACGGCCGCCTTGATGGCTTTATTAGGGATGCGTCAGGGCCAGGTGTTTTTTTGTCGGCTATTTTCCTGCAGGCATTCTGCAGCTCGTCAACCGAGACTGCTGGGATTCCGAACTGTTCGGAACCAGCTCCTTGCGTAAGGACGAAACTTGTAGAAGGTTTCCTGAGGAACAGTTGTTCCACTATTGTTCTGAACATCAGAGGGCAGGTTAGTTGAGGCGTTCTACAGCCTTTTACTATTTTCATAACCATTTTAAATGCTCCTCCCTAGGGGTCTAGGTCTGCTTCCTTGCAAAGATTCTTAATTCTTGTAGTTTGCTTTGCTCTCCTTTTCCAGATTACGCCTTATCAGCCAATCGTTCCTGGAACGCCGGTCTACCTCTGGAACCCTGAGATCTACGACGAGCCTTAAGGCAGGTTGCCCTGAGATTCCTTATGCTGTCGTTCCACCAGTAGCATGGTTCTCCCCTTCCGCTAGTGGACCTCCTAGGCATCGCTGCGTCACATGCTTACTTCTTTAATAAGCTGCGACCAACTGTGTGCGAACACACGCACGTTCTTAATTGGTTTGGAGAAGACTCTTCCAAGCGGAGTGACAATGCGTTCCACGTTGTTTTGCCAACAGCCGCTGTAGATCTAGATTTTAGGCATCTGTCTCGATTTTTCTCCCTGTGCAGGTAGCATTCCACCAGAATTTGCTATCAATGCAACTCATGTTGCACATGAAAGCACGTCGGCCTGTCTTAAAGCTTTTTTGACATTCAAACGCTCTGTGAGGTCGTTACCGACTTTGATGGAGTATGAAGACTTCCCCATCACCATCCAAGACGAGTTTTAAGGAAATAACAAAAACTGCACGCTGCCAGACAGTCCAGGCGATCTCCTTTCTTGTGGGTGGGCGAAACGATACTGGAATTCAAAGTGAGTCATGGTTTTCTCGCTCTTAGAGCTGATCCATGCACACGTTCACACCACGCGTCTGCGAAGAATGCAATTATGGAAAGGAATCTCGTCGTCTTCCATCTAGGACATATGGATTTTAATATTTTGTATTGATTTTGTTGACAGACACGAGGTAAAACGAATAATCAGAGTCAGCGGACAGGCTCGCCAGGCATAACACAACTCTGCTCCGGTAACTGTGACAACATGAAGCAGTAGGCAGTAGGTGAAGCATTTTGACCAACACCTAGTCGCGTTACTGGCAGGAGTGGATCTGGGTCTCAGCCAACAAGCCATTTCCAGCTGCACGATCTTAAGCCAGCTGCTTCCAGTTTTGCACGCTCAGTTGGTTGAGGTCCTTCTCCACTGTGTGTGTGTGCTATCGGTTTTATTGGCATCCTCTATTGCGTATCGTATTTGGCAGCCGAGGCAGACGAAGGCATTCACTACTTCGAAGTTATAGCTCCCTACGGTGACGCTCTGGCCGAGTAGTCGATGTTGTGCGTCGTCTCTTTGACTCGATGACTTTTTGCTCTCATTCACCGCTAAGCCTATTTTGTTCTCCACCGTTTCAATACAGCATTGACGACTCACTATGTTCGACTATTCACGTCAATGTTGACCGCGTATGCTTTAGAAGAATGCTTGGAGACCTTGACTCTTAAGCAACCACGATTTTGCGACAGAACTCAACTGGAAATACTCCAAAGAGATACTCTCTGCCTAAACGGAACTTATAAAGGGCGGACTTTGTGAACTGTGGTCGCCAAATTTTCGTTACTTTTGAGATATTGATCAATAATGCAAACAAGTTGTTTTATCATGTGGGGCTCCATTTTTAGTACTTTTTTAGTACTCTCGATACTATTTTGATACCAATTTGTTTTTATTGAGTGTTGCCATAAATTTACTGCGCAAATGGCGGAAAAAATTCAAATCTTGCGATTATTTCGGGACACCCTTGTGGTTGGTGTCATTACTGTGCGACCGTCGGCTGGGAGTAGCATACTCTTAGGAGTGTTATTGATGTTAAAGGGTTCATGCGAAGGAGGCAAAAGGAACGTCTTCTGTGCCACTCCCAGGCTCTTTCGTCACTAAGACAGTGAATACGAGGAAGCGAGCTCCTTAATGATGTCTGCGACTTAAGGCACATCAACAAGACGGAATGGTTTGCCACCTGTACGTTCATCTAACGTGTAGTTCATCATAAGTGACAGTTCAATGGTCCGCCATTAAGGCTTAGTGCGTTCCTTAACCACCGCTGCGTCACCTAACCCTTGAACAAATTAAATTCCAAATTGTACACTTGTCGTTTGACTTCATGGATATATGTACATCCACAGTGTAATCTCTGGAACAACAGAGACCTTGTAGAAATTTAAAATAGCTACCAAGTCCAGACAAAGACTGAAGCACAATTAAACAAAAGTTCCACTGGTTCATTTCGTCTCAATTTCTTAAGGGATAAGTTTCAGCATCCATTTGTTTTCATGGTCATGTCAAAGATGTGTCCCACAAGGGTATCCACATGGCCATCCCATTGTTTACCTTGTCTATCGTCCCATTGGCCCACAGCGGTCCTCAAAAATGCTCTCAGCTAATACCTCTTCGACTGAAATTCGACACAATTTTTATTTTCGCCACAAAACTTGTGCACCCTCCAAAGTTTTCCTTTCGACCCCTTCACTGCCAATGCCGTGGCCAAGGCTAAGCCGGTGCACTGGAGTACTCCTGATGGCGCAAAATGTTCACAATGTTTGGAAACTTTTCACCAAGTGCTTGTTGAATTTGAAGCAGGTACCTGAGAAGGCTTTGAAGTGTAACCAACTTGAGGAATTTATTTCAAAATACTTGCCGAGGTGGGTAGAAATGCATGCAGGCGGGGATTTTGATGGACTTGTTTATCGGGTCAAGTGAAACTGACTACACTTCTCATCTGATTCACTGCTCATTGCGACCAGGAATTTATGAGGTTTTCAAATGGAAATTCCATAGAAATCCCCTTCAGCCGGCCCAACGAGTCAAAAAGGGCGAGACGACCGTGATGGGATGACCCTCCCCAATGTTGGCTGAAGAACAAACTTCACCTTCCCAGCAACTCGCCCAACAATAAACTGTTCCAAGTTATTATTTTCCAAAAATGTTGTGTCGGAAACCTTTTTGGCCACACAAATTGCATTTCAGTCTATTTCAATTCCAAAAGCTTACAGGAGCCTCCCTCATGCCGCATCTGCATGCCGCCTCTTCTGTGTAAAGGGAACACCCTTCCACACCCATCAGGGAAAGTTATTCCCACCCGCTTTTGGGCTCTTTCAGTGGTTCATCCACCGAATCGCTTATCGCATCATAATAACTGGGCAATTGTGTGGTTTTTAGCACACCACCACCTACAGCCCAAAAATTCTATTCTAGGACAATAATATTTGCAGAAGGGGTGACCGGAATGTGAGCGGGAGTGAGTTTCTGTGAGTAAAGCTCTAGTCCGGGCAAAATGGGGTTACAGGGTTCGAAATAAAATAAGTCCGAAAAATAGTTTGTTTCGTTCCCTTTTTTGTCCGGTTTTCTTTTTTTTTTTTGGCTCACCCCTCCTTCAAAACGCCCTTTTACCGACGACCAACATAGGGGAGGCTCTAAGTAGACCGTGTGGGCGGGTGGGTGTGTTTGTGTTTAGGACTTAGTGGCTTAGAAGCGAAAATGTGCTCGCCACTGCACAGTTGTCGACTTTCATAAGCATCTCCTTGTTTACTTGTACGTAGCATCAACAGACCGAATAAATTTTAAGGGCGATGAAAACCTGTGCAAGGACCAAGTTTGAATTAAAGCCCAGAAACAATGAGTCTTAATGGAAACTCGAAAGCTGGTAGTTGGTAGTTGGCTTTAACGAGCATTACTCGGAATGTGGTGTCCATGGGGTTCAAATTTGTGTTCGAAAATTGCGAACTAATGCGACGGCCGATCCTGGAAGCTTTGGGAAGTCTCAATTTTAAGAGATTCGTTAAACATTGCATGATGTAGGAGGAGGGATGAAACATGGACGGATGAACCAGTGGGGATGTGAAAGGAGAGACGTTGGTTTGATCTTTGTTTTTTGAAGGTACTCTACTCGCTGATGGAATGCTTAAACTTTCAGCACATAATCCGAATATGCAGCATCGCTTTGGTTTGGAGATTAATTTAAAAAAGTTGCATCAAATATTTTCTCGGCTTTTGCCAATATCGTCCAACACTCGTTCATGTTGTCCGTCGCATCTACAGAATGGCGCATTCACAAAGTCAAAGTGTCCACATAGTCTATAGAGCCTTCGACAGCTCCCAGCTTAAAGCAACGGACACGATTAATCGGGAAACTCGACGAAAGACAATCATTTTCTGTCGTCTGCCCGCCGAAACACATCACTGTCCAAGTGTACAACGTTAGGATTCCGCAAACGTGAGATAAGATCGACACTGTGGACAAGATACGATTGGATAAGCTCAAGAGTGAGTGCATCCTCACTCTGTTTTCGGCTGTGTAAAAACCGTGTTCACTGTAGAAAACACACACTTGCGAGATCAGCCGTCAAACAAAATTTGCAACTTTAGCACAACTTCATTGTTGTTCGCTTTCGTTGATGACCGACTCAACCACTTATCTATCGGACGGTTTTAGAATAACAGGCCCCTTCCATAAGACCACAGAAAATCCCAGTTTTTCTTAGTGGATACTTAATCGGCTTCATTTTCAGGCTCTACATTTAAATATGAGCTTGTCACAACGCGGAGTCTCGCTTCGAACTTCTTCGAATTTCGCGTTTTCGCGCTTCACTGTTGGAAACTGAATTAAAAGATGGGTCCATACTGTCCATACTAAACCCGGACAGTCCATACTGAACCTGGGCATTGCTTGTGGTTCTGTCGGTGGCATTAAGCTCTTAAAACTGGTTCAACAGAATTGCCCGAAAATGGTACGAAAATCATTAACAGCATCGAGTTAACGACGATACAAGAGACTTTCAAGATACAAAAATGGCTACAGGAAAATTCTGAATAATGGCAAATACAAGTTTTTATAGCTTCGGCATTCGCAGACTCTCAGGAAACAAATTTTTGACGGTAAGCAGCGCTCCGGCATTGCCAGTCTGAATGCCAGTCTGCAGGCAAATACTTTAATCACAAGTCAGTCATATGCCCTTTAAAATTGCCTTACCGCACTTTTTATATTTTCTTTAATCACTTAGGTGATCGGCTGAAGACGTGTGATATGTTATGAGCCTCACTTGTCTTCTATCGTTGATAGTTATCGAGATCATGCTTTCTTACATCCACGATGACATTGTCTATATAATGGATTTTCTCCCCTTCTCAAACTGGGAGCCTCGGATTTGAAGACTCTCTTAGCCCAAGAATTGGCGCCCAAGGCGTCCAATGTGTCCGACTCAGTGCCATTCGGACTACATCCACCGTAGTGTCATCTCATTCATCCATCTTTCTTGTAGACAGACATACATTCTTGTAGACAGACTATACGAATACATCCCATGAAGAAATTTTCTTTCCAAGGAACCAATAATCAGCTCCATCGTCCATCGAGTCTATACAGTGGGGCTAGCAAGATAAGAGTGGATTTTGGGGCACGATTTTGGTCCTTCTAGTCAGGAGTGTATAGCCCAGTTGTTTCGAAAACGGAAGTATCTCAAAAAGCGATTCTACACCAGATCTCTCCTCTTCTCGTTTGTTTACGTATGCCCCGAGGTAGAAAACTCTTTTTCCTTGACGCCGCTACATCCCGGTCTGGACAAACACAGTAAAAGCTTCCACCTCGGCACTTTTAGACGCTTGAGACTATTTTAGTGTCTTCCGTCTTTATAAAAGCTTGATGAAATCACACGACAACGTATAACCTTGCTCAAATCTGGCACAAGTGTCAAACAGCTCGCATGTCTTTCGAATATGCGTACATTGTGCGACCGGTTCTGAACTCGCTTGGTCTGAAGTCAATTTGTAAAGCTGGAAGCAACAGACAATATGCGGTGGTTTGTGATTGTCAATTTAACCGACAAACAATTTATGATTATCCGTCAAATCCATAGATGGACAAGGGGATTATGTGCTGTCACCAGCGGCACGATTACAAGCCCTGAATTGAATTGAAGAACTTGCGGTGGCTCATCGCAAGACACTATTAATGGGACCATACCGATCAATTACCTTTTGGTTTAGAATTTAAGTGCTACCTTCAGAAATTTGACAACTCCTCTAGATGAGATTTCTTGGAAGTTTTTCACTGTTAGGGACGTTCTGTTTATCATTTGGACTCTTTCTCTAGTAAGTCGTGGGGAGACGAGTAGTACGTGCTCTATACTTTCTTTCACCTGGCCACAGTGGCAACAGATTTCTGTAACGGTGAGGCCTAATTGTGGTAATTACATGCTACCAATCTTCATAAGATTAGCTTTGTTTCTCAAGGCTGTCCACCAAACCAAGGATGTTTAGTCTAACGATTGCTGTATACAACCAGTTTGTCATTGTCGGTTTCAGTCCCCATCTGGGGTCGAAGGCCCTTCTGCAAAGATTAGTAACTGCTACAATGGGAAAATTTGGTTTTCAGCTTACTGTCAGTTATAAAAACTAAGCATGGCCTAAGTAGGCCTGACCAGTAAAACTTCACATTTCTTTGTGAACAGTGTGAGCTCTGATGCTCTTTAGATGCGTTAATTAATGTCTAGAAAAACTCCTGACTCGAAGGACTAAGGTCATGCTCTACAAAGCCCTTATTTTGCCAGTTATGCTATATGGAGCCGAAAGCTGGACGATAAGCAAAACTCCTGAGCTGATTCTTGGTGTCTTCGAAAGAAAAATTCTACGTCGGATATACAAATGGTCCCATCTGCGAGGAAGGCGAGTGGAGGAGAAGACACAATCGCGAATTCTACGAGTTGTACCAGGATGTAGACGTAGTCCGGAAGGCAAAGTTCTGTCGACTGCACTCGCTCAGCCACATCGAGGAGGGCATGGAGAACAATGCTACAGCTAAGTGGGTCTTCGAATCCGAGCATCCTGGTTCGAGAAGGTGAGGAAAACCGAATCTCCAAGTACTCCAAGACCAAGTACTCGCACAGCTTGGTCTTGATGACTGGAGTGCAGTGTGCCAAGGACCGTCAAGTTATTGCTCCACATAGTACTCTTAGGTCAGTGCTATCGACTTCTAGAGCTTGTTTGACTGCTTTGGGATTATAGTATGCACATTCTTGAGCGGTTGTTACCCTCTTGTTTGTTAAAAAACTGTTTCATTTGTTTAATGCTCCATGTCATCCATTTTGTTAGTGTCCGAATTGTTGAATCCATAAAGGGGGGAGCTTTGACTTGTATATCAGCCTTTTGGTTTTTATGGCTTGGCACCCAAATCAGTTGCAGTTTGTTATTTTCTGCCAGCGTATTTAGTATTTCTTGACATTCCCCGACAGATTTTGAGTTTTTGTTGAGAGTAGCTCTTTAGCGCCGGAAAAACCACATTTTGATTTTTTTTTTAGTTTTCCACCGCTCCCACATCGCATTGATACACCAACTCATTGATTTCTAACAATTCAGCTTGAAATATTGTTGTCTCCAAGCTGAGATGAATTGTAGACTGCATCTTGGTCCTCTCACACCAGTCCCTACCTTGTTTCCGGATTTGAATCCAATTGTGTATCACTTTTGGGCTTTATCCTTCAGCCAAGTGGGGTTGTTGTCCCTGTAGAGAGATAGTTGTTTTTAAAGATTAACTCAGGGATTTCTGGATTTACATGATCTGGATTACACAACTTGCGAAATGAGTGTCGTCTGAACTATGAGTATCCAAGATTTCAGAAACGTCATGGACAAGATTATTATATCTCTAAAGACCTTAATTTTGAACTTAAAAGTTCAGTGGTTAGACTAAAAGGCAAATTTTGTACAAAACTTTAAAAAAGGGCATATCAGATTATGATTCCATCTAGAGGGGTTAGGAGTATGTACAAGGTGATTGTAACTACTCGAGTGTCAAGTTAAAAATTATATTTTCGGTAATTTTTTAAAAGACTTTGTTTAATAATTTCTTCTAGGAACCCACATTTTGTGCATTTATGTAATTTTAAACACCAGCAACCTCCCATCAATCTGTAAATGAAAAAATCCAAAGGCTACCATTTTTCCACTTCAAACATTCACCCTCCTCAACACAAACTCGTACACGTTTGCATACAAAACTTTCTGTGTTCTCTTCTTTTTTTTGTTTTGTTTGACACCAACTCATCCTAACAGAGAAAAACTAAAAAAAAATATATATATACCTCCTTCTGTGTGTGTTTTGAAATTCGTTTTATTCCTAACAAAACTAACAATGGATTGTGTAAGTGAAACCATTTTATTTAATATGCATATAAATATACAAAACAAAAAATACTCAAGGACATCTTGGTTACCCTGCAACGATATATGACTTGTTTTACTTCTAACAAAAAAAAAATACCTTATAACCAAAAAAAAAATAATAATGTTTCTGTGTTGTTGACTGCACTATTTTTTGCACAAAAACGAAGCGAAATAAAAATCAAAAAAAAAAAAAAATAGTTCGTATCAAAATACTGAAATCCAATCAAAGAAATTTATTTTTATTGCCAAAAAAAAAAGAATATATATTTAAATCAAATCCAACTCATTATTGTAAGATCAACCAAATATACCGAATGTTTGTATTTATTTATTTACTTAATCGTTATACTTAAGTTCAATTATAAGATGAGTTTCTTTTTTGACTTTATCTAAGTTCTGTATCCTTTTTTTGTATTTCTTTTTTTTTCGTGTTTTACAATTATTTTAAGTTTGTTTTATCCTTGCGTTGGTCTTTTGAGTCTTTTCTTCTTTTGCTCATGCATAATGAATATGTAAACTATATATACATATATATATATATAAATTTTCTGTTTTTTTGTATTCTTGAACCAAAGTGAATGTTACGATACATAAATATATATATTATTCTTAAACTTTTTATGTTTACTAAATATTATATTGACAAGAATCCTTGTATTTCGTTTGGTTTTTCCTTGAGTTCATTTTTCCTTTAAATTTGCTTTCGTAAAGAAAAAAAAATATACAACAATAACTATACATAAATATATATTTAATTTTACGTTTTTTATTGTTTCCTTTGATTTCGACTGTGTAAGAAATGAAATGGAATTTACTTAGTGAACTCTTTTTGTATTTATAAATGAAAATGATGGAAACCGTTTATGAAAAACCAATAATATATAAGTTTTGACATAAAAAAAAAAATAATTATTATAATTGACTTGGGAATGTGTGTTTTTATTTACTTAGTTCTCATAATTTCCTATTTTATTTGGCTGTATTGTTCATATGATCTTAAAAAAATCAAAAAAAAAAAAAAAAAAAGTGATGTACCCCTTATTTTGTATAAAGAACAACCGTTGTCATGAGAATTTCTGTTCCGAAGGATTGTGTGTGTTGGGCCATCCTTTGGTTTGTTTGTTACGATATATATATATACATATTTATTTGTGTCCTTGTATATTTTTAATTTTTCTTTTTTGAATTTAATTTTCCTTGTACAAGCATCTAGCCCGGTATGAATATGGAGATGTATTTCGTTTCAGTTTTTTTGTTGAATATCTTCATTTATCTGTTTTTTTTTTCTCAATAGAAATGCTGGTTATAACTGAATTATTGTATTTTTTCCTTAAAAAAAGACAAGTGTTTATGAACAAAAAAAAAATCAGTCTCTAGACATATGCAAACAAATGATATATAGTTTATTTGAAACTCGTCTGATGATGATGATGTCTTGCATAAAGGATGATGAGATGAGCATTCATATATATAAACAATTATTTTTTGTCATGTTTAATGTTACACGCCATCAATATATAAATATATACATGGGAACGTTGAATTTTTATTTTTATTTTTTTTTTCATATATTCGCAAACTTGAAATGATTATTCCGAATATAGCGATTGTTTATTAGTTTCACTTTGTTGGTTATTTATGTAATTTTGGAAAGAAAATTATTTCAAACTTTTGAAAGCCGATCAACGTCGATGTGTCTAATTTTGTTTGTTTTTTTTTTATAATTTTAAACTTCACTTCTACAAACCGCTTCTGGAATCTTAACATTGTCTTTTTATCTCTTCATTTTTGTTTTTTTTTGTTTTTAAAACCACGAACATAAATGGATTTATATTTTAAATTTTTTATTTACCTACACAATCACGAATTCGTTTAATAATTGTTGTTGATTAATTGTAATTCTTTTGTACTGAAAGCCAGCCAGTGGAAGTTTTGTTCAATAATTAGCTGTTCTTATCGAAGTTTTCTTTACATTATTTTTATTTAAATTATATATATAATGGAGGAAATGCGTATATAATTATATATATATAAATATTTGATATGAAATCGTTTTGAGATATGCATAATATACATACTTACATATATATATATATGAATTAATTTATTTTAGAGCACCTTTTTCAAGAACATATATGAATCTTAGTTTTTATATTAATATTATTTTAGAGTTATACTATTATTTTTTTCGAATTAATTTTGAACACGAAATAATCATAAAGTCATATGTAGATGATATATCTTGGACGGTTATTAACAGACAAAATTTCAAGGACATCTTCTCCTCGGTGAATCTATGTTGAATACTGGAGTCATTGGCCTTTAATAATATGGGTGGCGCTAAAGTCCGAGGCGGACCTGGGCCTAGATTCTCATCAACCACTCGTGCTATGCGTGCTATTGTTCTTTCACGAGTGGAAGGGACCTACAGTTTAATGCCGACTCCGAACGGCGAATTTGAGAAGCTTTTTCTAGACAGGAGATACTCTTTGAGCATTGTCAGTGACTCGAAAGAGGTGGAATAAATAAATCGAACCGAATTGTCTTCAGTATCACGGCTGTACATCCGTGCTTCTTCGCTCTATAACCTCCGAGTGAGGGCAAAGATTGCTACAATCCACGAAATATAAACACGAAAAATCCATTCAGTTAAATCAAAAAGGATATCCTATTCTTTGCCTCAGCCAAGTGACAAGTTTTTCCGGCTCAAGAACGAGGCAAAGAAGAAGCAATCCTTTTATAAAGGCAAATGACCGACAATATGGTTTCCGCAGCGACAGGTCCACTGGTGATCTGATAGCTTATCTCACCGAAAAGTGGAACCAATCTTTGCACAATGCAGGTGAAAATGCAAGATCGTTGTGCTTGATATTTCTAAAGCATTTGACAGAGTTTGGCATCAAGCTCTTTCGTCGAAAACGCGTGCCTATGTTGTCGCTGAATCACTTTTTCTATGGATTAGAAATTACCTTTCGAACCGTTCAATTCAAGTTATTTTGGATGGGTTCGAGTCTGATATCCACCAAATTAATGCTGGTGCTCCCCAAGGCTCAGTTCTGTCTCCGACACTCTTTCTCATTTTTATAAATGATTTCTTGTCTGTCTACTTCTAATCCTAATTCCTTCGCTGATGACAGGACCCTCAGCTTTTCGAATTCGTTCCAACACTCACGACCGTAGAATTGGAACGGCAGCATACATTGAGTTCCGATCTTGACAGCATAATTAACTGGGGAAAAGACAATAGAGTGGAATTCAATGCTGTCTGTTGTCACTCAAGCGAACCCTTGTTAATAAGCCTATCCATGAATCTCGCTTGTGTCGATGAAACCGGAAAACTTTCCATCCTCGGTATGTGTATCAACACAACCCTTAGTTGGAACGATCACATACTTGAGGTCGCCAAAAATGCTGCGAAACGGTTAGGTTTCCTTAATCGATGCAAGAAATAGTTCACCCCTTCTGATTTGGCCTTAATTTATAAGGCGTACATCCGCCCCAAGCTTGAGTACAACGCCCATATCTGGTCTAGTGCCCCCAAGAACACCTTGCACCTACTTGATATAATCCAAAAGCGAGCGATAAAACTTATAGGAGCCATTAGACTCGCTCGAACATCGACGTACCGTCTCTTCTTTTTCCGTGTTTTATCGTTTTTTCAACAAACGATGCTCACGTGAGTTAGCCTCCTCTCCATCAATTCACCCGCGATACCCGTCTCGCCAGGAATGCCCATCAGTATACCCTTAAGCCTACTTTCGGACGCACAGTTAAATTCAGAGACTCGTTCTTCAGCCGCACTGCACTGGAATGCTCTTCCCAAACTAATATTTCCCACAGACTACAACCAGCAGATATTTAGGACCAATTTGCACAGGTACCTCCTCTCCCCTTCTCCCTCTATACCTTCGGCCCGTGCTGTGTCTTGACCCCGGACACATAAGGGGATTAGCCATCCCTTGAGCACGCGCAAATTATAAAAAAAAATTCATGGTGGAGTCAGATCTGCTTATCGATCGTACATACTTTTTAAATTGAGGAAATTTGTACAATGATGACCTTCTAGACCTTCTAGATTCATCAAGTCTCATTTAAGTGCATAATTCTCGATTTCGGCGCCTGAATTATATGGCAGACATCAGCGATTGAGTTTAATCGGAAAGGCCCGTCAATGACAATATCTCCAAACACACAACAAACAGTGACGTTCCTCTTAACTGCAACTGGTTCAAACTGCCTTCAACAGAAGCACGGTGTTGCACTCTAAACATTTTCACTTAGCTCCTGAGCTTAATGGATTTTATAAAGATGTAGCGAAATCCGAAAAGTTGTTGTCTCTGAATGACTGAGTCTTAGTGAGGAGTCCGATATTAAGAGCCAAGAATTCGGACAAGCCTTTTTTTACAGTAAAACAATAAATTCACAATAAATGAATGAAAAAGGCTACTATTGACTGTGCAAATTGAAAATCATTTAATCTACAAAATAATAAATTTCAAGTGCTTGCTAATCTATAAAATAATAAATTTCAAGTGCTTTCGGATTAAAGCTTAAATATTCCTCGCATTGAGTACGATAAATGCATCGGAAAATAAAGACGATCTGCATGAAATTTAGAAAGTCTTCAGCTAAATTTCTTTACTTATTTGATTGACATGGTTTCTTCGGAACTTGTAGCACCCGGTGTCCTGTTTACCGAGCAGAATAACTACTTATTGCTGCTGCAAAAGGGTCTCATTGTCAACGTCATCAAACGACCCACTGAAACCACGCGCTGTGTTCCGTCGATCACGTCAATGTCACGACAAACTTTTCCAGGATCGTGTGTCTAGTGCTGGTCCTTTAGTTTTACAAGATCATTCCAAGTGTGATTTTAAAAGATAACAAAGCAAAGACTGCGTTATTGGCATACTGGGCGTTGACTCCTGCGCACTTATACGTGACAAATAATTTTCATTGCCCCACCTCTTCGAGTCACTAACAATGCTCAAAGTGTGCACTTCGCTAGAAAATACTCCTCAAACTTGGCCGTTCGGAGTCGGCATATAAGAGATGGTCCCCTTCAGAGCAATGGTTCGTAGAACACGAATGTAACGCCTACTGAAGACAGAAGAAGCTTAAACCGATCGAATCAGATAATCTGAAATATATTTCAGAGGGAAAACTTAAGATCCCCTCCTAATAGCAAAGCCCTCTGATACACTCTCATACATCCAGTAAAAGACCCCTCAAACTTGACCATTCGGAGTCGGCACATAAGTGAAGATCCCCCTTCAGAGCTATACGAATGCTATGCCTACTAAAGACCGAAAAAGCTTGAAGCGATCGAATCAAATCTATCGCAAAGGGAAAACTTAAGATGCCTTCCTAATAGCAGTGGCCTCTGATACGCTCTCATACATCCTGTATGGTTTTGAACCTCACTTTAGCACCGAACATGGGATATTGAAGGCCATCCTGACAGCTGGTTCAGCTGTAGAACAATCTGCTCAAGAGCTAGAGACCAACACCCAGCTTCCCCTGCTTTTCATTGACTTTGAAATGCATGCAACTCCTACTTGTACCTTAATGCTACGAGAGTTGTAAAGCGGACTCATACGAGTTTCAGTTTTGCTTCCTACATCAAAGCACGGATCATAGGTTAGGTTAGGTTGGAGTGGGTGAATACCTACCACACTTAGGCCAAAAGATTAACAAATTGATACTAATGCAAGCAACTTCTGCAAAAATTATTGTAGGAGACACATAGACGAGAATTTCAATGGCACAGTGCCCGGTTATGATCCATGGATCATAGACACTATGACATTCTTCACATCGTGGGCCACGTCTTGTCCTTTGGTATTAAGTCGGTGGGGGACGTTTAGTTCATTTTTCCTTTATATGAGAATCAACGCCTGAACTACTGCCTCATGATTTTCTCCGGTTCAAATAAGCCATCACTTCTGCTATAATCTATTAAAATATATCATTCACCTCTTTTGCTAAGAATAGCGGCCCATATTAAAATTATTTTGATACAAGAAGGATATTAAAATCCCTATTAGCCAAATATACCGCCTTCGCTACGTTATGCTACGCCTCACCTGTCAGAATGAATTCCCGACATAGTGTCTCTAAAGAAGCCTCTCCAACATCGTCAGAATTGTCATCAAGTCCACTTTACTCGTGAACTAACTAGCACGCATTACACGAGTGATTACTTATCAAGAACCTAATTTCAAATCCAAGATATATCATCTAAATAAAGAAAAAAATAAAATCATAAACACTGTCAAACGAATGAATACAGAATAAAATACAGCAAAAAACTTAAGCAAAAGACACTCCATCCAAAATGAAATACAAACCACAACCACACCCTCAAGATACAATTATAGATGTCTGCTTTTTCCGTTAATACTTCCAACCGAATTGTATTTTAATTTTTGTCTAATTTAAACTTAGCATTGAATAATCATAAATTGCCTGCGTGAAAGTACCAAAATAAAATTAAAAAAAAAAAAAAACCAAAATCAGTCAAAATAAATATATTTAAATATAGCGAACTATATATATTCTGAATATTTGATTTTTACTTAACTGCACTGTACACATTGATTAACGCTTTGATTTAAACTTTTATTTCAATTCACTTACGTGACCTTTGTTGTTTTTTTTTTTTGTTGATTTGGTTTGTTTTACACTTTTGTTGTTTTTCGTTTTTGGTTTTGTTTGATTTTTTTTTTCGAAATGGTTTTTGTTTTATCCTTTTTATGAAATCTCACTATCAACATGCACTGAACGTTTTTTTATTTCAATTGAAAGTTGTTAGCACCGAGAACGTACATATCATTTGTTTCGTTTCTATTTTTTTTTTTCTTTCCAAACACATGAGTACTTACGATGAAAAGTATGTTTATGTCCATGAATTGGTGAATTCATTCTGTTTTAGAACAAGTGGAATTTTAATATTTCTTTTAACTGATATGCTAAGTGTTGCTTTGGCTCTGAAAACAAGCGTTTTTTGAGTTAAGTTTTTGAATTCGTACAACGTCCAGTATTGTGGGCCTCGGATATGAGAAGGTTCAATGACAAATTGTGAAGTGTAAACGGTCGCCATTTCAATTATTTAAACAAGTAAGTAAATTATTATACAAACCCATACAATTTTTGAAATTACTTATTTTTTTTTTAATATTTTTGCAATAACTACACATTTTTTCAGAAAATAATGAAGTGGATACTCTTGAGTAAGTCATAAAATGTGATTAGTTTCAGAAGTGGAACTAGATTTACAGTAGTTAATATCTGGACTTTACTGAAAGTGATGAGTTTATTATGTCGGCGAATTTGTAATTTAAAACCAGAGCATTACTATTCTTAAATCATATCAAATTCATCAACTCGTTGTCAACTCCTTGTCAACTTGTCATTTGTAAACTTTGTTAATTTGGGATGAGTACTGTCACACCTTGTCAACAGCCGCATGAATGCCCTTACGATTTACTGAGGGGCACTAAAGCTGCTGGTCCCCTTGTTACCTAGTTTGCTGTAGCCTAGCAGATGCAATTAGATTTCTCTCATTTGAATCGTGAGGCAGGACCAATTTTCGCACGAGAACAATAAATTTGGCGCCATAAATTAACAATGGTTTTTTTCTAGAGGGGTTACAAACAAGAATTTTTTAATATCGGTCGATTTTCCAATTATTAATTTTCCAATTATTCATTCAAATTTGTGACAACACTTGCAACGCCATATAAATAATGGCGGACGGTGGCGAGCAAAACTGTCGAAGGGGGGATGAGTTATTTCGCTCGTTTAGAAGGTAGGAGCAACTTTAGAAAAACACTTTAATGAAGGAACAAATGTTTTTAAAAAAACAACGGCAACACTTACAGTGAAGTACTATACCGGCTTTGAAAGCCAGAAATCTGTTCTTTAATCCTAAATTTAAATTAAGCTTCTTATGTCAACGGTTTTTGTAAGATTCAAAACTCAAAATTTTAATAAAAAAAATTTAAAAATTGTGTAGGTATACGATTTTTTTTTCAAAATTGTGAAATGAAGTTCTAGTTCTTCTGAATCGAACACAAAATTGAAAATTTACTTAGACTTTGTCATTTGTAAACTTTGTTAATTTGGGATGAGTACTGTAGATGAGATTAATGACATATGCGCCTGTCTGAGGAAAAGGACCGAAACGAGCACCGTAGTTGTATGAGCGAAACCTGCCGCATGCGAATAGAGAATCCCGTGAAGCTAGCCACTTAGGTACTTAAAAATAATTAATAAAAAAAAATATTAATAAAAGTAATTAAAAACAAGAGTCGCAGTGGCGTAGTGGGTTAGCGCGTCGACTCCTACGCAGAGGGTGCCAGGTTCGATACCCGAATTTACCACCTATCATCATTCACGGCTCCACCTTTTTCGAGTCACTGACAATGCTCAAAGAGTATTCCTGTCTAGAAAAAGCTTCTCAAATTCGCCGTTCGGAGTCTGCATTAAACTGTAGGTCCCTTCCACGCGTGAAAGAACAATAGCACGCGCAACACGAGTGGTTGCTGAGAAGCTAGGCCCAGGTCCGCCTCGGACTGTAGCGCCACCCATATTATATTTATTAATCAAAAACAAACTGTTGATGGAGGCTTATAATAGAGATTCGCATGTGAAGAAGTCAAGCGTTCTTGCATTTTCCACAAGCAGCCAATGTCACGTAATGGCACCCGCTATTATGCAATGCTTCCTGGTGATGTACTCTCTATATCTTCCATCATCATCATCTTCCGCTCCGCATGATATACTAAAGGGATCGCGAGGGTAAATCACGCACGAGAGATCTCCAGGTAAGCGTACCCAAGCAAGCTTTTAGTCTTGGTCCAACCACCTTATCCTATATGAGAGTTGGAATAGATACTGAGTTGAAAAACACTCACTTGGCTTTCACACCAAGCTCTTCATTCCTGATTACAGGTCTCCCAAGATGTGTCGAAACTGGCCCAGCTTGACCAATCCTACAGGCAAGCTCAGCATTATTCCTCCCATCACTCGTGAAGACTCCGATATACTTCAACTTCACCACCTCCTCCACGAACATGTAGACATTGAACAGGTGTTCTGGAAATTACCATAACCTCTGATTTGTCCAGACTTAACGCATCGATCGAGTGCGCTCTGGATTTCCGTCTGGGATGATTTGAAAGTAACAAAGTCATCTGCAAAACGAAGATGATGAACCCCTTAATAAATAATTTCACAACCCTTTTCAGAGTTGTGTTTTAATGTTACGTGAGGTTAGGTTAAAGTGGTTGATTGCCAACAAAAAATTGTAGTCTTCTAAACTTATTAATGAGTGGCTCATTATCAATTGAGTCAGGCGTTAAAGCTTCACTTAAGAACTCGCGACTAGAGTAACTCGATCACAAGGCCTTGAAGGCTCCATCGTTATTCCACTAAGAGAAGTCCTCCATTTGGGGACGTTAAAAGGACAATGCAATTGTGTAGATTATAGATGCAAAAAAAATTATAGCCGAATGCAATTTATCGTGTAAATTAAAAAAAAATCCGAAATTAATTAAATTTTCCAATCATTCATTCAAATTTGTGACAACACTTGCAAGGCCCTTTAAATAATGACGGACGGTGGCGAGCAAAACCGGATACATGATTCCAGTTTTCGTGGTTTTTCGTCAATAAAATGACGGATTTGGTAGCAATTTTCAGAGCAATTTTTAAATTCTAAAAGAAATCATGACTCTCAATAAAAGAAATCGTACAATTACAACGAGCGGTGCGCCGCCGTGGCGTAGTGGGTTAGTGTGCCGACTCCTACGCAGAGGGTGCCAGGTTCGATACCCGAATTTACCACCTTTCATATTTCTCGGCTCCACCTCTTTCGAGTCACTGACAATGCTGAAAGAGTATTTCCTGTCTTGAAAAACCTTCTCAAACTTGGCCATTCGGAGTCTGCATTAAACTGTAGGTCCCTTCCACACGTGAGAGAACAATAGCACGCACAACACAAGTGGTTGCTGAGAAGCTAGGCCCTGGCCCTCTGCGGGCTGTAGCGCCAGCCCAAATTATTATTATATTACAATTACAACGACTGCAAAGGAATAAAAACCAAAGGCATCCCGTGTATCCAGTTTTGCACGTTTTAACTTTTCTTTATATATTCACGTATTTACGGTTAGGTCCGAGCTTGACTTTTCACATATTAGCTGTGTTTTTTTGCAAGCGTATATACGCTTAAATTATAAGTGCACAAAAAAACGATCTTCGGTGCTTAATAATTCATCTCATTAAATCTTGACAGCACGGACGATATTTATGACAATTGTGACAGTCAGGGGGTGGAATCGTGTAAGGTGATAGTTGATGGTTAATAATTATAAAATAAAAACAATTTTCATCAAATGAGAAGAATCGATTACGAAACCTAAACGGAATATCAATATCAGAGACACTCTGAGTATACTAAAAGTTGCATACTTATGGATGCAAAAATAATTAAAAATTATCTAATACATCAACCACACCGTGAACAAAATCGATCGGGGACTAATATTGTAAGCCACAGCAACCTAAACAATGAATGAATAAATTCAGGAATGAACACACATAGGAAGCATTATTTTTAGCCGCGCTTCTTCAGCGGCGATATATATCACTTGGGACATAGCTCAGAAATTCGGTCTATGCTGCAAAAAAGGAAACAAATTGAGACGGTGCAAGGTGTGCGCTCAAGACTGTTAACAGATGGAGGTATTCGCCTTATTGAGAACCTAATAGCAAAAAAAAAAAACACCGAAAGCATCTAGACTGAGGGGACTGCTAGAAGGGCATTCCATTCAGGATAGGCTTGGCATCCGTTATAAAAATAGAAAAAACCAACGCTTTCCGTGAAAAAATTATAAAGGCCCGACTAAAATTCTGCAAAGAACATGAAAACTGGACCCAAAATGATACCAAAATCAAGAGGGTCCAGTATGATGGAAAGGCTTCCTATTGGCACCGCCCATACGAAAAACTTCAAAGGCACCACGTTAAGCAGACTGTGAAACATGGTGGAGGTAGTTTGATGGTTTGGGCCTGCTTTACTTGGTGGAACGTTGGTCCATTAGTGTGAATGGCAGGAATTATGAGAAAGGAAAATTATTTAGAAATATTGCAAAACAATTTGTCCGAGTTTGTTGAAAATTGTGCTTATCCTACGGGTGAAATAATTTTCCAATAGGACTTAGCACAATGCCAAGATTGTCAAGAGTTGAATTGGCCAGCACAAAGCCAAGATTTGGATACATACGATGGGATTGGTTTTTATTTTAATGTGATTGATGACTCTTTCATGCAAATAAGCAAACTTCTTCTTCTTCTTCATTTGGCGCTACAGTCCGGAGTGGACCTGGGCCTCCACCAACAAGCCTCTCCAGCTAGCACGGTCTCTGGCTAGATGTCTCCAGTGTCGCACGCCAAGTTGGTTGAGGTCCTTCTCCACCTGGGTGCGCCACCTTAAACGCGGGCGTCCTCTGTTGCGTTGTCCCACGGGTTCAGAGTCGAAGACTCTCCGGGCCGGAGCTGAGTTGTCCATACGCTCTACATGGCCTAGCCATCTTAGGCGTTGGATCCGAAGACGCCCGACTAGACTCATGTCGCTGTACAGCCCTTACAGTTCGTGGTTGAATCTTCTCCTCCAGAAACTGTCAACGCAGAGAGGACCAAAGATCGCACGCAGAGCTTTTCTCTTGAAGAGACCAAGTGCTTCTTCATCCGCTTTTGAGATTGTCCATGCCTCCGCGCCGTACAACAGGACTCGGATGATCAAGGTGTTATATAATTTTAGCTTGGTCCTTTGCGAGAGAGCTCTACTACTCAATTGCCTCTTGAGCCCAAAAATCAGCGATTGGCAAGAGAAATTCTGCGTTAAATCCCGCTCCTGGTGCTGTTCGTACAGCGGAGCCGAGGTAGACGAAGTCCTTGACTACCTCGAAGTTATAGCTGCCCATTGTGACGCTCTGTCCAAGTGTGTCCTTTCTTGATGACAGCATGTAATTCGTTTTTCCCTCATTCACCGCTAGACCCATTTCAGCCGCCTCCGCCTCAATGCCAGCAAACGCCTCATTGACGTCTCGCTGTGTTCTGCCAATCACGTCAATGTCATCCGCGTATGCTAGCAGTTGTACGGACTTCTGGAAAATCGTGCCTCTAGTGTTGGCGTGTGAGTCTTGCACGATCTTCTCCAGGATGATGTTAAAGAAGTCACATGACAGCGCGTCGCCTTGTCTAAAACCTTTT
Organism: Eristalis intricaria; assembly: GCA_964034865.1. NCBI lineage: Eukaryota > Metazoa > Arthropoda > Insecta > Diptera > Syrphidae > Eristalis > Eristalis intricaria. Next base: position 23,591,028 of record OZ035873.1, on the reverse strand, counting down.
TTGACATTGAACTGAATTTACCGACCTTGATGGAGCACCGAGAATTCTCTATCGTCATCCTGCACAACCTAACGAGTTTGGCAGGAATGTCAAAACTAGACATGGCGTTGTATAGCTCGTCCCTGTGCATGCTGTCATATACGGCCTTTAAATCGACGAACAGGTGGTGGGGGTCGATCTGCATCTCTTGGGTTTTTCCAGGATCTGCCGTAGTGTGAAAATCTGGTCGATGGTGGACTTCCCCGGCCTGAAACCGCACTGATAAGGACTTATCAGATTGTTGACGAATGGTTTCAGGCGCTCACACAAAGCGGCAGAGAAGATCTTGTAGACGATGTTAAGGAGACTTATTCCTCGGTAGTTGGCGCAGTCAAAGGGGTCTCCTTTCTTGTTGATCGGGCAAACGATACTGAGCGTCCACTCATCGGGCATGCTTTCCTCCGACCATTTCTTACAGATGCGCTGGTGCATGCGCCTAACCAGATCATCTCCAAGTGCCTTAAATATTTCAGCGGACAGTCCGTCCGCACCGGCAACTTTGTTAGACTTCAGTCTTGATATTGCTATCTTGACCTCGTCTAAGTCGGGGGGACGGAATTCTCGACGATCATCGTCCATATTGCGTGGAACATTCTGCCTGACAGCTGTATTGGTGTCATCATCGCCGTTTAGCAGTCTGCAGAAGTGGTTCTTCCAAATTCTCAGTATCGACTGCGACTCTACTACTAGTCGTCCATTCTCGTCCCGGCAGGCTTCTGTCCGAACCTTATATCCACTGGATAACTGTTTCACCCTCTGGTAAAACTTTCGGACATCGTTCCTGCCATAGCACCTCTCCATCTCCTCGATCGCGCGCTTCTCGTGCTCTTTCTTCTTTCTTCTGAGAAGCCGGGTCTCATCCCTTCGTCTCTGTTCGTAGAGCTCACGAACAGCTCTCGTCGTTCGTTGCAGCGTTGCTTTGTAGGCTTCCAGCTTCGCTGCATGTGCTAGCCTACACTCGTTGTCAAGCCATGGGTTTTTTCTAGGTGGTGCCGTAAAACCCAGCACATCAGTGGCAGCATCTTTGATGGCTTCTTGACAATGCCTCCAATCTTCTTCGATTGTTTGCGCAGGTGGTGACGAACTTAGAGAGAGATTCCGGGAGACTCGATCGGCAAAGATCCTTGCAGTCTGTTGCGATTGTAGCTTTCCGACATCAAACCGTGGTGTCCTTTCTCGACTCCGTTGATCTCTTGATATCCGAGTTCTTACCTTGGCTACAACAAGGAAATGGTCCGAGTCCGAGAGCAAACTGCTCTGAAAAAAAAATTTAAGAAATATAAGAAAACTACAAAAACTGGAATCGTGTACCCAGTTTTGTTCGCCACTGTATGCAAGTCATGCGTATGTGAGACTCACTTACTGTTGCTCAGAACGACTGGATGGTGCAGTTGGTAGAGTCCCCAGTTCGAATCCCAGTGAAAGCAAAGTTAATACGCTTTTATCTGGTTTTGAAATCTGGTCCAGTCACCATTTGCGTTGGGATCAAATTAACGGCACTATCACTGGAGTAGTCAATCAGTGTTAATAGTCTGACTAGGGGTATCATAATGGACCAATATGGTCTAAGTGTGCTGGTGAATGCACTAGCAGCCCAACTACCTAACCTAACCTACTGTTTCTCAGTTCAGCCATGATATTGAAGAATAAGGTCCTTAGCTGAATTTTCCTTCGGGTTGAGAGGACACTGCAGTTACAGAGAGGGTTAATAATAGTTTTATCCTTTTCGTTCTGTTGAGCAAACGCATCTACGGGTCTATAGATGAGCAATCTAAATGACAAGTGGATATTTAGATCCTTAGAATTTACGCTCAGCCCATATCAGATCCATCCTTTTTTTCTAATCTTACTTCGTTTCGATGTTTTCAAAAGTATACATATAAAAATGAATCAGTTGATGAATGCTGTTACCGCTAAGTAGTACGAATTGTCAGTAACTTTCATTGCTTTTCACAAGTCTCCATTCAGGTAATAAATAAATCTCAAAGCTCAGAGCAGAAACTGTACGTCCGCCAAACTGGACTTCCCTCAAGAAGCCATTCCAAAAATCAATCGCAAACAGTAACCCTGTCACCGCCCCTTTTGGTTTGCTAAATAAAACAAAAACGAAAGACCAAAACTGAGTTGGCGTCTCCCTTCACCTGCTATTATTTACTTTTCAAAGTTAAATCCTCTCCTTCCAATCGAAATCCTTTTTTGAATTGTAAATGTTTTTTGGAAATTATTTATAGCGTGCTCCATGCGAAATCGCCCGCAAAAGTGCTTCCGTCTCTCGACGACGACCAACTTTTTGGCAAGTCTCTTCCCCACACACAGACTCTACCTCTCCACCCCCTGTTTTGCAGCACTCGACGGCGGTAAGAAAAATAAGAACAAGAAAAGAAAAAGTTTCCCTTTGATACCTGCTCACGCAAAGTTCCCCAAAACGAAGCTGCAGTCAGAGGAACGAGGAGCCACCTCGGCCAAATTTAAGGCTCAGCGAAGCAGGAAAACGTGATTTTCGTATTCACTTGGTCGTGTGTGTGTGTGTGTGTTCTCTAATGATGGTAAATTAGCTAAGGAAGCACTTAATTTAGCAGAGAACTCGGCAAAAGCAAACCCCCGAGCCCGAGAGTACACATGAAGGTTTCCGCAATCAAATTATGTATCATCTGGACTAACTTGGAATGCCTCCAAAGGTGACCCGTCGTAGTGTACGAGGATTCAGTCATTTCCCTTATTTTTTCGACAGCAGTCGTTTGAGGGGCTATAATCGATTTCGAATGTTGCGTGATACTCGAGACGACTTTGGCACGAGTTCGTTGAGAGGGGTTGGGGGAAGGTGAGCACCTCAATAAATGGTCAATTTGTTGAGGTTGTAGGTGGACGCTTGAGTGGTCGGAAGCATTGCATGCTTCATAGTGATTATGTTGTGACTTGGCAAAGGGTTGGGGTTGGACTGCCTTTGTAACCTCGACCCGACCGATGATTTAATCAGTTTTCGTTTGAAGCCGTCACAAATGTGCCCGAGAAGGTAATTTAATTAAGTGAACGATCCCATAAAATGAAAATTAAATGAAAATCGCAACTCGCCAGCTTCGGCTTTGGATTAATTTGCTGTGCTTGCTGCAAAGTTTGTGTGCACTTTAACGGAGTAGTTTGCGCTGTTACCCTTATCCGGGCACAGGAGAAGAGTAATGAGAACTTTTTTTTTTAAATGCGGGTTAAAACGAGGTTCTCAGTTTGCAGAGGAAGCCGCCTTTGATAAGGAGGTGTAGACAAAACGCCTGTTGTAACAGGGCTTGTTCAATGAAAAGTGGAAGAGAGAGTCATGTGTCCTCGCCCTCGATAAAAAGACAAGACCAACTCAAAAAGAATACAATCTTAACTCTTCTTTGTTGAATTTATGATGGCTTTTCGGTTTGATTAGCTGGTTAGCAGGGCCTAGCGGCTGAGCCTCACTTAGATCACTTTGGAATCGTTGTGTTGCTTGAAGAGATGATAGCTCAGTTTTTGTGAACCCAATGTTAGATCACCACCACAGTGACTATTGCATTGGGTGCTCATGCATCTGTATAACAACCTCGACCAAGTTCTCAATTGCAATTTGGGGTCGGCATTAAACTGTATGTAGGTGCCCTCGAGCACCTTGAGAGACCTCAATCGTTTAGTGTTGCCATAACATTGGAAGATGAATTCCGACCCTTTGTCAAACACACAACTTGCTTTTCAGGATACAAGTTGGGGCCCAGTTAAGGTCTCAATTCTAATTATTGTTTTCAAAAAGTCAATCGAGAACAGATTGTACTGTTTACCAATTTAAGCCCAAAGAATTCTTTTAACAAAGACTGTCGTTATTTTCGTATATTAGATGATTGCCTTTCCTTTCTCTTTTTCGTTTAAGATGTCACCACAAGGGCAGTATTTGTTTATTATTCAATTTTTTCAAAAGCAAATGCTTATTTAAGAAAACTTACGTCTGCTACTGTTAGTGTTTTGTTGAGAGGTAATACTGTTAATCCAATCGCAGACTTTGGCGTCCAACGAAATAGTTCTATCATCGATGCTGAACTAAAATAGATCATCATTGAAAATACAAGAGTGATTTTATGTTCAGCTTTCATTTATGGATTGAATCGAAACTTGACACTTACGATAAGAAATAGGGAACAGTGTTATGAAGTTCAATTCCTGGAGTAGATTCCACACTCCTTCGTTACCTGAAAGAGCACAGTTTCCATCAGCACCATTATTAATGACAAGTACTGCAGACACGTTTGCCTAATGCCTGAAACACAATAGTGCGTTTGCGCTGGCGTTGGCTTTCAACACACACAATTCAATGGCCAAGCACAAAATACAGCGTCGAATACGTTAGTGAAAAATGAGAGAGATGAGAGGATCGTAATAAAACGTAAAACGTAGTCCATCGCACGTCATAATTCAACAGAGGGGACAACACAACAGAGAGGACATTTTTGACAGAAGGGTGCGCTGTGAGAGAGATTTTCTCCCAGATTAAGAGTTTTCTTCCAAATCGAGAGTATTTTGTGTCAACTGTCATTTGAGAAATGAGAACAGCTAGTTAAAAACCAGAAATGAAGTATTACAGAGATGCCCGACTTCTACCTCTGTGGCCCCTTAAGATTTTTGACAACTGTTTTTTATAACGTGTTCTTAAACCAAATTGACCAATCAGAGGACGACACTTACGTTATTTCGTGATAAACTGTCAAAAATTCATGAATATCTGTCAAAAAGGCGCTCAAATTCGTCGATGGACTAGGGGGCAATCAGCTGTGAAGTTGGCTATCTCTGTAATACTTTATTTCTGTTAAAAACAATTTAACGACAAAAGTCATTTCAAATGAGTGTACGCAGAAAGGCGGCAATATATTTCATGTGGAAGAGTATTTATTCAACGCAGTGCTTCATCGCACTCTCTTCGTAACATTAAGTCGGCTGGCGCAGCGCACTATTGTGTTTCAGGCATAACTACTTCGTTTTCTGCTTTTTTTTAATATTTATCATATAATTAAGTTTTCCACGAACACAATGTTTCACAAATTAAAAAAAAACCAAACCGACGCGCAATAAGTTACAAGCAGACGCCGAGACGACAACGCCAGGAACTTACAGTCTTGTCATAGAATTGATTTAAATAGATGACTTTGAATAACATCTTCTATTTAAATAGTACCCATATCGCAACAACGCGTTCAGTCGTTCGGGCTTTGACAATTTCAGTAGGATAAATGTAAGTCATATGTTAAAAGCTGTGTTTTTTTGCAAGCGTAAATACGCTTAATTTATAAGTGCACAAAAAACGATCATCGGCGCTTAAAGATTCATCATAAAATCTTGGCAGCACCGACGACATTTATGACATTTGCTAAGCAGTCAGGGGTGTAGTCTGGGAAGGGGATGGTTGATCTTTGATGGTCACAATCGTTTTGTGACTGTGTAGCTTGACCATCGCTTTAAAAGCAAAAACACTTAATAATTATAAAATACATCGATTACGAAACCTAAACGGAATGTATAGCAGAGACACTCTGGGTATACCAAAAGTTGCATACTTATCGATGCAAAAACATTTAAACATGATCTAATACATCAACCACACCTGCTAATGTAAGCCACATACAGCAACCTAAACGATGCATGAAATTCAGGAATGAACACAGAAAATACTGATTTTTATTATGTATCATGAGTAACTTAAGCGGATTTCTTTTTCAGGAGATTCGTGGTCTTGATGATGGAGACCGGATTACCCTTGAGTTCTTCGCTAAGGGATTTATTAAATGCAATGACTGGCTCTCCCCAGAATCCTTAGAGCTTGTCTCCGAAGAGAGTGGATTGAGCTGTCACCTGGGATAGTTAATCTGTTTGCTTTGTTCATTGCATTAAACCCATATGCGATGGGTGGCTTTTTAGTCGCCTCTTACTACAGACATGCCTGCCTCGGGTATAAACTTTCTTCAAACCCGAAAGAGTGCCACACTTTTTTATCTTCGTTTTCACTCTCTACCGAAGGTCTTAATTAACAATAGCTGTGATTTTTTGCAAGCGTATATACGCTTAAATTATAAGTGCACAAAAAAAAACGATCTTCGGCGCTTAATAATTCATCATAAAATCTTGACAGCAAAGACGATATTTATGATTGTGACAGTCAGTGGGTGGAATTGTGTAAGGTGATAATGAACACAATCTTCGGTTTCCGAGTAAGTAGCGTGATCATCACTTTATATTTTATATATTATAAATTAAAACAATTTTCATCATATGAAAAGAGTTACGAAAACTTAATGGAATATATAGCAGAGACACTCTGAGTATACCAAAAGTAGCATAGTTATGGATGCAAAAATATTTAAAAATGATCTAATACATCAGAGATAACCTATAATAGAGATATCCAACTGCTACCTCCTTTGCCCCTTGATTTCATCTGACAGAGTTTTTTATACGCTTTTTGTCCCCTGTCTGTGAATACGAGTGAGCTCTTGAGAACAGCTGTGGAGACAGCTGACACCCTTCCCCACCTTAGTAATGGGGTGAATTAGAGTTAACGTTTTTTCAAATTTCGGTGTTAAATTTTCAACACAGTATGGAGGGGTAAACGAACGAACAAAGCTTATGTTCATGAAGTCGATTCATTAAATCTTTGAGCAATTTACAATCTGAAATGCTTGGAAATAATTAATGAATGCACAACATAGTGTGAATTTTTTCATATGAATAAAAATTAATAATACATTCACACGTTCAGTTAACCAATAAAAAAAACACAAATAAGATGTTTTGAGAACCATTTTTTAGCATTAGTAAAAGTTGCGTAATATTGCCATTGTTCTTATCAAATTGTTTAAATTGAATTCATGAGTTTTTCAGAATTCATGATTTAAGCGTATAAAGCGGACTTCATTTTTTGAGTTAATTTGTCACGTATAGCTTATGAATATGCTGTATATATACTTAAGAATCTATTTGAGGTCAAATAGTTCCAGTTAAATGGGCCTTCTTCTTCTTCATTTGGCGCTACAGTCCGGGGTGGACCTGGGCCTCAACCAACAAGCCTCTCCAGCTAGCACGGTCTCTGGCTAGCTGTCTCCAGTGTCGCACGCCAAGTTGGTTGAGGTCCTTCTCCACCTGGGTGCGGCACCTTAAACGCGGGCGTTCTCTGTTACATTGTCCCACGGGTTCGCAGTCGAAGACTCTTCGGGCCGGAGCTGAGTTGTACGCTTCACATGGCCCACCCATCTTAGGCGTTGAATCCGTAGACGCCTGACTAGGCTCATGCCGCTGTACAGCCCGTACAGTTCGTGGTTGAATCTTCTCCTCCAGAAACCGTCAACGCAAACAGGACCAAATATCGCACGCAGAGCTTTTCTCTCGAAAATACCAAGGACATCCTCATCCGCTTTTGAGATTGTCAATGCCTCCGCGCCGTACAGCAGGACTGGGATGATCAAGGTCTTGTATAAGGTCAGCTTGGTCCTTCGAGAGATGGCTCTACTACTCAATTGCCTCTTGAGCCCATAGAAACAGCGGTTGGCAAGAGTTACTCTGCGTGTGATCTCGGTACTGATGTTGTTTGTACTGTTTATTGCGGAGCCGAGGTAGACGAAGTCCTTGACTACATAGAAGATATAGCTGCCCATTGTGACGCTCTGTCCAAGACGTCGATGTTGTGTGTCCTTTCTTGATAACAGCATGTAATTCGTTTTTCCCTCATTCACCGCTAGACCCATTTCAGCCGCCTCCGCCTCAATGCCAGCAAACGCCTCATTGACGGCTCGCTGTGTTCTGCCAATCACGTCAATGTTGTCCGCGTATGCTAGCAGTTGTACGGACTTCTGGAAGATCGTGCCTCTAGTGTTGGCGTGTGAGTCATGCACGATCTTCTGCAGGATGATGTTAAAGAAATCACATGACAGCGCGTCGCCTTGTCTAAATCCTTTTTTGACATTGAAGGTATCGGTGAGTTCGTTACCGACCTTGATGGAGCAGCGAGAGTTCTCCATCGTCATCCTGCACAACCTGACGAGCTTGGCAGGAATGACAAAACTAGACATGGCGTTGTATAGCTCGTCCCTAAGCACGCTGTCATATGCGGCCTTGAAATCGACAAAAAGGTGGTGGGTGTCGATTTGCATTTCTTGGGTCTTTTCCAGGATCTGCCGTAGTGTGAAAATCTGGTCGATGGTGGACTTCCCTGGCCTGAAGCCACACTGATAAGGACCTATCAGGTTATTTATAAACGGCTTCAGGCGAGTACACAAAACGGCAGAGAAGATCTTGTAGGCAATGGGCCTTACAATACATTTTTATTCACGAAAGTTCATATAACAATGTAAGAAAATTCCTTTAAAAATACAATTCAACTTTTGAACACCCTCCGAACAGCATACCCATGTATGTTACATGGAAAGTACATGGATCCCCACTAAATTCATGAATATGCCGCTTTTTTTCCCCCATATTGTGGTGAATTGACGAGCGTTGTAAATGTATAAGTGAAATACAAGGGATTACCACTACATCTTCGTTGTGGGCTAGGGGAAAAAATGGCCGAAGTTGGATATCTGTATCATCCATTATCTCTGTAATACATCAACCGAACCTGCAAATGCGTGAACAAAAGGAATCAGGGGCTAATATCATAAGCCACATTCAGCAACCTAAACAATGAATGAATAAATTCAGGAATGAGCACACGGAAAGTAATGATTGGAAGCATTGTTTTTATCCGCGCTTATTTTATCAGCGGCGATATATATGACCTAAGCGGATATAGGATTTTTTGCTAGGGTATTTCAAATGCAAATTTAAATCCAAGCGTATATAGATTAAAATTTCACTTGCTTTATTTTGTTAAAAAAAAATGTATTTTCTTTAACTCTATTTGGGCAGAGTTTTCCCTTACAATGTAAAACTTAAACTAAAATACAATTTACTTAGGACTACCTTAAATACTGTCTTGCATCGTAGCGGCATGCAATGTTTTCCCACAGGTGTCTTCCGATTACCGTGCTGGACGTGATGGAACGTGGTGGTGTCATATGGTCCAGACGTTGTGTCAGCGATTGTGTTTGCTGGGAACGGATGAGGTGTCATTTGAACCCGTTGTTTGTTCAACTTGAAAATTTGGAGTGGAAATATTCGCTGTGTTAACTTATACGCTTGCAAATAAACACACTTAAAGTCGAAATGGAACGGTCAAGTGTCGAATTTTCACAAACCCTAATATAGTAAGCGCATGCTCGCGCTAGTATCCGTTAGAGCTAGTATCCAGTTACTGGGGCTTTTTGACGTTTGTGAAAGATTTTTTTTTTTTAAATTAATTTCTCAATTTGAATTTTTGGCAAACTGAGACGAGTAGTAGTAATTAATATTTTGTAGGAATTTTATTTACAGTAATTTAAGGGTAGGGTAAGTGCGCGCGTTCAATGAGGCTGCCGCTTTCTAACACTACATTCTCGTAAGCTCGATAAAACGCGTAGCAATGCCGATCACCGATCATAGTACATTTTTCTATGTGTAGTAGTTTTCACCCCAGAAACAGGATCGCCGATGTTGTAGAAGATATTTAATAATAATAATAATAATATGGGTGGCGCGGACCTGGGCCTAGCTTCTCAGCAACCACTCGTGTTGTGCGTTCTATTGTTCTTTGACGAGTGGAGGAGAAGATATTTAACCTTGCTTAAACATTCTAGCTTATTATTAGCTACTCCATTCCACGACTTGTTGTAGTGGACTTAGCATTACACTGGGTACAATCGTGTTGTGCTTCTTCCTGATAATAATCTCCAGGTCATCATCATTCATAGCGTCGGAGACAATTCAAAGAGGCTAGATAATGCCACCGCATCTGTACCAGCACTTGCCACTGGCCCATCATATTACAAGGCGATTTTCCTTGCGAATGTTATAATCTATTCCTCTCTCCAGCCGACGATACCTTCTTCGTCTGGACATGGGAATGAGGCTCTATTGCTTCAAAATAAATCAATGGCTATGAGAAATAGGACAGCCTCGGGTGTTGCCCTCAGAGTCGTTCTAAGACACCGTATCATTCCTAGGCAGACAGATAAGAAATAACCTAAACAGCTGGAGGACTTGTCTGACTAGTATTAAATATAGCTACCACGGGTAAACCAACGACCGTACTCTTTCGCGATCCAAAGACGATTGCCATGCATGTCCTCTCTGATTCAGCCGATCGTTGGCCACCCTCCCTTTCACTCAAGAGGGTAGTTTGTGTTGATGGTTGAATCGTCTGAGATTAGGGATCATTTTTATTTCTCGTCCAATATCGCTCAACACTTGTTTACGACTTGTCTCGAAACGCCTCTTTGATTTATGATGATGATCGTCTACGCCATAAAATTACATGTGGCCACTAACCTCATGCGGAACATATTTAAGCTCGAGACTTACGTTCCATATACCCAAGACTCCTTGTGTCGGTTTACTAAATGGCTTTCGTAATCGGGGTGAATATTTACAAAATCTACCTAATTACCCTACAACCCATCAGTAAGTCAAACGTTGCTTCAGCTCATAATGGACTTTTCCCAAAGTGGTGACCATCTTCACTGTGAACACCGAAACTGCTATCACCCACTTCCCACGACGGTGAAATGCCAACTAACAGGTGGGATGCAAACCCAAATGGCTCCCAAACAAAATCGACCTGACACATAATCACACACACATTGGCTGATCAACCTACAAGAAAAAAAAAAGAAACAATTTCCTTTTACTTCATGGACAGAACATCATTTGTCGTGCCTGCAATTTCCGACCCTAATCGGCCGGCATAAATAACTCAATCACCACAGGGTGCCTCGCCACATTGCACTTAATAATCACACCCAAGTGCTCGCAAGGCTACAAGTCGTTAATAGAAGCCAACATGGCTTCTTGACGGCACCGCCACACAGGCCCACATCACTCAAAAACATGCCCAGCGTAGTTTTATGAATCTTTTTAAATTGCCATAAAGCATCCAATCTCTGATGTCATCAATCACCTAGATGTAGCGCGCTGCCCGCCCCGCAGAGTAGGCATCAAGGCACTACAGTTGAACTGCCCTTGGAGCCCATAAATATTCCGGAAGTTTTTTCCCAGAATGACCAAGACCAACTCCCTCGTCCGTCATTATATCAAAACGCGACTGCGGTTGAACACAAAGCGCACACCAGGCATCCAGCAGCAGGCAGCGGGTGCAGAAGGAGACCATGAAACTCACCGTTAAGCGAGTGTTCTACTCGCCAAACCTCCCGAAGACCATAATCGTAGCTTTTCATAGCACGTCCTGTGTTTTAATAGTGCAATTACGCGAACCCATCATCCGAGGCATTTAATGGTGAAATTATTTACCATCGCCACCGAACCGAAGAACCCATGTGCGCCTTAAAGTTTTTACATCGACCGTCTTCGCACCACGACCCCCCGTCTTCCATGGGCACCGACCTCCTTGTTCATCTCGTCATAAATTGAAAACGCTTGAGAACAGAGGGAGGGCGTGAGCGTCCGCATCGACGGGTGGAATTATTGAAGCGCTTTACGCTCACGTTGTGCCTTCGTCATGATTTTTTCTGGTTTTCTCAAAAGTCAAGCTTCAGTCGAGCACTGGTGACAGGGCCTGGACAGCAGCGGGGCGCACAAGTCGTGCAGGGAAGTGCGCAAACTGTTTGCATACACATAGGTCCTTGCTTGATGTTTACTAATACAGAAAATCACTACGCGTCCTTTTTTCTTTCTCACTTTTGTGTTACGTCTTTCCTTGCTGCTGCTGCTGCTCCTTCTGAAAGTGTATTCAAACCTCGTCATCGTAGTCGGCATTTTGAAGCGCGAGGATGGAGGACATCCAGGACACCCCAAAAAGTCCCGGACGCCCACCACAGCCTGCAGAGATTTTTGTTCCGTTTCTGCTTTCGACTTTCGTGACGAAAATCATTAATAAGAGAAGTAAATTTGCGCTAAAAGGATCCTTTTTCATTCGTTCCTTTTTCTGCTTTTTTCTTTTTTTGGGTGTCCTGTGACGGTTGGTCGCATGGCTTCTTCTTTTAAAAAATTCAGTTTTCCCTTCTCGTTATTACACCCACTAACGGATTTCATATTTCATTAGGACAGAAGATATACAAAGTTCGCTGCCGGCGGGGACGAAAGCGACAACGACGACGCCAACGACGACGCCAACGACGACGACGGTGACTAAGGCAAGGTTTAAGGACCTCCTGGTAATCGTCGTCCGTCGTTGGTGAGCGGGAGCATAGCTCAAGGGTGCACATGGGCTGGGTGGTATCTGTGCTGTGTATGTGCAGCGATTAACTGCTTTTGAGGGCTGAGGGATACAAAAAAAAAAAAAAAAACCCTCACTAAACGAGGGAAAAGAATGGAACAGCCAAGCAAAGGGGAAAAAAAAACCTGAAGATAATAGCAAAGTAGTTTGCTAGAAAGTTGAAGCAGAATAATGGGCCATTCTGTGAGGTGGTTGAGAGGTGTCGCCGGGAATGGTGCTGCGCTGGTGACAAATTTGAAGAACTTACTCAGCGGGACACTTATTGAGTTCGCTTGTGTTATGAACGAGATCTCCTTGGAAGCTGGGGACGTAGATAAAGCATGCTGATGGAGGGTTGACTTGGCATAAACGAGTTAAGGACGCCACCGCATCAACAAGTATTATCGTCAAGTGGTTTGGCCATTGTGGTGTTGGGGATGAAAATGAAATCTTCCGGTTGTCTGCTGGGTTGAACGTCATGATCTGTGAATATGAAAGAAGCTGATGCAAGGTGCCTTTACACACACCATCGGACGGTACAAAGGGGGATGAGCCAAAGTTGGCATCCGGTTCTTCTTAAGTGGGTATTTGTCACCAGAACACGGGACACGGTCTTAAATTGTTCGTGATTCTTGTGTGTGCTTGATGTTTCCAAAAAGGATGTGCTTGCTGTAGGAAGCAAATCTTGCTTAAAATCGCACTAAAGAATGGAGTGCCCCTTATTTTTTGCAGCAACTATTCACGAGGAGTAGGGACCTACAATTCTATGTAAACTTCAAACAGCGAGGTATCAGTCCTCATAAATTCTATAGGGATTGTCAGTGACTCGAAAGTGTTAGTGTCTTGAACATTGAAGCGACTGTTTCCGAGATCAAACCATGCACATTCCATGTTGAAGTGCACGGCATTAAGTTAGAGTAGCACTTACTTTCTTGAATTCATTTCTCTTGCAATCACCTCACCCATTGCAAGTTGAACATCCCTAAGGTTCGAATGCATTAGTTAATTAGCCATTCGTACACTTTTCAGGGCAGATCAAAGCGAACCAGACAGAACGTGAAAAACAGCTCCTGCTCCCGTCAATTTGTGCAGGAGGGCATTACGTGCATCGTGACAGGTTGCTAAGATGACGCATTTAGCTACTTTACTGTGCTTTATTTTAAAGGCATAGCCCTTCAAAGTGAAGTTGAAACTAATACACAACATATTTAATGCAATGATTGTGATTCTGTTCGAAAGAATAAAATTTGTGACTTACAAAACTTTTATAGGTGGAAACGGCAAAATCAATTTGAAATACAGTCGAACTTCGATAGTTCGAACCACCACTTGCCACGAAAAAAATTTGAGTTGTCAAGACATCGAGTTATCAAGTAAGATGCAAAATTGATGTAAATATTTATTTATCTGCGACATACCTCATAATACGTACAGGAGCATACTTATTATTTAAAATATGATGAAATGGCTAAAAAGCGGATTTTTTTCTATCTTGTTTTTTAAAAAAAGATCTTCAATGGAGCTTAAGCCATTGTAGGTACACAGATTCGTTTGTTGTTTCATGAGTTTTTTAATATGAACGCAAAATGAGTACTGAATTCACAAATCGTTTGAAGGTGGTTGCAGCAAATCATCCTCAATTGTCGCCAAGTCGTTCCCTATTACATCACTGCCGCTGCCATCGTTATTGTCGAGCTTAGAAGATTCGAATTCACATCCATCTCGACAATGGATGGTGTGAATAAATACTGAGTGCGACCATTTCCTCAGCATTTTGGAAGAAATGCTCTTTCTGGTGTGAATAAATATTTCTAACGTCAAGTTTAACGAATCCTCTCCATGCTTGCTGGAAAAAAGCCAAACTCCAGACATGAAAAATAAAAACCAATCTGAGTTGAAAGCTATGTAAGAAGAAATAAAAAAACCCCCTGGCCTTAATTTGAACATCTCGCAAGTAAAGAAAAAAATTGATAACATGAAGGCCAGCCTCAAATCAAAATGCGATAAGAAAAAGACGGGTAATCTTTCCATTACATTAAAAGACCAAAAACAATCAAGGGTATAGCACCACCAGGAATATCGGAAAGGAAGTGAGTACTTAACCCTTCCATGTTATCGAACTCGAATCTATACACATGTTCTTGAAATTATTCCCTGTGTCCATGAGAGAACATGAGCACCCACCTTTAACCGACTTTGCACTGACCCTTAAACGCCTAGAACCCTAGTTTTCAAAAGGTCAACTGAAGGGAGGGTACCTCCAACTTTCTTTATTTAGCGCTACAGTCCGGGGTCGACCTGGGCCTCAACCAACAAGCCTCTCCAGCTAGCACGGTGTCTGGCTAGCTGTCTCCAGTGTCGCACGACAAGTTGGTTGAGGTCCTTCTCCACCTGGGTGCGCCATCGGTTCCGTGGGCACCAACTGTATGCAGTTATTAATAATTTTGTATTCACGAAACGAATGAGCAACCACTCGCTCTTCTTCCGATAATCCTGATTGGACGGCATGTGTTAACAGCAACAAAATATAGCAAATTATACTGTATTTGGCGCTGTTAACTATTTAATTAAATTACTCGAGAGTCTTCTCGTGAAATATCCAATTGAGCTAGGCAATAACAATCTTCAGTCTTTATCTAGGTACTAGGTAGGCAGGTATTTGGGTGTAATGTCAGCATCACGGCCGTGGCTTACTAAACCCAATGCGTTTGGTCAACTACCGTGAAATCTACATTCAGCCTACAACCAGCCAGATCCACATATAAATCTTATGAGGTGTTTCAGTTGCACATCGCTTAAGTCCTCTACGAAGAAATGCTTTCTAGGAAATGTCTTGTTTTCTTAGCTGGGCATTCACAGAGCAGATATTGGACATATATATACAGTCAGGTCAAATATGAGTGAACAGTATAAAGATGCCTGTGTTCTTAACAAAATATATTCTCAAACGGGACTCCAAGAAGAAATCCTAAATACAGTTTTGTAAGGTAATTAGTACCGTAGGTAAATAAAGAAAAAAAATATCAATATCTCTTTATGGAAAGAAAACTTTATGGAAAGTGAGTCAGAAACGAACAAATTAAGCGAAATTCACATCTCAATACTAAGAGCACAGCATATGAGTCTCATAAGGAAATCTGCCCTAATGTGTTATTCAGATAGCGCCCATCGTGGTCAATTTAGTAACTTCTTCTTCTTCTGGTGGCGTTACAGTCCGGACTGGACCTGGGCCTCAACCAGTAAGCCTCTCCAGCCGGCACGATCTTTAGCCAGCTGTCTCCAACTGCGCACACCAAGTTGGTTGAGGTCCTTCTCCACCTGGGTGCGCCATCGGTTCCGTGGGCACCAACTGTATGCAGTTATTAATAATTTTGTATTCACGAAACGAATGAGCAACCACTCGCTCTTCTTCCGATAATCCTGATTGGACGGCATGTGTTAACAGCAACAAAATATAGCAAATTATACTGTATTTGGCGCTGTTAACTATTTAATTAAATTACTCGAGAGTCTTCTCGTGAAATATCCAATTGAGCTAGGCAATAACAATCTTCAGTCTTTATCTAGGTACTAGGTAGGCAGGTATTTGGGTGTAATGTCAGCATCACGGCCGTGGCTTACTAAACCCAATGCGTTTGGTCAACTACCGTGAAATCTACATTCAGCCTACAACCAGCCAGATCCACATATAAATCTTATGAGGTGTTTCAGTTGCACATCGCTTAAGTCCTCTACGAAGAAATGCTTTCTAGGAAATGTCTTGTTTTCTTAGCTGGGCATTCACAGAGCAGATATTGGACATATATATACAGTCAGGTCAAATATGAGTGAACAGTATAAAGATGCCTGTGTTCTTAACAAAATATATTCTCAAACGGGACTCCAAGAAGAAATCCTAAATACAGTTTTGTAAGGTAATTAGTACCGTAGGTAAATAAAGAAAAAAAATATCAATATCTCTTTATGGAAAGAAAACTTTATGGAAAGTGAGTCAGAAACGAACAAATTAAGCGAAATTCACATCTCAATACTAAGAGCACAGCATATGAGTCTCATAAGGAAATCTGCCCTAATGTGTTATTCAGATAGCGCCCATCGTGGTCAATTTAGTAACTTCTTCTTCTTCTGGTGGCGTTACAGTCCGGACTGGACCTGGGCCTCAACCAGTAAGCCTCTCCAGCCGGCACGATCTTTAGCCAGCTGTCTCCAACTGCGCACACCAAGTTGGTTGAGGTCCTTCTCCACCTGGGTGCGCCATCGGTTCCGTGGGCGTCCTCTATCGCGTTGTCCCACTATTTCGGAGTCGAAGACTCTTCGGGCCGGAGCTAAGTTGTCCTACATGGCCTAGCCATCCTAGGAGTTGGATCCGAAGACGCCTGACTAGACTCATGTTGCTGTAGAGCCCGTACAGTTCGTGGTTGAATCTTCTCCTCCAGAAACCGTCAACGCAAACAGGCCCAAATATCGCACGCAGAGCTTTTCTCTCGAAAATACCAAGGACTTCCTCATCCGCTTTTGAGATTGTCAGTCCTGCCGTACAGCAGGACTGGGATGATCAAGGTCTTGTATAAGGTCAGCTTGGTCCTTCGAGAGATGGCTCTACTACTCAATTGCCTCTTGAGCCCATAGAAACAGCGGTTGGCAAGAGTTACTCTGCGTGTGATCTCGGTACTGATGTTGTTTGTACTGTTTATTGCGGAGCCGAGGTAGACGAAGTCCTTGACTACCTCGAAGTTATAGCTGCCTATTCTGGCTCTCTGTCCAAGACATCGATGTTGTGTGTCCTTTCTTGATGACAGCATGTAATTCGTTTTTCCGTCATTCACCGCTAGACCCAGTTCAGCCGCCTCCGCCTCAATGCCAGCAAACGCCTCATTGATGTCTCGCTGTGTTCTGCCAATCATGTCAATGTCATCCGCGTATGCTAGCAGTTGTACGGACTTCTGGACGATCGTGCCTCTAGTGTTGGCGTGTGAGTCTTGCACGATCTTCTCCAGGATGATGCTAAAGAAATCACATGACAGCGTGTCGCCTTGTCTAAATCCTTTTTTGACATTGAACTGAATTTACCGACCTTGATGGAGCACCGAGAATTCTCCATCGTCATCCTGCACAACCTGACGAGTTTGGCAGGAATGTTAAAACTAGACATGGCGTTGTATAGCTCGTCCCTATGCACGCTGTCATATGCGGCCTTCAAAACGACGAATAGGTGTTGGGTGTCGATCTGCATCTCTTGGGTCTTTTCCAAGATCTGCCGTAGTGTGAAGACTTAATCGATGGTGGACTTCCCCGGCCTGCAACCGCACTGATAAGGACCTGTCAGGTTGTTGACGAATGGTTGCAGACGCTCTCACAAAACAGCAGAGAGGATCTTATAGGCGATGTTGAGGAGACTTATCCCTCGGTAGTTGGCGAAGTTGAAGGGTCTCCTTCCTTGTGGATCGGGCAAACCATACTGAAATTCCATTAGTCGGGCATGCTTTCCCATCCAGATTTTGCGATGGTGGACTTCCCCGGCCTGAATCCGCACTGATAAGGACCTATCAAGTAAATATCGCAGTTTTTCATCCTCTTTTTGCCCGGCCCATCCCACCGCACCTCCTGAATGGCGGTGATATCTGCCTTATAAGCATCGAGGGATTCCGCAAGTTCATTGGCTGCATGTGGTCTGTTCAGGGACCTGCAATTCCACGTGCAGAACCGAAAATCTTTGTCCTTATTTCATTGTCAATGGTCGTCAGCAGTAGGGTCATCCGTATCCGAGGCTTCTTGTCGTTTCTGAACTGATGATTTTTACACGGTGGGGAAGTTAACCCCACGCGCAACCCCCGAACCTGGAGGACTGGGTCCTGGTTTGAACCCCTGGACAAGGGTGCCGCTGCATATATTAGTTCACCTCTAAGCGGTTAAAGGCTATCCAGAGGCTGTATGTCAACTTGACCTGTGCATATAACAGGGATCGTTGCTGGCATCTCGCCAAGTTGAGAGCAATCAAAAACTTTGCCCTGGATGCACAGGCCCATGCCCTCCAAGTAAGCCTAACAGTAACTACTAATCAAAAAAATAGGTGTGATAATCAAAAAAATAATCAGAAGGGCCTTTTTTTTGTTGTAGATTGCTTTAGAAAATTGCATTTAAGATTTTTTCTTTGGGGTTCCGTTTAAATTAAATATTAATCAAAACGCAGAGCACTTTTATGCTGTACACTCACTTTTGACGCTGACTGTATTTACTTCTTCATCTCTGCTGCTTCTGTGCGCAGACGCATTCCATGGGTAGTAGGGATTCCTATTACCATGCGTATTACCTTTTTCCTTATAGCGCTAAGCGTTGTATATGCATAAGAGATTCCTAGAGATTCCCCCAGCTCAGATCCCTTTTTCGCCAAACTGTCCGCCTCACATGGCAGTATACCCTGGTACTCAGCTTTGTCTGCACAACCTGGCCAGGCCTTCATTACCGCTTGGCTATCAAGCTGACATTCTGGTCTTATAATGCAGTCACTGTGTAACAAGAACTTGTGCGAAAAGATGCGACCATTAGTCCCGAAAAATGGTTCCTGGTTTCTCCTTGGCTCCAACTGGATTTCATAAAAGAAAATCGAAAAAGGGAAAAAGTCATCGCAACGTCATGTCGTGGCTAATTCTCTGAATCACAAGTCACCCCATTTGAAGGAGCCCACACCAAGTTGACCGTACTAACTTTTTATCGCCTCACAATCGCTTGAGCTTCCGCAGCTCCTTGCCATTCGGAAACGATCCTAGAAGCTGTCAACTCGGTATAAAAGAAAATTAATCGTTCACAAATATCCACCGGATCCTTGGCGATTTGCAAAGCCATCGCCATCGTGTCAGCGCTTTATGCGTCCTCACTTAATCCAAATCGGCCAATTAACCGTGTCATAAATTTCCTCGTCGAAGTTCTTTTGAATCCTTTTTTTTTTTACGGTCGCATTCAGTTTGGTGCGAGGCGCCCCCAAAAAAACACACTAATTCCTTCGACCAACATCACAATCGCCAATTTAATGACTTTAATAATTTAATCGCGTAGTCCGCGTGCGCTCCGCTCCATCTCCTCTCTCGTCGGCAGGACTCCCAAGGCCCAATAAATTCGTAACTCATTAACTTCTATTAACAGCTGCGGGATGATAAAACGCTCTCGCTAACAGTAAAGTGAAACTAATGAAGACATCACGCAACGAGCGAACGAAAGGGCGGCGCGCGTAGCGACGATTCGCTGAGCGAGAAAAGACCAACGAAACAACTGGAGATGGTGCAAGGCAACAAATTAAATGATTAACACGTTTCCCCGTCAGTCGCACTGGTTGTTGGCGGTAAATAGAATTTAAATAACAATTTACCGCCTTGTATCCCTTTTTTTTTGGGTCATGTTTATTGTACATCCTGACCTCCGGCGAAATTTTCGATGTACTTCGTGCCTTCGTCGTCGGTCGCCCGGAGTTTTCCTTTTGGGAGCAAATGCGATCACCCGCAAAATTATAACGAAATTATATTTCATCCCCATCGTTAAATCGTTAATTTTGTTCTCTTTTGAAGTTCGCCCACCCGCGAGACGCAAGGGAATAGTCCCTTTCGACGCCATTTATTCAAAAAAAAAAAAAAACAAAGTTTGCGGATGAAAAATTGTTGTGAAGCGTTCCAAAAACGAAGAAATAACGCAAAAGGAACTGAAAATTGCGAAGAAAAAGACTGGACTGGACTGAAGGGGAAAGAAGGACATCAAAAAAGCGTTCAACTTCTGTTGCAAGGGCCAACGGACGAAGATAGTCATCGTGCTGAGAGTGAAAAAAAAACAGTTAAAAGGGATAATAATTACACTGGACGAGGGTATGGCGATTTGAGCTTGCAAGGGATTGGCAACATTTTTTTTTTGCTTTCACTCGCACTAGACAACAAAATAAAAAAGTTAAGTCGGCTTAGAGGGAAGTAAATGGAGCGTCATTTATTTCGGGGTTTTTTCCCGCGGAACTGAGTAGTTTACGCAAACTAATGCGGACTTGATTGCTCTAGCATGTCAGCTCTTTTCAAATTGAGGACCTCTTTTTTCGCATTGAATTGAGGAAAATGACGAAATGTGAGGAGACAAGATCGTTGCGCTGAAAGCTGTCATAAGTTGCATAAAGTATGGGTTTTTCCATTAGACCCAATTTTGTTCTTACACGGTTCGGACAGGATTTCAGATAAATGGATATAGATAGATAGATTTTATTTTTTCTCAATCGGTACAATATATAATAACATGGTTTAATTTAATTAAATTTAGTTTGACTAAACATGATTTAATAATTTAACGAGAATAAGAAAGTGAGAAAAATTATTAACATTTTTTATTTATTCTTATACACAAAAAATACAGTACTATGCCACATGGAAACGCTGATAAATCGTCAGCTTATGAAATATCTTGAATCACGGAAGCTTCTTAATGACCGACAATATGGTTTCCGCAGGTCTGCGATATCTGATAGCTTATCTCACCGAAAAGTGGAACCAGTCTTTGCACAATGCAGGTGAAAGCAAGATCGTTGCGCTTGATATTTCTAAAGCATTTGACAGAGTTTGGCATCAAGCTCTCTTGTCGAAAATACGTGCCTGTGGTGTCGATGAATCTCTTCTTCTATGGATTAGAAATTAGCTTTCGAACAGTTCAATTCAAGTTATTTGATATTTATAGTACACCAAATAAATGCTGGTGTTCCCCAAGGCTCAGTTCTGTCGCCGGAACTCTTTCTCATTTTTATAAATAATCTCTTGTCTGCTACTTCAAATCCAATCCATTCCTTCGCTGATGACAGCACCCTCAGCTTTTCATATTCGTTCCAAGACTCACGACCGTAGAATTGGAACGGCAGCGTACATTGAATTCCGATCTTGACAGCGTAATTATCTGGGGAAAAACAATAGAGTGGAATTCAATGCTGTCTGTTGTCACTCAAGCGAACCCTTGTTAATAAGCCACTATCCATGAATCTCGCTTGTGTCGATGAAACCGGAGAACTTTGCATCCTTGGTATGTGTATCAACACAACCCTTAGTTGGAACGATCACATATTTGAGGTCGCCAAAAATGCTGCGAAATTTTTATAATAATAATAATAATAATATGGGTGGCGCGACAGTCCGACGCGGACCTTGGCCTAGCTTCTTAGCAACCAATCGTGTTGTGCGTGCTATTGTTCTTTCACGAGTGGAGGGACCTACACTTTAATGCCGACTCCGAACGGCGAAGTTGAGTAGGTTTTTCTAGATAGGAATACTCTTTGAGCATTGTCAGTGACTCGAAAGAGGCTGAGCCGTGAATTATCAAAGGTGGGAAATTCGGGTATCGAACCTGTCACCCTCTGCGTAGGAGTGGACGCACTTATCCACTACGCCACGGCGACCCGACGAAATGTTTAGGTTTCCTTAATCAATGCAAGAAATATTTCACCCCGTCTGATTTGGCTTTAATCTATAACGGGTACATCCGCTCCAAGGTTAAGTACAACGCTCTGGTCTGGTGCCCCCAAGACCACACTGCACCTACTCGATACAATCCAAAAGCGAGCGATAAAACTTATAGGAGACAACAATATCGCAGAGTCATTAGACTCGCTAGAACATCGACGTACCGTCTCTTCTTTGTCCGTCGCCATTTTAACAAACGATGCTCAAGTGAGCTAGCCAACTGCATATCTCCTTTCCATGAATTCACACGCAATACCCGTCTCGGCAGGAATGGCCATGAGTATACCCTTAAGCCTACTTTCGGACGCACAGTTAAATTTAGAGTCTCGTTCTTCAGCCGCACTGCACAAATATGGAATGCTCTTCCCAGCCTAATATTTCCCACAGACTACAACCCGCAGATATTTAAGACCAATGTGCACAGGCACCTCCACCCTCTTTCTCCCTCTATACCTTCGGCCCGTGCTGTGTCTTGACCCCGGACACATAAGGGGATTAGCAATCCTTTGAGCACGTGCGAATTAGAAAAAAAAACATCAACCGTTGTACGTTATTTTGTGACAGGTGGGGTGGCGCTAAAAAAACCGCATTATACAGGAAGTATTTACAGAATTGAAAACTAAACAATATTACGAGAGCAAGTTCACACTGCAAAAGATATAAAATAGAAGTGAAATAAATAAACTAAAACAGAATATAAGAATAAATATTTAAGCAATCTACTACTGGACCCGAAGTATGTAATCCAAATTAATTATGTCTAAGCTAAAGAGCTATTTCTTAAGATTTCTTGTAAACAAAGCAGGAAGTCTTAGTGATTTGATGTAAAGAGGACGCTTGTTAAATAATCGGCACGCTGTTACAGTAAACGAATTACGAAAATCTGTTGTACGGAAGTTGGGAACAGAAACAAGATGCAACAAATTCAAGTCAAGTATTCTGAAGTTAAGATTACCGGAAAAATACTTAACACTTTATAGTAGTATAAATGCCGAACTGGAAGAGTTTCGACATAGCACGGTTAGAAAAAGTAATTTGATTGAAATTCTTTATTTTAGATATACAGTCTGGGAATTTCCGTTTCTAAAACATATTCATAGCAGTTTTAGTATGGATAGGAACTGAACCTCAGCACACTTAGACCATATAGTGTCTATAGACATTGTGATTCCCCTAGTCAGACTACTAAGACTGCAATCTACTCCAGTGCCGTTAATTTGATCCCAACGGCAAATGGTGACTGGACCAAATTTGAAAACCAGAAACAAAAGTGTATTAACCTTGCTTTCACAGGGATTCGAACTGCCCCGCTAACCAGGGGCACGCACTCTACCAACTGCGCCATCCAGTCGTTGAAAGACGACATAGTTCCGGGAGCTTTACATGTCCCTAAATACACGCATGCACAACACGAGTGGTAGCTGTAGAAGCTAGGCCCCCGCCCTCTACTGACTACTGTAGCGCTGCCCTTATTATTACATATATCTTAATAATAGGTAATGTCTCATTGACAGATTCACAGCGTTCTGCCAATCTTGTTGTTCCTTAATAAAAATTAACGCGGCCGGTCTCGCAGCTCACATGAGTTTCACGAAAAATAACTCGTGAATTTCCGAATAAGCCGACGAAGGGACCTTGTGCAAGAATCGGTTGAACCCTTTTGTATTCCACGCATCAATGAAAGAGCTCAAGTTCCAAGAGCTGTGAGCCACTTCCCAACAAGAAGAGCTGTAGAATGCCTTCTAGGTATCTCAGCAAAAGATCAACGAGAATCGCAGAATGTGCGGTTGGCACCGGATGATTTGATGGATCGAGATGAATCTCGTCGTCCCATTAAAAATGGCCAGTACCTTGTGTGCTATAAGGATGAAAAAAAGCCTACTAGGAAAGTTTGAATACAGTGCAAAAAACCAGTTTGTCAAGTGCACAGTCTAACACAAACAAAAAGTGTGAAGAACGTTGCACTGCGTATTGCTTTTGAATTTATACTAATATTAAAGTTCTTCTTCTACTTTTATTTAGTAAGTAACTATCCTTATTATTATTATTGTTGAGGGTATGTTGCATCGCGACGTATAGATCTATTGTACCCCCTATTCATACCTTTGCTTTCTTAAGAGCTCCCGTCCCATGCGGTTCTTTTTAGAGTCTTATTGAGGGTTATATGCTCCTTTTGCACGAAGGTGGAAGAGATTTATCCTAGAGTATTCTCTCTAATGAAGTTTTCTTTAAGAATCTTAGAATGAGAGCTGGTTCTAGTGACTTCAGTTCTTCCTCTGATATAGGGTTCTTGCTCAGATATCTTTATCTTTTATGGGCTAGTGCCTCACAAAATCCCAGTATATGTTTTGGAATTTCGTTAAATTCTCCGCAGCATCTGCAGAGACCTTCTTCTTATACTCCTAGTTTCATTAGGTGCTCGCTGAGCGTGCGGACCCTTGTTAGAAAGCCTGTTACGATAGCCAGGCTGTTCTTGCTCGTCTTGAAACTCTTTCGGTTGTGGTGACCTAAGAGTTTTTTCTGCCCGGGTCCTTCTTTCTAGTTCCCTGAACTCTTCCTCGAGGATATGATCACCTACAGTGCAGAATGGTTCGAGGCCTATAAAAGGATCTGATGTTCCTTTCCTGGCGAGGGATTCGGCCATTTCGTTGCCTTCCATCCTTATATGGCCGGGTATCCAGCAGAGTTTTACTCTGTTACTCCTGCTCAGCTTCTTATGCTTCTGTAAACATTCCCACAAAAGCTTGGATTTTATGGTATAGGAGTCTAGTGCCAGGATAGCGGCACGACTGTATATATAGTTCCTGTCAAAGTCTTAAGGGCATCTATCCATGGCAATCTGTGGCATATATTTCTACTTAAAAGATACTGGTCCGTTTGCCCGTGAGTTCGTAGTACTTTGTCCGGGGTTCAAATACTCCTACCCATGTTTCTTCATCAGTTCTCGATCCGTCTGTATTCCATTTTACCGTATTGCTGCACAGTCTGTGGAATATGGATTTATTTCTCCTGCCCTTTTTGGTGCTGAGGCTTGGGTATTGGCCATTCCGAGGGATCAACTTCCAAAAGGAGTTTACCGCTAATCCTTTTGGAAGTTGATCCCTCGGAATGGCCAATACCCAAGTTGGCGGTCCATTAGCAAGTCGGATTCTAAGGAACTCTCTTACTAAGCCTTCTACAATGCAGATGCCTGCTGCAAGGATCGCAATTAGGATCATCCAATGCAATGCCTGGCTCCCAGCGTTATGCAAGTGCAGTAAATACACTACAAATCCCTCCAACCTCTATTTTCACGTTTATTAGGAACTCATGTCATGTCTACACTCTTAGGAACTTCTTGAAATAGTATTCTGTTATAATCCGCCTTGCACCTTCCCTTCTAGAGGTGGGATGTTGCGAGTGACGTTTTCTTAAGGCCTATAAGACCACGGGTTTCCTGTCGGTGGTGGTAGGTACCCTAAATTGCTCTCAGCTTCCTTTTTTGATAGATAAGTGTAGGACGTAAGCGTCCAGGAGAGTCCCCTGCTTAGTTGCCCTTATCATAACAATAATAATAATATGGGTGCCGCGACAGTCCTAGGCGGACCTGGGCCTCGCTTCTCAGCAACCACTCGTGTTGTGCATGCTATTGTTCTTTCACGAATGGAAGGGACCTACAGTTTAATGCCGACTGTGAATTATGATAGGTGGTAAATTCGGGTATCGAACCTGGCACCCTCTGCGTAGGAGTCGACGCACTTACACACTACGCCACGTTGCCCTTATCAGACTCTGGTAATGTCCCGAGTCCTAAGGCGGTCACTGCCAAAACTCGCTTTTAGCTTTCTAACTCTGTATAGTCGAGCTGTAAATTGTGCTCCCAGGAGGAAATGATCAGAGTCAACGTTTGCATGCTCGCACACTTAGGACATTCGAGCTTTGCCCTGAGTAAATAAGCACATGATCGATTTGGTTGGCTGAACGATCGTCCGGAGGTCTGATGTGTGGATTCATTTGCGAGGGAACCTCGTCTAACTTATTACAAAGCCCATGAGTCGCATCCTCAACTATTTCAAAACCCATTCCCAAGTTAAACTCAAGTCAGAATCCCGCAAACCACAAAACAGACTTGAAAAATTAATAAACTTCTTTCTTTTTTGGTGTCCGACGAATAAAAAATTAATTTAATTAAAAATTCATGGAAATTGTCTCCACCCAGGACGGTGTCTTTTGCAAAAACGAAAATCTACTCCGCTGACATAATCTTATGCAAACCAAAAGAGACAAACTAAATTGAGAACCTTTATGACGACGTCTCAACTCACACAATGAATGCAGCAAGGCCCTTGCCAATCTTCATCAATTTGAGCTCACCCTTTGCCAGTAATGTCGTCTCAAAAAAAGAGAAACCCAAGAAAAAAAAAAAAAAAACCATTCGAATAACGTTGGAGTACACTGCAGCCAACGTTTAGGGGTGAAAAGCATAATTAAGCTCACAAAACTTACTCACTTAGTAAACGCGACTTAAATGAATGGAACGTGAACAGGAGGCGAAAAGACAGACTGAAAAAATGAGATACCAAAAAAAGACGAAACAAAAAAATATGTCATTAAGGATACTTGTACAGCGTTTCGCCCGTGGGAAGAACTGCACTTGTGTGTGGGCGAGTTCAGAGTGTAATTAATTTTTCCTTCTTTTTTTTCCCGTGCAAAAGCAACCCTTTGGCGCAGCAACAGCACCAGCGAACAGAAGGTGCACATTGTGGACAGTCTCATCTTAACGAAATGAGAAGCAGAGGGAAGCGAAATACAGAAGAAAACTTGATAATTTATTGAGAAGGGGTTGTGCAATACTGTGGAGTCAGAACTTCAGTCAGAATGACTAGTCGCTGTTCATCAGAGCACACTGTCTCTTGGCGGGATATCCTGTCGCCTTGCTGGCATTCTTCTCATTCTCTAGTTGAATTTATTATGTGTCTGTCTGCCCTGACGGGAGTGAACTGTACGCTTGAACGAACTTCAGAGCCAGCGGTGGACACAGTGTTGACAAATACTTGCGATTTGACGGTATTTTTTTCCCCTTTTACGAAAACGAAAAATTGTTTTCGTATGTTTGCGTTCGTAATTAGATTTGCAACACTGTAGTTTCCGACTTGGTGTAGGGCGGTTTTTGATTAAGTTGTGCGGGCATTTTCTTTTTAAATGTCTTTTAGTTTGGAGCTTTATGAATCTCATTTGAAGTTTCTAACCGCGGTGCATGTCAGGCAGGACACCGAGGTCAAGAGCCATCAAGTGGCCAGGTGAATGAAGGCAAAGCGATGAGAGCAGACGATGTTTATTCAATTAGAGCTTAGGTGTGGTTAGTCACCACGATATTTCTATGCGAAGCTTTTAAAAGGATGCTTGAAATTAATTACGGTTCGAGAGTGCATATTTAATTCTCTTTGGGAAGTGGACAATGACCGTGGTCGGGAAAGTTTGGAACCAACAGAGAGAATGGTTCCAAGTGAAACTCGGACACCCATCTTTTTTTTTCTCGTGGGTAGTTGGAAACCTTGCATAGGCACCAATGGTCCGACGTCCATTGGCAGTGTCAGATTCTTCCCGACTAAAACCACCTCCCGTGGAAACTTTCCGTTTATTCCCTCGCGGAACTACCGCTAGGTATTACTTCGTGAGTGACGGATTCGAGCTTTTTGCATCGTCACGTATCGTTTAGGGAATTCGCTTCCAGCTGTCGTTCTACATTCCTTAAATAACATATTATTCGTACTGCTGCATCGTTCACAGCAGACCAAAGGTCTTCAGAGCTCAACATATGTTGGACAATGGTTTCTGGTGTTGGCGGTTCACCAAATGCGTCCCGCAATACAGCTCGTTCGTTTGCATATCGAGCACATTCGAAGAAGACGTGTTCCACGTTCTGTGAGGACAGGACGGAATCGAGTTTCGCTTGAAAACATTTCCCGGAATCCAACGTGACCAGTCAAGAACTGTGTAAGATAATAGTTCAGTTCGCCGTGTTTTCGATTTACCCAACTTTCTATCCGTGGGATTAGCCGGCATGTCCATCTCCCTTTTTGGGACTCGTTCCATTGTTGTTGCCACGCTTCAATCCTGCGGCTTCTTACGAATTTCTTCGCATGATTTGTGTTTGGCCCGCCTTGAGCGCGATTGTCATAGAGCCGTCTAGCTTCCTAAGCTAGGATATCGATTGGTACCATAGAGGATAGTACCAATGTCACGTCGTGGGATACCGTTCGAAATGCACTGCTAACTCGCAGTGCTCAGAGTCTGTACACAGATTTGATTTCCTTCATGCGTGTCGTTTTGTTCGCAACGTCAGACCATATTTTGTGCCCCATATAGCTGTATGGAACAACTCTCGCAAGCAGCAATCGTTTGCCTTGTTTCGGGCCGCCGATATTCGACATGAGTCTTGAAAGAGCGCCTATCGCTTTTGACGACATCTCGCAAGCCTATGCGAGGTGATGCTTGAAATTTAGCCGAGCGTCAATCATCACTCCCAGGTATTTTAAAAATGGACTGGAAATAATGGCGTGCTCTCCGACTTTTATCGTCATGGTCTCTAGCACTTTTCTACTCGTAATGAGACCGGGCTCCGTTTTGTGATCCGCGAGGTCTAAGCTCACATCGCGTAGCAGTTCTTTATCAGTGCTATTTTTCTTCAAGCCGTTTCGCCACGACTTCAACAGCAATATCGTCCGAAAAACCTACGATGGATACTTCCCTGAGGACTGGGAGTCGTAATACGTCGTCATACATCACGTTCCAGAGTAGGGGACCTAACACTGATCCTTGGGGTACGCCCCCCTGTAATTTTATCAAATTTCGTCCCGTCGTTTGAGTCGTAAAGGAGCAACCTATCGGTAAAGTAGCTGATTATTCTCAATATGTAATTCAGTACATTTAGTCTTTCGAGGTGATGTAAAATACGCGACCACTTCGCCGAGTTAAAAGCATTTTTCACTTCACGTGTAACCACGGCGCAGTACTTTTTACTGCCTCCTTTCCATCGTCTTCCTTCTGTAGCCGATTTGGCTTTGTCTATTACGACTTTAATCGCGTCGATTGCCGATCGGCCCTTTCGAAAGCCATACTGATATTCCGCGAGTCCATCATTGGCTTCAATGATAGGCTGCAGTCACTCGGAAACCCACCTGTGAATAAGTTTTCGGTGTTAACTTTAAGCTTCTCAAGGGTGACCAGATGGCAATGGAGGTTTTTCGAATTCTTATGTTTCAGCGGGTGTCAAAGTTGCAAATGCTAGGTTAGGTTAGGTAGGGGGGCTGCTAGTGCATTCACCAGCGCACTAAGACCACATTGGTACATTGTGATACCCAGACTACTAATATTGATTGACTACTCCAGTGATAGTGCAGTTAATTTGATCCCAACTTTGCTTTCACTGTCAATGTTCTTAATACTTACCTGCTGACCCTATGCGGGTACTCTAAGCTAATCTAATCTATGTTAAAAATGTGCCTTTCAGCTTAATCTGCGTTTTTTTTTAGTCTTTAATGACAATCTCTTATTTCTTTATTCATTTGCGAAGAAAACTTATAAAAAACTTGGCTAAACTTTATACTAACTTATCGTAACATAAAACTTAATACTATCTTAACTATGTAACAGTTCTTAACAGTACGGACACGTGCACCAAGTTTCAAGTTTCAAGTTTATTTAAATAAAAGGTATGCACATTAAGATTTACATCTTTTTTAGTACTTAGTATTTACAATTCAGAATTTGTACAGATTTTTCTTAAAAACTATAGGATTTGGGGGATGATTTTATGGGAGTGTGGAAAAATAGGGGATGATTGCACTTTTAAAATCTTTGTGATTCGATATCGATTTAATATTAGAAGGTAGAGAGTTCCATAGTCTAGCGGTATGAATGAAGAATAAACGCGGTGAATTTAAAAAGTTATTAGATTAATTGACCTATTTGAACTAGTAAAATTATGGCTGTTGAACAAAAAATCCGGAGGAAAATACAGTTCCTGGCGTTAATGTACTCTTGGAGACTGCTCCCCAGTAAGTCCTTGGCATAAGCAGAGGTATGCTCATATCTGCGAATGCCATTAATATATCGATGAAAAACTTGTAACTGCCCTTATGCCTCTCATAAGATACGGTGATACGGTGAATTAATATATTGTCATCCTGACTCGCTCTCCATACCCAAGTTACAGGTGGTTTTTAATGATGTATGGGTATGGAGAGCGAGTCAGGATGACAATATATTAATTAACCGCACCTTATGAGAGGCAGTATAAGGGCAGTTACAAGTTTTTTGGGTGTGTCTTGACGAGTGTAATAAGCACTCGGCCATAGTTTACGGAGGCAAACATAGATGCGACCAACAATCATGTTGATATGATCATATCCAGACAGATCTTTGCTTATCACATATCCAAGACTCGTTGTTTTCTCAACGGTTTTAATTTCATAGGAACCAAGATAGAATTCGGGGATATGGTCTAGATCAATCTTCACTTTGGAAATAGGTACTAGCAGTGACTTAATTGGATTAAGTTGTAGTCCGTTTACACTTGACCAATCGAAAATATATTTTAAGTCGTTGTTCATAAGAGTCGCGAGTTCATCAAGATTTGGGAAAGGTTTGGCCAGACGCAATTGAACATCATCAGAATACAAGTGTACTGAGCAATGCCTACACACGGAAGGTAAATCATTGATGAACATGCAGAAGAGAATCGGACCAAGTATTGAACCCTGCGGAACACCTTGTTCTACTTCCAAAAGACAGGAATGACTTTGACCCATTACTACTTTTTGTGATCTCCCTGAGAGAAAACTCCTCACTAATCTAACCGCTCTATCCGTGAAACCAAAGTTATTCTGAAGCTTCCAGCACAAAATATTATGGCACCAGGCGTATATAATTTATACGCCGTGATGCACATTTTTTTTGTTTTTGTTTCATATATATATTTTTTAGGATTTATCTATTTTGTTTTTTTTTTTTTTAAAAAGCTGTCCACTTTGGTCAACTATCTGATCCTGTGTGAAAAACTAGCGGTGGCGGAGGCTAGTTTTGGTGTAGTCATCCGTAAAATTGCCGTTCTTTGGCAGACTGTTTCCTATCTCGAGCGAGGATGGCTCTACTGAACCGAAGGAGATCCTCGTGGGTGCGAACGACATCCGGTTCGCATTGGAATCGCCTGTTCACTGTTCGGCGTACGACATGGAAGATGATAGGACATCCTTGTGGATCCTGTATAAGGCCAATTGTGTCCAGATAGAGGAATGCTTCGGGAGGAATAAAGCCGTACATACTATTGGGGTAGTAAGCCCCAAAGATCAGACTATTGGAAGAGGTCATAGCTCATGCCGTGTGGCTTCTGATCAGCTTACTAATTAAATTATCTACGCTGTTCACGTTTGCCTCTTTGGCCTCCAGGACCTCGTTAGGATAGTACATCTTGTACTCAGACTCGGGTGTGCGATACAAACGGAGACAGCTCCTAAGACACTGCCTCTCGAACACCCTCATCTTTTCCATCTGGGAAGGACTCACGTTGAACCACAATGGACAACCACGTTGCATCAATGGACATTTTTCAATATTTTTGAATGCCGATTGGTTGCTCTCTGTATTAGGATTGTGGCTGATTGCTTGTCAAAAACCGTACACCATAATTGGCCTTAGGTTAGGTTAGGTTGAAGTGGCTGACTGCCGCGCATACGGACAGCAGACACACTTAGGCCATACATAGGTCCATTGTGTTAAAATGGTGGAATAGTTTCTACGAAAACCAGCTTGAGATTCCTTTGAAATGTTTCTATTTTCCACTCACTTCGTGATTCTATTGACCACCAACCTGGCAAACCACTTAGCAGATGTGCTTAAGAAAGATAATCCTCTATAGTTTGCCGGATCATCATAGTCACCTTTCTTGTGAAGAGGAAAAATTATAGCTTTCTGAAAAGACTCGGGCACATAAACCAGTTGCAAATATTCGACTGAATTCGACTGTAAGCAAGCATCTGGTTTGTGGTACTCAAAAGGAATACGGTCGACTCCTGGCGCTTTATTTTCCTTCGAGTTCTCGATGGCAACTTTTAGTTCTCAGGTTGTCAATGGCAAGTCTAGGAATTCATCCACAAAAGAAAGCTTTGATAAAGGCCGATAGTTTTCAACTTTTTGTCTCAAACCACTGTAAATATTGGCGTAATACCAAGTGGACCGACTTTAAAGGATCTACCTCGTGAGCTAGCTAGCAATATCGTCACGACCAAAACTCATTCAGTAAAGCCCAGCTTTTAGATCAAATTCCTTCCATTGTAGCATAAAGAGCTGGAGACAACCAGCATGGTAAGGCCTCCCCCTTTTACAGATCACTTCGCGTACGAAACAAAACTCCAATCAATCCATGAGATGAACTCACCTCTCCAAGGTAAGTACTAAAAAAATTACAAAATTCCTTTTTAAACGTTTATCCTAAAATTTAAGTAGACAGTATAAAATCAAACAAAATGGCGACCGTTTATCACACAAAATGCAACAACCATCGAAAAACGTTCACCCCGTGGTCTGAACGTGTTCATACCCAAAGCAGCCGAGGGAAAACTCTTCTCCCCCTCGTCCACCCATCACAAGTCGAGGTTTTATGTTTTTCAATTTAAACTTTTTGGTTTATTTTCCATTTGACTTTAAGACGTTTCTCTCACTCTCTCTCCCCTAATTTTGTGCTCTTTTAATTTTCCTTTCGAATCTAGAAAAGTCCTAAATACTTTTTTTTTCGTGCAGATATTTATTTATTCATTTTTTTTTGTTCACTCGCAAATCCTTTCGAAGGAGGAATTATGAAAAGGAAGACTCAAGAAACAACTCGTATATCAGAAAACGACAGACAATATAGACAAACTCCAAACCATTTAAGGAACTCTTAAAGAATCTTTTTTCGTTTTTCTCTCTTTTTTAACTTTACTTACTTACTTACTTACCTTTTTTTTGTCAAGGTTCGGTTTATTTTTTGTTCTTTTTTGACAACAATTTCCATTCCATACTTTTATAATTTTCCCATGTTTTACAAATTGAAGACACAACTCTTGTCGGCGAAGAAGAAGAAGAAGAAAATGTACACGAACCCACATAAAAGTTTTCCGGGCCAGTTCTTTTTTTTTTTTCTTGCGCCTCGCTTTGTTTGCCTCTCACTCGCTCTCGCTGGGCCGGAATAAGATTATTTCTGTCAATTTTGAGCGTAGCCGAGGGAGTGAGGGGAGAGGCGAGGAAAAGTTTTTAAACTCATTTCAAGGAGTACACACTTGAGGGTGCCAAAAAAGAAGGCCGCACTGAAGAGCTTAAGACATCGTTCCGTGATCCGAAAGGTTTGCATTAGCATGTGTTTTGGGTGACTCGGTTTGTCCCGACCCCGCCCGTCCGTCTGTCCGTCGCCCATGAGGTGAATGAATGTAAAAGTTTCTGTCCCTTCGCAGAGCCGTCGAAAGGGGTGAGCCGACCGAGCAACAGCCTTGCAATGTAATTCCGAATTCCCACAGCTAATAATCCTTTTAATTTTCAACGGTCGCGATTAGCATACTTTTTTCTGTGTGTTCGTCCTTGTCTTCGCCGGTTCCCTCGGTGATTTGATGCCTCTTGATTTGGGGATAATAAGTGGAGTTGCGGGTGGGAGTTGGAAATGTGTTCTTTTCGTAGTTAAATGGTTTTTCGGTTAAGGACCCGGAGGGGAGGGAATGTTTGGAAAATGCTTCTCCTTAAATTTGATGACGGTTCCGCTTTCGGCTGTTCGGTTCGAATTAGGATGCTCCCAGATGAATAGTTTGGTTTCGGGGTTTTTTTCTTCGGTTTGTCGCAGTTGGGCTTACCTATTCCGGGGGGGCACTTTAGATGCAGCCAATGGAGCAATTTCGAGGCTACAAATGTGCTTTGTGGTGCTATTCACTTTGATCACTTCATTCAGGGTTTTCTTTCCGTTCTTCTGTGTGTTTTAAAGGGTTTTCTTCTTATTTTTCCACTTAGTTCTTCACTTTGGCAATTTGTACAAATTCTCTCATTTAAACTCTCGTTGTTCTTACCCAATTCAACGAGCCGTGGATGGTTTGGCCTTGCCTTCCATCGTTAACACGTTTTTGAAGCACTGCCTCCTAACTTGATGTCCACGTTACGCTGCATCCGCTATGAGACAACTTGAGCTTTGGCCTTTTTCTCTTCAAACCCCAAACTACGAGTCCCTAAATTTTGAGGAAAGAGTCGATGTGGTCATATGCTTTGGGTGGTTTTGTAGGTCTCATCCACATCTTTGAACCGCTCGTTCAACTCTCGGTTTTCCTCTCCTATTTGAGTCTTCTCACACACGGTCCAAATATCCGACGTAAGATGTTTCTTCCGGAGACAGCACCCTTCAACTGTTGAATAGTTGACTGGTTTTCACAAGACTGACAGGATTCTATGGAGAATCTTGAGCAATGGCAAAACCTAAGATTATGGCTCACGATTTTGGTCCTTCGAGCCAGAACTTACTTGGTCATACTTAAGCTGCAGCAGGCTTTCAAGGACGTCGCACTTTGATTAAGTTGTCGTTTTTGAAATTTACTTTTGCCCCGAGATAGATATACCCCTTCGTTCTCAGCCCTTTCCACCAAAAGTCCTTGAGTGTGGGGATATCGGGCTTATAGCAGTGCAAGGCTTCCGTGAGATCTTCGACTGCATGTAGTCTATTAAGGGACCGGACCTACCACTTGAAGAACCGGAAATAGTTCCGGAATATCTCACGGAAGTCCGTTTAATTGGGTCGTAAACAGTCAGTCCGTCCAAACAATGTTGTGTCACGCCGTGAGGAAGATAACCTCACGCACATCTTCCAACTCGGAGGCCAGACTCGTTCGTTTTGCGTACGAATGCATCCGAAAGACTAGACTACTTTCTTTGACTCTTGGAAGCATCCGTGTAAGCCCCCGTTTACTCTAAGAGAATGGGGCTCGTCCGTCCCTGACTCTGGTCCCGACTTGACTTTGGACGAAATCTTTCTAAGCTCCTAATATGTAGGATCAATCTCAACCATCGATAAAGAGATGAGCCCTGGTACAGACCAAACACCCGTCTCTCCCATTTACGGCAACCACCGACGTCTCACCGGGGTTTGATAGATCTTCGGTCGAAGATACTGTGCCTTGTTACGTTGAGAGTATGAATTCAGAGGCTTGGTGTAGATGTCGCTTTGAAATCAAATTCACTTTCTCCAACTCACCTAGTGGCGATTGTGGAGATGTGCGTGTATTCCATGTGGAAAGGACTGGGTCGGCAGCAAACGCTATTTCGTATTGTGAATCTCGAGTTAAAAATGCTCAACTAATTTTGGAGGGATGTTGCTACGATTGGAAAGCCTGTGGTGTGGCCCAGTACATCCACCGATTCATAGACGATCTGTCGGTACAGACCACTTTTTACCAATTCGCGGGACAATCGGATACATTTTGTTTCCCAGGAACTCATCCACTGAATGGAAGTTTTCTTGTGAAGTATGACGGAAATGACAAAGAGTGCTGTTTTGAAGCAGGATGCGTCAAACTGGCGTTTCCAGTTTCACTCCATCGCCAAAATGACTTCCTCCAGCGCCCGTTTCAAGACTAAGGGCCTTCCATTAAGCACCTCCTGAAAGTCACTCACTCCATGTGCTCAAAATGTCCACCTCATGGGAAATGCTCTGGATCTGACTCCTTCGATGATGTTGAAGTTCCTTCCTCGGAGTCAGCGAATGGTATGCCTTCACAGATCTATGGTGGCATTCAAACTTGTAGTTGAACTCCTTCCAGGACAATTTGAAAGTTCCTCGCGCAGCAGTGTACTTGTAACTAGCAACAGAGTACCCCAAGAGGAACTAGGCTTCTTGAATTCCGGGTGTCTCAAGCCAAGCAGTTGCTTTCCCACTATAAGCCCCCATTCCATGCCGCTTCACTCCATCAACATCCTATGCAGAGGCAACGACAGCTGTCGTCTTACTCTGGATGTGGTCTTAATCTGAATAGTTGAAATTCGCTCAAATCTTTCAAATGTGTGCCTGCGAATTAGCAGCTCTGTGAGGCAAATATCTTGTTTCTGCTATTTTGCCTTGTCTACATCGAGGTGACGGAATCCTGATTGACAGCTTTATGACGTTCCCAATCTCTTTCGATTTTCGGTACTGGCCTCGTCGAATTTTTTACAGCTTCTGAAAGACTCACTTTTTAGCAAGGATCAAAGCAGTCGATTATCCACAACCCGACAGCCGTGTTCTAACCCGGGAAATTGATTAGAGTCTACGTTTATTCCACGGAATGTTCAAACAAAAAGAAACCCGATTTGGACGTCGATCTCAATGTTATCAGTCTGGTTGACGTCTGATTGATCATGTAGGCCAAGGACAGTTCTAGAAGGTAGAGGTTGCATTCTTCCCCTGTGGTGCTGTAGGGAATTTGGAAATAAGCACTTTTGTTAAACGTTAAACTCATATTCTGAGTCAGTTATTTAAGTTTGCTCAACGCCCTTTTCCTTTTTTTCCCGACAAGTCATTTAGGTTATTCTTGAGAAGAAATGTAGTGTCTAAGAACAAATGTAGTTATAGCCGACGAATGGGTCCCATTGTGTCATTACAAGCTCACAGCCGTCACCGTTCTGCCGACTCTTGAGTCGAGTACATGTTTACACCGAAAATTAAAAGAGACCAGAAAACGTCTCCCTGCTGAAGACCAATGATCGCGATGACAAGCTCAGATCTGTTACCGACAGTTACCCAAATCTGGCGTATAATCAGTCAGAAAAGTCACCCGAAGCTGGCGGATAATCTCTTCAGAGTCTCCTAAGGCGAGTCCACAGAGCAACTGTGGATGTGAACGACATATCGACTCTCCAGATCGTCTACTGTGGCTGCTGGTATATCAAGCATCAATTATTCGCCATGTGCGCAATTAACTCAAAACCAAGCGTGACTTCCGGCTTTTGACGAAATTTATTAGCTTTATTTGCTCGGGTTGTGGGTCTGTGCCTTGACTCCAATGCCCTTGAACCTACCTCTCTAGGTTCGATTCCCGATAAGACAAACAAAATTTCCTCGACCAACAATGCTCGAAGTCTATATAGAAAAAGGCACTTTAAAGAAGCTTTTACTCTTGAGAGAACAGTACCACGGCTAGGCCCCGGGCCTCCTAATAACCGAGGCGCACCTGGGCCTAGCTTCTCAGCAACCACTCGTGTTGTGCGTGCTATTGCTCTTTCACGAGTGGAAGGGACCTACAGTTTAATGCCGACTCCGAACGGCGAAGTTGAGAAGCTTTTTCTAAGCAGGAATACTCTTTGAACAATGTCAGTGACTCGCAAGAGGTGGAGCCGTAAATTATCAAAATCGGATATCGAACCTGGCACTCTCTGCGTAGGAGTCGACGGACTTACCCTCTACGCCACGGTGACCCGGCCCTCCTCGGAATCGGAAAATTCACGATTGCGAAATCTGCTCACAGTCGGTGGTCGGTTTTGGATTGCGAACAAGTAGCGTACATACACAGTACCCTTGCGAGTGAGTTTGAGTCATTGGGCACCTCTTGTCTTCACTACTTCAGTGAATTTTGTAAAGGGTTCCTTCGTTCGTAGGTTTGGAAGGGCTGTAGAATTTGAAGAAATTGAAGAAATAAGGCACAGACCAGAGGCTTGGCTTGTAATAGGCCAGCTTTCGTTCGATACCGAAATAGTTTGTCCAGGTTTTGTATTTCCTCTAGTAATATTTCTTATCCTTTGTAAATTTTGAGGATTGAATGTGCATGTTTTGGACGTAAGCCGATTCAACTCGTCTTGCGGAAGCCTTCCAATTGGAAGGATTCCATGGATTCCATGGATTGAATGCGCATGTTTTGGATGTAAGCTCATTCAACTCGTCTTGCGGAATCCTTCCAATTGGAAGGATTCCATGGATTCCATAGATTGAATGCGCATGTTTTGGATGTAAGCCCCGGAAACCTTCGAGTTTCATGTACTACGTCTTCTTTGTTGTTTCCCGCATTGCCCTTGAACTGCAACTCCCCCAATGTGCTGTTGAATGTGACATAGGTTGTTGTACATTTTCTTCTTCCCCGATATCCTTGTCATCCATCAAAACACCCATCTTCAGTTAAACCGACTTACCCCGTTTTATTTGATTTAAAAATGTAAACTGTTTGTAAATTTTGTTTTGTTTTTAATTTAATTGAACATTTTTAAGAAACATCTTATATATGTATACTATGTTTTTGTGTGTGTCTCTTCTTCTCACCCACGTGTCTTCTTCCGAATTCTAGAGTGTACCAGTACTTCGTACATTTGGCAACCACCAAGTAGCGTAGCGGGAGCTTGTACCTCTACCACCTTCACTACAACCACCACTACCACCATCACCATCACCACAACCACCAATAATCACCACAGCCAATTCCACCAACAACACCACCACAATAAGCACCACCACCACCACCACCACCAGTAACACAAATAACAATAAATCACCACAACCACCACCATTGCCACTGAAAAATAGCCATAAGCAGAATATGTTAAGTAAACTGTCAGCAAGCGATACGAATCCTTCACACCAGCAGCACACCCAGCAACAACAGCAACACTATCCACCATCACACTATGCCACACACCATCACTATCATCCCCATCACAAGTTCAACTCACTCGACCGACACGCCGGCACACTAATCAACGATCTCG
Source organism: Eristalis intricaria (assembly GCA_964034865.1). Lineage (NCBI taxonomy): Eukaryota > Metazoa > Arthropoda > Insecta > Diptera > Syrphidae > Eristalis > Eristalis intricaria. The sequence goes on along the minus strand of OZ035873.1, from coordinate 23,552,526 downwards.
ATTCGAGCGATTACAAACAGCTGAGCGCACACTACCTTAAGACGATCGACAGTATCGATCACTACAGTGTTGCCAATCTGCACTATCGCAGTCAGTCAAAGAATCAAATATATCAGACATCGAATGGCGGCAATGATTCGCATCAATATCATTCGAATTCGAATTTGAGTCACTATCAGGTGGGCGTCGGCGTCGCCAATCACTATCAGACGGGCAATCATCATTCGGGTGGTAAACAGCATCACAGTTTGAAGCATAGTAAGAATAAGTCAAAGGGTAAGAATGGCCTGAAGGCCAGCAAGTCAGGCAAGGCGACTAGCGATGAGGTACAAAAGCAGCAACACGAACGGCACATTCGCAAGCATAGCAATACGACGAACTCGACCACTGCGAGTCACTACAGTTCGAGCGATAGTATGCAATTTGATAATAACTACTATTAAGGAACCGTTAGAGTTAGACAGTGAAACGCAATTAAAGCCCCAAGCAGGCAGCAAAGATAGATGATTCTTTCTTTCCTGTTTTTTTTTTTGTTTTCTCGTCACTACTGTATTTATAAATGTGTAGCATATGAACTTTTTAGATTGACTCTAGAGAATGCTTTTAGTGCACACAAAACATTAAGCCACCACCTAACGACTGGTGAAACTTGCAAGATGTGGGTAAGGATGGGAATTTCAGAATAGGACCTAGATTTCGACTCAAATTTTGAAGAGCCTGTATCAAACTGTCAAGGGAATATTTCTGTGTGAAGTAAACAGAAGTCTTCTTATCTTACCGCCTTTTATGTTAGAATGACAAAGAACGTAGTTTGTGTTCGTTTGTTTTCGAGTTGAGTATAACGCTCATATCGGGCACCTACAGACAACTTACAACTGTGTACATCTGTCAAAACGTCAATAGGTTTCTCTGTAGCTTCGACACTGTAGGCCAATAGTTTGAGTCCCACTTAGCATAGCATGAATCCTTAGCTGTCTACTTGAATGTATTGCCTGGTAGTTATGGCAAAATTATTATTAAATGTGTACAAAGTGGGCTTTGCCTTAAAAACAGTTTTTGGTTTTTTAAACAGTGGTTAGGTTTTCCGCCGTTATCTTATGGTGGATGATTTAAGCTACATAAGATTTGTCATTGTATAAAACCCTGTTTTTAACAAAAAAAATATGGTTTTTTCTGGCCAAAATTTGAGTAATCAACTAAACTTGGAAATAGTTCCTGAAATGCGAATTGAAAAACGTTCTGCGATAGTAACACTTCATTCCGAGAGATGTCCTATTCCGCGTCCTATGTACCATTGAACGAAACTCTCAGAGCGGAAGTTTTAAGGCTAAACTCATGTCTCTCCAGAGCTGTAACAATATCTGAGGATCGACTAATACAAACTACAACTAAACGAAGTAGGCGAAAAACACCACCAGAAATACACGCCGGAATAATTAAATTGAGGAATAGGCCACTATCATTGACAGCGGTAAAATAACGATTAAGATATGCTTTAATGTTTGGCAGAATCGGAAAACCGCTTACGATATCCAAATAAGCAGAAACGGCTAGAATGTGGATATGGTTATGGAGTGATGGATCAAAGTTGGAAGTATTTGGCTAGAACTTGAATTTTGTATAAATGTCTTGAGTGGACTCACACATTTGAGCTACACTGTATACATCTGTTTTATAGCCACAGTAAGAACTGTTGCTCAGATATACCAGCAAATTAAATTCTTCCCTAAAATTAACTCACCCACAATCCATGTCTCAGTCAGGATATCCTCGTCCTAAGCATGGTTTTGTACGTACAGTTAAATTCAAAAACTCGGTTTTGTAGTTTCCACTTCAATACAATCCACTAGCATTTAACACCAATGTCCACCATTAATTATACGTCATTTCTTGCATAATGCAGGCGAAAGCAAGATCGTTGCGCATTTGACAGAATTTTGGCATCAAGCTCTCTTGTCGAAAATGCGTACCTGTGGTGTCGATGAATCTCTTTTTCTATGGATTAGAAATTACCTTTCGAACCGTTCAATTCAAGTTATTTTGGATGGGTTCAAGTATGATATCCACCAAATAAATGCTGGTGTTCCCCAAGGCTCAGTTCTGTCTCCGACACTCTTTCTCATTTTTATAAATGATCTCGTGTCTGCTACTTCTAATCCAATCCATTCCTTCGCTGATGACAGCACCCTCAGCTTTTCATATTCGTTCCAAGACTCACGACCGTGGAATTGGAACGGCAGCGTACATTGAATTCCGATCTTGACAGCATAATTAACTGGAGAAAAACAATATAGTGGGATTCAATGCTTCAAAAACTCAATGCTGTCTGCTGTCACTCAAGCGAACCCTTGACAATCAGCCATTATCCATGAATGGCGCTTGTGTCGAAGAAACCGGAAAACTTACCATCCTTGGTATGTGTATCAACACAACACTTAGTTGGAGCGATCACATATTTGAGGTCGCCAAAAATGCTGCGAAATGTTTATAATAATAATAATAATAATATGCGTGGCGCGACAGTCCGACGCTGACCTGCGTGCTATTGTTCTTGCACGAGTGGAGGGACCTACAGTTTAATGCCGACTCCGAACGGCGAAGTTGAGTAGCTTTTTCTAGATAGGAATGCTCTTTGAGCATTGTCAGTGATTCGAAAGAGGCTGAGCCGTAAATTATCAAAGGTGGGAAATTCGGGTATCGAACCTGGCACCCTCTGCGAAGGAGTATACGCACTTATCCACTACGCCACGGCGACCCGACGAAATGTTTAGGTTTCCTTAATCGATGCAAGAAATATTTCACCCCTTCTGATTTGGCTTTAATTTATATTGCGTACATCCGTCCCAAGCTTGAGAACAACGCTCATATCTGGTCTGGTGCCCCCAAGACCACCCTGTACCTACTTGGTAGAATCCAAAAGCGACCGATAAAACTTATAGGAGCCAATAATATCGCAGAGTCATTAGACTCGCTCGCACATTGACGTACCGTCTCTTCTTTGTCCGTCGACATTTTAACAAACGATGCTCAAGTGAGGTAGCCAACTGCATTCGTCCTTTCCATGAATTCACACGCAATACCCGTCTAGCCAGGAATGGCCACCAGCGTACCCTTAAGCCTACTCAGACGGACAGTTAAATTCAGAGACTCGTTCTTCAGCCGCTCTGCACGAATATGGAATGCTCTTCCCAGCCTAATATTTCCCACAGACTACAACCTGCAGATATTTAACACCAATGGGCACAGGTACCTCCTCTCCGTTTCTCCCTCTATACCTTCGGCCCGTGCGGTGTCTTGAGCTCGGACCAATAAGGGTATTAGCAATTCCTTGAGCACGCGCAAATTATTAAAAAAAATGTCTCCGTCTATACTTTTTTCTTGGGCTAATTATTACCACTGTCAGCATGTCTGTGTCAAGATGCCAAGTTCTACAACTCCAACAACTTTTCCGATAGCAAGGTATACTGACTTTGGAATCTTGAAATGTTAGTGTTCACCGATAGTGGCCACTCAGACCTCTTGCTTCCAACAATGTGATGTCACCGAACCGGTAATTCGGGTCACCAATAACTCGTTTCCTTACTCCGCAGGGAAGGAATATTGGAGTGGACGCATTTTGCTTAAGTTACTTATTGAAGTATATAGGTATGATTATTTGCAGAGCGCCTGTTCGATGCACCCTACAGTTTAGTGGAGTGGTGTCCCAAGTCTGTTGAGATCTCTTCATGATTATGAGAGGAGTAATTCTGAGCTTTTTTGTTGAGTTTGGCGTCAAAGCCATGTTAGAGATTTTCAACGCAGTTTTTATTCTCATTCCCTCTTACTGTCTTAAGCCTTCGGTAAACACCGAAGGAATGTGATCTAGAATACAAGCTACAGAGATGCGCTTTCATCGAGCTGTTGTGGTCGCTCGCCGTGTGGCCTGGATCCTTTAGTGGATCATGCAGGATACTGAAGAGATAATGGGTATTCTCGCAGGTTTTCCAATTTGGTCAAGGAATTCAATGAAGCACTGAGACCAGGTATGAACCCGTATTACAATGATCAGGGTTTCTTTTCCCTTTTTCGACTAAAGACACGCACTCGAAAATAATGGATTTCCCTAAAATATCATCAAGACTTCCGAATTTACTACAGTCCATCACGCTGTTCAACCGTTGATAGCCGCCCAGTCTTCATAAGTTGCAATCACATTAGTTAAATTTTCTAAGCCATTCATGCCTTCCATTCTGAAGAAACACTTTTCTTCCGGGGGAACCTTACCTTTGGTGTGCTGCCCAGTACTCAGTTTGGTGAGAAAGGATTTCCTCAAGCGGTTCGACTTGTGCGTTTTCTGCCAGTGACTCGGAATACTTCCTGAAATACCAGCTTGGACAAGTCATGCGAATCTCCACCGACTTGAAGATAATTCGAGAGTGTTGGAACCCGAGAACAGTGATCACTGCCTTATATGCTGGCGTGGCGCACGATAAGCTGCCGAAGGAGTTCGAAACTTGTACCGTCTTCCTTCCTTTCGGGTCATATTGTGCATTTTCCTCATCTTTTGGAATCTTTAGAGTAGTCGAGTGGATGTCCCACTAGCCATATAACGCTCGCCAGGTTTCAAATGCCAGCAAATGATGCACATATCCACATCTTTGGTATGTTCTTCAAGAGTCAAACGCTTCATCTTGTCACCGAATGCTTGCACATTCTACTTGAATTTCATACAACTGCCGAACAGACTAGGACCTCATCAGAGTAGTCCCTTTAGCAAGTCATGAGCTCCCCCACTCTGGCGTATACGTAACCTCATCGAAAATAAAAGCATCGTTTCCATAACCCTCAGCCCACGTCTGCAGATCCATTAACCGAGAGACAAGCACTCGAAATGACATCGGCAAATGGGATTCCCATTCTCTCTCTCTCTCTCTCTCTGCAGAGACGATGCCAGGAAATCTTAAATTTATTTAAGGACACCCCCTCCCCTGCGCCCATCATCCTTTCATCGCCAGGAATGATATGTCACGGCATTTATCTCCGAAATTCACCCTCAAAACGTTTATCCATCTGAAGAATATGTATCTCTCCCAGCCAACAAATAGACAAATGGAAAGAAAAAAAAAACCCAAGAACAAAATGCCGCCCCACGCGTAGAACTCAAAGTGCTCCTCGTAGACATCCCATCCAGGCCGCCAGCAGACTTCTAGCCAGCATCCTTGCGAATTTAATTGCTCACGTACGATCATAAAAACGCTTGTACAAAGTTGTTGAACTTAAGCACTACTTAAGTGGATCACAACCAGAAGCAATAAACTTCAAATGCTAAGAATGGTTCCATTAAAATTCTAAATGTGTGAGTATGTGCCCGCCGAATGTCGTCGTTGTGGTGGCTGGTTGTCCTCCCGATGGTGGGTGCACACTATTCGCCCACAGGGAATGAAATGTTTAAACGACTACTTACTCGCTTCTAATCACTGCTCCTTCCAGTGGGCGCTTAATTTACAAGTATTCCCTCGGGACATCATCACACAATTTCATTAATGACAACGACAGCGACATTCAAAGGGAAATTTTTATTGGATTTCAGGCGAGGATATCGATTTTTGGTGTTTTTCTTTTTCGCACGTGTGTCTCTACGGGTCTGTGTCAATGTGTGTGTGTAAGAGAGATCGTTCGAGAGGACTCATTATTGATTGAAGAGAAATTGGCGTGATGGATGTACTTATTTGTCGGAGTCTTGGAGTGCTCAAGCACCTCCACCATCGACGGGGGACTGAGGTGAATGCGGGACGAATTCAATGATTGTGACGCGGGAAGTCCTTGTGTTGGTTAATTTCGAAACGAATTGATATCGATGCTTGACTGGGGGATAAAACTGATTCAATTCAATCACACTGACAGCAGAATCAATCTCAGTTGAGGATCATCGATGCCTGGGGACGTTTTCTGTTAAAACACATCTCTGCGTGTCTCTGTCAGCGATTGCTGCTGAGGGGATCCTTACTTTTAACACGTTAAAGCCATTAATGAATACATTTGAAGGATTGTATTCTGATACACTCTCCTTTTCTCTTTGAAGTCTGTCTTTTTTTCTCTGTCTTTGAATGGCGCCACAGTTGGGCATGGGTCAGGGCTCTTCAAAAATCAGTAGTCTTGAGCGTGATAGTCCCTACGAGAAAAGAAATCCCTAAATTTTTAGGACGACTCCAAAAAGTCAAGCTTGAAAAGGTTAAGCTTAAGGATTAGAGACCACAGTCGAGTTAAGTATACTCAATCTTATTGCAGAGCCAAACGTGGAGTTGGCAGACCCATCGCCAGATTTCATGGAGGATTTTTCTGCCATAGGCAAGAGTGGACGAAACTAAACGAAATATGACTTTCAACAGCAACAGTCATAGAGGACCGTTGATTTCTCTTGCAAATTTAAAAGTGTATGAAACTCAACGAAACTTAACGAAATATGTCTTTCGACAGCAACAGTCATAGAGAATGATTGATTTCTCTCGCAAAGCCAAGTGAACGAAACTCAACGAAACTTAACGAAATATGACTTTCAACAGCAACAGTTATAGAGGACGATTGATTTCTCTTGCAAATTCAAAAGTGAACGAAACTCAACGATACTTAACGAAATATGTCTTTCAACAGCAACAGTCATAGAGGACGATTGATTTCTCTTGCAAATTCAAAAGTGAACGAAACTCAACGAAGCTTAACGAAATATGTCTTTCGACAGCAACAGTCATAGAGAATGATTGATTTCTCTCGCAAAGCCAAGTGAACGAAACTCAACGAAACTTAACGAAATATGACTTTCAACAGCAACAGTCATAGAGGACGATTGATTTCTCTCGCAAAGCCAAAATTGAACGAAACTTAACGAAATATGACTTTCAACAGCAACAGTCATAGAGGATGATTGATTTCTCTCGCAAAGCCAAAATTGAACGAAACTCAACGAAACTTAACGAAATATGACTTTCAACAGCAACAGTCATAGAGAATGATTGATTTCTCTCGCAAAGCCAAGTGAACGAAACTCAACGAAACTTAACGAAATATGACTTTCAACAGCAACAGTCATAGAGGATGATTGATTTCTCTCGCAAAGCCAAAATTGAACGAGACTCAACGAAACTTAACGAAATATGACTTTCAACAGCAACAGTCATAGAGGATGATAGATTTCTCTCGCAAAGCCAAAATTGAACGAAACTCAACGAAACTTAACGAAATATGACTTTCAACAGCAACAGTCATAGAGGATGATAGATTTCTCTCGCAAAGCCAAAAGTGAACGAAACTCAACGAAACTTAACGAAATATGTCTTTCAACAGCAACAGTCATAGAGGATGATTGATTTCTCTCTCGAAGCCAAAATTGAACGAAACTCAACGAAACTTAACGAAATATGTCTTTCAACAGCAACAGTCATAGAGGACGATTGATTTCTCTCGCAAAGCCAAGTGAACGAAACTCAACGAAGCTGACCTAAATGGTTCATATGGTCACGGTGTATATTTTCTGTGTATTGTTGCGTATTTGCGGATTCAGAGACACTCGAAGAAGCGATGGCAGAGAAAATAGTGAATTTTAAAGAAACATCGCAAGTCACAAAAATGTAGCACACCTTTATTTTATAACCTTCAAAAACGAATACAATCATAAGGGCTTGTCTACAAAGACAGATTCTAATGTCAAATGCAGCTGCTGTCAAAGCCTCAGTTTGGGCGCGTTCGTAAATGCGTTACAGTATTCCCTCTCACTTCACCTCTTCTTTGACTGGGCAGGCATAGTCGAGTGAAAATGGCTGGCTGGTTTTGTTTGGATTCCTGCTGACGCTTGACGTATATTTACCTAATGGATCTTGTCTAGTGCGAGAAAGTCACTAGCTGGTACCCAGATAATGGACAATTGTTTCTTTCTATCCTCGCGTAAGTCGTCTTCCTTTTCATGTGCGTGTCTACAAAACAAGCCTTGCTCTTTTACAGATCTCCAAAGTATTTTAACCGTAGACGGCTGTACATATTTCACACACATACTTAAAGCAATCATCGTCGAATCGATGAAGACCATCTCTAAACTCATCGTCTCTTTAAACGAGTATATTAGCAAAAAGTCTTCGATTTTTTATAATTCCCACTTATTCCAACGAAAAGTTAGCAACGAAGGATGAGTAATCTTACAGTAACAGAAAATAAAATTTGTGCTTGTCTATTCAAAGATGGATAACCATCTGGGGTTACAGATTTCCGCTGGAGAATGCTTTGAGAGGCCCATCTCCTGTTACAATGGAGTAACTCATTAATACAATAGTCCATTCATCGACTTTCGTGTTGCCCGCAACACCTCTATCCCCACCGACCCTTCTTGTTGTTATATTGAGCATAAACAACATTTGTTGCAAAGCTTTATCATCCTTGAATTGATTGATGGTCAGCAGACTAGAGCCTTGATCTTCGCCAGACTGTGTTGAGAATGATCAGTTTTCCATTTAACGAACTCAGAGACGGTGAGCGCGAAGTCCCTTTAATTGCTTTTACACTGTGCTTGGTTACACTTCAGCCTTTAGGAAGTCAGAGTAGCAATGAGTTTTTTCTAAGATCTCCATGATTGTTCCCCCTTCCATTTTTGACTCTTCTGTATTGACTTCCAAAGTGCCTGCCCCTGGTTAGCGGGGTCCCCGGTTCGAATCCCAGTGAAAGCAAAGTTAATACGCTTTTATTAGGTTTTCAAATCTGGTCCAGTCACCATTTTCCGTTGGGATCAAAATAATGGCACTGTCACTGGAGTAGTCAACCAATGGTAGTAGTCCGACTAGGGGTATCACAATGGACCAATATGGCCTAAGTGTGGTGGTGAATTTACTAGCAGTCCGACTACCTAACCTGCCTTCCAGATCGATCGCGTTCAGCTGTCAAACCAACCCTTTGTGGCACATGAACGGTCAGAAAGCTTGTGATCTTACTACTGTCCCATCTAGAAAAGTAATGAGCATGCACTGAGCTTTGGGGATTGTCTAATTCAATTCTGTCATCAGTTGAAACAGTATATCGGAATTTATCTACTCTTTCAATTGACTTCGCAGCAATGTTTACATATAAGATCACTTGTTACTACAAGGCTGATGTTGGATTGACTTTTTGGAGCTTATATTTAGTATGACAATGTGTGATTTTCCACTCCTCCTTTGTGCAAGTGGTACCTGTCCACTTGGAATTGCTGATGAATTACAACCTCTGCCGCTACTAACAGCCTTTGAACTCACCCCTAATGCTTTTGTAAATATCGAGGGTGCTCTTACCAACATCGAAACCAAATCACTCAACAGACTCGGATCCGAAAAGTCCATGGTGGCTCTTAAGTATCAGCCTCTGATAATGCTGCATAGGTGTCAATGAAGGCACATCACAAGGTGGTATGCTATCAGCTCTCTTGTGGATAGTGGCGATGAGTGAATTTCGACTGTCCCTGGAAAGGACAGGGAACAAGGTCTCTGCAGATGCTGGAGATCTCGGGAAGCGAACATCTTCTGAAGAATAAAGCACTTGTTCACACAAATCGTAGTCGGTCTACTGGCGCAGGGTGCCTGATTACGAAACGATTATGGCCTACTCTCGATCCAAAACGTTTGCACAGTCTGTCTAAAGTGAGTAGGCTGAATATCAAAACCACTATCGGCGTTATAACTGGGTTCAACGCCCTTGGGCACTAGGGCTTATCCTTGGGCTTATAGACGAGGAGCAGGAAGAACCTATTGAGCATCTTCTCTGCAATTGCACCGTCCAGATATAACGAAGTAGATGTCACTTGTATGCCTACCACTCTAAGGCCATCGTGGTAAAACAATGGGCCAACTTTGGCGTTAGTGTGACTGGATCTTGCATTCAGCCAGTCCGTTAGCTTTACACAGATGACACTTCTTCAGTAATGACTTCTTGTGTGTCTAATTCTCTAAAGTTAGACTCATTTTGTTGCTCTTGCAGTTTCTTTGATCTATTCGCATAAGATCCTCCTCGCTAGTGTTCTTCAAGAGTTGACACGTTATTTGCGTTGCTTGAAATAAAGCTGTTATTTTGTCGATCTCTTCCAGCGCTAGATTTTCCTCTAAGCTAGCTTTCTTAACGGAGTCACATTCCAAGAGGCGGCTGCATAATATCGAACTATTTATCTTGCATAACATTGGTCTGTGCGTCTCCCGACTTTATACGCCGACTTCTCTGAGTTAAGACCGGGTTCAATCGGCAGAAAAATATTCTATACTTGATCGATTATTCTCCGCGAAAGTGTGCATATAACGCACAACGTTGCTTTAAGTGAATTGTGAGTGTCCATCATCGCTTGTAACCAGACGAATAAACATTCCTTTCCAACAAGAGGAAGAATATTGGTTATAGGATGCAGCCTTGTTTTGCTCCACATTCGATTCCGAATGACAGGCAACATGTGACGTGCTGCAAGTGACACTTCCATCCGTCGTATGTAGCCTTGACATTAGGACATCTGGACATCTGAAATCGTTACCTCAATTGAAGTTCGCCTGTGTCCCTTGCACTTCACACAAACTCTCTGTTCGTACTCCGGCGCGCCGACGAAAGCCTTATCGGAAGCTCTGATCAATCGACCGGTCTGATAATATGTTTGAAAAATGGTAAATAATAGCTTATTCTAAATATTGACGATCGAACATTTGTGGATTCAGCGCCGCAGAAGCTGTTGCTCTTTAAGGCAAAACAATCCTCTTGCCAATTTCATACATTTTCGCTAGAAGTGAAGAGCTGATCAGCTCAGAGCGCGTCCCATCGATGTGAAGTGTTACGGAACATATATTGTTGTGAGTTAAAAACCTGAGGCAGATGTCAAAAAGAGAGCCAATCCTATATTCTCCCAGGAATATCCACTACAGGAACCTTCTCATTCTGCATCAAGTGCACATGTCTGACATGCACTTCCAGTGACCATCCATCAATGCCAAAGTCTCACTCAACTCTTCTTGATTAAGTGATCACTGGCTGCAGCTTGTCTTAAGCCTCAGAGCGTCATATCTTAGCCCTCCAAACCAATCGAAACGATTTTCCCACTCCATCGCCATCGATTATAGCGAAACCCGATATAACCCAATTCAGTGGCATTTCGAGCACACACGCAAATCATCCACCTGATTAATGGCTCGTTGAAGGTGCTCTCTCGCACCGGCACACCGCAACCGGCGTACTTGAGTAGTTCTCGAGCTGGTGTATACATTTCAAACTTAATCACCTCGCCAGAGTGTTTATGGAAACCCTTAATATCCAATGTAACAGCTCATTTGACGCAGGTGTCGCACTCGGCACTCGAACATTAAGCGTCAACATAAACCTGTACCACAAGGCGTAATAACTCTCCTCCGAATGTCACTCGGAATTACTCATTTTACACAGTCGAAGTAATTAAAGCCCCAAATGTCTGCTTGTAGTTAAACATCGATTGGTGACGGGGGCCTTCAATCAAATGGGTTTCGGGGAGTTATGTGAGAAAAAAAAATAGAAGGTTGAGGAGTGAAGAGGAAAGCGGGTAAGATGACTCATGGGAGCTCCAATGTCGCGTTGTGAATGTCAGAGCTGTCAAGTGGATTGAGGGCCTTTTATGTCCCAAGTCGATATTTTATGCCAATAACTATTAAATGAAAAAAAACTCTAAGCTGATCGAATGCAGGGTTGTTAGAATTTTCTATGGAATATGACGTCAGTCAGGCACCTCTTAATCTTCTTCTTTATTTGGACCTGGGCTTTATCAACCGACAGGCCTCTCCAACTAGCAGGGTCCCTGGCTACCTCCAAAGTCGCAAGAAAAGTTTGTTAAGGTCCTTCTCCACCAGGGTGAGCCAACTTCAGCGCGGGGGACATCTGTTGTGTTGTCCCTCGGGTTCGGAGTCGAAGACTCTTCGGGCCGGAACTGTCTTGTCCATACGCTCTACATGGCCTAGCCATTTTAGGCGCTGAATCCGTAGACGCCTGACTAGGCTCATGTCGCTGTACAAGCCCCATACAGTTCACGGTTGAATCTTCTCTTCCAAAAAGCGTCAACGGACCACATACCGAATGCAGAACTCTTCTCTTTTCTCGAAGAGACCAAGGATTTCCTCATCCACTTTAGAGATTGGCCATGGCTGCGCGCCATACAGAAGGACTGGACAGCAAATGGTCTTATATAAAGTCAAGTTAGTCTTTCCAGAGATGACCTCTTGAGCCCGTAGAAACAGTGGTTGGCAAGAGTTGTTCTATTTACTGTGGAGCCCAGGTAGACGAAGTCCTTGACTCCCTCAAAGTTATGGATGCCCATTGTGACACTCTGTCCAAGACATCGATGTTGTATGTCCCTTCTTGATGACAGCATGTACTCCATTTTGCCCTCGTTCACGGTTAGACCCGCTTCCGTTTCAATGCCAGCAAATGCCTCAGGGACGGTTCGCTATATTCGGCCAGCCACGTCAATGTCATCCCCGTAGGCTTACAGTTGTACGGGCTTCTGAAAGATCTTGCCTCTTGTAGGACCTTTTATAAAAATTCAACACGCTTCTTGTCCTTATGATTGTGGCTGCTGGTGATGCACACCTTTCCCGTCAGGCACCTCTATAGGAAGAAGTCAAGGGAAGACAAATCAAGAGATCACAAGGAACAGTCGATATCAGCGCTTAGCAGTTTTTAACATTGTTTGATCGGAAAACTTGACCGGAAACCGGAATTGTATCGTATCAAGGGCCGAGTAAGAGGTTGGCATCTTGTCCTGTAAAATCCACATGGTCTTGTTCAGGATGGGTATGATCCATTTTGGACACAATGAAACATTCATCCGTGTCCTGTCAGCGGTTTCCAAAGCATAACATAGCGCTGTCTCCAGTCCCCTTGAGGAAGGGTGGCCCAATGGAGTCATCTGGTAAAATGGCGCCCGATAAAGTCCCTACTAAGATTCAATGATCTTCTGAATTTGACCAGTTGGAGATGTGTGATTTTCTCAAAAGTTGTCTACTCTGATGAAAAACATTGCCAGTCATTCTCTTGAAATGTATTCAGTGGTTCACAATGCACCAACATTATTTTAAGTCGCGAGCATCAGGAAGAGTGAAGGTCCTTCGAGCCGCATATTTTTGAGGCTCTATAAAAATAGATTACATTAATTAAATCGTAAAAAAGGAGTCATTGGCAAATGTGGAAACAACGTTTTTTTTCTATAATTTGTGGTCGTTTATACTGAACAGTTAACGACCTTGGTAGAAAAAGTTTAGTTGCTTCATTACAACCTGCCATCTGTCGCACTCAATGACTGTTGACTGAGAAATGTTAACTAAACGTTGATGATGTGAAAACCAAGCCAGTCTCAGCCTGGGAGAAGAGATCGAAGAGGCGAAGTATTTGTGTCTTTAATGACCGCCAAGTTGAAGCCTTTCCCTTCAACCACTTTCAGGAGAGTTCAGGACCCAAATCTTCTCTAATCGATCTCTTAAATCGGGATCATGGGAAATGAGATCACCGATGAACTTGCTAGGCAAGGATCAGAGGAGTTGGTCTCACGACCTGCACCTGTGCTGGGACTATCTTTGTCCTTGGTTAAGGCTGCCATCGATGGTAGGTATGGTATAGCCTCTCGAGAGCACAACCGGAAATGCCATACTTTGCAGGATGTAAACATACCAAACGAAAGAAGAATTCCCGGCATTCTTGTTTTCTCTTGACAAGAGCCACTATACCTTCGCCAAACACCTAAGCGTGCTTGACCTAAGCACAGACACCCTCTGAGCCGCTTGTGGAGCAGACAATTGCTGAGCACTTCCTCTGTCACGCCTTTGCACTGATCACGTGGCATTTATTCGATGCTAGTTAGGTGAGAGCTGATGATGTGGGCACATCATTACAGAAGCGCCTTCTGGTCTTCTTCGAATGATTAAGAGGTTCCAGCAAAAGATGGTTGCCGCCTGGTAGAACAATACCTTTTTCACAAGCCTCTTAAGAGTGATATAGTCGGAGCTTAAAGTTAAAGTCTGCCCTTTCTCATTACGTTCGAGGAGAGAGGGTAAAAACTGACTTCGATGCGTTTAAGGACACGTCTTTATGGGACAGACAATCAAGCACACATAGTTAATGCATTAGAACTTATGGGTATGAAATGGTAGTGCCACAGGAGTACCACAAGAGTGTGTACTTAGTCCAAATAGTTTGCTTGTTCCTTAGATAGATGACATGTCACATTTTCCACCGGAGGAAGAGGAGCTTGGTCTTTAAAGGGATTTAAAGGGATTTTCGATACAATAACTGCTGCCCGCAACGTCTGGCAGTGGGAGGGTAGGTAGTCAGAAGTGGTATGTGCCATTTTAAGGTCAAAGATCAGTCACTATACTTAAAAAGCGTCCTTCTAAGACTCTAAGCCCAACGTGAGGTATTTTAGAAGGGCAATAATTCTTTAGTGTCCTTCGCCTCGACAAGTGAGTTGAAGAAGGGTCCACCATGCGACATCTGTCTGGCTCTAGCAACACCCAGGCAGTCATAAATGAAATGTCTTAAGGCCTCTCACTTACTCAGCTGTGTTGTCGCAACTGCGACAATGTGCCTTTTACCCCACACAAACCCTACTTTGAGGGCATGCTCGCATATCGCTCAGTGTCCGTCACCTCACTAGGGATATCATGACGAGTTCTCCGCAGGAGATCTTTCGACTTAACCGACCTAAATCGATTAGTCAGGCCAAATTGTTCATACTACTGTATAGCGTGTCAGTCAATATCGTAGAAACTTTAGCCTTGACTGCTGAGCGGAAATGCCAAGCCAATTCATGGGTCTTCTCATTTCCCGGGATCTGACTGTGACCTGAATCCCAGATAGTCGGTAGTTGATTCGACTCTTAATTTGGGTGTCTACACAGGTTCAACCTTTTATAGAAACTGATGGGAGGAATGCATTTCAATAATTCTGGTTGTAGAGTAAGAGGGGTTCGGTCTTGCGTCATTAAACAAATCCAACAGATCAGATTCTCTCTCGAAGGCCTAAGCTGACTTTATACAAGACCTTGATCATCCCAGTCCTGCTGCACCGCGCGGAGGCATGGACAATCTCAAAAGCGGATGAGGAAGTCCTTGGTATCTTCGAGAGAAAAGCTCTGCGTGCGATCTTTGGTCTTGTTTGCGTTGACGGTTTCTGGAGGAGAAGATTCAACCATGAACTGTACAGCGACATGAGTCTTGTCAGGCGTCTTCGGATTCAACGCCTAAATAGGCCATCTAGAGTGTAGGGACAACTCAGCTCCGCCCCGTAGAGTCTCCGACTCCGAACCCGTTTGACAGTTCAACAGAGGACGCCCGCGTTTAAGGTGGCGCACCCAGCCCAGGTGGAGAAGGACCTCAACCAACTTGGCGTGCGACACTGGAGACAGCTAGTCAGAGACCGTGCTAGCTGGAGAGGCTTGTTGGTTGAGGCCCTGGTCCGCCCCGGACTGTAGCGCCAAATAAAGATGAAAAGAAGAACAGATCAGATAGGTAGTTGTATATATAGATGTCCTACCGATGTTATGGTCTTGCCTTAGTTAGAGCAACTTATTGCTCATGCTACTTACTAGACTTCTAGAAAGGCTTTCCCTGTTACGGATGTTCTGGTTAACACTTTGAATCTTTCTCAGACAACGGTTGGGTAGTTGATAAGTAGGTGTTCTATAGTTTCTTTAGCCTCGTCACAGTGCCTAAATTTGTCTGTACTGATAAGGCCTATTTTATGAAGGTGATTATTACATGCTCCATAGCTTCATAGCTCTTTTAGGTCAGCTTTATTAAGTTGTAGAGCTTCTTTGACTCATTTGGGACTATGGTCTTGTTCTATGAATGTCCTTGAGTGTTAAATACCCTCCTGGTTGTTACAAAACTAGTTCATTTGTTTAATGATCGAGTTGTGTAGATGAAGATGGACCAATTTCCATGAGGGGGTGTTTCAGAACTTCTGTGAGACCTTCGTTATTCCAAAAATCATCCAAATGCGCACATGAATCTCAGGACGTGCTTTTAGATCACCCCTGTTTAAGTAGCTCAACCGATAGGGACAGTATTCAGTGACAGATGAGCTGGCCGCTGTGGCGATCAATCCCCGATACGAGCGACTTTTATTATTCAATGCTCCACCTCCGTCTAGTCACTGAAGAGGCTCATGACGTTCCTTTAAGACTGGCTGGGTTGGTTTTTTCTCTCATAATTTACAAGTACGACTGAATAGATCTCGAAGTAACAATAAATCGTCGTTCCACGAGACTTGTCATTGCTGTTCCGCTCTACAAGCCGGCGATCATAAACGAGTATATTTTTTTTAAACATTTGCTTGTCATTACTATTTAAACATGATCTCTTTACGACTGCTCCACTAGTGATAGAAGTGCAGCCCGCGCATCATGAATGGAATTAGCCCCGAGAGCTGTAGGACACGATACAGTCTAGCTCGGACTATAGAGCGCTTACCTTAAAAGAGTTAAGATTTCCATATTCGTTGGTCACTTGTACAAAATCTTATCGAGTCGAGAAGGTAGATATGTGAAGAGAGGTAGTTTGAGTCAATGCACTTAGATACGATTATGTTTATCCACCCGCTAGTGGATTGCCGTCAAATAAGCCCATTTGTCCGCTACTACAAATGAAACGCTGTAGACCGGATAACTCGCTTGAATTACAGAGAAATTTGCCAATTATACTCGCCACATCGAATCGAAATCCGCAAACAAAATGTGATCTCCCATCGTTGCTATCATCAAACATGTGTACCACCACCCGCCAGAGGACACCATCTGTCCGCGAGTGTTGAGCCATTCTTTCAAGTCGCGAACATCAGAAAGACGGATGATCCTTCCTCTCGGCGAACATTTTTGACAGCTCATAAAAATAGATTACATCAATTAAATCCCCGAAAACGAGACCAAATGTGCCACCGTGCGTCGTCATAATCATCATCAACCCCCACCACACCAACAACACTAACTGTGGTTGTTGTTGTTGTTCATTCACATAAATAAATCATCATGTAATTTTTCCTCCTTTCTGTTCGTGTTGCTGTGTGTGCGTGTGCGTGTATTTGCTTTTCCAACCGAAATTAATAACACAAACATAAATGAACATTCATAATCCTATCCCATGCACACCGTCATTTCGGCAAAAACACACACTCTGACATATGCTCCAAGGATACCAAGGATATCACAGCCTCAACGTATCCCTTACACATGTATTTTTTTTTTGTTGTTCTGTTGTTGCAAAAACCAAAACAAAAGAAGTAAAAAATAAACGAAAATGATCCTAGATATGGCATCGAAATGTATGTATATGTATGTATGTATGGCCAGAGAACAAGAACAACGGTATCATCAATAATTAATCAAAACAGGATACTGATGTTTAATTGAAAGTAATTAGTGTTAATGACGAAACGGTGGTGTGCTTTTGAAAACCAAAAGAAAAACAAACAAAACAAGAATAGAAAAAGAAAAACAGCCAAGAAATAATTAATTTTTCCTCATTTTTGGTTTTTGTATTTTGTGTTCGAACGCGAAAGCAAAATGGCGACAGTTTACATATATATTTTTGGCAACGAGGCCATTATAGGGGTTTTTTTTTTCTGATTGAAGTGGTGGTTATTATTTTGTCGAGAGTGTGCATGAATGTGGGTTAACTGGGTGGGAGCGCAGGGGGGGAGTGTCATGGAAATTCATAAATGAGGCATTTGTTTTGAATTCACGAAGGATGGCATGTGCTGAATGAACATCCCTCAAATGGAAGTCAACCGAAGATGGATGCGAGCCTGGCGATGGGGCACAGTTGTTTACCTTGGATACACACGATTATCTCGTCGGGAAGGATAATAGATTCGGCATATTTGCCTCGAGAAGTCTGCTTTAGGAGGAATAGACAAGATGATGGAGTGGGAGCAGTCTGGGTGGGGGCACTTTGTTTATTTTTTCAATTGCGTTTGTTTGTGTGGCTCCCTATTTATTATCGTGGGTTTTGTGAAAAAACTCTTTGTGGCAATTTAAGAGAACATTTCACATTCTTTAAGAAAAACAGAAAAACGTAGGTGGTTGCTATCGTGTGATATCAGCGCACATTCGCTGTCGACTAAGCCAAACAACTTGGGTCGGTTGCCATTGAAGATGGAGGAAAAGGATATGTGATCATACTTTTCCTTCTTCTCATGGCGCTACTCTCCTCTACTAGCCTCTCCACATACCACTACTAGCTGCGTTTTTTTGCAAGCGTAAATACGCTTAAATTTCGATTTGCATGTAAAATACACTAACAACGAATCCTATATCTTCTTAACTAACTCATCATATCTATCGCCGCTTGAGAAATAAGCGCGGATAAAAACAATGCTTCCAATCATTAATTTCTGTGTGTTCATTCCTGAATTCTTTCATTCATTGTTTTGGTTGCTGTATGTGGCTTACACCTGCAGGTGTGGTTGATGTATTAGATAATTTTTCAATTTTTTGGCATCCATAAGTATGCAATTTTTGGTATATCCAGAGTCTCTACTATACATTCCGTTTAGGTTTCGTAATAGATTCTTTTCATTTGATGAACTTTTTTTTATTTTATAACTATTAAGTGTTTATGCTGATGGTCACGCTACACAGTCACAAAACGAAGATTGTGACCATCAAAAGTCAACCATCACCCTCCACGACTACACCCCTGAATGCTTAGCAAATGTCATAAATGTCGTCGGTGCTGCCAAGATTTTATGATGAATCATTAAGCGCCGATGATCGTTTTTTTGTGCACTTCAAAATTAGGCGTATATACGCTTGCAAAAAAACACAGCTACTGATGCCTAAGTCCCTCTTCGGTTTATCACATTGTGTGTGCCACCTTACAAGCAGGCATCTTCGCACGTGTTGCCCGGGCGGGGTGGAATCGAAGACGGAAAACTCACTCAGATTTAAGTATAAGTTCTCGAAGTCTTTTGAGTTTGTCCAAAAAATCGTATGCCTAATTTCACAAGGAAGGTTTAAACTTCATTTTAGAAGTGAACTTCGGCTGTGTAATGCATTCGAAAAAAAAAAACAACAACCCTTCCAACTGGTTCGCGTACTTGCTGCCATTCTTATTGGATTATTGACGTATTAGCTATACTTTGAAGTTTTAAAACGCCTTTGGCTATTATCGAGAGAGGGAGGAGGAGGAGGATGTACAAAATCACTTCAGACAATCCATCGTTTCCAGTGAAAGAAAAATAATAAAAGATGAAAGTGAAAACCTAGTCCCTGTGCATAAAAGGGGACAAATAATTTGAAAAAAATGAGGAAGGGATGGCATCCATTATAGAACTTCGGTTGTATTTAGAGCAAAATGCTATCGCTCTCTAAAGAGAGAAACAGAACTCAGCTGTGTTCCTGAAATGCGGGTGAAAGGGGAGTGCACACTTGTTTTACTTAAACTACAAATTGAACTCAGTTCAAGTTTCAAATAAAATTGTGAAACCGGATAAATTGTTGAACTGAAGTTTAAATCGAAAGTCAGTTTAATCTTGCACTGTGAAACTGGGCATTAGCCTGCTATCATTTCATTGAAACAGAGCTGGTAGCTGAACAAAATTGACACTAGGTGATGCCTAGACATGATTTGGGTGAGTGTCTTTAGCTCTCGTTAGAAGCACCGCACATAGTCGTGTGTCGTTTTTGAAGTGTCAGTGACATTTTGAATAAAAAAAAACTGAAACAACATTGCATTCCTGCCAATTAATAGGTTTTCTCCAGACCCTTAAATTGGGCGTGTTTTCCGTGATGACCTCTTCGTTCGACCTGTCGGTCATTTCGTTAGGTTTGAAGAATATGCTGCCAAGTGCCAGAACTTCCTCCTTCAAATCAATATCGAATCTTGAATGATCTGAATAATAATCATCGGTGATCGCTTTACGTGTGGTTATCCCCTTGTTGGCCAAAAGACTAATCTCGGCCTTGTTTGGTGCACGTTCGTTCTGGAGAAACCCATTGTCTCGATTGTTCCTTGGTCGCTGGTGTATGGTCACGGTCCACTAGTTCGCATTGCGACTGAACTTTGCCAAGCACTATTTGAAGTGGTTACGTTTTTGCTTGCCACTGAGTATGTGCAACCGCGGAACTCATCTCGCGGACAGCTTTGTCATGTCCAAAATTGTATGTAAATCGTATATACCAGCTCTATGGGAATACCACAGTCACCTCAAGCACTCTGCTTCTCCGATCCGCCAATATTATTCCATGGATTTTCGATAGAATGTAATGGAAAAAGGCTTGCTACCCATGAAGGATCTGATCCTGAGCTATGTATAGCTCCCTTAAAATTTAATGGAAAAAGGCTTGCGACCCATGAAGGATCTAATCCTGAGCTATGGCTCCCTTCCATCGTTTAAGGAACATACAGTTATCAAGTCTAGTGTCAGTGATGAATTCCTCTGTATACCAAGGGTTTGCTCTTCCTCTCTTTCTCGAACCAGGAGCCTTGAAGAAGACCGTTTATCGAAGACCATTTTATCTGGATCATTGGGGTCCATGAACTAGATGTGGCTGAGCCTGTCCCATCCGGACTACATCCGGACCTCAGTGCAGCTTGTAGAAATCACTGTTGTGTCTTCTTCTTATTCGCCGTGGAAAATGTCATTCAAAGGTGCCATGAATCCGCTTTGCTTTTTTGCTTATCATCCGGCAGGACCGGCAAAATAAGAGTCTTATAGAGCTTAATTTTGGTCCTTCGGGATTTTGAGCACAGTTGATTCGACATCCCGTAGTATCAACGGTTACCAAGGTCGATACTGCAACGCGTCTGCACTACGACGTCATTTCTGGGGTTCATGTAAAGGCTTCCAAAAAGGCTTCCAAAAAGGCTTCCAAACAAAGGCACGTTGAGAATGCGCCACTTTATCCATGTCATCTGCGGTAGCCAACAGTTCGATTGCCGTGTCAATTGCTCTCTGCTGATGACAGGCCAATCCGACCCTTGTCTTTGCTGTTCTTCAGCTTTTAAATGGCTGTCCCTTTAGCTGCCAGACGAAAGAACTTTTTTCAGCTGGAGTTAGTGTCTCTCTGTTCCGTGGTAATACTTTTTTAACAGCTGTTATTTTCTGTTATTGTCCCTTGACTTTTCAAAGAAAAAATCAAATACTGCGGGAAATTACATTACATTTCCATGTGTTTTTTCAACTAGACCCAAGTTCACCTTACACTGTACCGCTACCAATCACACTTTGAATGGGAATATATCCAATCATCTTATATCAACAGACAATTCGTACATTGAAAGTGTGTTTAGACCGCAAGAACCTTTTGAACAAAGACTTATGTCAGTTTAATGGCTTAACGATAAATTCTTAGACTTCTTACCTTCGTGGAACGACTGGATGGCGCAGTTGGTAGATTGCCTGTCCCTGGTTAGCGGGGTCCATGGTTCGAATCCCAGTGAAAGCAAAGTTAATAGGCTTTTATTTGGTTTTCAAAGCTGGTGCAGTCAACATTTGCCGTTGGGATCAAATCAATGGCAGTATCACTGGAGTGGTCAATCAGTGCTAGTAGTCTGACTGTGGGTATCACAATGGACCAATGTGGTCTAAGTGTGCTGGTGAATGCCCTAGCAGCCCGCAAACCTAACCTAACCTACATTTGTGGTCGCAAGTGTTTGATGTCAACCCTTTTCACTTTGGTTCCTGCAACTTTTGCTTTTCAATTAATATTTATTGATTCCTCTGCTCAAGATCGAGCCCATGTTTAATTTCATCTTTCTTAGGGCTGCAAAAACACCTTAGACTGTGGATTTACGCTGTGTCAGGCCGATTATTGTGAGAGAAGAAATTCAATCTGTGCCAACAACAAGATTAGAATAAAAGTCAATTAAGACAACTATTGTATTCATTTAAATAATTTCTTGACTTACTCATGGAGCCTCGAAGTGGGTCGAAGAGCCCTTTACTAACAACCTCGACATCATATCCGATTTCTTGCCAAGATCCCATCAACTTTGTCCATCAATGTCAGTGTCGTAGCGACCTTTACTCCAATCACACGATGCTAAGTGACCGGCTAATGTACAAAGGCATATGTCTTTTGAACTGACTGTGTTTTTTCCCTCAACTACAAGAATTCGTCTATATTGTTCCAAAAGAATAAAACGAGACGGCTTACACACGAGCATGCTCCCATGCCAGAACTCCTAAAAAACCGACTGTCATGAGTCGCGGAATTTATTACGCCGCAGAATCAAACAACTGTCAAAGAACACCCACGCTTTCCATCATAATTAAAGACTCCCCACGATGCCTAATCACATGCCATGCTTCGATCAGAATCCACAACAGAGCCAACATCAAATTATCGCATCACATTCAAACCACAGCCCCCGTCAATTAAAGCGCCCTAGGTCGCCAACCCCAAAGTCATACACACTCTCAGGCAGGCGCTATTTTTCCAATATTCCCAACGTTCTGGTGGTGATGAGTGTGTGTGTGTGTGATTTAAATAGCTTAAGTATCTACGTAAAAACTCAAAAACTTAAAAATATAAATGTACATTTTTGAAATGAATTAAAAAAAATAACAAACAATTTGAATAAAATTTATACATAAATATGTGTACATATAAAAAATATAAAAACTATAAAAATTTCTGTTATAGACTGTTACAAGAAAAAGTAAATAAATCCATAAATATCTGTAGTACTTGCAAACAAGACATTGAAACGTAAAATACATTCAAATACTTATGTGTACTTGAAACAAAAAAAAAAAAAACATAAAAATAATAATAATATATTGCTGCTTACATAGGAAACTAATATAAAATTTATTTGAATTTAAAAATTGATAGATATATGCATTTACGAAGTAAACAAACAAGATTCCATTGAAACCAAACGAATGAGTGATTAAATTTGTGTTTAACAAGGCAAGACACAAAAATAAATATAAATCCTTTTTTTAATGAGTAACTAATTGTTTACCTTAAAAACAAATATTTATCCAATCTGCAATGCACCAAGGCTTCGCAAATAAATATCAAAAGATGTATGAATTTTAAATTAAACATTTTATTTATTATCGCATTAATTTGAATTTTTTCTTTTCCGCATAAAATACAAATAAATAAATTGACCAGAAATGTCGCTGACCATATCGGTGTTATTTTCGGTAAACAGCGACTATTTGCATATTCTTCTTCATTTTCAGGAAAAAATGCTATAACAATTTTTGTGTATACATATATATTTTTTTTTATTCATAAATTTACTTTGTTAATTACAGAAGCAGGCAATTTGGTGTGTTTATTTTTTTTTTTTTGTTGGGTAATGCTTCTCCATTCGCATTGAAGGAATAATAATCATAATTAATTATCGGATGAAAAATCAGCCATGAATTTAATTGAAATAACGAAAAGTCGCTGATGATAATTACCCAGTAGCGAGTTGGAAAATATGGTTTGACGGTGTTATCTTCAAATTAAATGAAACTGCTTTTTTTAATGGGTTCGCAACTGTTTTCGTAATCCGCATTAATTTCGTTATTTGCCATTTTCTCATTTGTGTGTCATGTGACTCATGAATTATGATTGGGATTTGCAAGTGAAAATCGGTTGATTTAGTTGGCGGGTGAAAATTTATTGCCACACTTATGGTGCACGTGGAAAAGTTTGCTGATTGTTGGTCTGTGGGAACGCCAAATTGGATTGAAATTAACTATTTAACTTTGATTTGATGAAAATTATACAGTGGACGGTGGGTTTAAGTTTCTTAAGTTGGTGTTGGCAGCCAAATGTCGGTACGAATACCCCATTAATCCTTTAATTCCTCCGACTGTAGAAAAGTAGACACTGCATTCCTTCTGCGATACTTTCTGTTTCGGCTATGAACACGCATTGAATCACCACACACTTGGAGCATCAAATAGTCGTGACCTTGCAGTCTTTGAGCAATGAAAGATGTTGCTAATCTAGGACTTTTCTTAGTTCATTGCTGGGTGACGCTGAAAAAGTACTTTTTGGGCATTTTGAGCTACATTTGATATTTTCTAAGCAGTTAGATACTTATCACAATCGATGACGCTCAGTAAAATAACTCCCGTAAGTCAATCCCTTTTTGATCAATCGCTCAGTTGCTTGTGTCAGCCTTTCCCTTAAACAACACGGGCAAATGACTGTCAGACTAACCATGTAAGTACAATTGCTGATGTCACTAACTTTCACATGTCCTTCGTATTCCAGTGAGTCAAGCGGGTACCCTTCATCTTCGACATACAGTTGGCAGGCATCAAGATCAAGTAGCTTCATCTCTTGAAGGAGAGATCTTAAGTTTAAGATCTCAAAGCAACAATGCCAGTAAAATCGATACGGAACCTTTTCCTCTTTCTGGACAACATACACACTTGTGTACATCTAGTTCGGGGTAAATATTCAGTTTCATTGCCTTCAGACACTCCACGCTTCGACCACCAATTTTCCAATCCAAGGCAACAAGTAATCTTTAATCATTTGGCCACCTTTTGCCTTGGAATTTGGGCGTTTTCTTGGAATAATTTTGGTCCTTCGAGCCGGAATTTTACAACCACCTTAATTGTGTAAACTGAAATAGTAGCAATTCTTCTTCTTCATTTGATGCTACAGTCCTGACTAACAAGCACTCCAACAAGCACGGTTTCTGGCAAGCTGCCTCCAGTGTCCCACGCCAAGTTGGTTAAGGCCCTTCTCCATTTTGGTGCTCCACTTTACACGCGGGCGTCCTCTGTTACGTTGTAATTTGCTGAAGGTTACTCTGCGTCGGTACTTGTCTTATCTATCCGAGGTAGACAAACTCCGGAACTGCCTCGAAGTTGCTTTCCCACGGTCTTCTTCCGTCTGCTTCTCAATAAACTCTTAAGATTCCACAAGAATACCAAGGAATGAGAGACCGTATTGGATTCACAGTGCGTATTGCAATGTGGCCGTTATTTCGTGTAAGTAAGTCGACTGCTTAGCTAGAGCTTCTGGGTACAATGCCCGATACAACTGCACCCGTGTTTCTTTCAGCGGCCAGACTTTTGATCGTCTCTTAGATGACTCGTGCTATTTGCTTTCCCGAAACTCTTAGTTATCCTTGAGTCGGATGCCATTGTTTTTCCTCATACCTCTTGGTAGGCATCGTCGATTGCGAGTTACTTCTAGCCACACAAGGCATCATATCAGCTTGGTAGTAGGTAGCATAAAGTGACTTCTGTTAGCTCTATGATTGTTGAATGGGAATGCAACTAAGTTAGTCGGGCGATACTTGGAAGCCGTCATCTGTTTTCGTATCTTTAAGGCTGCGCTTCCGATCACTCTGCCAAAAACGGATTTGAAGCATTCGAGCACAATTTTTGCATCGCATATCGTTGGTCGATGAGGTCGGCAGGGGCTTGGCGCATATTAGGCTGATGTTGTAGAATCTTCCTTGGATACGGGTAAACGGCTTAGGCTAAAAGTGATCACCCATAGACCTGTTTCCACAATGAACCCCAATACTCGGTGTAACCTTATGTCTCCCACACTATTCTCCTCATCAATGCCATTCAGAGTGTACAAGGTTTACACGTCCCAATAGTACTTCGGGCATAAATCTGAGGTCGTATGCTAATACGTGGGATGTTTTGTTAACTCTTCGCACAATCCACCTCCCGGTCGTGGTGAATATTCTCACTTTACCTGGGACGTTGACTGCTTCATATTCAGGGCGCTGCACCGCGACGGTCGCGTCTTGTGGCCTCGCGGTATCCCAACCTGACCTGGGCATTAAGAAATGGGTTATCCCATTTGGGACCAACTTCGAAGTGGAATTAACAAAATGTCTTTATTAATTGGTAAAAAAAAAGTATGAATGTATAGATATAGAAAATAATATTGTAATAAAAAAAAGTCCTCGAAAGGGGACACTGGGCTAAAGCACTATAAAAAAATTCAACGCATTAAGTATGCACTCACTGTGACTGTCCCCATCATACTGCAAACTTAGCCCGACAGAAGCTATTGGACTCAAGTTTTCGCTACTAGTGTGTCTCAAATAATGACGACCTTTAGAATGTGAGGGCGCCATGTGTTTCCAGTATGTACGTGAACAAAACCCAGCATAGTTAGATTTCCACAGTATATCAGTACAGTACAATGATGAACTTTAAAAAGCAAAAGATGCGGTATGCCAACGCTCCATCTCGATCCCATGGTGCAGACACTGTTCTCCAGCAATCGGACGAATAGTATTTGGTTGGCCGAAACTTCAAATTAGCATAGGTTTTCTTTTTCATTCTCTTCACTCCCGCTAGAGGGCACTTCTTGGTTCTACCCTCGCGAACGGTACCTATTGCAGGAAACCACATCTTCATAAATCTCGAAGCAAGTCGAAAGTGAAGACGTACACCGCATGGTATATCTGAAGCACTTGGGCCTAGTTTGTCGAGTAAAAGCCTTAACTTTGTACATACTGGATTTTTAGGATTTGTTGATGGAGATTGTTGTCTCCTTGGTACCTCTCGCGAAATAGCATTCCTCGGAGTCTCACTCTGATCGTCCTCATCACCTTTTCCTTTAACGGTAAGCAGACTTGATTCTTGCAACTAAATCTGTCTACGTAACATCGTATTCCTCAACCATAACGTGCGTCAAGTGCTTCTTGAAGCTCGAGGTACAGTGACTGCCGAGTGTTCGTTTAGCCATTGTTTTTAAAACAGTTACCTTTGAAATCACATTTAGCAATCTTCTAAATCATCCAATATCAACAAATGAAATATGAAAAAAAAAGAAATAGAAATATTAAGAAATTTTTTAGATGGCCTCTTTTGGGCATTGCGGGCGCATATGGATCTATCCATAACCCGGCATCCAGTCAGATTGGAATCAATTAGCAACTTTGTCCCATGTACACAGGCCCTGTCACCCACTTTTTATTTCTACTGCATTGCAAACGCTAGCTCGCATAATTCGCACAAGTTACGTGGAAAAATGATTCATTCAACAAGTCAACTCACTCACTATAGTCACTATACGTCACTCACCATGTCGACTACAGAATGAGTCAGACCTTTTCCAACTCACTCCACATCAAAACTCATTGCCTGCTTTTAAAAAATCACTGCTGAGTAAGATTTTCCAAAGATATTTTAAAATGCAAACTATTCATAGCTTCAAACACCATCGTTTCTAACCTCAAAAAACACAAATTTAGTCGCTCATTACGCCCTAGATGAACCTACTGATGTAACCCAACCTAGGATGCATTTTAATAACCACATTCCCTCAACCAGGGTCCCTTGCCCATTTTTGATTTCAAAATTTTCATTTTTCAAATATTTTTTCTTAAATTTTTTTTCTTTTTTTTGAATCAAATTTCTCACAAATATTTATTTTATATAATATATGTATATATGTATATGTGCAGTCAACAACAACAGCAACAACCACACTCGAAAACGATCTGATTTGGCGCGAAGAACTCTTTCAAGAATCGACGAGAACCACCAGCGCCGCCGCCCCCACGCTCATCCTTCGGCCGTCCGCATCGGCTGGCACACTGTACCGGCAGTCGACAATCATCAACAAACGTGGCATCGCTGGCGAACTGCTTGACACCTGCCAGCGTCATCAACGTGATCTATTCTCGGGAGATCTGGGAATTCCAGAGATCAACACCCATGTCGGCAGTGTGGTGCACACCTTCGAAACCCTGGCCATGCTGCGCCGACAACAGCAACAGCAGCAGACGCAACAAGACGCGCCCACCTGTAAGTATATGTCAGCCGCTGCCACGCCCAACAAGCGCCCGTACAGTGGGGGCGGTGCCGCAAGCAATAGCTCGACAAGTAAGTACAACAAACTGAAGCGTAAGTCCCACGAGTGTCGTCAGAAACTCGCCCTAGCCAATTGCAAATACAATAACAATCTCCCCTTGTCCGCTTCCTTTCCGAAAATCTCCAATCACCAATCTGTCAACCAGCACAACAGCAGTCTGAAGCCCGACCGGGAGCATGTGTCCTCCTCGAACGTGTACCACTGCGCGGGGAGGACGGCCAATTTGCCGCCGTTTTTCAATAACTTCAACGACGACTACCGGAAGAGTCAATTCGGAACGCTGTCAAGTAGGAACAACCTCAACCTTAACTCACAAAGTGGCACCATCTCGCACCCGTATGAGCACAAAGACTCCAACCACGAGGAGCGCATTGTGAACGATGCCTTCGAGGACATCTTCACCGGCTACAGCTGCTGCGAGGATGAGGACGACGACGGCTTCCCCGCAAGTCGTCGCCATTCTCGCAAGGGACCAGCGCCACAGCCTCCAGCCGCACAAAAGCCCGTTCCACCCCCGAAACCATTCAAAACTCGTTCGACCACTCTCACGAATATCTTTGAGCGAATCAAGAACTCCCACCCCAAGCGCACCCTCGCCAAGACGCCCTCAGAAGGTCTGCTCAGGGACGAGCAGCCACAGCCAAGTGTCCTGCACAAGTACGCCAACCAAGTGGACCTGCACAGCGGCACCGAGGACGGGGGCGAGTGCCCCAATGACTTCCTCCGTGGCACAACAATAAGTCAGTCATTCATCAGGAACCCCCTCCGAGGTGGCATAATCCGTGAGAACTTCACCCTCCATCCACCGCCTCGACCGCAACTGCCGCCTGTCTCGACGTCAATGCCATCTTCGCCGCCACAGAAACCGCAGAGAAATTTCATAAAAAACCACAAGATGAGTAGTTTCCTCACGCGACGGTCGAAGTCGTCGAGCGAACTGCTGCTGGACGACCTCGAGGTTCAGTCGAGAAAATACCGTCAGCGGTCAAGTGCCGGTGGTGATGGTGGCGACGTCGAGCAGCAGTCAGCAGCAAACCTCAACCAACACCGGAATTTCTCGGCCACCACTACGAGTGGCTGCGAACAACCACCGAGCAAGGGTGGCCTTGAGAGGGGCAATTTCCAGAGGAGCTCGTCGCAGAGAATACCGTGTGCCTTTCATCCGAGGCCACTGGATAGAGCGGAAATTTAAGTCACTTCTTGACATGACACCGCCAGCACCTTGTGCGGTTCCTTGATTTGGTCGCCAGGCGACTAAGTGTGCCATTTGTTCCTGAAATTCGATGTACTTTAGGATAAGAACTTTCTCTGAATTCCACGAGATTGATGTCTCTTATCGCGGACTTGTGATTGTGTCTCATTTTGTCAAGCAGATGGGATCCTTTGATTTCACGGTTATTTGACTTAGTTTTGTGCCACGATAGTTGTTTATTTTTACTAATTTAACTGAATTTTGACGGGATCCTTGGCTGGGCCGGGATGAGAATGGTTTAACGAGAAGCAGGCAATGGCAATATAGGGAGGTTAACCCGTCTGTGACTGAACCTTGAAACCATCTAACATCACTGACTCACCCACTTAACGAAACATTCCCTAAGCTCTGTCATTAAAACCGACTAGCGTATTTCCAAACTTTCAAAGAGGAGCCATAACCTAGACCAAGACAGCGGCTTGACAAGACATCCCCCGTGACATCCACCAGAGTCCATTCGAATCGGATCTAGTAAAGACTGTTAATTCACTTGATACTCTCGAGTCTCTTAGATTGAACATTTTCGAACATCCCCCTGTGCTGGGTGCCAGGACATGGAGACATCAAGGGAAACTCAGAATCGGACAACCAGAATCGAACAAAAATCGTCACCACTCTGCCAGATTACGGAACCCTTTGTGACAAAGGTACTCCCCTAGCTACCTTCAAGTTACAACTCAATAATCAGAGTAAACTAGAAGTCAATGCCAAATGGAATACAGGCAACACTTGCCAAACCACCAAGCAAATCTGGCCCAGTCTATAGCCTAAAAGATCTGATAGTAAAAAAGGGAGCCCTAAAAAGATCCAAGATCAGCATCAGTCTACACGCGAAAAGACTAAGACTATTCTTTTGCAGAAGCTGTCTAGATCAAGAAGAGCAGGAATGTGTGCAACACCTTCTCTGTAGCCGCCCTGTACTCGCCTCAGTTTAGACCTCCTTCTTCTTTGATAATCTAAGCCATTCACAGTAAAATCTGGCTCACTGTCATAGTAATCACGCCGCCCCAACCCTTCCTTGGTGTAAGCCCATATGGCAGTCCAAAGGGGCCTTCTTTGGCCTAATAGCACCAAAATTACTTACTACCTTCCTACCTACCTCTGAGATTGGTCAAAAAAGTGCGGAAAAAATCGACTGACAGTCAAAATTATTGAATTCATTGGAAGAGCATGGCGCTTTTCACGTTCCAGGTCAATTTCGTTTGTGAACAAGTCTTAAAGGACAACACAACGTTGGAGTTTGTGTACACTTGATCAATTTTCGTTGAAATTCTTAGAAAAGGATTCTTAAAGTTCGTTCCTATGTCGCGAAAGTGTACCTCAAGTAGACCTCCTTGGTATACAAAAGAATTAACAAAATACCATCCACTACCATCCATTATTCTTAAATACTGTGCTGACTCACTCTGCCGTCCTCTTCTACACATTTTCAATCTGTCATTATCTGAAGGTGTTTTTCTAGATAATTGGAAAGAATCATTCTTAGTTCCCATTCACAAATCGGGCTCTAAAAATAATGCGGAAAACTATAGAGGAATTTGCAAACTCTCGTCAAAAATTCCAAATTTGAATGTATAGTCAAGAATAAGACTGAATTCTTAATCATAGAGCACATATCGGAAGCGCAGCACGGTTTCATATCTGAACGATCGACTTCTACTAACATATCAATTTATTCTTCTTTCGTGATCAATGAGATTGAAAACAAGAAACAGGTTGATGCAATTTACACTGATTTCAGTGAAGCTTTTGATTCCGTCAACCACTCGCTTTTAATAAACAAACTCAAAGCGTTTGGGTTCCATTCCAATTTTCTTAATTGGATATCTTCCTTCGTCCAAAATAGAACCCTAAGAGTTAAAATTGGTAATTCCTTATCAAAGCTAATTCAATGTTGGTCGGGTGTACCGCAAGGTAGTCACTTTGGCCCTTTATTATTTATAATATTCATTAACGATATTACTCTCTCAGTTAAACACAGTAGATGTTTGCTATATGCTGACGACATGAAAATATTCAAGACAATTCGAAATGTTAATGACTGTATCATGCTTCAATCAGATATAAACAGCATCTTTGATTGGTGTGTAAATAATGAACTTGGTCTTAACTTAAGTAAATGCATCTCTTTTACGAAATCCAATTTAATTATTCAATTGGTAATTCATATCTTTCGACTGTAAGCAGTGTCAAAGATTTGGGTGTTATGTTTAACTCCCCATTTTCATTTCAAAATCATATCTCTCATATTTTAGCAAAAGCCAACTCAGCAGTCGGCTTCATCAAACGTAATACTAAAGGATTTACTGATCCATTTGCCTTATTAGCACTGTATATTTCCCTAGTCCGACCTTTCCTTGAATATGCGGTCGTAGTCTGGAACCCGGCTTTCAGCACTTTTTTCCGAACGAATTGAAGAAGTTCAAAAGCGATTCACCAAGAACATCTTCTTTAAAATGCACTGGAATTTTCATCCTAGCTACAAAGCTAGATGCTTGGTATAAAGTCTCTATCAACTAGACGCACTATCCACGATGTTATATTTGTCAGGGATATACTCTGCAATCATATAAAATGTTCATGTCTCTTATCTGAGATTCAATTTCATATGCCTTCAAGGTCACTCCGTACTTGGGATTTTTTATTTGAAAGGTTTAGCACAGACTATGGTAAAAACGAACCATTAACAAGAATAATTCGTGTTTTTAACGAACATTCACAACATTTGGACCTGTCCCATACTAGACAGCACTTTAAAAGTAACCTTTTAAGCCTTTTTACTTTTTAAAATGTATTGAGTTCTGAAATAAGGTATTAACTTATCATTAAATATTGTACAATTATAAAACACTTCACAAAATCTGTTAATACATATGTAATTTGTAGATTGTAGATAAATAAATAAATAAATAAATCGCCAATTCTTTGTTTATTAACATTTTTAGTCGTCAACGCAAATTATTTGCAAAAATGACTGTGTTGTGCAAGGCGAGAGATAAACGACATTGGAAGACCCTTCGGAAAGGTTGTCGTATACCCTATACAACCAGTCTAGACCCTGACTATTCTAATGCCATTGTGAAGCCTCCAATCGTGGCGCAAGGGTTCTTTTTATTGCTGGCACATTTTTTCATACAAATTTCACAAACTTCGGGTGAGGTTTCCGTACGAATGTCGGTCTTAAGCATCAATGTTATGATTGCTTTGCTGGTGTATGTACGAAGACATAGGGGACAGTAGACGTATCCACTTCAAGTGCAGCATAGGCAGAAATCGATGGGCCCAAGCAGAGGGTCGAGTACTTTTCGCCACTTTTTCCCATTATCCGTGCGGTAAAAATTGATCACAAAATGTCCAAGTGAGCTCGAACTGTGTTTTATGTGGCATCATCTTGTTGGAACTACACTCCGTAGGTTTTTTTGATCCAATGCAAAATACAGCGAAGTTCTCCAACACATCCCGGTAATTTTCTCACTTACTTATGAGGCTAACGACCCTTGGAGGTACTAAGCCTGAGCAATAGCTGCCTTCCATCGAAGGCGGACCCGCTGCTCTCACACTCAAACTTATTGCGTCCATGACTTCGTTCATACCGAAAGGTCTCATTCTAGAACCAGGAGGCTCGGATTCAAAGATGCGCTAGATATGGCCAATCTCGTAGAGTCGATAGATTTTTACCCTTCGGGCTATATTGACATCTTAGCACAGCTCGTAGAGTTCTTCATGTTAACCCGCAGAAAACTAAGCTCATTCGTATCTCCGTTTAGCTAAGCTGCCAGAAAAGCTTCCACTACCTTATACCAATTGGTTTTGGCATTATGGTGAAATGGATGCAGATCGGCACTTTAGTCTTGTATAGTCGACTGCCTATTCATGTGTGTAGTTTGACTCATACTCTTCAATGAAATTTGCGACTGGGTTGACTGCACTTGATAAAGACATTCACTGATTATCACTCGATAAGTTCTGCTAATGTATCATCGGAGAATTAAGCCTCGCAGTCTCGAACACTCCTTAACCTCCCGCCGACAGATGGAACCAACAGAGAACGGGCATCAGATTGAAACGCTCTTCAAGTGGAAAGAGCTCTGTTGTGAGCACTTTACTATCCTTGGCAGATACAGATCCGCAACTGGTGACACCCATTTCATACAACCTAAGAAGATAAATTTCTCAACCAGCAATCCTCCCAGATCATACTGGAAGTTTGACCACCAGAAGCTGGATGGTCCTCTGCGAATCTTCCAAATTGGTCGAAGATGGGCTAAGATGTGAGCACTGGCGAGCCAGCCCTAGTCAGCCTACCTGCGGATGCGTTGCCTGCAATCCTCTTGTGTCCAAGGACCCAGCCAAGGTTCACTTTTATGTGTCTTGCAAGGGATTACGATGCGTCATAGCAACATTAATCCTGTATGGAGTCCATTCGATTGGACGATAATCCCTTAAATGGTAGCCGGTACCCTGATGAGATCATGCGTGGGTTTCGGCTTGAAATACGGTAGGATTCGAAGACATTGATACGGTCTGCTACAGTCTGTTTGCTCTACAGTAAGAATAAAAGTTGTGTAATCTAAGTTGCACCATTCTCTTCTTTTTAAATTGTAAAGAAAATTTTATCTAACAGGTTGTCAGCCTAGACAGAGCCTGATATACCGGGTGAGGGCTGGATTCAAGCCAAAGTTTTCAGAGTTTGCATGATAAAGCCTAAGGACTCTCTTAACCACGCATCCTTCAGTTTTTGCTGTCCCACCATTGGATTAGGGATTATTTTAAAGTGGCTCACTCCTCATTCCATCGCAGGCTGGTGTAACAAATGTTCAGGTGGACAAGTTTGGGATGTCGCTGTAGCATTCATTACTCTGTGGCCGCACCGAGGAGGCTCTAAGTTATCTTGTACCCGTAATTGATATGGATCCTCTTGATCCTTGAGACTTTTCCTTACCTTACCTGAACCCCAGTCAACATGCCTCTCAAGCAAGCATGTTCCTGTGCTAGGGGCCTCCAGTTTCGTACACCCTGCTGATTGAGGTCCCCTTCCAGTTTGACACGCCATCGGAGGCGAGGTCTTCCTCTAGAACATTGTTTTTCGGGCTTGCACTCCAAGGCTTTCTGAGCCGGAGCTTCGCTGTCCATTCTTTCTACACAACCGAGCCATCTGAGTCGACACATTTGAATTCATTTGGGTAGATGGTGGGCAGGCGCGCGGGCGCAATCCTAACCTCAGGTAGAAGCTATAGAGATAAAAGAAACATTCTTTTGTCTAGAAAACGATATCAAAGAAGGATATGGTAAAAAAAACCTCTGGAGACAGCCGTATTAAAAAAAAAACTCAAAGACTTCCGTCAATTGCCTGCCAACAAGATGGACGAGTATTTTCGAATCCATCATATCCGCGGCACATTTAGTAGATTATGTTCCGGAACACTGTGCCAATCCAGGGATTTGGAAAGCGAATGAAATCGATAGGAAGGGGATAGACACTCCGGTTGGAGATCTACCATCCATGTCTATCGCAGACTCATATTATTTGGAACTTACGCCGCAAATATTTAGCCGCCCCAGCAACGACTTCCACAGAAACTGCAGAGAGGAGAAAACGCGACGAAGGCGAATTTGGTTAAAGCCCTGTTTCTTCAACAAACTGGTTGAACTAAGCGGTCTTAGCGACAGTCATCTTCACGGCTTTATAAAAAAACATTCAATGGCTTAGGGCTTTGAGTCCACTAGACTCGTTTAGTAAAACAATGGGCATACACTCGCTGGCTCCTTGCAGGCAGACAGTCTCTTTACATATTTGTGCGAGAAATTTTGTCAGTAATATAGAATATGTTGCCAGTAAATATCGCCAAGATATAAAACATGCTTCGACTGTCTTGAGATCACAGCAACAAGCTCCAAACAAGAAGGCAAAAATAGTCATAGTTACTGGGTCAAAAGAAACAAATAGTTATCTTCATTGCATTTCGCTTTGGATTCAGTTGGTTTCAGACTGCTGCTTAGGTTGATAGACAACCGGTGTCCATATCCAATCAAGGCATCCGCCAAGACCATGCCACCTCACCACAACCTTCCCTTTCATACCCTCATCCGCTTTAAAAGGAATTGCCATAAACCTAGAAATGTGCCCTCCCCTTCTGAGAACAAGGTTCCCACCTCAATATCAACCAACCAGCTGTTCGTATCATTTGTCAGTTTTTTTAAGAAACCTTCATGAATAAATGTTCCTCTCCCTCGAAACCAATCTACGAACTTTGTGCAAAACCACCGCTTGCCACTTGTTCCCCTGCACTTTCACTCCACACTATTCTAACGAAATGTCGATTTTCCGTTTAACGGTAACTAACCAAAGAAAATACTTCACATTTACAAGAAAGAAAAAAAAAAACAAGTTTTACAAATACTAAGAGCTGCCATAAGAAAACAAAAAAGAAACCAAAAAATATTGATTACTCAATAGAAGCTACCCAAACGAACTGCATTTATTTTTCGAAAACAATACTAACTGTACTCAGAGTGGTAATATTTATTTTTGTTAATAACTATCTTAAACTCGTTTGCTTTTATTTTTGTACTCATTTATTTTGCTATTCTTATTCCGCATAAATTTATACAAATTTATGCCACGAAAAAAATCAAAAAAAAATTTACTATTTATTCTTAAAACAAAACCAAAAAAAACTGATGAGCTGTACTAGAATTTAAATCTAAGTGTCTGTAGTTTAATTTTATTCGGAGAAAACCAAAAGAAAACATTAAATATTTGTCAAACAAAGTAAAATAACAAAAAAATGATAGTTTTTCGATTACTTTCTCTGATTTACGTCAAACTGAAAAGGAGAAACGAGAATAAATAATTTAACTGATATTTGATATTGCTAAGGAAGATAAAACCATTTTTGATATGTTTTGTACTGAAATTTGTGAAGAAACAAAAAAATTGATAATTTGTTTAACAAAAAAAAGAGAAGAGATAAAAATAAAATACTTAGGTTAACCATATTGAATTTTGTCTGTTATATAATAAATAAATCGATCAAAAAGAAAGTATAAATTTAAAATTTACTGTTAGTTAAAATGGAGATTTTTTTCTTAATTTTTAATCCGACGAGCAGATATATGAGAAATAAATATGAAATGTTACTTGTACAAATTTAAAGATATATATAAATGTATGTGACAGAGGAGAAGTCTATTTGTAATTAACAAAGAAAAAAATTTAATCAAAAAGAATTGTTTTTTCTTTTGCAGCAGAAATTAATAAACAGATCTAGTATTTACTAATAAAATAATAAAATATATATAAATAAATGAAAAAAACCCTAAATAAATATACTTACGTTATTCTGTAAAATATTAATATTAATTTTAAATATAATAAAGTAAAAAAAAAAAACCAAAATCTCACAGGAGGCAAACAAAAATTGTAACAATAAGTAAGTTGAATAAATTGAAATTAAATTAAATTATACTACTTACAACCGAAACGATGGATAAGTAAGAAAACGCAAGAAAAGAAAAATAATAGAACGAAACTTGTATTAAAATTGAATGGACTACAAATACTTAATAAATGAAATCACTTTTGTTTAAAAATTTAAAAT
This sequence comes from Eristalis intricaria, assembly GCA_964034865.1. Lineage (NCBI taxonomy): Eukaryota > Metazoa > Arthropoda > Insecta > Diptera > Syrphidae > Eristalis > Eristalis intricaria. Next base: position 23,515,880 of record OZ035873.1, on the reverse strand, counting down.
GTTGTCTTTTATTTGATTTTCTTCGTGTTGCAATGGATACAGGCCAGAATGTGGTAAGTCGAAATATTCACTATTCACGGGCTCATTTAAGGCTGAATCGCAAAGGCACATTCGCACGGTTGGTCTTTGATAGGCGTTGCTACTCGAGCTTACGAGAATGTTGTGTCAGAAAGCAGCAGTCTCAGTTTACCAAATCGAAAAGAACGCACGCGTTTACCCTACTCAAATGGTTTGAAATAGAACTTCTAAGAAAAATATGAAATTATTGTAAATAAAATTCATAGAAAAAATGCATTATTCTTCTTCTCTTATTGGCGCTACAGTCCGGGGTGAACCGGGGCGTCAACCAACAAGCCTCTCCAACTAGCACGGTCTCTGGCTACCTGTCTCCAGTGTCGCACGTCAAGTTGGTTGAGGTCCTTCTCCACCTGGGTGCGCCACCTTAAACGCGGGCGTCCTCTGTTGCGTTGTCCCACGGGTTCGGAGTCGAAGACTCTTCGGTCCGGAGTTGAGTTGTCCATACACTCTACATGGCCTAGCCATCTTAGGCGTTGGATCCGAAGACGCCTGACAAGACCCATGTCGCTGTACAGCCCGTACAGTTAGTGGTTGAATCTCCTCCTCTAGGAACCGTCAACGCAAACAGGACCAAAGATCGCACGCATAGCTTTTCTCTCGACGAGACCAAGGACTTCCTCATCCGCTTAGGGTGTCCATGCCTCCGCGCCGTACAGCAGGACTGGGATGATCAAGGTCTTCTATAAAGTCAGCTTGGTCCTTCGAGAGATGGCTCTACTACTCAATTGCCTCTTGAGCCCAAGGAAACAGCTGTTGGCAAGAGTTACTCTGCGTTTGATCTCGGTACTGATGATGTTCGTACTATTTACTGCGGAACCCAGGTAGATGAAGTCCTTGACTACCTCGAAGTTATAGCAGGCCCATTGTGACGCTCTGTCCAAGACGTCGATGTTGTGTGTCCTTTCTTGATGACATCATATACTTCGTTTTGCCCCCATTCACCGCTAGACCCATTTTACCCTCTTCCGACTCAATGCCAGCAAACGTTTCATTGACGGCTCGCTATGTTCTGCCAATCACGTCAATGTCGTCCGCGTATGCTAACAGTTGTACGGACTTCTGGAAGATCGTGCCTCTAGTGTTGGCGTGTGAGACTTGCACGATATTTTCCAGGATGATGTTAAAGAAGTCACATGACAGCGCGTCGCCTTGTCTAAAACCTTTTTTGAAATTGAAGCTCTCGGTGAGTCCGTTACCGACCTTGATGGAGCGGCGAGAGTTCTCCATCGTCATCCTGCACAACCTGACGAGTTTGGCAGGAATGTCAAAACTAGACATGGCGTTGAATAGCTCGTCCCTATGCACGCTGTCATATGCGGCCTCGACAAAAAGGTGGTGGGTGTAAATCTGCATCTCTTGGGTCTTATCCAAGATCTGCCGTAGTGTGAAAATCTGGTCGATGGTGGACTTCCCCGGCCTGAAACCGCAGTGATAAGGACCTATCAGGTTGTTGACGAATGGTTTCAGGCGCTTACACAAAACGGCAGAGACGATCTTATAGGCGATGATGAGGAGACCTATCCCTCGGTAGTTGGCGCAGTTGAAGGGGTCTCCTTTCTTTTGGATCGGGCAAACGATACTGAGATTCCACTCGTCGGGCATGCTTTCCTCCGACCATATCTTACAGATGAGCTGGTTCATGCGCCCAACCAGATCATCTCGAGCTGCCTTAAATAGTTGAGCATGCAGTCCGTCTGCACCAGCAGCTTTTTTTGACTTTAGTCTCGATATCGTTATCTTGACTTCGTCTAAGTCGGGGGGACGTCGATCATCGTCAATTGTGTGAAGTGGAACTTTCTGCCTGACAGCGGTGTTGGAGTCTTCCTCGCCGTTTAACAGTCTACAGAAGTGATCTTTTCAGATTCTCAGTATCGACTGCGAATCTACTACGAGTTGTCCCTCTGCGTCACGACACATCTGTATCTACGTGACACAATTTTTCAAGATTTTTTCTCAACATTCTTTGATACTTCATATACAAGTTCAATTATTAAGAAGTCAGTCAAACGTCGTTTGCTGATGTCAAAAACGTATCTAGTATACGTACTGGTACGCTGAAATTAACTTAAATCAAATAGGTGATTGTACAGCACAGAAAACCACCTGCAGAAGGACACAAGTTATCAACAACCACAATCTGGGCTCCTGACAGTCGCTAAAGACACTCCAGGCGATTCCGACGAAAGGACGCAAGTAATTATGAAAAAGTGAGCTTCAAAATCGAAATTCAATCCACACCACCTGAAGGAAGTTTTCGTTTTGGCAACCCACATCCACTCTGACAATTAATTTCATCCCTCAGGTGGCACAACAACGTCGTCTCCACCTGCAGCTTTTAATTAAAACCACCACGCGGGCAGTCATTTTCTGTTTTTTTTTTTTCTTTTCCCTTTTTTGGGTTCACTTTTTTTTTTCAATTATCCTGTGACACCACTTAAGTTGGCCAGTCTTGACACAGTGTCCTGCCTCAATCAGCACAGTGCTTCGAGCACCACACTGCCTGGCGATGCGTGTTGCTTGTCGTCTCTCCATTGAAGCCATTCACCGTCCTTCGCTCATTAAAATGACCGGAATTGTCTTTTCACTTCGCCATTTCCATTAAGTGGCCTTGTCCATCACCGCCAGCATTAACGAGCCCTGTAAAGTCGGTTGAGAGTTGGCCGATATGCACAAGCAAACAGCAGTCATAAATTATGTCAAAAACTGTAGCACAAGGAGTCGCCACACATGCCCACGGGGCCCCCACTCACAGTTGAGTAATAATTTACATTCACATTTAATATGCAAAAAAGGACAAATTACCGATTTTTCATCACCACCACCCCACCAGCAGCGGCAGCGGCGCAGCCAACCCCTCGTCAGAGGCACTTTCTCCTCCATTTCCAATTATCCCTCAGCCAATTGCATTCCATTTCGAGGGGCCCCGGAGCGTGGCCCACACAGGATATCGGGGGGCTGTTTACTTAATTTATAAATATTTTATTGCCAAAATGATTTGTTGACACCACAGATGCACACTCGTCCAGAGCGCGAAGCCCTGTTCCTGTTGCCCGCTGACGATGATGGCCAATGGACCACTCACTTCCGTATCCTTTCATCCATTGTGCGTGCCGCTGTGTAACTCGATCGGGTGGCGGCTGTGACGGGTGGGGGGTAAATAAACAGTATCGGTCGGGGTTAACGCAGTACGCGCTCGGATGGACTCGCACAGACATTCCAGAGAGTGTAGCCGAGGCCAGAAGTGGCCCGCAAAACAAGGACAACACTCGACACGATAGTCAATAAATAATTCGTTGTGAGACTTATAATGTTTTCTCTCTCGTTCGTCTCTACTCAATTCACCTCATCCGTGTTTTTACTCGACCCCGGTGGGATCGCAAATAATTGTTAAATTTTTTCTCATTTTTTTGCCGTACATTTTAAATCACAGCTAGAGTAAGTAGGCCGGTGTTGGATTGCGACAACAGAGTCAGCTTCCGGTATCGCCTTAATCAATCAAAGTGGGCGATGGGCTTGCGAAAGGCACTTGAGACTCTTGATGTATTGCGGCCCGGCTCTCAGCTGTAATCAGTGAAATTGTTAAGGTCATTAACCCGAAGTAACCGACCGGACTGCGGTTAATGAACTTGAACATTTAATTGATTGCATTCCACACGTGGCATGGGAGAAGAGTATTCTTATAAAGAATGATCCGGAGTTATTAACCGCTTTGCTTTTTTCAACCCTCTGTCGTACCCCCGGGTGTGGCCAAACACATTTCATTTTTAAGAGTTAGGTTAGGTTAGGTTGAAGTTGTTGACTGCCGCACATACGAGCAGCAGACACACTTAGACCAAACATAGACCAATTGTGTTACCACGCGGATCTAAGGCTACCTATTCCGCAAACCACTCTGTGCTCTTGGTAAAGCGAAGAAGAGGGCTTATTTTGACGCTGCTCAGTTCAGCCAGATTAACAAAGAAAAGGGCTCCCAGAAGCCTGAATCTGCGGGATGAGAGAGCACTGCAATTACATAGCAACTGTTAGATGGTTTCTTCCTCATCCTCGTCCAAGCAGCTTCTACAGAAATCATTATAGGGAAGGCCTAGTCTAGAGGCGTGAGTTCCGATGGCACAATGTCCTGTTAGAACGCCAATAAGAGATCTGAGACTTGGCCTGCTTAATCTGATCAAGCTAAGTGATCGTTTGGGATCGATCATAGGCCAGAGTTGTTTGGTAATGAGGCATCCTGTGCCAGACGTCCATCTGCGGTTTGTTTGAGCAAGCGTTTCAAGCTTTAGCAGATGTTTAATAGCAGCGATAGGCATGGAGGGTGGGTCTCCACCCGGAAAGAGCACGGAGTTTGTGCCCTTTCTAGGGAGCTCGTCCACTTTGCAATTTTCTGGAATGTCATGTGTCCCGGCATCCCCATCAGTTGGATGCTAAAATACTTGGCTATCTCGTTAAGAAATAGGCGGCAATTAAGGGAAGTCTTGGAATTAAAAGTGACTGAATCCAGAGATTTGATCGCTGCCTGGCTATCGGAACAGATGACGATATCTGTGCGCGATATAACATTGTTTTTCAGCCAAGAAAGGTTTCCTTAATCGCTATAGTTTCAGCCTGAAAGACGCTACAGTGATTAGGTAGTCGAAAAGGTAGCTGGAAATTTAGATCCTTGGAATAGACACCAGCACCCACACCTGCATCCATCTTCGATCCATCTGTGAAGATTCGCAGTGGACCTTGCAGGGTGTTCAGACTCCCAGTAAGATCTGGGCGGTATGCTGTTTGAGATATTCTTCTCGAAGAGGAGTTTAGCTAAAATGAGACATACCTGCGTAGGATCGTTGAATGTCCAGACTGCAGTTCTTTCCAGCTGCTCAGCGATCCTAATCTAATCGACGTGCTAGCTGCTGTCTGTCTGCCAATTAGTTCTATCGGTAGCAGGTTTAGGAGTGTGTTTAATGCCTCGGCGGAGGTAGTCCTTAGCGCCCCGCTAATGCATACGCATGCCATCCTCTGCACTCTAGCGAGTGGGATGATGTTGATTCTCTTGTCGAGTGGAGTCCACCAAATTGCGACACCATATAGCAGTATGGGTAATAAATAGCCAGTGGACCATTCGGGGTTGCAGTCCTCATTTGCACCCAATGGCCCTTTTACAGCAGTAGAGAGCCGTTGAGGCCTTCTTGACACGTTCCTGGATATTAAGCTTCCAGCTAAACTTCGTGCCTAGTATAATAATAATAATAATATGGGTGGCGCTACAGTCCGAGGTGGACCTGGGCCCAGCTTCTCAGCAACCACTCGTGTTGTGCGTGCTATTGTTCTCTCACGCGTGGAAGGGACCTACAGTTTAATGCCGACTCCGAACGGCCAAGTTTGAGAAGCTTTTTCTAGACAGGAAATACTCTTTGAGCATTGTCAGTGACTCGAAAGAGGTGGAGCCGTGAATTGTCAAAGATGCTTAATTTCGGGTATCGAACCTGGCACCCTCTGCGTAGGAATCAACGCCCTAACCCACTACGCCACGGCGAGTATAAGGCCTAGAAATTTAGCGCTGTCGCTTAGCACCAAGGGGGTCCCGCATTGTGTGGGAGGGTCAAAGTTATGAATTTTATACTTCCTAGTAAAGAGAACTAGATCCGTTTTTTGCGGATTGACACCTAGGCCGAGATACAGCTCTGGCAATGTCATCTGTATAGGCAATGACTTTACACCCAGACCCTTCTAGTTTCACAAGTACTTTTTTCTTCTTCTTTTTTATATTTTAAAACCTAGGAAACGATGAAAGTCGGCCATATGACCTAATATTTCTGCCAGAAGTCTAGCCAGGGTCGAAAGGGATCGACGAGGGAGTCATATACATGTCAACGCCAGCAATCTCGGATATGACAGGTCCAGGGGTCACTCATATATCAACCCCATTAGAGAGACAAATAATAGTCCCAGAAGAGGATAAATACGATACGTTCATACGATCGTTAATTAAGTAATAAAATCACTTGAGCTCGAATGGAATAGTACGCAATAAAAAAAGGGACTATCCACTTGAGCTGACAGTACGATAAGGATAGGAGGAGATGCAGATTGAGAAAACTGATCGACAGTCTCCAGTTCGACGAGAACGTGTAAAGTTCTCAATAGTGTTACATTATTTTCTTTTTTTAAATAAATGTTTTAAGTTTTTTACAAGTGTTGTTTTTATTTCTATTTTGGATACACATCCAATTCTACACAAGAAAATAAATGTATAATTAGGGCGCTCTTTCTTTTAACCACCAGTATGTCTGGTGTTGCTTATTCACATCTTTAACATCTCGTATGGATACCGATCTGCTGAATCGGAGAAGCTCCTCAGTGCTCAGTGCTGAGTCTCGACTGAAGTTGAGTCGCGTAACCGCGGCTGTCCGAGCAAAGTGGAAGATTAAGGGAACTGCTAATTTATCCTGGATCAGACTTGTGTGGTCTAAATAAACGAATGCTTCCGGGGGGATGACCGTTATGGCGCACCTTTTCATGGTACTGTAGCCATACATTGCAAAATTCAAATGAAAAACCTAAATTCTGAGAAACAACTGCCGGTACGATACACTCATAATGAGCAGAATATTGTAAACCATTCATTCGAAAAGTAGACAGCGGTGATTGCGGACGTAAAATATAAATAATAAATTTAGAAAAATAATAAAGTGTTGTGTTATTTTTTATTTAAAGAACTACTTTCTAGCTTGTTACAGTACCTGCAATTGTGGTAGTAAATCTAAGAGATCAAGCTGCTTGTCGAGATCATAGACCTTGCAACATTTCAGCGAATCACCTTGGTTAGGAAATTGTCCACTCGTATCAAGTTCGCCCTGTTATATAGGACTTCATTACGATAGAATTTTTTGTACTGGGACTCTGGTGTTCTATAAAGGCGAAGGCAGGCCGTAAGACAAGACCTCTCAAACACCCGAATCTTTTCCATCAAGCTAGCTCTCACGTTGAACCACACGGGACAACCATAGGCAATCATCAGCCGAATAAGGGACATGTAGCAGATCACCGTCACCCTCGCATCGAGTTGGCTGCGAAACAATCTATTTGTAAGAGCGAAAGCACCTCGAGCTCCGAACAGAGCAGCATCTACATGTTTGTTAAAATATAGATACTGCCTCCCTAGGTATATGACTACACTTCTTTGCGCCAGTGGTTGGCCGTGCTGTCCAGCAACTGAAAACTTTCGCCAATTCTTTTTGGTGTCCGTCGAAGCCCTACATAACGGCGTTCTGAACAAGATTGTTTCCGACTTCCCAAGGTTGATGAACAACTTCCAGTCGTCGCAAAATCGCTGAATCGTCTCGTAGTCACGTTGCAAGAGTGCTACAATGCCCTGATCTGTACGCAATCAGATAATCTGCGTACGCTATCGCGTGCTGAAGATATCCTATCAGGTCTGCTGTGTAAATGTTGAAGAGTATCGGTGAGTTAACCGCTCCCTGTTGCAGACCATTTTTAATTTTGAACGTACCAACAGAAGTTACGTTGCTATTCTTATCCACGAACTTTCTGTTTGTGAGCATATTAAGCAACATGTACAATAGTGGTTTACTAATACCTAGTCTGCTCAATTTGTAAAAGAGCTCTTCCAGCCAAACTGTATCAAAGGCCAAGTTTCCAAGTCGACAAGCAGGGCACCGGTGCAGTGTTTTTTGTTTCTGTTCCCTTGAATGTCGGAAACCAATTTTGACGCGGCCTGAAACCGAATTGATTGTCCGGAACTATCTTGTTGTCTTCGACCCATTTTATTAACGCTCTATTGATAACTTTTTCGAATACCTTGCTGATATTCGGTAGGAGACTTATAGACCGAAGATTCATCGGATTGGAGCTGTCTTTACCCCTTTTAGGAATCGGCTATACAACAGCTGTTTTCCAATTTTCTGGATAGTGTGCATTATTAATATCATTGTTGAATAAAATGGCGTAAATTTCCACAGCTACTGATGCCGAAGAACAATATTCGATATTTCATCGATTCCCGCTGATTTCTTCTTCTTTAATGACTCGAGGATCTTTTGAAGCTCTGCCTTGGATACGAACATGGCATGAAGGCCTTCATTGGCGATGGCATTGAATGCCAGATTTTCGTCATCGAACATGGTAAAACCAGTGATCTCAGATCGCCAGTGCTTCATGTCGTTACGAAGACAAGTGTTGTGCACACGGACTATATTTTCTAGGTCATGATTCGGGCGAATGCTAGCATTCACCTTGTACACTTCCTATGACCTCGACCTTTTTTTGCTGATCCTCGATCTCAAAGAAGTTGTTACCATCGGCAGCGTCCCTTGGATCTACTCCTGCTGCTGTGAGTAGTCGTTCGCAGTTCGTTGTTTGCGGTATTATGAGACACGGAAGTACGTTGACATCGTTCCTCCGAAATATTTTATTAATCTGGGGAAACATACTCGGATTATCAGATCTTATAGCCCGAATCCTATTGCCCCAGTGCAAATTGGCTGACTGCCTATGATTTGCCTTAATTAGCATTTGGAGGTTCTTTATCAACGACTTTAGTGTGCGTTTTCCCTGTGAACAAACTGCCTATACAAGTTTTTCAGTCTTGTAAGAAGCTTGCTTTTTTTGGAGTGTAATGCGTTTATAGCTGCATTTCGTAAAGTGTTGTCAGTTGGTTGAAACCTGGGTACGGTTCTGTCCACAAGTTCTGTTTCACAAGTAGTTCGTTGACCACTATGTTCCACAGTAGAGGGTAGAGTACACCACCCTGCGGTGTGCCTCTGGTCACAGATTTACGATCGTGGTTTCACCAAGCTTCGAGCTTATCACTCTGTTATTGAGAAGCCGGTGAATAAAAGTCACTATAGGCTTTTCGATCCCAAGTCTGTTGAGTGCTGAGGTTATTGCGTAAGCTTCTATGTTACTAAAGGCTCCCTCGATATCGACAAAGGCAATGAGAGTAAATGCCTTGACATCGAGGGATCTTTCTAAAGAGCCAACAAGTGAGTGCAGGGCTGTTTCCACAGATTTGCCCTTATTGTAAGCATGCTGAGAGATCGAAAGTTTGTCTGTGACTAAGTGTCGGATGAATGCACCAATTTTTAAGCGTTATTTACTGAAATTTTTAATTAGTTTATCAACTAGAAATTCCAGGTAGTTTCCTAAAATCTTATTTTCTACCAATTTATGGAAAAACCCATTGCAATGAATTCCTAAAAGCAAACAATTTGGCAAAAGAGGGCAAACAAATTAAATGAAAAAAAGACACCTTCGGACGGACACATGGTGTCAGGCTGCCGGCTGGACCTCATTATTTATGGATGTAAATAAATGGAATGTCATGCGTCTTGACAGTTCTACTTATTTTGTGTAACACAACGTTACCATTCTGCAACACATGAAGTAGTTCTACTACATTTCCCAACAATTTCCCAATGGTACTACCCTAGTACTTGAACTGGCGAATCTACTACATTTTAGTCACTGGGCTGTAATCCCGTAACGCGACAATCGTCTCGCGATAGCGCATCGACGATAGTTTCGCTTCATGTAAGCATAAAAAAAACGATAGCGTCTGAGAGATATCGTTTTGTCTGCTTCGCGTAGACTGAAAACTGTCAATGACTATCGTCTCGCAGACTGATTTTTGGCGATACCTATTTCAGTATCGTCTCCTATTAAATGAGAACAAATTGTGCATACATATCTTGTTCTACACTTTTGAAACAATTTTAGAGTAATAGGTCGCATTTATATTAGTTTTATTCGCAAACCGAAATGAGAATGTGTTGATGTGAAATTTGACAGGAATTAGAGCACAAATGTCTTTTTGAGAACTCAAACTGTAACGATAGGCGAGACGATAGTGATGGTCTTACATGAAGCAAATCATCGACAATATCATAGAAGTGAATCAAAAGGAGGATAGCCGTCTGAAAAGTTATGCGATGAGAGCTCTGACCACTTTCCGTACTATTCTTTGTAATTGTCAATATTACGCGAGAAAAAAACAGCTATTTGAACCAAACTATGAAACAGACACAACGGTGCAATCAATTTCGCGTGCACTGCAACTGCGAATGATTCTTTTTGATTTATTTAGCGAGTTGCGACGCCGCAATTCGGAACTTTAAATAACAAAAAAAATCAATCACTACCTCAAATTAAGAGAAATATAGTACATTTTGCTTTGGATTTTTTTTTCTCCGCGGTAACACTTGTGTAATACTACTTTCGTTATCATAAGCGAAACAAATCGGTATGCAAAAGATGCAGCACAAAATGGAATGAACAAAATACCGTAACAAGACCAATAATGTGGAATGATTTTACGAGCACTGATTTTGATGCATTTCTTCGAATACTTTTGCCGTACAGAATACAGAAATAATCGCTAACACATACCTCTGAATAAGCGCCCAGATCGCGAAAACGGCGCCTCCGACTCATGACCTTTATTGTAGACAGGGGTAGGGTTTAATCTAAACTAAGATTCGCCAAGAAAAAACATACAACATCTATCCTCTTCTAAAAATTTGTAATCGCACTCTTTCACTAATCGCGGTCAGATGCAACCTTATTCTATGCTGGGTCCCTGGGCATAGTGGTAGTCCAGACAACGAAAGGGCTGAAGAGCTAGCTAGAACAGGTGGTGGACACCCCATGACCCTCTTTTCAAGTAATAAACATTTTGTTACTTACATATGCCATCAACGCCGCCAATCGGATGGAATTAGATACTTGCAGTACTTCAAGGCTAATATGGCCTTCAATAAATCCCAAAAAAAAAAACAAGCACAGTCCTAAATCTAAATAGAAAGGAAATCAGCAATGCAGTTGGCATTATTACCGGTCATTGCCTATTAGGCACACACGCAAGGAGAATGAGAACCCCCTACAATGACTTTTGCAGGAATTGTAGGGACGAAGAGGAATATGAAATTATACTTCACTACCTCGGCACCTGCCCAGCACTAGCAAGGACAAGGAAAAACACACTAGGCAGCTATTCATTCAATGAAATGTCTGGCATTAAAACTCTGGACATAGAAAAATTATAAAAAAATACTAATTGGCTGTAACCCAGCAAAGGAGTGCATCATCCAGGATATGCCATTATCATACCAGTAGGTTTCTAAGGTGTTTTATTTAGCTAGTGCCCAAAGAGGAACCGCCACTTTAGCTGCCGATGATGAAGTGATATAGCAATGGATCTAATCAGGATCTAAGTGGGCCAGAACTGCTTCAGTTGTGGCAATCACAGTAATCTAACCTAACATAGGTGCGGTTTGCATGCAGGCGGCCATATTTTTTCGTCGACTATAACGATCGTCACGTTACTGTGAATGGTCAGCGTTATCGCACCATTTTCTACCGAATTGGAAGATATGGACTTCGACTACATGTGGTTTCAACAGGATGGTGCCACAAGCCACACAGCACAAGTTACAATCGATTTATTGAAGATAAAGTATTGTGAACGTGTTATCTCAAGAAATGGGCCAGACGATTGGCCGCATCGTTAGTGCGATTTAACGCCGCTTGACTATTTTCTGAGGGGCTACGTTAAGTCATTGGCTTAGCTGTCTCCAACTGCGTTCACCTAGTCGAGAGGTCCTTCTCCACCTGGGTGCGTCATCGGTTCCATGGGCGTCCTCTATTACGTTCACCCACTAGTTCGAAGTCGAATACTCTTCGGGCTGGAGCAGTGTTGTCCATACGCTCTACATGGCCTAGCCATCTTAGGCGTTGGATCCGAAGACGCCTGACTAGACTCATGTCGCTGTACAGCCCGTACAGTTCGTGGTTCAATCTTCTCCTCCAGAAACCGTCAACGCAAACAGGACCAAAGATCGCACGCATAGCTTTTCTCTCGAAGAGACCAAGGACTTCCTCATCCACTTTTGAGATTGTCAATGCCTCCGCGCCGTACAGCAGGACTGGGATGATCAAGGTCTTGTATAAAGTCAGCTTGGTCCTTCGAGAGAGGACTCTACTACTCAACTCCCTCTTGAGCCCAAAGAAACAGCGATTGGCAAGAGAAATTCTGCGTTAAATCTCGCTCCTGGTGTTGTTCGTAAAGCGGAGCCGAGGCAGACGAAGTCCTTGACTACCTCGAAGTTATAGCTGCCCATTGTGACGCTCTGTCCAAGACGTCGATGTTATGTGTCCTTTCTTGATGACAGCATGTACTTCGTTTTGTCCTCATTCACCGCTAGACCCATTTTATCCGCTTCCGACTCACTGCCAGCAAACGTCTCATTGACGGCTCTCTGTGTTCTGCCAATCACGGTAATGTCGTCCGCGCATGCTAGCAGTTGTACGGACTTCTGGAAGATCGTGCCTCTAGTGTTGGCGTGTGAGTCTAGCACGATCTTCTCCAGGATTATGTTAAGGAAGTCACATGACAGCGCGTCGCCTTGTCTAAAACCTTTTTTGATATTGAAGGTCTCGGTGAGTTCGTTACCGACCTTGATCGTCATCCGGTACAACCTCACGAGTTTGGCAGGAATGTCAAAACTAGACATGGCGTTGTATTGCTCGTCCCTATGCACGCTGTCATATGCGGCCTCGACAAAAAGGTGGTGGGTGTAGATCTGCATCTCTTGGGTGTTTTCCAGGATCTGCCGTAGTGTGAAAATCTGGTCGATGGTGTACTTCCCTGGCCTGAAACCGCACTGATAAGGACCTATCAGGCTGTTGACGAATGGTCCTTATTAGAAAACCCTTTATATTTTAATAAAAAAATGTTAATATAATATGTTAGAATAACTCTCAACCTTTATTCTCATTTGGTTTCTCACAGAGAGTTATTGCATTGGTCATTGACATTTAGGTCTTGCTCCGAGGAGTATACACTCCCTCTTGGCTTGAGGGTAATTTTTCATATTCAAATATATATCTCGTCTAAGAATGAAATGGAAAAGATCAGCCCCAAACCTCTGACGTTGAGAATAAATCAAAAATCTTCAATATATAGAATTAAATTATTCTCTCAGTGATATCTCTCACTAGTTGGCCAGAACCTAAAAAACATGAAGAAATGACCAAGAGTCTTAAGTGGCTTAAGTGGCATTTATTAATAATCTCAAAAACAGAGAGTAATTTAAAAACCTTTCAAAAGATTGAGGGTTATTTTCAAGCTCTGATAGTAATTTATCAATTAAAAACGGCTGGACCGATTTGTCTCACATTTTTGTTAAATCAATTGAAATAAAATACGATATTTATCAATTCAATAATTTTTTCGGAAAAAAAAGTTTGTTTGAGGTTATCCACTTTAATTGCGGGCATTCATTGTGAACAGTTCAATCCGGCAGTTTTTGAAGAGAATTTTCTTTTGAAAAGGTTAGTGAAAGACGACTGCTAATGCATCCTATTAGACGATGTAACCTTGGAATACGTATGTAAAGTAAACGGCGCACAATTACTTACTTATTAGGCTGACGATCCATGCGATAGCTGCTTTCCATTCCTGACGGTCCTGACCACTCTGCTTCCAGTCCTCAAGACCAAGCTGTCTTGCATTCGTGATTAATTGGTCTTTATACTGGAGATTCAGTCTTCCTCTCCTTTTCGAAACATGAGGCTCGGATTCGAAGACCCTCTTAGCTGGAGCATTGTTGTACAAGCGCTCGATGTGGCCGAGTCAGTGCAGTCGACGGATTTGTGGCCGGACTGTATCTACATGGTACAGCTCATAGAGTTCATGGGTGTGTCTTCTCCTCCATTCGTCTTCCTCGCAGACAGGACCATATACTCGACGTAGAATTTTTCTTTCGAGGGCACCAAGAATCAGCTCCGCAGTTTTGCTTAGCGTCCAGCTTTCGCCTACATATAGCAGGACTGGCAAAATATGAGTTTTTTAGAGCATGATCTTAGTCCTTCGAGTCAGTTCTTTTGACAAACCGAAGTAACACCGGTTGCCAAAGGCGGTTCTACGTCGGATCTCCACAGTGATGTCATTCGTGGAGTTTCCCGAGAGACAGACACCTTTACTACCTCGAAATTGTAGCTGTAGAGGGTGTGTGACGGGTAGTTTTTTGGATTTCAGATGATTGATGGTGCAGATTCGGGGCATGTGATTAGGCGCAGGAAAAAAAAGGATTGTTTTTTAGTCATTCGTTGACTGTGGGCTGCGTCTGTGGGCTGCGCTGAGGTTAATCGTGGGCTTAAAAAAAGGTATCACGAAGCAGAGAGCGGCGAAGGCCAAGATAACGTTCTCAGAGTGTACAAATGCTATTGGACTCCAAGAAGTAAGCAGTAAGGTCATTGATAAAAGAAAACAACCTCGTGGAGTTGTTGGAAGAATCGTTCTATCAAAGATAATAGCGGCTAAAACTGAGCAAAAAAGTGGGGTTGAATCATGGAGTATTCCGGCGTACTTTTTTAAAAAAAATTGCTAAAAACTGCAAAATAAAAAGGAAACAGTAAAATATTAAGACCTTTTTGCATAAAAATGAAATTTTAATAAATATTAATAAGATTAAAATTTAATTAATAGCCGTCCAAGTATATTTTTCGAACACGGTTGAATAACGTGAACAATCAAGTTTCTTGTGTAACCGGCCTGTGCAATAATTAGTTCATGCTATCCAGACAGCACTGTTTATGCTATTTATATTCTACATAAATTCTATATTAATTTTTATTTAGATATTACATTATTTCAGTCGGTCAACCCGGATTCAAATGGATCTTACCTATCCAAGCCCATTGGTAAGCTTTCCACCTAAACCCAACCTACATTTCCCACGTTTGCCAAAGTGCGGCTGATATCTGCAGTCTCTCCAAACTAAGCCTACCTTACCTACATTCATTACCAATAACAACGATCTTTGTTGTACATAACCCTTCAAATCTAGAGAACTTTCCTCACATTACACTCGCGACCTCTCAGTCTCCAAGTGCTCGAAATCTGAAGCTTTTTATGCGCACTGGGTTCAAGGCATACTTCCCTCTTAAAGGTACAACTCACTTCCGATTTTTATCGCATTCGCTTCATCTCAATTCATTTTCGGAATGAATTAATTTAAACGGAAAGACAGCAACGAAGAAGGAAATAAAGATGATCCTTTGCGAAAAGAACAAACAAGAAAATGACAAAACACGGAACAAGAAACGACGGACATAAACTCTCTCAACCGATGAAATTCAATTTCATTTCTTCATCGTAAATTTTATTACTTTGTTATTCGGCGTTAGTTGGCATCCGGGAACAATGCATTTAACGGCAACGGGAAAGCACACCGTAGACATTATCCTCTCCTTCTGGCCGGCTAGGGGAGAGGCATAAAATCGTCTTAGCCAAAGGAAACTCTCTTGCTCACTCGGTTTTCCTGTTTATCTCAGTTTTTCCGCTACCCTAAGTGCACATCCTTCGACGTCGGGGATGGCCCCGATGAAAAAAAAAAAACTTCACAAGCTTTAAAAATGCTTTACAAGATTCTTAAAAGCGAAGTTTCACGTCTCATCCTCGTAATCGGTCTCGCAATGTCTTTTCCGGTTCAGTCTTGTTCCGGTTCTGGGAATTTTGTTGTGCCCTTTTTTTTGCGCCGGTGTCCGTGCCTTCCTTGCTCACGGGATATGGTTATTATTTTATTTACGCTTTGGTTGACATTTCCTTATTCCTTTAGTGGCAGCCACGACGTGACGTACGGTGCAATGCACCTGACTCCCCGGTCGGCTGCCGGCAAGGAGTCTGGGAGACATTCGGCCGTGGTCAGGCATGCAGCAGCGCGAAATGACGGGGAAACAGCTTGGAATCTGCTCACTTCCTTGTTTATTGTGATTTCCTTTCAAATGTCCCTTCTTTGGTGACGTTTGCAGCGCACTCAGCTCGTCGCGGCGCTGCGGTTGTAGCCGTGTATGCAGCAAGAAAGGCAAATGTTCTTGTTTTTGGCGACTGCCAGACTTTTGCCTGATTTAATTTACAGCGGAGGCGGTCTTTGGGTGAAAAACAATGTTCATGACCGTCTAGGATCTGGCTATCCGTCGGTGGTTGGTGTTGTCGCCACCGCCATCATAATCATCATCAGCAGCAGGAGCACCGGCAACAGCATTACTGGCGAAAGCATTCGTTCGTAATCGAAAAGGCGGAAGCGGTGCAAACTGGATGACGAAGGGGTGAATAAAGCAGCGTCATGGGCGGTTGCGTTAAGCAGGCATTAAAATTATATTACCACCGTGGCTGGCTAACAATTAGTCGAGAAATTTCAGGTATTCTCGCCACTTGTTCCTTGACTCATCTGTATTTCCATTTTGTTAGCCTCATCGCAGTCTCGGTGTGGGCTGTTCTTTGGTGGCGTTGGTCCCTCGGCAACGGAGCAAGGCGTGCTCGTTTGTGCACTTCGCGGAAGACATTAATTAAGGGGAAATTTCATAATTCTTAAATTGTTTAATCTTGACTTAAGTTAGAGATGCGCCAGTAGTGTGCATGGTTTGGTGGGCAACTTGACAACTCTTCAAATGAATCGTGGGAACAAGGACCAGTCTATCCAGCGCTCATCTGGATCCTAGTGGTTGGCGAGATCATAAAACAGTGGGGAGTCTCAAGGCCTCACAGAACGGATCTAGGCGTTGTGCTTGATTCCGAACTGTAATTGGAAGGAAAATACGGAGGACCTCATTAGATTCGTGTTAAAGGGTGTCCCAAAATGAATGCAAGATTTAAATTTGCCGCCATTTCTGCATAAATTGTTGCCAACACTGAAGAAAAAAATTTCAATTTGACAGCTAATATCTTAATTAATAATAATAAAGAAGGTGGCGTTACAGTCCGTAGAGGGCCAGGGCATAGCTTTTCAGCAACCACTCATGTTTTGCGTGCAATTCTTCTTTCACGAGTGGAAGGGTTCTACAGTTTGAATCTGACTCCGAATGGCCAATTTGAGGAGCCTTTTTTGTTAGACAGTTTGCTCGTTAAGGAATAAGCAGTGAAAAGAAAGAGGTGGGTCCGTGAATATGATTTCGCTTGTACAGAAAGTCGAACTAAGGCGCTCGAAGAACGTGATCAGGACACCAACCATTATTGCCATCATTGGAACAGAAAAATACGTTTTACAATTGAGATTACGACTAGCCTTACAAACTAAAGGTTAGGGTTTTGGCTCAACAATAGGGGCCCAACTGATGTTCATTGTTTAGTTTTCTTCTTCTTCTTGTGATGCACTACAGTCCGGGGTGGACCTAAGCCTCAACCAACAAGCCTCTTCAGCTGGCACGATCGTTAGCCAGCTGTCTCCAACTGCGCAAAACCAAGTCGAGTGAGGTCCTTCTCCACCTGGGTGCGCCATTGGTTCCGTGGGCGTCCTCGATTGCGTTGTCCCACTGGTTCGAAGTCGAAGACTCTTCGGCCTGGAGCAGTGTTGTCCATGCGCTCTACATGGCCCAGCCATCTTAGGCTTTGAATCCGTACACGCCTGACTAGGCTCATGCCGCTGTACAGCCCGTGCAGTTCGTGGTTGAATCTTCTTCTCCAGTAACCATCAACGCAGACAGTACCAAAGGATTGAACGCAGAACTTTTCTCTCGAAAAGACCAAGCTTTTTTTTTTGCGAGGGTAGGTGAAAATAGTGTGGTGGTATATTTCCACTACAACTAAGTCTTACACTTATCCAGCAGTCTTACTTTCATGGCTTAGACGCATTTGCCAAGAGATTCTCCATTGAGAGTTGTTGCTTACACCGCAGCTAAGCGCGGGTTGAATTCACCGTGCTGGGTCAAGGGGTTTAGTCCTTTGAAGACCGCGAAAAGAGTTTCTTTCGTCGAGAATTGGAAGGACAGCAAACCAGGCGACGCTTATGCTTACGAGCAAAATTCGTAACTTCATCTTGGACTGATGAAATTCCAAAATCTCTGTGGATATCGTTGTTTCGTATAGACCAGAGTGCGTTGACGATGACCTCTAGCACTTTCTTTTAGACAGTTTGTAGCATGCTTCTATTACTTTCTTTGGTACAACCCCATAGTGGTATACCATACGTCCGGACAGACGGGTTTTAGCACTTGCTTGTATATAAGCAATTTGTTTTCAGTACTTAGTTTGTTATATTTTCCAATAAGCCAGTACATGTCCCTGTATCTTAATTGGAGCTCCTCACGTTTCTTTTTGACGTGCTTTTTCCATTTAAGCTTTACACGAGACACATCCCGAGGCGTTTCGCTTCATTGCCGAAGGGTATTTGAACATTATTTATAAAAACTGGCAAGTTATTCACCTTCTTATACGTAAAATTTATATGAACGGATTTAGCTTCGTTAAGCTTAATTCGCTGAGTGTTCGTCCGTTCGTGTATCCGGTCTAAGGCACATTGCAATTTTCTGGTTGATTCTTCGACCGTTTTGGCAGTTACCAAAATGGCGGTGTCGTCAGCAAAAGGTGCCTAGCACTGTGCCTACGTCCTGCGATATATCGGTGCTATACAATAAGTAAAGGAGGGGACCAAGAACACTTCCTTGTGGTACTCCAGCTTGTATATATTTAAATAGGGAGTATTCCTTCCCATATTTCACACGGAGGATTCTATCCGATAGATAGTTTGATAAAATTGTGCGAAGTTTTCTCGGGAGGAATTGTTGAAGCTTGTGTTTCAAGCCTTCGTGCCAAACATTGTCAAAGGCTTGAGAAACATCGAGAAATACAGCTGAGCAGACTTGCTTTTGTTCAAACGATTTTTCTATAACATCAGTTATGCGATTTACTTGGTCAATAGTTGAATGCTTGCTTCTAAAACCGAACTGGTGGTTAAGAATAAGTCGTCTTTCTTCTACAACCGGGCTTAAACTTCTAAGTAATATTCGTTCAAACACTTTAGACACTGTGGGCAAAAGTGAAATCGGTCTATAAGACTTTTTGTTTGTTGGGGGTTTACCCGGTTTCGACACCATTATTATTTCGCTTTTCACTAACTAGGGACATGTTCTAAACTAAATGCGGCGTTAATGATGTCGAGAAACATAAGAAGCGCTTTCTGAGGTAATTCTTTCAAAACTTCTCCTGTGATTAAATCATAACCAGGAGCTTTCTTGGGTTTGAGTTTTTTCAGTTCTTCGTTAAGTTCTGTCAAAGTAGCATTTCTTATAAAAAAAATTGTCATTATTTGAGTCTGAACCGTAGGAGTATACAGGAGGTATTTGTCCATCGCGTGACTTAAACGTTGCCTCCAAATGACCTGCGAAGAGATCTGCTTTCACTTTATCGTCTTTGGCCCACTTGTTTTGGTTTTTTCGAATTGGGGCCGCATTTGGATGGGGTTTTCTTAAACCGTTGACTGCTTTCCAATACCGCTGTCGGGCAGAATATTCCACTCAATATGGACGCTGATCGACGAGAATTCCGTCCCCCGAATTAGACGAGGTCAAGATAGCAATATCAAGACTGAAGTCTAACAAAGTTGACGGTGCGGACGGACTGTCCGCTGAAATCTTTAACGCAGCTGGAGATGATCTGGTTGGGCGCATGCACCAGCTCATCTGTAAGATATGGTCGGAGGAAAGCATGCCCGATGAGTGGACGCTCAGTATCGTTTGCCCGATCCACAAGAAAGAAGACCCCTTTGACTGCGCCAACTACCGAGGGATAAGTCTCCTGAACATTGCTCACAAGATCTTCTCTGCCGTTTTGTGCGCTCGCCAGAAGCCGTTTATAAATAACCTGATAGGTCCTTATCAGTGTGGCTTCAGGCCAGGGAAGTCCACCATCGACCAGATTTTCACACTACGGCAGATCCTGGAAAACACGCAAGAGATGCATATCTACACCCACCACCTTTTTGTCGAGGCCGCATATGACAGCGTGCATAGGGACGCGCTATTCAACGCCATGTCTAGTTTTGACATTCCTGCCAAACTCGTCAGGTTGTGCAGGATGACGATGGAGAATTCTCGGTGCTCTATCAAGGTCGGTAAATTCAGTTCAATGTCAAAAAAGGTTTTAGACAAGGCGACGCGCTGTCATGTGACTTCTTTAACATCATCCTGGAAAAGATCGTGCAAGACTCACACGCCAACACTAGAGGCACGATCTTCCAGAAGTCCGTACAACTGTTAGCATACGCGGATGACATTGACGTGATTGACAGAACACAGCGAGCTGCCAGTGAGGCGTTTGCTGGCAGTGAGGCGGAAGCGGATAAATTGGGTCTAGCGGTGAATGAGGGCAAAACGAAGTACATGCTGTCATCAAGAAATGACACACAACATCGACGTCTTGGACAGAGCGTCACAATAGGCAGTTACAACTTCGAGGTAGTCAAGGACTTCGTCTACCTCGGCTCCGCAGTAAACAGCACAAACATCATCAGTACCGAGATCAAACGCAGAGTAACTCTTGCCAACAGCTGTTTCCTTGGGCTCAAGAGGCAATTGAGTAGTAGAGTCCTCTCTCGAAGGACCAAGCTGACCTTATACAAGACCTTGATCATCCCAGTCCTGCTGTACGGCGCGGAGGCATGGACAATCTCAACAGTGGAGTCCTTGGTCTCTTCGAGAGAAAAGCTCTGCGTGCGATCTTTGGTCCTGTTTGCGTTGACGATTCCTAGAGGAGGAGATTCAACCACGAACTGTACGGGCTGTACAGCGATATGGGTCTTGTCAGGCGTCTTCGGATCCAACGCCTAAGATGGCTAGGCCATGTAGAGCGTATGGACACTTCAGTTCCGGACCGAAGAGTCTCCGACTCCGAACCCGCTTGACAGCGCAACAGAGGACGCCCGCGTTTAAGGTGGCGCACCCAGGCGGAGAGGGACCTCAACCAACTTGGCGTGCGACACTGGAGACAGCTAGCCAGAGACCGTGCTAGCTGGAGGGGCTTGTTGGTTGAGGCCCAGGTCCACCCCGGACTGTAGCGCCAAGTAAAGAAGAAGAAGAAGAAAGTTCGCTGCTTTCCAGAGTGAGTAGTGGGTATCTTTTTTCGCTGACAAGCCTGTTAAATAGGCATTAAGATTATCAAAAGACAAGTGCTTTTTCATCCACTTTTGAGATTGTCCATGCCTCCGCGCCTCACAGCAGGACAGCGATGATCAAGGTGTTATATAATGTTACCATGGTCCTTCGAGAGAGGACTCTACTACTCAACTCCCTCTTGAGCCCAAAGAAACAGCGATTGGCAGGAGTAATCTGCGTTTAAGCACGGTGCTGGTGTTGTTCGTACTGTTCACTTGCGAGCCCAGGTAGACGAAGTCCTTGACTACCTCGAAGTTATAGCTGCCCATTGTGACGCTCTGTCCAAGACGTCGATGTTATGTGTCCTTTCTTGATGACAGCATGTACTTCGTTTTGCCCTCATTCACCGCTAGACCCATTTTATCCGCTTCCGACTCACTGCCAGCAAACGTCTCATTGACGGCTCACTGTGTTCTGCCAATCACGGTAATGTCGTCCGCGCATGCTAGCAGTTGTACGGACTTCTGGAATATCGTGCCTCTAGTGTTGGCGTGTGAGTCTTGCACGATCTTTTCCAGGATGATGTTAAAGAAGTCACATGACAGCGCGTCGCCTTGTCTCAAACCTTTTTTGACATTGAAGGTCTCGGTGAGTTCGTTACCGACCTTGATGGAGCTGCGAGAATTCTCCATCGTCATCCTGTACATCCTGAAGAGCTTGACAGGAATGTAAGAACATGGCGCTGTATACAACAATCGCTGAGATGAATGGATCAATCGCCTTTGTTTGTGGGCAATTTGTTTAATTTTACATAAACTCATATTTGTAAAAGAAAACGTAACAATATGTTCTTCCTTTAATTTTCCTTCGTCCTCTCTTGGTTCGCTGGTTAAGAAACTCAACCACTACACGGCTTAGTTTTTAATTACAAAACGCTCGTAGAAGGAAGCAACATTACTGATTTAAGCCCAGTCTTCTAATGGATTATGACTAATGGAGTGTACACATATTTTCTTAAGAAAGTCATCTCGCATACCACTCGAGTGCTGCATATGCTATATTCTGGCACCACGGCAGGCCAGGAACTCCTGAAACTAACAGCCAGACAAAGCGGCCCCATTTGTGGGAGGGTCGGGGAAGTTTTGTATTAAAACCAAATCGTGGTGATGGTTGGGCACTAATGCTGACTTAGTTTGAGACGTCTATACTGTCATGGTCGTGTAGGACTTTGATACATGATATAAACAGCTTTGGTAGGTATTGTGATCTGAAGAGCAGCACTTTACCTTAGCCTGGCAGATACTCATGTGATCTGGGAGGCAGTAACATTTAGCGATGTTGAAATTCATCGAGCAGACCCTTGAACAGAGCCTACATAGTGGTATAGCTTAGACCCGTCTGTGCAGATCATCAACTGGTATTCCAAAGTAAGTGATTGGGTCCTCTCTGGATGGAAACCGGCATTGTGTCGACTTGTCGAAGTCTATAATAGGAGTAATTTAGTCGTGGGCCCCGGGGTTAGGTGCTCAGGCAGGAGTTGCAGAGCTCTGCTCTAGCCGTAAGGCCTTGCTGACCAAGGTCCCACTTCTCTGAGTCTACATAATTCATGTAAATGTCCAGTGGGAGGACGTGTAGGTGCACGTTCTCTCCTTCGATTGGGCATTATCTCATAGCCCCGGAAGTTCCGACTCCTGCCCATCTCTGGACCTTGTTGAGCTTGCTTAAGTTGCATGTTTTATAGCGGCCATATGGACCGAAGTGCCATGTCACATATAATGGCATGAATGTAGCTTCAAAAAAACGCCAGAATTTGATTTCATACCTCACCTCGTTGCGGTTTTATTTAAGTTTGTTTTCTTATCGTTCTTATCTGGTCAACCGTATTTCACAGGTTTCCGCTGCCAAATGCTTTGTGCTAAAGTCCTCTAGGCAGCCTTTATTCAATTTGTGGCTGTCCCATGAGTTTTAAAGATCACACTCCTTAGCCGGTCACACCAATGCATTGGGAAATAATCCCCACATCGATGGCACTCTTCGGCTCCCACTGTTCGGTGATTAAGTGAAATCACGGTCGTCAGCGTGCGTTCTTAACAACAATCCCCGACGGAGGAAGCGGCTCCAAAATAAATAAGTTCTTTTTTCCAATTAAGTAAAACCACAGCTATTTGCGCGCGGCGCAATGTCTGGCCCGACAGTCGGCACCCGGCAGCAGGACCACCGACCGAAGCACGCCACACATCCGACGAGTGCCAACGAGCAATTTTAATTGTAATCCGTTGAAAATTAATAAATTCCTCCGTTCGCTCGCAATTCGAACGACTCAGCGCTGCGTTCGCCAGTCAGCATGCAATCTGCGCATTAATAATTTTCCCTCAAATATATTGCAATGAATGTTGAATTTACTTTATTATCCGCGTGTTTAAACATCCCGCAACTAGGGGATGGGTGCTGCTGGGCGTTGGGCGGTGGACGAAACTCTGAGTTGAGACTCGTGTACGGAATGGCGGCGATGTTGACGGTGGCGACAACGACAGCGTTGGCAATCGCGTCGGCGACCCATTGACGTAAATCGATGGTAATTTCAATTCCTGCGGCCGGGCGGGGATGGTTTTGGGGTCGAGCTGAATCGTGACTGACAGTTCATTGGAATTGACAGTGGTTCGTGGTCGGGTTGCTGATTGCACGAGTCGGAGAAAGCTGTTACGATGATAATGGACATGGCATTGGCTATATTACGTGTTGGTTTCCCAGTGTGCTGGTGCGTGTGTGCTTGTGTCGCACCCTGTGATTCCTTTTGTGTGAGATGTCATGCCAGGAAGGGTATAGTCCCTGCTGTTCTGGACACAATCGTAGAAAGCATGGGTAGTTGGTTGGAAAGATTTCCAGAAGACCTCAGTGAACTGCGGTGAGAGTGGTTTATTGGTGGAATGCGTTTGTCAAGGAGTAACGACTGTGAAAGAGGTGGAGCCGTAAATTCGTAAATTCAAAGGTGGTAAATTCGGGTATCGAACCTGGGACCTTCTGCGTAGGAGTCGACGCACTTACCCATTACGCCACGGCGACCCACTTGGTTCTTATTAGCTGCATGTAAATGGTGATTCTTATGTGTTCTTACTTAACACACACCAAGGTCCCCGTTTTGAGGTAGTGAAGGAGTTTGTCTACCTCGGGGCAACCGTTAGCTCCTCGAATGACACCTTAGTGGATATCCGATGTAGAATCACCCATGGCAACGGTTTGTTTAAGCAACTAGGCTCAAAACTTCAAGATCACGCCCTGGTAAAAGTCTTACTCTGCCAGTACTACTATATTGAGCCGAAAGCTGGACGCTAAGCAAAACAGCGGAGCTGATTCTTGGTGCCTTCGAAAGACAAAATTAAACGTCGCATATATGGTCCCGTCTGCGAGGAAGGCGAATGGATGAGAAAATACCACCGCGAACTTTCAGAGCTGTAAAAGGATGTGGATGTAGCCCGGAAGCCACAAATCCGTCGACTGCACTGGCTCGGCCACAGCGAGCGCATGGACATCAACGCTCCAGCTAAGAGGGTCTTCGAATCCGAGCCTCCTGGTTCGAGAAGGAGAGGGAGACCGAATCTCCGGTATAAAAACCAAGTAATCGCGGATACAAGACAGCTTGGTCCAGATGACTGGAAGCAACGTGTCCAAGACCGTCAACGATGAAACGCAGCTATTCCTCAGGCACAGACCATGGGTATCATGGCTAATAAGTAAATGATTCGTCGAATGGAGGAAGTTTATACAGTGTACTTCCCCTAAGTCGAATTGTCACGGTATACCAGAATCTGTTCAAGTTAGAGAGAGAGAGTTTGACTTAGAGAGAGGTTTTTGTATGAAAATTTGAGTGAAATTTATGTAAAATATGCCGAAAAAGATCGAGTTAGAGGAAATTTCGACTTATGGAGAGTTCGACTTATGGAGAGTCCACTGTATTTAAACCTATTTCGCGGTTTCCTCAGGCGAATTTTTGAATTAACAAGTGGTTCGCCCAATTACATGCTTCACCTGGAAACTTGAGCGGCTTTTATTTGTGGAAACACTCAAGCTCCATTTCGACTATACGGTAAGACAAGTGGAAATGAACCAGGAAAGGATACCAAAGATAGTATTTTCTCAAATGCTGCTTAACGGATGGAAATGCGTCCGAGAATAGGAAAACCTAGCAGCAAACTGTGGTGAACTATGGTGAAAATGAAAGTGAAGGGCGGACGACTCGACTACTAGGACTCCTTTGAATGCGAATTTCAGTTGTCGGCCGTTGATGGCTGAGTACTATATTGATGAACTCATATGCGATGTGACGACTGGATGGCGCAGTTGGTAGAGTGGCTGCCCAGTGTTCCAGAAAGTGTATGCGGTCAACGAGGTTAGTAGACCCAATCACGATCTGGAGAACAGAGCCTTGGTAAACCACTTCTATCTCCGCAATGAGATAAGTCAATGGCGAAGAGAATCCAGGTTTCACCAGGTTCAATGACGAGAACATGGCACATAGTCCCGTTGCCAATGATGGGAATCACATCTTGATTTCTCAAGAAGATCTCCAGAGTATCTTCCACTCGCTGAAGAAGAAGAAGTCGGTGGGAATCGATGGAATACCGAATATTGTGCTTCGCCATCTTTCCCCCAGAAGCGGTCCAAATTTACACAACAATGTTCAACAATGCGCCGAGTAATGCACATTACCCGATGCACTGGAAAATAGCTGTTGTTCAACCGGGACAAAGATAAGTCCATTCCGGCAAATCTTCGGTCGATCAGTCTTCTTCCCTGCATAAGCAAGGTTTTTGAAAAGATAGTCAGCTCTGAAGCACTGGGTTGATGAAAAGAAAATCATACCGGACAACCAGTTCGAAATTAATGCCGCTTCAAAGCTGGTGTCCGACACACAATGGAATAAGAACAAAAATTAGTGCACTGGTGCCTGTCTGATTGACTTCGAGAAGGCGTTCGACACTGTTTGGTTGGAGGGCCTCTTCCTCAAGCTGGTCAGGCTTGGCATAAGTAAACCATTGCTATACGTGGTCTATGACATGATTACAGGTAGAAAGTTCGTTGTGAAAAATGGTGACGTAACTTCCACTACGGTCTTTAACATTAAAAACAGTCTGCAATAGGGGGCCATCGGCTTCCCGATCTTGTTTTCTATATTGGCTGCAGATCTTATAGGTTCCATGCCGCACTTAATTGCGTACGCCGACGACCTAGTTGCGGACCTTGAGCAGGTCCGAAGGTCAAGGTAATAAACATCTTGTTGCAGCGTGACTTCGAGAAAATTCAGCGATTTTGCGACGACTGGAAGTTGCTTATCAACTTCCTTTCCTTCCAGAAAATAGTCTTTTCCGGACCCCGTTGGACAGGGCAACGCGGGGTACGCGCCAAAACTGGCGTAAGTTCGGCATAGTTGAACCGCATGGTCGGCCGTTAGCTGTAAAAAGTGTAGTTAGATATTTGGGGCATTTATATATAATAATATGGGTGGCGCTAGAGTCCGAGGCGGACATGGCCCTAGCTTCTCAGCAGCCACTCGTGTTGTGCGTGCTATTGTTCTTTCACGAGTAGAAGGGACCTACAGTTTAATGCCGACTCCGAACGGCAAAAATGAGAAGCTTTTTCTAGACAGGAATACTCTTTCAGCATTGTCAGTGACTCGAAATAAGTGGAGCCGTGAATTATCAAAGGTGGTATCGAACCTGGCACCTTCTGCGTAGGAGTCGACGCACTTACCCACTACGCCACGGCGACCCACCACCCTGGGCATTTAGCTGGATCAATATCTGTCTTTTGACAAACATATAGATATTGCTCTGACGAAAGCCAGAAAAGCCCCTGACGAAAGCGATTAAAGTCCTGGCACAGATATCTTTATCTGTCCCGATAGCCAGGCAGCGATCAAATCTCTGGATTCAGTCACTTTTAATTCCAAGACTTCCCTTAATTGCCGCCTATTTCTTAACGAGATAGCCCAGTATTTTAGCATCCAACTGATGGGGATGCCGGGACACTGTGACATTCCAGAGAATTGCAAAGCGGACGAGCTCGCTAGAAAGGGCACAAACTCCGTGCTCTTTCCGGGTGGAGACCCACCCTCCATGCCTATCGCTACTATTAAACATCTGCTAACGCTTGAAACGCTTGCTCAAACAAACCGCAGATGGACGTCTGGCACAGGATGCCTCATTACCAAACAACTCTGGCCTATGATCGATCCCAAACGATCGCTTAGCTTGATCAGATTAAGCAGGCCAAGTCTCAGATCTCTTATTGGCGTTCTAACAGAGCATTGTGCCATCGGAACTCACGCCTCTAGACTAGGCCTTCCCTATAATGATTTCTGACGAAGCTGCATGGACGAGCATGAGGAAGAAACCATCCAACACTTGCTATGTAATTGCAGTGCTCTCTCATCCCGCAGATTCAGACTCCTTTTCTTTGTTAATCTGGGAGTAGCATCAAAATCAGCCTCTTCTTCGCTTTACCAAAAGCATGGATTGGTTTGCGGAATAGGTAGCCTAAGAGCCGCGTGGTAACACAATGGGCCTATGTTTGGCCTAAGTGTGTCTGCTGCTCTTCAGCCACTTCAACATAACCTAACCTACAGTCCATTGTTTGGGTTGAAACATTTTTGAGGCGTCTTCACTGGCATTTGGCAGAAGTGTCGCCGTAGTGTCTACAGAAGTGATCTTTCCAGGTTCTCATTATCGACTGAGACTTTACTACTTTCACTCTTAGCCCGGAACGGCTTCTTTCCAAAGTTAATGCCCATTTGGACTTTGTTCTTTTTTCTTTTGGTAGAACTTAGAAACATCTCTGCTGTTTCTTTTTGCTTCCGATAAATGCGGTGCTTTTTCCACCTTTTAAGTTCTCAGGGCTCACGAAATTCTGGGCTGGGTTGCTTGATACGCTGCTTACTTCACTGCATGTATCTGCTTACAATCGTTATCCAGCCAAAGATTTTTTCTCGGCGACGTTTTACAACCCTGCACTTCATAGATAGTTCCTCTGATGGTGTTGATCTTTTGAGATGGACTTGTTGAGAGCTTCAAGGAGACTAGTGGACGGCGTCAGACAGCTGTGGTCTTGCTTCAATGCGTTCTTCATTCCATACCCATGGCTCCAACAAGAGTCGATTTTGGCTCCTCGAAATGGTCGGACATCGAGAGTACTGGAGGTCGACAAAACACCCTTAGAATATTATTACTTCATTTGGTTCACGTGCAGGTCTGAAGGGACTATACTGGCCCACGAGTGATACCTAACCTCGCCTTGTCTATGAACTCCTAATCCGGTCAATACTTAAGTGACACAACAATCCAATGTCGAATGAAATATTGGTTTTGAAAGGCTGTCCAGCACACCGCACAAGTGCAACTTTCCCCGATGATGAATCGTTTATGGAACAAATGACATTCAATAATCGTTGTGCGGTTAGCGCCAAGGAAACCTGTTTGCTCCTCCATCCCACGGCACTGTGGGTTCCCATAGACGCCACGATATAAATCATAAATTCCCCAACAACTTCTCGTAATCCATTGTTCACCGCATAATCCTTTCACCACTCAACCCATCAGCTCCCGAGGGCAGGATTAAACTTACTCTCCAAAGCTCTGCAGCCTCGTTAAACAATACCCACTTCGGTGCTTCATAATGATTTAGTTACAAAATAGCATTGCTCGCCCTCATCCCCACCGGCAACTTTGAAAAGTACCTAAAACAGGATTATCTTCTTTGCCGCCGTTTAGCTGCGCTCGTACACATTGTGTATGGCCATGACCATGTCGTCGGGCTCATTATTCATTAAAATTAATTGAACTCCTCTATTAAATCCACAGCACTCCGAAGGCATTACCATCGTCCCGGCCATCAGATCTCATCTCTGGAAAATCGGGGAAAAGTTCAAAAAAGTGTACACACTCCTGGCGCATCCGTACTTCGTCCTTGGAGCACGTATAGTTGGTTAATTTGGTCCGGATACGACCACTGCTGTTGCTATGGCTGGCGGCGCTGAAAAATCCACTTGCAAACCCCAACGCTGTATGACTCTTCAATTGATGGCTCGGCTCGGTGTACTCGAAACCCCATTATCAGAATATCACGGGATATCGAATACCATCCAGAGTGAATAGCAAGCGTATCTCTCTTCTGCGCTCTCATCTCAGATTAAAATTTATGATCGGCGTCGAGGAGGGTCCTGCCGAAAAATCCTTTATCCCCTCCCCTTCTCCCGCCCGCCGCAATCCTCTCGGATTTCATATCGAGTACATACTTCTGCCCGAAAAACATTTTTGATAGCTTATCCGGGAACGGGTTGCGTGAGGCAAACGTGAGGAATATGAGATCACTGGCGATGCAGTGAACAAGGCAAACACGCGGATATTTAATACTCAATAAATTTTATCCTTATTCTGTGGGAATATTTTCGTGTTAATAATGGACACGCATAAATAACCATAAAACATGGCCAGGACATCGCGGCATGTGTGTGCGTATAAATATTACACTTCGAAGGATAATTTGCATGCACCCGCGTTCGTCGCCGCCGCCGCCGGACAGCAAATGGCAATCCAATGAGGCGTCGAGCACTACCTACGTCATGGGGGTGAGTTCAAAATTGTTTCGGTTTTCTTAATTTTCCGTTTTTATTAACCCGTTATCCTTGTGGACTACTGCCAGGCAATCTGGCAGTAGCGATGAGGTGGGAATTTGTACTGATTTTTTTTTTTTTGTTCTCGTTTTTTAATGCAAATTACGAAGTTATTGCTGTTTAACACCAAAAGCATAAACAGTTAATTGGTGGACAGCCGGGAGGGGCGCGCAACGTGGACTGACGTGGAATTTATCGCCATCGATAGAGAGTGCGAATGTAATGAGTGGACATTTACACCGGTTTACGAGGAGGCTTTACGGCGACGACGGCTGTTCCCGTCGAATGGGGGCCGGCTTTTTTATGAGTTTTCTTTAAAGAGATTTTCGATCGTTTTTGCAAGCGCGACTCCTTGGTGGTTTGCCTTTTTTTTGGTAATGTCTCTCAGTGAGAGGCGTTTTATTCGAATTCAAGTGCGATTGTCGAAGCTGTGAAATTTATTCGAGGTTAACTGAAAATTGCCTATTGTCCGCGGTTAATGTGGCAGATACGCAAACAAGGTCAAGGTTTGTTGTGAATTGATGGGGAATTACCGAAGATTGATGGCAATGTGCTGTAAATTGGACAATCTTCATATTCAGACAGATTGCCATAAAATGAAACCAAGTCTGATTGGAGGGCAATAGCTGCTCTGTTTAAGTGCTTACTCATCAGAGCTGTTGTCTCTGAAATGTTGGAACAGACATTAACAAAAGAGTTGGGGTAAAGGCACTAGTGGTCGGCCAGCTAACTTTTTTTTCACTTTGCTCTTACTACGCAGAGGGTACCAGGTTCGATACCCTTTGATAATTCACGGCTCCGCCTCTTTCGAGTCACTGACAAAGCTCAAAGAGTATTCCTGTCTAGAAAAAGCTTCTTAACTTCGCCGTTCGGAGGCGGCAATAAACTGTAGGTCCCTTCCACTCGTGAAAGAACAATAGTACGCACAACACGAGTGGTTGCTGAGGAGCTAGGCCCTGGTCCGCCTCGGACTGTCGCGCCACCCATATTATTATTATACTTGTCCAGTTACTTACTTACTTACTTAAGAGGGAGCGGTTCAGTCCGGGGTGGACCTGGGCCTCAACCAACAAGCTTCTCCGGACAGCTCGATCTTTAGCTAACTGCCTCCAATTTCGCACGCAAAGTTTGTTGAGGTTCCTTTCCACTTGCTCCACTCTCTAGTGCGCCGTCACTTTGGGGTGGATTCGAATGTTTTCCGGCCCAGAGCATTGGTTTCCATCCGCTCAACATGATCTAGTCATCTCTATCATTGGATCCTCACTCTTCTGACTAAGTCGATGTTCAGATGATTCTGAACAGCTCGTACAATTCCTCCTCCACTCACCATCTATGCAAATGACACGAAGAATTTTCCTCCCAAAGCAACCAAGAGTACACTGAACCAACAATTGTTCATATTATTAATGAACAGCTTTCGTTAAAGTAATTTTCGTTGCCTTAGCGAACAATTTCATTGACTCAACGAACTATTCGTTAATATTAACGAATACGAATGAACGTAGCTTAATGTACAATTCGTTGATTCAATGAACTAGAGTTCAATAAATGTTAAAAATTTTTGTAAGCATTTCCCAACGAAATCGTACCTTGCGCCAATGAAAGTGTTCGTTGTGCCAACGAAATCGTACGTTGAGACAACGAAAGTGTTCGTTGAGTCAATGAAGAGGTTGGTTAAGGCAACGAAATATTTTATTGCGTCTAAGAGCGGAATCCTTACTATCCTTACTACTCTGTCTGTCTGTAACTCTGTCTCTCTGTTAACCTTTCACGTCTAAATCAATTAACCGATTTTGATGACATTTGGTAGAGAGATAGATTTGAACTTGGAGATATACTTAGTCTACTTATTCCGGGTCTAAGGGGGAAATGGGGCAAAACCGCATTTTTTTTATCTTCACACAGTCCTGGCACATTAATGGCTTATCGGAAACTAAAAAAATGCTTTTTAGTAAATTGCATAAATTGCATTGTCCTGAAGCTGAACAATGCTTAAAAGAATGCAACTAATTATCGTTAAAAAATGTCCATCATTAGAGACCATTGGCAACAATCAACCAGCAGTGGCGACAATTGACATGGTGTGTGGGCGGTTCTACGCATGCAGTAACATATGTACATACATACAAATTCGTCATAGAAATTTCAGTATGTTCTCTCTTTTAAATCGTAAAAAAAACAGAAACCACCCTTCTGGGAAATACTCAAATTGAACATGTTACTGCGTGCTTAAAACTACACACACACCATGCAATGTGTCTGTCGCCACTGCTGATTGATTGTTATCGATAGTCACCAAGGCAGACTGTGGCTTGTGGTGTAGAATCGCCTTTGGCAACCGGTGCTCCTTAGGTTTATCAAAACAACTGGCGTCAAAATTCCTGACTCGAAAGACTAAGATCATGCTCTGCAAAACCCTTATATTGCCTGTCCTGCTATATGGAGCCGAAAGCTGGACGATAAGCAAAACTTCGGAGCTGATTGTTTGTGCCTTCAAAAGAAAAAAAAATTTGTTAGATATATGAAGACGAATGGAGGAGAAGACAACCGCGAACTCTACGCGCTGTACAAGGATGTGGATGAATCCCGGCAGGCAAAAATCCGTCCACTGCACTGGCTCGGCCACATCGAGCGCATGGACAACAATGTTCCAGCTAAGAGGGTCTTCGAATCCGAGCCTCCTGGTTTGAGAAGGAGAGGAAGACCGTACCTTCAGTTTAAGTAATCGCGGATGCAAGACAGCTTAGTCTTAATGACTGGAACCAGCGTGCCCAGGACCGTCAACGATGGAAGGCATCTTTAGCTCAGACTCTGACGCTCCAAGGTTCATTGGCCTGATAAGTAAGTAATTAAGTATTAGCCCTTAACTGATGTGGCGGGACCAAGGAAAACATTTTTCCCACTCTGTTACAAATTTAGTTTGTTTTGAATTAGGATGTGACTTGAATTTAAATAAATGTAAATGCAAATCGCCACCATTTTTAGACGAGTTTTGCTACTGTCCCAGTGATAGAAGCCAGATATACAAGTTACGGATCAACGCAGCCAACGACCGTAGCCACTTGCATCAGCGATACCTTGTTTAACAAAACCTCAGTGACACTGGTAAGCGACTTACTGCTGAGAAAGTTGCACGGCAAGTCAGTGCAATTTTGGAGATCTCCTCAGTTAGTCCACTGCTAGCCAATAGCTTACCCATAAAGGGAAATGTTGTTACCAATGTAAATTAAGTAAAGATTGTGTTAAATGTAGTTATGAACTAATCAATAAAAAATACAAAAATAAATTGTGGCTTGAATAATATTTAATTTACACTAACTCATTTATATTTTAATAAGCATCAATTTAAATAGTTAATACGAAATTTATTTGAGGAAAAAATTGCAAAATTTATTCTGAAAATGAGTTACAACACTAGCGTATTAGTAAATATTCATTAAAATGTCATGAATTGCGGGAGCCAAAATCCGGAAAACACTTGAATAATTGATCAGCCAACTTCGTTCCCATTACACGTGACAGATGTTCTGATGGATTACCCTTTGCATTTTCCAAATGTGTCTCATGTTTTAATAAATGTTATTCAAAAGGTAATTTGTAATATTTTTTTTTTACAAAAACCATCATAATTCTCTTTTGCCCTCCAACTTAATGACCGACAGAAAATTAAACATTCAACAGAACTAAATCATTTTAATTCCATTTTCAATAAAAGTCAAAAAAGTAACACGGCTCGAATTGAATTGAATTGAAGAACTTGTGGTGCGTCATGCGGACAGTGGTACAGAGCCCATAAAGATTTGTTGTACCCCCTCCTATTAGTTTAGGATTTGGGCAGTCGATTATCAAATCCTAAACTACTAGGAGGGGGTACAACAGACATTTTTGGGCTCTGCACTCCCTGTTACGGATGTTCTCTGTATTATTTTGAATGATTTTTAAGGCGAAACTTTGGCAGTCAATTATCAGGTGTTCCATGGTTACCTTCACTAGGCCACAGTGCCAACAGAGTAGGTGCTAGCATAGACAAATTAAAGATAAACTCATTCCTCTCCATAAAACAGCAGTTTCGAAAAGTACTCACCTCCGATTTTCTTGAAATTTTTTCTATGCATAGTCTACCACATCGGAAGATTAAATACAAAGCTGTTCCTAGCGTAAACCCGTGGAAGGGACAAGGACATTGAAAAATTTAAAATCCCTAACTGTATCTCAACACAGATACATGTCGTTACAATCCAGACAGTCGTTGACACATTTTTAGGTTAACCCCTGCGGGAAACAAAAAATCCTGTTAGCAAGAGAAGCGAGCCACTGACACCATTTTTCAACAAATCGAAAAAAATGTTCAATTTTCGAAACTTTGAAATTGTACTTCTTCTTCTGGTGGTGCTACAGTCCGGGGTGGACCTGGGTCTCAAACAGCAAGCTCTCCAGCCGGCACGATCTTTAGCCAGCTGTCTCCAACTGCGCACACCAAGTCGATTGAGGTCCTTCTCCACCTCTATTGCGTGTCCAGCTGTCTCCAACTGCGCACACCAAGTCGATTGAGGTCCTTCTCCACCTCTATTGCGTGTCCAGCTGTCTCCAACTGCGCACACCAAGTCGATTGAGGTCCTTCTCCACCTCTATTGCGTTGTCCCACGGGTTCCGAGTGGAAGACTCTTCGGGCCGAAACTGAGTTGTCCATACACTCTACATGGCCTGGCCATCTTAGGCGTTGGATCCGAAGGCGCCTGACTAGACTCATGTCGCTGTATAGCCCGTACAGTTCGTGGTTGAATCTTCTCCTCCAGAAACCGTGAACGCAAACAGGAGCAAAGGACGCACGCATAGCTTTTCTCTCGAAGAGACCAAGGACTCCACTGTTGAGATTGTCCATGCCTCCGTGCCGTACAACAGGACTGGGATGATCAGGGTCTTGTATAAAGTCAGCTTGGTCCTTCGAGAGATGGCTCTACTACTCAATTGCGTCTTGAGCCCATAGAAACAGCGGTTGGCAAGAGTTACTCTGCGTTTGATCTCGGTACTTATGTTGTTTGCACTGTTTACTGCGGAGCCGAGGCAGACGAAGTCCTTCACTACCTCGAAGTTATAGCTGCCCATTGTGACGCTCTGTCCAAGACGTCGATGTTGTGTGTCCTTTCTTGATGACAGCATATACTTCGTTTTGCCCTCATTCACCGCTAGACCCAATTTAGCCGCTTCCGCCTCACTGCCAGCAAACGCCTCATTGGCAGCTGGCTGTGTTCTGCCAATCACGTCAATGTCATCCGCGTATGCTAATAGTTGTACGGACTTCTGGAAGATCGTGCCTCTAGTGTTGGCGTGTGAGTCTTGCACGATTTTTTCCAGGATGATGTTAAAGAAGTCACATGACAGCGCGTCGCCTTGTCTAAAACCTTTTTTGACATTGAACTGAATTTACCGACCTTGATGGAGCAGCGAGAATTCTTCATCGTCATCCTGCACAACCTGACGAGTTTGGCAGGAATGTCAAAACTAGACATGGCGTTGTATAGCTCGTCCCTATGCACGCTGTTATATGCGGCCTTGAAATCGACAAAAAGGTGGTGGGTGTCGATCTGCATTTCTTGGGTCTTTTCCAAGACCTGCCGTGGGGTGAAAATGTGGTCGATGGTGGATCTCCCTGGCCTGAAGCCACACTGATATGGACCTCAGGTTATTTATAAACGGCTTCTGGCGAGCGCACAAAACGGCAGAGAAGATCTTGTAAGCAATGTTCAGGAGACTTATCCCTCGGTAGTTGGCGCAGTCAGAGGGGTCTCCTTTCTTGTGGATCGGGCAAACGATACTGAGATTCCACTCATCGGTCATGCTTACAGATGAGCTGGTGCATGCGCCCAACCAGATAATCTCCAGCTGCCTTAAAGATTTCAGCGGCCAGTCCGTCTGCACCGGCAATTTTGTTAGACTTCAGTCTTGATATTGCTATCTTGACCTCGTCTAAGTCGGGGGGACGGAATTCTGTTCGATCATCGTCCATATTCAGTGGGACATTCTGCCTGACAGCGGTATTGGTGTCATCATCGCCGTTGCCGTTGCCGCTTGCGTCAAATCAAAAGGCGAAAAAGACGGGTAATCTTCCCATTACATTAAAAATTAAACAAAAAAAAAATCAAAGGCATGGCACCACCACGGGTTTCTTCAGGAATATCGGAAAGGAAATGAGTACTTAAGCATTCCATGTAATCAAACTCGAATCAATATACGTTCTTGAAACTATCCCCTGTGTCCCTGAAAGGACATGAGTTATAATTCCTTGTTTTTCGCGTTTTTATGTTTAAAAACGTTATTGCATATACTTTGTACCAACCTTTGAACGACTTTGCACTCACCCTTGAACGCCAAGAACTCTAGTTTTCAAACGCCAACTGCAGGGAGTGTACCTACTTTGAGCCAATTTCTATTCACATCAAATTGAGTATTTCCTTTAACGAACATACTCGACTGATGCGTTCTTATCCGGAGTCTTTTCTCAGTTTTTATTCACACCACCCAATATTGAAAAACTAGTTTACTTCGATATAACGAGCAACTCCTCCTCGCGTCATCTCTGCAATTAAGGGTGTTTGGGCGACCACTACGTGGTTTATTTTCAACTGTACCAATGTTTCTGAAACTATTGTAATATGTGTGTTGTCTGTTGGCTTGCTTCAACCTATTAAATCTGACAATACACCAAACGATTTGTTTTCTCTTTTTTATTTTATAACTAAATTTCAAAAATCAACCGAAATTTATTTTCGAGCAGCCATTATCGCATTAAATACCCACCACAACTGAATGCGATTTATATCCCAATAGCGGTACTCTTCCTTTGTCATCCATTTGAATAAAACAAAATAAAGCCTCGTATGTAGCCTCTGGTCGCTCCCAATATATATTTTCGAATAGAGGCACGTTGAAACAGAGTCCCACGTCGACGGAGTCATGCAAGGTTATACCTGCTTGCAATGTGTGTGCATACGCCTATGGTATTCAGCCCAGTACTAAAACCTTTCAACGAACGAGAATCAAATAAATCGTTGAATCAAAACTTTCAGCTTCAAGACGAAAATTAATGTTTAACCTCAAACAAACAAAAAAAATGGCTTCAACTCGAAAGAAACTTTGCGTGGGCGATGGGGAACGGAACGTTCTTCACACATGGATATTTTAATCTTCTCTTTGTTCCTCTTCCGTCTCTCTTCATTCCGGAAAAAATAAAAGGCAAACCAATCCACTCGTGAAAATATGCGATAAATCACATTTGTCACCGTTCGGAAAGCCCCAATGACATATCGTCCAATAATTATTTTGAAATCCTTGCCCCTTCCTTCAACGCAGTCATTCCGATGCCCACAAATTTCGCTCCTATCCACAAACAATAACAGACAAAACGCTGCACACTCGAGTTAAACCCCCATTGACAAGTTTCCGGTCTTAGAGGACACCCTCAAGTTAGTGCTTACCACCGCAATCCAGTAGTGAAGCACAACCATGATGGCGCGTTAGTTGGCACCAATGGGAGCGGATACACCAACTTAAACTGTGGCCAACAGCAGATGTGCCATCAGCTCCACACAGCCATAGGCTATAGTCAACGTTCAACTATGTGGCCCAGGCAGCACCAGCCACCAGCCAGCTTCTCAAGGCAAACACCGTAAGCGTATGTACATATGAATGGACGACGCAGTGAAAAGAAAGGATTAAATTAATTGCAGGGCGCTAAAGCAGCGGAAGGGGAGGTGCTTCACATCGCTTTTGCTTTTGTTTCACTGCCATTCCCACATTTAAACGTCTATCGTGAATTTTCCGGTAAATTTGTTGTCGCAAGGTGATGGGAGTTAGTCGTCCTGCTGCGACGACCACCGACTCGACGGTGAGTGGTGGTGGTGGATTAAAAATCAATTTTCACTCTGTCTCCGATGTGTGTTTGCCGATGGTTTCCCCCATAAGGACGGAGCCATAACAATTTGCTAACTGGCAAAACTATCGTCGTAACTACACACATGCACATAAAGACCGATGAATACTTAAGATCCCCATAAGAAGGTATGTAACGGGGGAAGTTTCGTTTGCCACATCCACAAGGCATTTAGGTTTTCGCCCCTCCTCCCCAGCTGGAGGTATAGATCGACCGGAAATCACGGATATTTCATTCAATGAAAGCACACCCAAATGGCAGACACTTGCAATATTGTTTTCCAAGTTCGTTCAGCTGATTCAGAGAAATTAATGCTCTAGACATTCGGATGGTGGTGTGTGTTGTCGTTATATTGGGGCAATAAATAGCTCAACGATTAAATAACATCGAATGACACCAATGGATAGGTTGACAAATCTTATCAAATGGCGTCTTCATAATTGTCGCCTGGCTTTTCGTCTTCCTGTTTGACTACTGTGATGTTAATATCCTCTTCCGGCTCGTACTCGGCGGCGATGTCTTCGTTCTCTTCCTCGTCCTCGCCTTCTTCGTCTTCGTTGCCATCAACATTCTCCACGCGGATATCCTGATCAGCTTTCAGCTTGACAATGAAATGTGATTCTGTTTTGATAGCCTTGGTCACAGGCTTTTTTGGTTTTTTCAATGGTTTTGCTGGTTTACTGGGTTTCTTGCCCCTCGGATTCTTGCTGGATACATCGATTCCTGCAGGCAGACAAGGGAGGAAAACATGTAAATTAAATGGGTTTTCTTTTGGCTGGCGATATTTGGAACTTACCGTGTCGTCGTTTCATGTGCTTGTTGTAGTTTGGCCAGTTGGTGAAATGATGATTACAGTCCAGGCAGGCATACGGTCTGATGCCAGTGTGTACGTTATGATGTGTCTGCGAACAAAGAAGAAATTTGGAGGCAATCAGAAAATGGTTACAAATGCAAATAAATTGAACGAACATGGCACGCATTAAGGAAGTGAAACAATATTTCACAATCCTGATCTGGACTAATGGAAGATGATATTTTAGTTTGTGGACGCTGCCAAAGATGTTGTCATGGTAGTGTAATAAAAAGGGGATTGATTTATTCTTAAAGAACTTCTGGTTTATTTGCAAGCACATAAGGAATGAAAATGCAAACAGCGTGAATGACTTAAGGCAATGTCAATTTTACATGTTCTGGGAAAATGATTGAAATTGAATTTATTTGAAGTTATTCTTCGCTTTTAAGTTTGAATACGATTTCTGGCATGTGACCGCCGTGGTTGGCGATCACAAATCAATTAAGAACACGATTTTTCATTTTTTATGCTTCTGGATCCGTTAGAGCTCCAGAAATAACTAAACTTTTACCAATCAATCGTAAATAACTAAACCGGCGTCGAAATTGCTAACTATTGTCGTCAATTCCGTCACCACGGAACTTCTATTGCGAGTGGATGATAAACTGTTGCGCGTGGAAGGTGAATCGATGTGTTGACAGAACTAGAGTCGATAGCGGAGGATCGAGAGACCTGGAGAACTATAACATCACATGGGTAATAACTTCAAACAAACGGGAAATAACTACACTCTTTTAAAAAATCTTATCACAGATCAAACGCACAACGGAATTTGTTAAGAGTATTCGTCCAACCCTGATCATCTTGAACTGGAGTGGAATACTTTTGTACACACACCTTCGCATCTTATGCCAGTCTCACCTCTGATTAGTATCTTACACTTGTCACACTCCTGCATGCTATATTCAGTTTATTTTTAGACTCTTTTGTGCCAATCGACAAAATCAAAAGTATCAAAAGGATCCTTTTAAAAAAAGAAAAAATATTGAATCCACACTGCTCAATTCAATGTCAACTATACTATCCGCTAAAAATACCGTATGATGCGTATGGGCGCAATCGGCAACGGCAACGGCGATGATAACACCTACCGCTGTCAGGCAGAATGTCCCACTGAATATGGACGATGATCGACGAGAATTCCGTCCCCCCGACTTAGACGAGGTCAAGATAGCAATATCAAGACTGAAGTCTAACAAAATTGCCGGTGCAGACGGACTGTCCACTGAAATCTTCAAGGCAGCTGGAGATTATCTGGTTGGGCGCATGCACCAGCTCATCTGTAAGAAATGGTCGGAGGAAAGCATGCCCGATGAGTGGACGCTCAGTATCATTTGCCCGATCAACAAGAAAGGAGACCCCTTTGACTGCGCCAACTACCGAGGGATAAGTCTCCTGAACATCGCTTACAAGATCTTCTCTGCCGTTTTGTGTACTCGCCTAAAGCCGTTTATAAATAACCTGGTCCTTATCAGTGTGGCTTCAGGCGAGGGAAGTCCACCATCGACCAGATTTTCACACTATATGCAGATCGACATTCACCACCTTTTTGTCGAGGCCGCATTTGACAGCGTGCATAGGGACGAGCTATACAACGCCATGTCTAGTTTTGACATTCCTGCCAAACTCGTCAGGTTGTGCAGGATGACGATGAAGAATTCTCGCTGCTCCATCAAGGTCGGTAACGAACTCACCGAGACCTTCAATGTCAAAAAAGGTTTTAGACAAGGCGACGCGCTGTCATGTGAGTTTTTCAAAATCATTCTGGAGAAGATTGTGCAAGACTCACACGTCAGCACTAGAGGCACGATCTTCCAGAGGTCCGTATAACTGTTAGCATACGCGGATGACATTGACGTGATTGGCAGAACACAGCTAGCCGTCAATGAGGCGTTTGCTGGCATTGGGGCGGAAGCGGCTAAATTGGGTCTAGCGGTGAATGAGGGCAAAACGAAGTATATGCTGTCATCAAGAAAGGACACACAACATCGACGTCTTGGACAGAGCGTCACAATAGGCAGCTATAACTTCGAGGTAGTCAAGGCCTTCGTCTACCTCGGCTCCGCAGTAAACAGTACAAACACTACATCAGTACCAAGATCAAACGCAGAGTAACTCTTGCCAACCGCTGTTTCTATGGCTCCAAAAGGCAATTGAGTAGTAGAGCCATCTCTCGAAGGACCAAGCTTACTTTATACAAGACCTTGATCATCCCAGTCCTGCTGAACGGCGCGGAGGCATGGACAATCTCAAAAGTGGAGTCCTTGGTCTCTTCGAGAGAAAAGCTCTGCGTGCGATCTTTGGTCATGTTTGCGTTGATGGTTTCTGGAGGAGAAGATTGAACCACGAACTGTACGGGCTGTACAGCGACATGAGTCTAGTCAGGCGTCTTCGGATCCAACGCCTAAGATGGCTAGGCCATGTAGAGCGTATGGACAACTCAGCTTTGGCCCGAAAAGTCTTCGACTCCGAACCCGTGGGACAACGCAACAGAGGACGCCCGCGTTTAAGGTAGCGCACCCAGGTGGAGAAGGACCTCAACCAACTTGGCGTGCGACACTGGAGACAGCTAGCCAGAGACCGTGCTTGTT
Organism: Eristalis intricaria; assembly: GCA_964034865.1. Classification (NCBI taxonomy): domain Eukaryota; kingdom Metazoa; phylum Arthropoda; class Insecta; order Diptera; family Syrphidae; genus Eristalis; species Eristalis intricaria. The sequence continues at coordinate 23,474,895 of OZ035873.1, read as the reverse complement.
GAAGAGGCTTGTTGCTTGAGGCCCAGGTCCACCCCAGACAGTAGGGTCAAATAAAGAAGATTTGAGGCCAGCTTTCATGTTATCAGTTTTTTTTTCCTTATCTGTGTATATGTTCAAATTAAAGCCATGGATTTTTTTTATGTCTTCTTCCATTTCTTTCAACGCTGATTGCTTTTTACTTTTCACGTCTGGAGTTTGGCTTTTTTCCAGACAGCACGAAAAATTGCAAGCACTTGATGAAATCGTCATCGTCCATTCCAGATTTCCTTTTATTTTTTAGGATTAAGGTTTAATCCATCAAAGTATTCCCCTTCGGAAGCAGTAGTTTCCATTATTTTAAATTGTTTCACTTTTTTCTCTCCTGAAGTCACCTCCTATGCACGCTCAACTTCTAAAAGCGATATCTGAGTATATTCTATCTTTAATCACACCAAAACGGAGGAAAGACTCAGCTGTCAAAATATCTGAGCGGAGAGGATTCGCTAAACTTAACGAAATAAATTTTTATTCACACCAGATGGAGCATTTACTTCAAATGCTGAGGAAATGCTCACACTCAGTTTTTATTCACACCACCCATTGACTGCCAATTTTGTTCACAGGAAATAAAGGCTCCGGCACATAGAATACTTTACTTGCGCAGCGTCAGAGCATACATACACGCTGAAGTATCTCACGTAAGGGGATGACACAATGAATACTTCAACGCACAGGTGATTTCATTTGACAGTTTCAAGTTTGAATTGAATTTAGGCACAGTTAAATTATGTATTTCAATATAAATACTCAATTATAAACAGTCATTTATTTTGTTTATCTATTTTTAACGTTGCTTCAACGAGAACCAACTCCCAAACTTTAACATAAAATTCGAATAGTCTTGAAATGTCACAATATGAGGATTGTCAACGCTGAAGCCTCCTTCAAAAAAAAAGAGAAAAGTTAAAAGTTGAGTAACTGTATCCGTCGCGTGAGCCTCAGCGTTGGCCTATGTGTCACCTCCCATAAGAACACATGTATTTTATGTCTTTGTCAAAGTATTGCTGACGCTCACGCATGTAAAGTATTGTATGTGCCGGATCCTTAATAGAGTTGCGAAGAAGGCTTGTTTATATGAAGGAGCATGTTTATAAATTTTTTTTCATCCAAAAATCAACACCAAAAGAAAGTTTACGTTGTAGGCTTGTTCGCTTTGACAACCTCTCACCAACGGATGAACTCAAGGGTGTTTCAACAAGATTTCGCCCAAATCGCGAGCCTCCGAACCCTTGGCGGTTTGCAGATATATGATTAAACTTCGCCATTTTGTTGGGTTGACATTACTCTGCTTTTCTTTGTTTGCCATCTACAGTGGCCCAAATAAATATACATACACCCTAATAATTTATCTTTGTTTTATTATTTCTGGTCATGTTTATGTTATAAAATTTCAGGGTATGTGTAAAAATATGCCACTGTACATGCTATTTCTGAAGTTAGAGCATTGTAATTGACGCCTCTACCAATAAATGACGACACCAGCGCTAGATGCAAATGTCTGTCTGGTTTGTGTTCAAGATTCATGGAACTACTCTTGATAATCATTGCCCAGTACTTCGAGTTTTATAAAATTAACTTCCAAAGTTTGAAATAAAAATCTAAGTGCAGCCATTAGTTCTTGTTAATGCCCGGCAAAGAGGACATCATCTACGTGAGTGCTTTTCTTCAAAAATCCAGTTAAACGAGCCGGCCAAAGGTAAAGTACTCACCATTAAAGTGCTCCTAAATCGGAATGGTTTGAAGCAAAATTCACAAGAGAACGGCATCTCTCCAGTGTGAATCCTCAAATGCGTAGTCATCGCATCCTTCGTTCGGAAGGTTTTTTCACATTCCTTGCAGCTAAACGGCTTCTCATCGGTGTGCCGCAATTTGTGTCTGGACAGCCGCTCTGGAGTCTTGAAACTGCAAAAGAACAGAAAAGAAAAAAGTAATCTCATGAAGCTCTCAATCTAGACTTAGTGTGTGTAGGTACAAGGTTGCGTGACACATGGAATCACTCAAGAAAAAAGTCATACATCATGACAGGGCTTCCCGCAAGCCATGAGTTATGCTGGTTAATCTGATTAAATCCGGTCGCTGTGCCTCTGAAGGAATGTCATTACCTTGCTAAGTATGGCGAAAGCAAACAAACCACCCTCCACCGGGCACTCTCACTGTAAGTCATCCATCCAGCAATTACCACCCACCGGGCGATGAACAAACTGAACAAGTGTTTTCCATGTCCCTTCTGTCGCGTCGTGATTTACCCACACAAGCGGTGGTGAAAAAAAATGTGAACAAATCTCAGGCAGCCAAGTAAGCGGCAAAAGAAAAACCAACGCTGACTCCAACCACGCACGTGGTGTTGTGTACACGATGTAATTTACTTAGTTAACATCGATGTAATTAATGCAGAAGTGATTTTCGTCCTTCTTCAGGAGGCAGCAGGCATACCGAAGCCCCGTCACTGCATGCAAATTACGCCCCGCTCCGTTGACTTTCAACTCGTCAAAGGCTTCGTTTTTGTCGTTGTCGTTGTCGACGTCGTCGCCGTCGCCACCGCCGTCCTGATTGCAGTCACGACGCTGCAGGCAAACATGCAAATGCGCGGCGCGCTAAAATTCAATTAAAAATCATTCAACTAAATGCAACAGATTTTTCGAACTCATTCCCAGTGGCGGAGCAGCATTGCCAGCACCGCCTTCGCCGCGTCCTTCGAGGGCATGACTGGGCCCACTTTGAATGACGGCTTGGGGATTTCGCAAGAAATTAATATGAAATTGCAAATTGTAGAAAATGTTTATTCGGAGAGTTGGTCCTCATGCAGACCGGATACATTATGGTGTCCACGGTGGGATGCGCATCCACAGCGCAGATCTGCACTGTGCAACAATGCAACAGTGGCATGGCAAACATGGAAATGTGTTCCGGCCGAGGAGTAGCATGGGCCGCAGCCGAGAGGGGCACATCTCTGGGATGCGCTTTTGAGGAGAAACAGCAGGGATGCAGCTGCAATTTGAAAATTCACTCGTCCCTTTGGCTTTGGAAGCGGTTTTATTGCTTTTCCTTGCTTCCAAGTGCAAGGAGCTGCTTGCTGCAGGGAGTCTGGAGAAATATAAATAAAGTTAAAAATTTCAAACAAACAAAACACACCCAGGATTGGGGGAGAACTGATGCTGCCAGTGCTCAGGATGGGAGTTGGTTGGGAACGATCGAGTGAACGGGCGAACGGGCGAGTACAGAGCGTTTCGCCACTGATGAATGATGATGGGAACTGTTTTGGTATGCACATGAAGGAAATTGAAAAATTGCTAGTGTCAGCCAACAGACTGGGTGAAAAGTTTACGAACGTCTGACGGGGCTTATTTTGTCTTGAGACGACTGGTATTTGCTTGATTATGTCAGGTCAGCGGGTAAAACTCAAGCTCCTTTATAATTAGAAGCGTTATGAAAGAGAAACTATTGCGTGGATTTATTTTTTAAAGATCAAAATATGTTGGAAATGCTTTGTCTTCTGCCATAAATCGGAATGAAAAAAAGGATGATACCTGCTATCGTAAATGAATTACTGAAAGCAATTGGTAAGCGTGGATCCGACTACTGCTTGTATCGTTAAAATTAACGCAAGATTTGAATTAAATAGAAAACAAGACTTTTTGTCTTTAGATTATTATTTTGAATTAAATTAAGTGGTACATAGGAGGATGGGGTTATTTATAGAATAACACATCTAGCAAATGAAGACGACTCGTAACAAATACCGACGAAATCTTGCATGACCATTCTGCATGGCTGCATTTTGTTGATGCAGCTTTTAAAGACTTTTGACGGGCCGTAGTTATGTCTTATTGTAACAACACATTTGCCACATCAATATCAGCCAGGGTCGGCTGTAAAAACTGTGTTGTGTGTCTGGATATCGAGTACTAGTAACTGTCACTGCGTGTAGGACCAGTGCTTTTAACTAACGAAGTCTTCCCGATTTATTTCTCTTCACAGTTGACGAAGTTAAAACATTATTCCGACAATATTAGTTTTTTTGCAAGCGTATATAAGCTTAAATTTCAATTTACATGTAAAATACACTAACAACAAATCCTATATCCGCTTAAGTTATTCATCATATTTATCGCCGCTTAAGAAATAAGCGCGGATAAAAACAATGCTTCCAATCATTATTTTCTGTGTGTTCATTCCTGAATTCATTCATTCATTGTTTAGGTTGCTGTATGTGGGTTACATTTGTAGGTTTGGTTGATGTATTAGATCATTTTTAATTGTCTTGGCATCTATAAGTATGCAATTTTTGGTATACCCAGAGTGTCTTTGCTATAAATTCCGTTTAGGTTTTGTAAACGATTCCATTGATTTGATGAATATTCTTTTATTTTATAACTATTAAGTGTTTTTGCTTTTAAAGTGATAATCACGCTACACAGCCACGAAACGAAGATTGTGACCATCAAAGATCAAAAATCACCTTCCACGACTACACCCCTGACTGCTAAGCAAATGTCATAAATGTCGTCGGTGCTGCCAAGATTTTATGATGAATCATTAAGCGGCGATGATCGTTTTTTTGTGACCTTCAAAATTAGGCGTATATACGCTTGCTAAAAAACACAGCTATTGTGAATGACATTTTCGAACTGTGCTCTGCAAGCTTTCATATACATATTTGTTGAAAATTAAAACACGTTGTAAGGAATTGTCCACAGTTCGTACACAATCGTAATTTCCGTAGTATTATTGTCGATGGCTTATCTTTGGATTGTAGAAATGTTATAATAATAATTATATGGGTGACGCGACATTCCGAGGCAGACCTGGGCCTAGCTTCTCAGCAACCACTCGTGTTGTGCGTGCTATTGTTCTCCTACGCGTGGAAGGGACCTACAGTTTAATGCCGACTCCGAACGGCGAAAATGAGAAGCTCTTTCTAGGCAGGAATACTCTTTAAGCATTGTCAGTGACTCGAAAGAGGTGGAGCCGTGAATTATCAAAGGTGGTGAATTCGGTTATTGAACCTGGCACCCTCTGCGTAGGAGTCGACGCACTAACACACTACTCCACGGGGACCCGAAATGTTGGTTATCAAATATTAATTACCTTTTTGAAACCTATGTTCTACGTCGTACTCGCGTTGTCAGAAGTGAAGCATTTCTGTGGTTAACTCACAGAACATCATCGCAATCAGAAAGAGATACTTTTTTATTGCGACGATGGAGAAAATTTCGATGTACAAATCCTTGAGAAACCACGTTACATTGCTGATACTTTTATAAGGCAAAGTTTAACTATGACCGACCGGTCTTACAAAAACTTATAAACGACTAGCTTTTACCCGCGACTTCGTCCGTGTGGAATAGTTACTTTGGGTAGCCTTTTTCATTTTTAGGATACTACCGTGATTTACTGTAAATATCTTATTTTTTGTGGTTCGCCGTGGCGTTGTGGGTTAGTGCGTCGACTCCTACGCAGAGGGTGCAAGGTTCGATACCCGAATTTACCACATTTCATACATACACGGCTCCATCTCTTTCGAGTCACTGACAATGCTCAAAGAGTATTTCCTGTCTAGAAAAACCTTCTCATTTTCACCGTTCGGAGTCGACATTAAACTGTAGGTCCCTTCCACGCGTGAGAACAATAGCACGCACAACATGAGTGGTTGCTGAGAAGCTAGGCTCTGGCCCTCTACGGGTTGTAGTGCCACCCATATTATATTATATTTATATTTTATTTTAACACATTTTTATAAACAACATTTTTTGTTTTCCCATCCTCTGCTAAAACATAAAGATTTTGTGGACACAATACTCGTGAGCACGCCACATAGAGTTGCCCATGGGAAAAAACAGTTTTCTTCTAAATGTATACCTGCTACTTTAAGCGTTTGTCCTTGAGCTTTATTTGTTGTCATTGCAAATGCTGCTTTTAGGGGAAACTGCACTCTTTTAAGCTGAAAGGGCAAATCAGTCGGAATTTATGGAAAACAAGGAATTAAAACATTTTGTCCTTTTGCCTTTCCAGTCATAATTATTGCTTTTATAATATTTCTTCCCAATTGAGGCATTTGTAGCCGTGTACCATTACATAGCCTCGGTGCGTTCTCACTGGACCGGAACACCAACTTTTAACCTCAACTTCTGAGAAGGCACTTCTGATAATTCTAAAGAATTCAAAATTTCGAAAGAGTACGACTATGCTTATTCAGTGTCCATAACATTGTCTACCGAGAGATACTCGACAACATCCCCCTCCAGGTATGACATAGTTTGTTCGTTTATCTGCCACACTGTCTCATTTGTCGTCGCTAAAATGGCCCTTTCACACAACCACTCTCGATTGCCCATATTTATTTGCGGATCGGGATTGTCATTATTTTTCAAATCATCTATACTATCGACAATTTGACAGAATTCACGGCTCAGTGTAATCATGTCGTTACTGTCTGTCCCCATACGATCTTCGCCGATTTTTAGAAGAGCAGTCTTATATTGCCCTGATTGTGCATCATACAGAGATTGTACGGAACAATACAGAGTACAGATAATTTTCTTGTTTCTCTTACTTGTCCAACTTGAACTGAAATAATTTCCATAAATTTAATCTTAATTCGGTTGCACGTACACTCAATTTTCAAATTATGCTCTCACATCTATAATTTCAATTATTCTAATCTGTAAAATGTAACTGTGTATATGCCACTTTCACTGTAGTTATCCAATGTTATAAATGAATTGAAATTGAAAATTGTATTGTGTGACACTACTTTTCTAATCCTAAACAATAAGCTGAACTAAAGTCTAAAATGTAACTCCAACCACCAAGTGGCTACCTCTATTGACCAAAGAAAATGTGCCCTTTTGTGCTGTGTTGTTCATGATTTTGTTTAGCATCTCGGGGTGTAAAAGGATAACACGAAAGGTGCCTTGAGATCAATGGTCCAAGACTTGCTGGTGTACAATTACCTTTTCAAACAACACCACAGAAAGATGCCCGCAGTGATAAAATCTGGAAATCTGGTTGACCAGAGTCAATGCGCCATTTTTGGGCAGCACACTCCAGGGAATTTTCGGCACGGGGTAACGACTTGTTAAAACCAGTAATCGCTGAGGTCTTTTAACACATCTATAGGCAGACATAATGGGTGGTGTGAATAAAAACTGAGAAAACACTCCGAGTAAGAACACATGAGTCGAGTATGTTCGTTAAAGGAAATACTCAATTTAGTGTGAATAGAAATTGGCTCAAAGTAGGTACACTCCCTGCAGTTGGCGTTTGAAAACTAGAGTTATTGGCGTTTATGGGTGAGTGCAAGGTCGGGTAAAGGTGGGTGCAAAGTATTTGCAATAATGTTTTTAAACATACAAACGCGAGCCATGTCCTTTCGGGGAAACAGGGGATGATTTCAAGAAAGTGTATTGATTAGAGTTTGATTACATGGAATGCTTAAGTACTCAATTCCTTTCCGATATTCCTGAAGAAACCCGTGGTGGTGCCATGCCTTTGATCGTTTTTTGTTTTTTTAATGTAATAGGAAGATTGTCCGTCTTTTTCGCCTTTTATTTGACGCAAGCTTTCATGTTATCAATTTGTTTCCTTATCTGTGATATGTTCAAATTAAAGCCATGGATTTTTTTATGTCTTCTTCCATAGCTTTCAACGCTGATTGCTTTTTATTTTCCACGTCTGGAGTTTGGCTGGGTTTTTTTGGTGCAAACGACTGCCCAAACCGTCACTCTTTTGTCATGCAATGGCAGTTTGGAAACGTCTGACTACATTTTTAAAACGTCCACACATAGATTTATAAAATTCTTGAACGACATGAGTTTGTTGCGTTGTTTAGAAGGAGGGAATCGTATCATTGTGTGATCAATGTTTTTGGGTAAGTTACCAAATTCTCCCCTTTCTGGTTGCCCTTTGAGGAGCTGCTCTAGTGCTCATATATAATACAAGCAGACTATAGTCAACATATCATACAATCAAAATCTATAGTCATCACCGACAACCCATGGCTCTACTACAAATATCGTGTTTCATTATCGAATCGATCGAAAAACAGTAAAGTAGGTTAGGTTAGGTAGTTGGGCTGCTAGTGAATTCACCAGCACACTTGTGATACCCCTAGTCAGACTACTATCACTGATTGACAACTCCAGTGATAGTGCCGTTAGTTTGATCCCAACGGTAAATGGTTACTGGACCAGATTTGAAAACCTGTTATTAACTTTTCTTTCACTGGGATTCGAACCGGGGACCCCGCTAACCAGGGGCAGGCACTCTACCAATTGCGCCATCCAGTCGTCCCTCTCTAAAGTAAATATGCTTGTTGTTAGTGAGTACGTTGAAGACGTTCAAAATTGATCGATTTAAGCCTATATACAGCCTCTTAATGTTCAAGGCACTCAAGAATTGCAGTCAGTTGACCACGAAATGCGAATTAAATACATTACATCCACAAAAAGTCACGAAACATTCTTAGATGAGTTACTTCGCGTTTTTTTGACGTAAACTGCGGCTAAAAAAATTGTTGCCAAGAAAAGTGTTTGAAAACGAATATTCGTCAAGTAATGGCCGATCTTCAAGAACTCCCGTGGTGAACTTTTGAATGATTTTATATTCCGTTCACAATAGCGAGAGTCAATCAATATGTTGAAATGAAAATAAATGGGTTGCATTTAAATTTACTTTCGGAATCACAAGATAGATGACCCTGAATTACATGTTCAACATGCGTGAATATAACATTTAATAATATAATATGGGTGGCGCGACAGTTCGAGGCGGACCTGGGCCTAGCTTCTCAGCAGCCACTCGTGTGTGCGTGCTATTGCGCTTTCACGCGTGGAAGGGACCTACAGTTTAATGACAGGCATACTCTTTGAGCATTGTCAGTGACTCGAAAATATAAATAAATATAGCTAAATAAAAATAACACGAGTTGCTCATTTAAATTTGAAAATTGAGACGTCCTCTTTGAGCCCTGCAATTCGAACGCGTAGCAATGTCTGTCAAAGTACGAGCGAATGAACAAACTTCAACATCCAACAATGATTACAAAGCAATATCCGCATGCACTTCTTAAAAAAAATTACTTCAATTCATTTAAATCTACATCATTTTAAGCCTCAAAAGCCGAGTCCCCATCATTGCATTTATATATCCCATAACAAAGAGTCAACAAGAAGCCATCCACACAACTGTTTCTAAACTTCTCACTTCAACTGTAAGCAAATGGTTTCCTCAAAATTGAAAACCTAACCTCATATCTTCGCTCGACAGACTTACAAAAAAAAAAAACAACAAATGCACACAACTACCACAAAACTGACAGCTAAACAATAGAAACCGCAATAAAAAACAATGTTCGTAGAGTTTGCTTGCCATGCTTGCAAAATAAACAGTTAGGAAATAACCTAACTTATAACACGTGTATGCATGTAGGTCGCAGTCACAACCAAAGAACACAAGCATGTGCGAGATGCATTTTCTGAGTTATGTGCGGAAAACGTCTGTACCCGGATAAAATGTGGGCGTACACTACGCACCCAACGAACCTACTTATGAACTCCGTTTATGCAACGAAAGAAATGGGAATTTTTGCACAAATCGTCTTGAGAGGACTGAGTTTATTGCAATTAATTGCAAACAGGGTGCTTCAGTGCCATAAACTCAAACATGAGGACGCTGCTATCTTGCATTTCAAAGTCGTTGTCGTTGTTACTTAAGAAGCAGATCCATTCGGTTCCACTCAGTGTTTCGAGTATTCACATTCAAGAGAGCAATTACTCTCTGAATTTGTGATGTACAGTTGAGAGTGAGGGACAAATATCAGACATATGAAGATATTCAATCATTCGGGGCACATCCCATGCTTGTCTCTGAATTGGACGTTTGAACTTTAAGGCCACACATCACACACTGACCTTTGAACTCTGGAAATGGCAAATGTCGACATTTACGAATCATTTCGCATGGAATTTTCGTTTGTCACACAGGTACCGAATTGACATTTAAATTAGTCGTGGGTAGCGAAAAGCGTTTGTGGAGAAGGCCTGCACACTGTGGATCATGATCAGGTTTGAGAACCACTTCACTTGGAAAAAGTACTCTAAAGTGGTGTACAGATTATAACACTACCAGTAGCGAACCTCAAAAACTCTGACCCTTCATTCACACGAACTTTTCTCATACGCAGAAGTTCCTAATTTGCGATTTTGTAAGTTGTGAATTTGTGGATTGTCTCTGGCTCTTTGTGTATTGCGTTCTCTGTTTGGAAACTCCCTATTTCATATGAGCTCACGAACCTTGCAAACTCTGACACATCATTCAAATGTCACAGAGAACAGTGGCTACAATTTGAACAAACAGACACTTCATCGCGATTTATTTGGTCTCAAATTTGTGGATCGCATTTGCCTCCCTTGTGTATTGCGAATTTCGGACATTTCCCAAAGAGAATGAGAAAAAATTTAAAATCGTTATTAAAAAATCTAACTATTGTGCAGATTTTAATCGATAAAAAAACTCGATAATTCTGTCCCTATCTTTTTGCATACCAAGAAGTATAACTTTTTGTTTATATTCGCCGGAAATTGCATGTTTCTGCTCATATGAATTGTGATTTTTCTTGGTAGTGCACTTGTGGATTGCGTCTGCCTCTTTATGTGTTGCGTTCTTCGTTTGACATCACACAAACTTTCAAGTCAGAATAAAATAAAGTAAATTTACATACAGCGAAAGAATTGCAATCAAATTTATGAAAACAAAGTTTGGATGGACAAGAAACAAAACTGCTCTGAAGAGTTATTGCGTTCGGAAAAGGAATGAATAACGAAAAAACTTGCACAATGGCAAACTGAATATGAATAAAAAAATGGTTCTTTCGAAAGCCCGAAAAGTTTTGTCAGGTCCAAAACTGAACTGGTAACTTTGTTCGTTCACTGTGAACACGCCCTTAAACCTACGGCCAAATTGTAAATGTCAAAACATTCAGCAAAAACAACATTTTCAGCATGTTGAAGTTAACGAACAAAGAATGTATACAAATACATTGCGAACTCAATTAAAGCAACTAATAGACATTTTGGTTGCAATAATCGAGTCAAAAAATGTAAGGTACCAAAAATGAGACAAAATGTTCAACTACTCAGAATAGTAAAACAAACGTGTCTTGCACTGGTAAACAGGACAACACAAATAATTTAATACATATTGAACAAAATTTAATTTAAATCGTTTTTAAGAAATTGAGAAATTTTTGATTGTGTCATTTTCGGCGCAGAATTGTTTTCCAAAGCAGACTCTAGTAAGTTTTCAGTTTCTCTGCCGTTTAGGTAAACGTTCAGTGCTTGAAGTGAAGCCACTGTTTTAAATTTTGGCAATCTGCCAACTTTTTATAGCTTTTCATCGTTAATTTCGATCTGATATCGGATTGTTGGAAGTCGGTATCAGAGTTTCAGCAATCCAATCGTTTACGTCATCGAAACAGTCAATAGCGCTTGGAATATATATTATTTCGAGGTATTTTTTGATTTCGTCTTTTGTGTCACTCAAAGGGAGGACATAATTTTCGTCTAATCAATGCTTGGGTACATCAAAGGAGTCCAGAACTTTTCTATTGCCGTAGACAACACCTTGTCCCATGCATTAACGAAGATAAATACGGCGTGTCTCAAATTAAATGCTTTGTGCGAGTGTTGATTTCGAGGGTTGCTCGCTCGGTTCTTTAAATGTAAAATGTTACCAAAATTCCGAGTCAGTGACGACAACTTTAAGAGTATGAATGTATTTCGGTGATGAAACGCATTTATGGCAAATCATCACAAATCATTTTGTCTCTTTATGTCGAAATGAGCGATTTTCGTTGGTGGTAGAACGTCATATTCAACCCAGAAGATTCGGTAAAGGATGTCTTTGTAACGTGCCTCATTCGTGTATAAAAAAAAACCTCTTACAAGATTGTCTAATAATTATTGCGGATGAATTTAGAATGATGCACATATATTATTAAAGGAAATGAGAGTTTTGAGCAGCCTTATAGTTTTGTTGTTAGGCGAGTCTACAAAATTGACAATGACTTGACAATGACTCTTCTTTATTTCAGTATGGAGTGGACCTGGGCCACAACCAACAAGCCTCTCCAACTAGCATGATCTCTGGCTGGCTACCTCCAGTATTGCACAAGTTGCTTGAGGTCCTTCTCCGCCTGTGTGCGCGATCTTAAATGCGGTCGTTCTCTGTTGCGTTATTCCACAGTTTTGGTGTTGAAGACTCATCGGCCCGGAGCTTTGCTGTCCTAACGCTCTATGTGGCCCAATAATCTTAGGCGTTGGATCCGCAGACGCCTGACTAGGTTCATGTCGCTGTATAGCCGGTACAGTTCGTGGTTGAATTTTCTCATCTTAAAACCGTCAACACTGCTATGATCGCTGAACTTTACACTCGAAGGGATCCAGGGCATCTGCATCCGCACAGTAGGAATGGGAAGAGGTCTTATATAAAGTCAACATGGTCCTTCGAGAGAAGGGGCTTTTACACAATTGGCTCTTGAGCCCGTATAAATAGCGGCTAGCAAGAGTTAGTCTGTATTGTATGCCCTTCCTGGATAGCACATACTTCGTCTACCTCAGACCGACTTTAAAAGCTTCCCTTTCAATGCCAGCAAACGCCTCATTGACGGGTCGCTGTATTCTGCCCATCTCGTCAATGTCATCCGCATATGCTAACAGTTGTAGGGACTTCTGAAAGATTGTTTAAAGTTGGCATGTGAGTCTTGCACGATCTTCGCCAGAATGATGGTGCAGGAGTCACATGACAGTGCGTCACATTCTAAATCGGTTTTTTGACATTCAAGTTCTTTACCGACATTGATGGAGCAGCCTGAGTTCTTCATCGTATCCTGCGCAGCCTGACGAGTTTGGCAGGAATTTCAAAATTAGACAGATCGTCTCATACATGCTGTCTTATGCAGCCTTGATCGGCTGTTAGGTTTTGGGTGCCGATTTTAACTTCGTGGGTCTTTTCAAGGACCTGCCGAAGGGTGAATAACTGGTCGATGGTGGATTTTCCCTTATATCTCTTTTTCATGGATGCCTATAATTAATGTTTGCTTATTATCATCGTTTTTATAGCGCTTGTTTTTTAAAGAGGCTTTAAATATATTGGACCTACCCTGACGGCTGACTACCATGTCATATATGTACATTGAGTTTAAAAATTGGTTCGCCATTTATTCTATCAAGAAAACTCATCGTTCTTCGTGTATGCAATGGTTTCAGATCGGTTATAGCGTGTCGTAATCGAGTCGTAATCGAGCAAGAACCCACAATTTAAATGAGAATATGCTCCAATCTCAAGCATTTCAATGACTCCGACAGGTGTCTCCTAAATAGTTTAAACCATTGCAATTCCCTTTTTTTAGCTTTTTCTATTATTATTTTTATTTTTTATTACGACTTTTTGATATTATCTCGAAAGCTCGATGAAATTTTGAAACCAAAAATATAAAAGTGGAACCTTGACTTGATGTTGAATAATCGTACAAATGAGACACGTCCAAATTTCAGTTCTTGCACTAAATGAACATGTTTCAGAGCAATTTTTAGAAAGCCAATCGCTGGCTTTACACTCGAATTAGTTGTTTTGATTAATTTTTGGCTATTCGCCGGTAGGTGCTGCATTAAGCCCATTAATCAGTGATTTTATCTGGAATTTTGTACGAGTTTTTGTACTGCTCGTTAAATGTAGTTGGACTGATTAAAAATGTTTGACTTTAATCTCATTAGTCACACTCTATTATTAATATGAAATACCCAATTGCGAACATAATACAATCGGCAACCATTTGGAAATATAAAACTTTTTATACTCAATTATTTGGAGAATATATCAAAATATCGATAATTCGATACACACTCACGGTTTTTCATTTAATTGATAATATTAAATGTAACCGCCTCCTCAGGGCGTAATGAGAAGATAGTTGTGATCGATTCCTGGAACGATGAAGAATTTTCACAATTCACAGCTTCCCTTCATTCGAGTAACTGACAATGCTCAGAGAGTAATAACTGTCTAAAAAAAGCTTCTCAAACTTGACCGTTCGGAGTCGGCAAAAACTGTAGGTCCCTTTCACTCGCAAAAGAACAATAGCACGCACAATACGACTGGTTGGTGTAGAAGCTAAGCCCTGGCCCTCTACGGGTTGTAGCGCCTCTCATATTTTTATTATAAAAAAAAATAATTAAAAGAATTCAGCATAAATTTCTGGGTTTACTTCGAAAAATGTTAAGGGTGGGCCATATTTGCCGAACTTACTCTATTCCTGAAAGCATTCCTTAGAAACAGATTCGAACTGTTCGCTTTAAAAATGGATTGAATCGACCTACATTACCGACGTGTGAACAATTCTCTTCGAATGGGTACTGGAATGCGAAATTTTCGAATTAGAGGTCTGATCACGAGTCAATTCTGAGATCAGATGGAGCACACTACAAAATTAGGCCCTTCAGCTTAATAAACCTTAAAATATACTCTCCTTCTGCTTGGATAATGGTTTGTTCTGAGATCTGCACGAATTATCCAACATTGGACACCAGTCAGTTTGGAAGTCTGAGTCAGGCAGCATTGAATATTACACAATGTCACAATTTCATGATCGACCTGTATTCAGAGACCATCAACATAAGTCCACTGTATTCAAAAGGGATGAAATTCTAATGGTCCCCTCCTGGTGTATCCTTCATTTGGTAAAACGGAGTTCACTTGAACAACTGCTCTGTCTGAGTTCCTGTTTCTCTTCCAGAAAAAGAAAAACCAACCAACTCGACACATTGTAATATCCTCAGCCAAAGTCAAATGCTACTCAGAAACGGAAAATACAGCAACGAAGTCATAGCAAATCCCTGCCCACTTGCCAAGCGAACCGCTTCTGCATTGTTCGAACACTCGCCCAGTGAGTTATGCACAACCCTGCAAATGGAGAATTTCCCAGTTCCGCAGTTCCATCATGGACCCACCCGTCAGGCTGTCTGCCCATCACGGAGAACCCACTGGCCTGCAAACGCATCTGTTATTTTGCATTAGAGACCAAGTACCGAGGACAGTACCTCTCGCCCGCCTCACAAAACAAAACGAAATGTCGTCTAAAAACACAAAAGCCCCCTCATCACACATCGAGAGAGGAATGAAAAATAGAAAAAGAAACCTCGGAATTGAACCCTTAGCCGACCATGCGAGAGTATGCGACACAAACGAATGGGCATGATGACGACAACGACGGCAACGCTGATTGCGAATCCTGACTCCAAACAAACACTCCGACTCTGACTCTGACGCTGATGTGTGTGTCCTTTTTCTGCTCGGCAGTTATTCTTCCTCTGCTCTGCTGTGCCCTTTTCGCGTGTTTCTCTGTCTCTGTATTCCTCGACAGCAGTTCGTTTGCTTTTTTAAATAACTGTGAAAAACATTTCGAAATTAAAAGTTAATTCTTGTTGCACACACATCAAGCCCGCCCCCACTTGAGCCCTTATGCAACGTGCATAGACCCCCGGGCACACATCAGCGGTGGGCAGGAATGGGTGCCACACCGAGAGGAGACGAGAGCTGCGACACTGCGACTATGTAACCGTTTTTATGGCCGCAGAAACGGGGTAAACACTGGGTTGCATTGGATGGTCTAAAAGTTTAATTTAACCGTATCCGTCGTTTGATTTAGGGGACAGGTTTTTTTAATTAAATTTAATCCTTTTTTTGCATTTTCTTATTATTTCGGTGACAACAAACAAATCTACGGAAGTGAGTCGGGTGGTGGGCGCGGTGCCCGGTGGATGTGCAACGTGAAGTGAATGAAAGAAGAACGCTTGGTGACGCCGCCGCCGCGCCATCCGGAAACTGACCGCTTTGAATGGCTTTGCCCCAGTATTCCCGACCGGATGACGGAGTGGGAAGGGGGCACAGCGCGCAAAAACAACATGTTTTGTGCAGGCAGCTATGTGTGACTGTGGAAGTGCTTTTTCGGGGACAATGCCCGCTGGGTTGCAATGACGAATGGAAGAAGTGCAGCCAAATGCAATGAAAATAAACGAGAGCATTTACACTTTGCAATCGGATTTTGTTTGTTTGGGAATGGAAATCACGAAAGTCAGTGAATAGGAAGTTATCGATTCTTGGAAACTTCTGCAGCCAGTCGAAATTTCTGCACAAGAAACATTCCATCAACACCATCTGCTGAGATGAATAATTCCAGCAAATTAACCATGTTTTTTGAGGAGAAAACTTTGAACTTTGTCCAATTGTTTCTTGTCACTTGTTAATTATCATCTTACGTAACGGTAAGTGAAGGAAAACTGCCAGCTGCCGAGATCTTTAACTAAAAGCACTGGACGCGGAGATGTGGTCTACGACCGCAGAGCTACGTTCGTAGCCACATTTTCCTTAATCGCGGTCGTCTGATTTTTAGAAAAGGTTGTTTCCCAAAAGCTTTTTAACGGGCATGACAAGGAAAGCGTGACAGGAAACCAAGAAATCCCAGCCCTACAGTCGACGAAGTAGGCCTCCCATCTAGCTTTGAAGAAGTCGGCACATCCATCAAAACGATGAGGAACAAAAAAGGCGCAGTCTCAAATGGATTGCCATCAGATATTTTAAGTCCTGTTCATCTTCAGAATAAGGGAAAGTGGAAGCATTGTTTATTGTCGGGATGCCTGCAACGATTAATGTTAACACATAGCCTCCCGGGGGTGTCCCCTACATAGTCTCTACAACACCCGTTGTGAGATAAGCCACTGTATACAGCGAACGCCACAGGCGCGGCGAGCATTAATAAATTGAAAAGTATGAGCGTAAGTACACTCGTTTTGCCCTTAAGCCACGAACCAGACATGAAGAAAACCTAGCCTCTGTACCAACCATTATCAAAGAGGACGAAGGGATCGTGATCTAAAGAAAATTGGAGAATGTGTCATCCCACGACGAGTTTTGATAAATTAACCGCGGCGATCAAGCGACTTGACACCACTCGATAATTTCCTCTGGAGTTACGTCAAATTCTTAGTCTATGCTAAGAAGCTGATGATTTTCAACTAGCTCGAAACCAAGAGAGAGAGATGGTATTGCCAGAATAATGCCACACATATGGGACCGAGTCATCAAAAATTAAGCCGATCGCTGAAGCGTATCTCGGATAACCATTTGAATGATGTGCTATTCGAGGTGGCATGGGTGTAGCTTCAAAAGTCAGAATCAAGTTTATATCTCATGCCATATCGTTCTAAATTTTATTGTTGGTCTGTAAGAAGCTCCACATCTCAGCACTCGGAATTCCTTCAAAAATCAGTCCTCTTTACCAAAAATATGCTTCAGATTGCACCATTATCCTAATCTGACAGAGACATCTGTATAAGAAATGCCATTCTTTGCGTATCGAATTAAAAAAGGATTACGGTGTGGGTAGCGGAGCCTTCTCTAAAGAACTAACCTTTAAGTTCCTTAAAAAACTTCCTAATCGTTGAAGTGCGTTTTAAGCATTTGATCATGACAACATTGGCCTAGGTATATCGTAAGATCCACTCTTGCTCATCAATTTTGCATTTTCACAGTCCGACGGCCTTGAAGGCTCGGTATTTATGTTTCTAACTGATCTCTGGATGGGATGGCCGAGTAGTTTAAAATTCGCTCAGAGATTATTCTGGTTCTTCGCCTGTGAAGAGGAAGAACTTTCCTGGCAACGAACTTTTCATACAGTTGATGCTCGATTATCCTCAACTCAACTCCTTCAACCGAGACAAGCTATTAACCGTGATTTTTTTTTTCAAAAAAAACTATTTCACATAAATAGTTCCCATAACCGGCATTCACTATAACGGACGTAAACGAACCAAAAACGTGTTTTTTTTTTTTCTCTTTGTATTCGCAAGAAAAATTAAAATTTCTTTTTATTTATAAGGGGACATAACTGTGCTATTTGTAACATAAAAGAAAAAAACAATGAACAAATTAACTTCGTATTACAACGTTTACAACGTAGAGAATTTCAAGTGTCCCGTCGGCGTAGTAACAATTACTTTTTCTTGGCTAAATACAGTGAAACTTATTTTCACGAACACCCCTCTATAAGGGCCACCTCTCTTTAGGGACAATTCCTTACGCTCCCGGCATGATGATAGTACTATTCGTGAATTTCGACCCCTTCACAACTGTTCTACTAGTTCACACAGCAGTCAAAGCCCTAATAAATGACACAACAAGCAACAAAAGAACCTGACAGAGAAATATCGTAACTTCAGTCTACACAACCGTGTGTTTCTATAGAATGCCTAAGTCAATAGAAACTGTATGAATGAGTAATTGACTTGTATGTGATTTGGAACTAAATTAGTACTAACTGAGTGTTACGGTATTCAGTTTATTCATCAAATTGATGAATAAAATTGCTTACTTTTAAAGAAAAAGTGGTATTGCATTTTATATTTCTTAGCTCTCAAAAACGGACATTCATGATGGAGAAGAGAAGTTTCACTGTACAAATACAAAAAAATCACGTTAAGTTATATCAATACAACAAAAAGTGGATAACGGTTTCAACGGAAAATAATTCACTTTCCGGGCAGATGAATACACAAGCTTTGAATTTGCCTCCATTTGTGCAGAAAATTATTCGAAACATTAAAAAAAATAAGAATTTGACAGCTAATTATTTACGGTTAGTAACTGTCCCACAATATAATAAAATGTGTTTTCATAATTAAAAAGTATCCCAAAAATAATGTTCAACGGCCACAGTTCGAAAATTTCATAGAAAATATGGTCGGAATAGTGATTTAACTTCATCAACTGCGAAGAGATTAATTGAGAAATGCAGGGAGACAATATGTGTGCAATACAATCAAATGAATAAAATATCAATTACTGCATGAGACACTCCCTGGTCGTGAACTGTCTCGTTTCGGTTATCAAAGACGGTCCGTTGATCGAATGATATAACACCATTTGATTTAATTTTATGGTGTAATTTGAAGTCAAAGTATATATACAAATATATCTATGTCAACAATCCCAATACCACCCGTGCATTACAGGAAGAAATTAAACGCTGCATCAACGAAATTCATACGCATTTATACAGAATGGCTATTTGCCGGATGTGTTATTCCATAAATTACCATAAATAAGTACGATTATGGTCAGATAAGTACTTAGCCTACACCTTGCAAATTAACATTTTGGCAAAGTGGCCATTTATATCTCAACATTCTTTCAGCACTTAACACTTGACCCAGCGATGCTTTAACTTCTTTAACCCGTCTGAAAAATATGTTCTCTGAAGGTCTGCAAAATAGGCCTTCGTAGCGGCGATAACCTCCTCATTCGACTTGAATTTCTGCCCGGCGAGTGACTTTTTTAAGTTTGGAAACAAAAAGAAATCGCACGGGGCCAAATCTGGATGTGTTCGTAGCCTAACTTGGCCGTAGCGACGGCGGAAATGTGAACTGGTGCGTTTTCATAGATGAAAGGAAAATCCGCGGGCATGACTGCTGTCAAATTTCAGCCCAATCGCACTTTCTTTTGACCCCAACTAACGGTTTGAATTTGACAGTAACCAATAGAAAATTTCTTTTCTGTTCGGGATGATAGGCTAGGTATTTATCGGACCTCGTACTTTATGATTTAATAAGAAAATAACAGTCGAAAGGGTTTTCTATTAAATGCAAATCTTGAGTCAATTTTAGGGCAACCTTTACAAAGCCAAAAAGTTAGTTTGGGTAACCTCAACAACTGTTCCTGTGATGTTTGAACAAACTATTAAAGGATAATCTTTTCGACTATCCGTGAGGAGCTCTGCCCCACCCTTTCCGGTCAATCGAGTTTCAGCCGCGATCAAAAAGTTTTATTGCCCAACTGCGCCATGGAGCTGCTACTGGAGCTGACTCCTTTGCATCTAGTCAAAAAGCTACCACTCTTAGCTATTTCGAAGGATGACGTGATTCGGAAATTCTATTTACAAAAGAACTTTCGCACTAAGCTCAACACTAAAGAGGAGGAACGAATCCATAGCCCATATGCTCAGCAGCAGTAGGGTAATATATTATACAGATAGATCAAGAACTGATAAAGGAACAGGGGTAGGAGTATTTGAACCCCGGACAAAGCACTACGAACCCATAGGCAAATGCATCAGTATCTTTCAAGCAGGAGGCTATGCCATAGACAGATGCGCTCAGATCAATCTTAACAGGAACTATACCAATTGCGGCATAGCCATAATGTCGGACAGTCGTGCCGCTATCCTGACTCTAGACTCCTATATCATCAAATCCAAGCTCGTGGGGGCATGTCTACAGAAGGTTAAGAAGCTGAACAGGAGTAATAGAGTAAGATTTTGCTGGATACCTGGCCATACATGGACAGAAGACAATGCAATGGCCGACTGCCTATAGGTATCAGAGTGAGCACAAAACAAAAACCTAGGTATCCTAACAGACTTCCTAACGGGGCACTGTAAGCTCAGGGAGCACCTAGGGAAACTAGGTGTATCAGAAGAAGATCTCTGCAGATTCTGCGGAGAATCTAATGAAATTTCAGAACATATACTGGGATCTTGTGAGGCGCTAGCCCACAAAAGGCAAAGTTATCTGGACAAGCACCTAATATCAGAGGAATCACAAGGGCTAGCCCTCATTCTCAGATTCCTAAGGGAAACTGGCTTAGAGAAAATACTGTAGGATGATATAACCCTCAATAGAACTCAGACAGAGCTGCATGGGGAAGCTTTTAAAAAAGCAAAGGTGTGAATAGGGGCCGAATAGATTTATATATCCTCAACACTAATAATAATAAAAGTTTGGTGATATTGTTTATGTAGCTATTAAAATCCTTGTTCATTGTCCTCAAGAAAATCGAAGCGAATGAATTTTCAAAAAGTCCAAAATTCATATCAAAGGTATGATACAGTTGAATCTGGAAAACCATTGTAATCCACAAAGCAGGCAGATATTGTTCTTGATTAAATTACTGCTTCTTTCAACTTTAAAGTGGAGAGCTGCGTCTTTATCTTTGCCTAAATATTCCTTCTCCTCTCAATGTGACGATTTCGCATTTGCGTTACCATTCATAAATCATATCACATGAATAGATGCTCACAAATTCCTACTCCATGCTGCCCACAACCACTTCGTCGCAAGGAAGTACCCCACCCTCTCCAGCAATCCGTTCTTCAATTAAGAAAAGCCATAAAGACTTATTTGAGACACAAACAGATTTTCTCAGGAAACCCATCAATGCCCACAAATGAATGCTCAGCAGCCCTTTCACATTTCCATTAGTTTCTTCCAATTACAACTTTATAAATACATTATCCTCGTTGAGCACGTACATGCACGTATGTAGGTCTTAAATAAAACTGCAAATGTCACAGCATTCAGTGTTCCCCATTCGATAACCTTCAGCACACGTAGTATCTGCTCACACCATCACTCGACAAACTACTGCACAGAAAGACGCTTCCCTATCAAAGGAACCACTCCGGCCTTTGTTACCAATTGAATATAATTGTTAAGCCGGAAAATTATGAGCGAAGTTTTTCTTCCGATTACGCCTGCCTGCCTGCAAACGTGTCCTCCCCCGGCGGCAATGAAGACACACCCACTCGTGTTATGCAGCAAGTGTCATATATGGCGTCAACTTCAAAAGTTCCTTTCAACATAACCTCACTCCTCCCAACCCAGTGCAGCCCATCCGACCAACGCAAAGTGGGTTTATTTGTTTGGGAGCTGCACTGCCACAAAACTTACGGCGTAAATTGCGTATTTTATTTGTGCAAAACACTTTTGACAGTGCACCGCGCTCTGTAACTGTTTTAGCGCTTCTGCTCGCGTTGCTGCCGCCTCAGTTTGGGTTGACGTTGAATGCAAAAAGTTCTCGTCTACTCGTTCTCCCATAGACGTTCTCACAGCCCACCAATGTCATCGCCAATTATAACGTCGCGGGTGTGAATTTAACTTCCATCACACCAGCGCGCTGATGATGATTTTGAATTTAATTAGGGAGAATGTCGTTTTTTGTAGACTTTCTGATGTGTAATTGTGTGGCAAAGTTTTTGACAGTTTTTGTCACCACCATTTGTGATGTCAACACAAAGACAATCCTTTAAGATGTGGGCTTCGGATTTGAATACTCACATGCTTTGAAAAGAAGCCAAACAAGAGAGAACATCATTAATCGCAGAGTGTGTGTTTGTGTGGAATGACAGAAGTGACAGATGTGAGGTGTTGGAATGACAGTTGTAACCTTTGTAGAGATGACAGATTGTAGGATGCAGAAAAGTCTTGTATTGTTCGCCATCTACCATAGGCGTGGATGGAACATTTGACTGTTCGAATTTTGAATTTCTGTATGTATCCGACATCAGAGTGTCTGTTGTAGTGGCTGACTGCAGTGAGAAACAACGTTGCCGGAAAAATATTTTCAAACTACCACCACTGTTGTCAAAAAGTGTCATTTCAAGGCCCAGTGTGCCACAAATGGAAATATACGTATTTGTGATGACGCTCGACTATTTAAAATCATTAATTTCGAGACCATCGTGCGTAGCTCAGATGTCAAAACTTCATGCACGAAATACCGCGTCAATGTAAATGAAGTTCTCGTATATATCAAGGACATTTACGTCGTCAGAAGAAGACAATGGACCAAGCTAAGGCCATATCATAGAAACCGGCTGTGAACCTCAGGGGTTTATGACCTATAGTGGTGCTAAAATACAACATCTGACGAAGCTTCGCACTCAAGCTTTCACGCACTCTCAAGGACTTTCTTAAGCAAAAATTCGACTTCCACTCAATGAGCCATAACCAGAGATAATGGATGATAGAGATATCCAACTTCGGACATTTGTACACCTAGCCCACAACGAAGATGTAGTGGTCTTGTATTTCACCCTTGTATTTCACTTATTCTTTTACAACGCTCGTCAATTCACCACAATATGGCGGCCGATTAGTGAATTTTGTGGGAAATCGCGTCAGATCTATGAATTTAGTGGCATAATGGCAGCTGATTTGTGAATTTTGCCCACAATCCATGTACGATTCATGTAACGTACATGGGTATGTTGTTCGGAGGGTGTTCGAATGTTAACTCGTACTTTTAAGAGAATTTTTGTTTGCATTGTTATACGTACTTTCGTGAATAAAAATGTACTGCAATGCCCATTTAACTGGAACTATTTGACCTAAGATTCCACAAGAAAGGGGACCCTTTTGACTGCTCTCTTTTCCTCTCTGCCTTTTTGTGTGAGCGCCTGAAACCATTCGTCAACAACCTGATAGGTCCTTATCAGTGCGATTTCAGGCCGGGTAAGTCCACCATCGACCAAATCTTCACACTACGGCAAGATCCTGGAAAAAAACACAAGAAATGCAGATCGACACTCACCACCTATTCGTCGATTTCAAGGCCGCATATGACAGCATAGGGACGAGCTATACAACGCCATGTCTAGTTTTGACATTCCTGCCAAACTCGTCAGGTTGTGCAGGATGACGATAGAGCACTCTCGCTGCTCCATCAAGGTCGGTAACGAACTCACCGAGACCTTCAATGTCAAAAAAGGTTTTTGACAAGGCGACGCGCTGTCATGTGATTTCCTTCACATCATCCTGGAAAAGATCGTGCAAGACTCACACGCCAACACTAGAGGCACGATGTTCCAGAAGTCCGTACAACTGCTAGCATACGCGGATGACATTGATATGATTGGCAGAACACAGCGAGCTGCCAATAAGGAGTTTGCTGGGATTGAAGCGGCCAAAATGGGTCTAGCGGTGAATGAGGGCAAAACGAAATATATGCTGTCGTCAAGAAAGGACACACAACAGCGACGACTTGGCCAAAACGTCACCATAGGCAGCTATAACTTCGAGGTAGTCAAGGACTTCGTCTACCTCGGCTCGCAAGTGAACAGTACGAACAACACCAGTACAGAGATTAAACGCAGAATCACTCTTGCCAATCGCTGTTTCTATGGGCTCAAGAGGCAATTGAGTAGTAGAGTCCTCTCTCGAAGGACCAAGTTAACATTATAACATTGATCATCCCTGTCCTGCTCTATGGTGCGGAAGCATGGACAATCTCGAAAGCGGATGAAGAAGCACTTGGTCTTTCCGAGAGAAAAGTTCTGCGTTCAATCTTTGGTCCTGTTTGCGTTGAGGGTTATTGAAGAAGAAGATTCAACCACGAACTGTACGAGCTGTACAGCGAGATGAGCCTAGTCAGGCGTCTACGGATTCAACGCCTAAGATGGCTGGGCCATGTAGAGCGCATGGACAACACTGCTCCAGCCCGAAGAGTCTTCGACTCCGAAACAGTAGGACAGTGAAATAGAGGACGCCCACAGAACCGATGGCGCACCCAGGTGGAGAAGGACCTCAACCAACTTGGTGTGCGCAGTTGGAGACAGCTGGCAAAAGATCGTGCCGGCTGGAGAGGTTGACTGGTTGAGGCCCAGGTCCACCCCGGACTGTAGCGCCACCTGAAGAAGAAGAATTTGACCTAAAATCAATTCTTAAGTGTATATACAGCCTATTCATAAGCCATACCTGACAAATTAACTCAAAAAATGAAGTCCGCTTTATACGCTTAATTCATGAATTCTGAAAAACTCATAAATTCAATTTCACAGCTGTTCTCAAAGGCTCACACGTATTCACAGACACGGGACAAAAAGCGTATAAGAAACGCTGTCAGATGAAATCAATGGGCAAGGGAGGTAGAAGTTGGATATCTCTATTATAGATTACCTCTGGTCATAATCCATTAGAAGACTGGGCGGTACTCAATAAACATACTTCCTTTTACGATATTTTTGTAATTCAAAAAGAAGGCCCGTAGTAGGGACATATCTTAACCACAGGCTCATGTTCGAAGGAACACCACTGTTGAATGTAGATTGTAATTACTTGGTTTCTAGGGAAAATTAATGGAAAAATATACACATAGTCAAAAAGCGGATTAATTGTATATTTTTTGTCAAAAAATTAGCTTATTTTGGTAGGAATTAATAAAAACTCTTAAAAGAAAATACAGAAAGGGAAGAGGGGTTCACTCCCTTCGATGTGCATCATTATGACAAGAAGACGAGACAAAAAAGTTTCCGTACAGATGTCATTCTTGTGTTACATTTGGCAGTGTAAAGTGTGTGGTCCACGATTATTTATTTCAACATTTTTAATTGTATTCCAGCAATTATTTCGTTGGTTTTTTTTTTAATAAAATAAAAAGGAGTGAAAAATAAGCAAATCCCTTTGGTCAACAAAAAAAATTATAATTGACCTGAGAAATGAAGGCAAGTCGTTGGAAGAAATTTCAAAAATGATTACGAGACCCCGTTCTTCTATTCAGTACGTCTTGGAAAAAAAATTTAAGAAACTAAAACCATTGCCAACAAACCAAGAAAAATAGACAGTCGTAAAGAGAGGCGGTTGGTCAGAACTGTCGAAGATTGAAAATTTAAAACTAATGATAGAATAAATATACTCCTCAGACGGTAAGAAATGTCTTAAAAAAAAGAAATGGGTACAATGGTCGAATGAGCCAGAAGAAGCCATAAATACGGAAAGCCAATATGAAGGCGAGGCTGTAGTACGCTAGTGAACATTTAGAAAAAGATAATTCTTACTGGTATTAATTGATATTTACTAATGAGATCAGATTCAACGTATTTGGTTCAGATGGACGACGGATGGTGTTGAGGAAGCCAGACACTGCTCTTAATCCAAAAAACTTAACCCCTACAGTAAAGCATGACGGAGGCAATGTAATGGTGTGGGGATGTATGGCCTCTTCCGGCGTTGTAAGTTTCAAGTAAGACTGACTTCAAAGGCCATCCTGATTGATGAGTGCAACAAGATTTCTCCAGACACGGCTTCTAAACTGGTGCATTCGATGAAGAATAGGTTGAATGATGTGATATGGAACAAAGGAGGCCCGACCAAATATTCATTTTGTTCAGTTATTTATTTTTCTTTCTTGTTTTTATTATTCTTTCGTTACTGTTATTACTTTCAGTTTTAAGAAAATCAAAAATAAGCAATTGTAGGGAGACCTTTTTTGCTGCCTTTTTGTCAACTCTTGCGCTGTGAATAAGCTTAAGTTTCCTTTTTTTCAATGAAATATGTTTTGTTTTGTATTTAAATTTAAGGGACAGATTGGATGCTTACTTTTATGTAGTCTTTAAGTGTATTTTTGTATGTTTTCAAGCCAAATTAAAGAGTTTGTCCCAAAATTGAGAATGGTAATAGTGGTGTACACTTTCGATTCACTGACAATGTTCAAAGAGTATTCCTGTCTAGAAAAAGCTTCTCAACTTCGCCATTCGGATTCGGCATTAAACTGTAGGTCCCTTCCACTCGTGAAAAAATAACAGCACGCACAACACGAGTGGTTGCTGAGAAGCTAGGCCCAGGTCCGCCTCTGACTGTCGCGCCACCCATATTATTATTATAATGGTGGCGTACGGAGACTCTCTTGACTATGTGTATATTCTTTAAAGTTAATTGTAGGCGATGCAAATGTTGATGAACTAATTTTTCAAAGTTTCACCAGAGTATCATTTTCAATCTTAAAGTGTCACAATGCAATTCCTATGAAAGGGTGCCATCATGGCACGACCGTGCCACACCTACAACGTTGATGGAAATTAGTCCAATACAGATCTCTTTTAAATAGCACGTGTATTGAATATTTCCTCCCCTTAAAACCCAATGAAGCCCGCTTCGAAGCGACTCAGATGCCAGCTCAGTTAAGCTTTTCTGAGAAGAACCATAATTCTCAAGAAGGAACGAGGGCACTACTAACGTTTGGTCACCTTCTCCTCTCTCTATAAAAATCACTGTATGGGAGTGTCATCCAAAAACTCCGTAGGATTACACGGTCTCTTCTTCAAGTTGGGATTAGTAAACCACTGCTGTCTACACAATATTCATATTCATATGTATTTCAGGTGAAGAATAAGCAGTTCTTCGTGGGAAGGGGTCGTTTGACGTACATATCTGCAGAATTTGATTGGATTATGACAAACGTATTTACATTGTTCTGGGGAAAACTAAGAAACCGCTCAACAGACCATACAAGGTATACTGTTGCCAGTATAGTTCAATTCAAGCAATTACAGGCGATTCAGCGGCTTGCGATGACTTAAAGTTAGTCTTCAACCTTAAGGGTAGCAAACAAAATGTTTGTGATGCTGCTCTGCCCACTGCCTCAGGTGCTTTTATGCCTTGAACACAAAAGTGCGGTGCGTTTGCGCTGGCGTTGTCTTTCAACGCACACAATTCAATGGCGATGCACAAAATACAGAGTGAAAAATTCCTTCGTTCGATGTATACTTGTTTTCCAATTCCATTCTCTCCTTATTCATTTGTTCAAGAGAGGGCCGATGGGCATGCACACATTAGAACATACTCTTCGAGTCCTCATACATACATATAGTATATTATATTTAGTTCTTCTGTAGTGAAAATTATTTGTATGACCGAGAACATTTCTGGTGTATGGGCACATTTGTTCTTTCGTTTACCAATACAATGAGTCTGTATCTGTTGTTCAAGCAACGATCGATTGGTTGAAACCATTTTTGGTTGCTGTCTGTGGTATTGAACGAATGCAACATATTGGTCTATATCTTTGAATGACCGATGATCGAAATGAACGATCTATTCTAATCACCGAATCTTTTTTTTTTTTAAATACTTTAACGATTCATTCATTGAATTTGAACGATTGACCCTAGATGCTCTAGATGCTTGTTGGTTGAGGCGCACAAAAAAGAACTGTACCATTTACTGAAAATCTTAATTGAACGGTAAAGACTAACATTGAAGGGAATTAAGCCTTTCGTTAGCTGAAGCTCCAGTTGAACAGTCTGTCTTGGACGCATCATCACCTGTGCTCAGACCGAACCGGAAACCACAACACATCAGACCGATCGACTAAATGCATAATATACTACATTCTGGGTAGATTAGGTACCACTTATAGTCTAAATTTTGTTTGCATTTCATTCAATGCAAATTTGCAATACAAACAGTGCCGGGACATTTTGTTCTTTAAACTAAAATGTTATCTGGCAACGAAGGATAGAATGTAGGCGACATTATTTTGGAAACCCAAGTTATTAGTGTTTTTTAGCTATGGGTCGTCGTCGCTTTCTACAATATAACTTACTTCAATTGGAAAAAAAAACCGGAGAATAGCTGATTGTATCAACTGAGTAACCTAGTTCGAAACGTGAGAATCATTCTCCACCAATAAATACTAACTTCACAAATTATGCAAATATACTTACAATTGATGGCAAAGAGAGCACTCGTAAGGTGTTGAATTGATGTGAGTCACCAGATGTTCTTCCAAGTTCGCCCTTTGTGCGAAATTCTTTCCACACTGATCGCAAATGAAGTCACGAGTTCCTGAAAAGCAACATAAAATGTTCAGTACTCAATTTAAACAGACAGTTTATTAACAAAACCTCACCTGCATGCATTTTTTGATGAAACTTCAAATTGGACATTGTACGGAACTTTTTATTGCACAAATCACAGGTGTACCGCAAACGTAAATCATCGGGCAAGTGGCATTTGCTGTGGATTTGAAGCGAATTCGATGTTTGGAAGCCCTTTCCGCATTCCGGGCACATCAGCATGACGAGGAATTCCTCGTTTTTATGCGTTTGCCTCCGGTGTTCTTCTAAAGCTTTGAAATTTTCTTGCGATTCATTGCAGACGTCGCAGAGAAGTCCCAAGCTTGATCGATGTCGCTGACGAACATGGTTAATAAGAGCATAATAACGAGTGAAATCTTTCAGGCAGTCCGCGCAGACCCACTTTATGTCCCACATGCGCAATTGATGCGCAACATCGTGATGTTCGATTAAGGCTTGTGGAGAGCTAAAGACTTCACAACATTGAACACACTTCCATGGATAGTCCCGCCATGTATTGATAGTGAGGCCCGTACTGGCCGGAGGTTTGCAAACTTTCGACTTCTCTTCCTTGATAGGAACCTTTTCTTCGGTTTGCTGTACAAGATATTGCATTTGCTCTTCAATCGAGCCTTCTTCTTCTTCAACTTCCTCGATAATTTGGTACTGCGTGGTCTGGCCAAAGCTAATTTCCTCCACATCGTCGTCAATAAATTCTATTCCGTATGTACCAGCTGAGAAAAAGTTGGTGGAGTTAATCGATCCTTCATCGATGTCATTCTCGTTAGCTCCGTTGTCGCTTTTAGTGGCCTCAACAGCTTCAGAGTTCAAAATCAAATAAGTCGATTTTTCATCTTTAACACATATAACCTCGCTGAAATCCTGTTTCGCCTGGTTACTATCGTTTTCGTTTGCACCCAAAGCCTCATTCACTTCTTGCAAAGTCGGTGCTTCCTCCTGAGTTGTTTCGTCACTTCCCGTGGAGGCTGCAGCCGCCATCAGAACTAACGCATCATGGTCTTCGGAGTTAACTTCATCGTTCGAGATTGCATCGGCAGCTTTTGGATTTGGTTCAACGTTAAGAAGTTTTTGTAGAGATTGCTGCGATTCATGTACCTTCTCATAGAATTCAAAGGACACATTTAAGCAACGAATGCAGTCAGGGCACACACCTTTTGGCAGAACATCTTTTAAATCAATTGAAAGCTGGCAGCACTTTATAAGTTTTTGACACAAATCATGATTGTTGTCACGGATAAACGTCAAATATTCGGATTTCTTCAGCGACGCACACAATCGGCATATCGATACCATTGTCTACGGATATGAATCAATTTTCTCGGTGTTTTTACAACCACCCACTTACGACACTCACTTACTATGTTCACCAATCTATTCCACTTGTGTTATTTTGTAATAATATTAAAAAACAGTCGTTGGTTCTAATACAAATTCAAAACAATTGAATGTTTTTTCCGAACTGTACAGTGTACACATTCAACAATAAATTTTGTTCACACTAAAAATTAATGTCCTCACGAAGCTATGCGCTTAAATGTCAAAATTTTGAATTAGAGTTTTGATAGAAGAAATGAGTGCGTTCAGGTGTTAATTAATTGCAACTTGATAAATGCATTTGATAGCAGTATTCAGCGATGTTATATTTTGTTTATTAAGCTTATTAACCATGTGTCGATTGCGTTAAAATGTTATTCACGTCGAATAAAATGTTTTCAATTGAAAATGTATGCAAATTATATTCTAAAAATAATTAGTAGTGGGTTAATTAGTCTACTATTTCACAGAATGAAATGGAGAATGACAGATACTTAACTAGATTCAAAATGACTACTATTTTTAATGTGAAGTTGGGCTAAAGCTCACACGAGAGATCTCCTTGCCACTCAGTCCTCTGGCATCGACTTTTATTCATCGTGTGAAAGTGATTTTTTGGACTTGGTACAACCACCTCGTCCTGTCGAGCGGTATGGAGTATACGAATTTATTTGTATGCACCGCAATCCTGGAAAACGAAGCGCGATCCTTCATGATGACAAAATGAAGACGATTGGTATACGATGAAGACCTCGTTACTACTTACTTAAGTACTTAAGTTCTGTTTCGAAAACACAACTCTGAGAGCTTAATGTTCAAGTGCACTCAGAAACACTCAGAAAACCAACAACCTCATTTCCTTGCTCTGCCAAGCGCTGGACAAGGAACAAAGGAAGTGAGCCAAGTATTCTGGTACTGCCGTGTTAGTACAACGGCAATGTCTGCTAT
This sequence comes from Eristalis intricaria, assembly GCA_964034865.1. Taxonomy (NCBI): domain Eukaryota; kingdom Metazoa; phylum Arthropoda; class Insecta; order Diptera; family Syrphidae; genus Eristalis; species Eristalis intricaria. The sequence continues at coordinate 23,444,114 of OZ035873.1, read as the reverse complement.
GAGGAATTCCCAGTCTAACTGCATGATAACCTCTCGGCCAGTGAGGGGTACTAATAGCCATATTTTTAATCTTTAATTAAAATATCTGTACGAGTCCTACTTTGAAGATCATTAGTTCGCGATATGTTGCACTCTGACAATGTCTTCTTAGATATTGAGGTTAGACATTTTGAAGAATTTACTAGCCCACGTGGAGTGCGTAGCAGATGAGCTATGGCCAGTTGATCGAATTTTACGTTACGTAAACTGGAAAAAACGTTGTTATTCCCTGGAACACATACGACTACATCTCACTCCGGAATTCTTGGACTAGTTTTGAGGTTATGAAGGTAGATGAAACTGCCTTGATGGCATTGGCGTTGTGTACGGATGACATTTAAGTTGACGTCACGCCTCTCTATTGGGGATCATTGCCACTTGGAAGATAATGGCGTCTGTGTGCTACAGAGATGCACTAATACTAAATACCCGCGTCCACTCCGTCCGTCTGACTATATACTCAGGCCTATATGCTACTCTCACTATTCCCATCTACTGTAGTAGGGCGGAGCTCAATTTAGGAAGAATGTCTGTTCCAAGCTGTATGTCCTTGACCCTTGAGCTTCATATGCGAGACTTTTCAGTCGGATCGGACTGTGCGTTGCTATATTTTTAATGTAGAAATCGATAGGTAGATGAAGCATGACCTTTAGAGCGTTTGAAGAGGGTTGTCTTTTACGCGCATGTAGTATCCATGCATGGCATTCTTTGTATCTGGGTGAGCCGGCTAGCAATTTAGTATGTGACCAGGTGGCTGGACCTGATTTGAAAACCAGTTAAAACTTTCACTGGGATTCGAAGCGGGGACTTAACCAACTGCTCCATCCAGTCGTTAAAGTCTGGGTCTACGGCCCCATTACAGGCATGCCTTCTTAGTCCGCTTTCCTATATTGACATTTTACATAAGCTTAGGATCTAGATAGATTCGCAAGTACCTAGCAGTAGCTGAGAGGGATAGTCGTTGACTGTTTAGGCAGGGAAGTGTTAAGGTAGGTATTTTTAATTTTCTGGTGAACATCATCATTTCCGTCTTGCCGCGGTTGATACCTAGGCCACAGCTTGTAGCCCAGGTGCTAAGCTTTTTCAAGGCCTAATGGTACGAAATTTGATTCAAGTATCACCAGGTCATCTACATACACAACTATTTTAATCCTTTCCCTATCTAGCTGGTCGGACTTAGACCAAAGGAACTACAAGAAACCCTTCAATGACCTTGAAGTCATGCCGTGCGCTAACCAGTACATGCGGTCATGAAAGGGCAACAGGCAAATGCACAACATTGAGGAGTAGAGCCTTCTCTTGACGAATCAAGTTGACTTTATACAAGACATTCGCCATCTCAGTCCTGATTTACGGCGCAGTCATGGACAATTTCAAAACCCGAGTTCTGAATGAGATCTGTAGTCCACATTTTGTTGAAGACATCTGGCGACATTATGCTGTACAGCGACTTGAGTCCAGCCAGGCGTCTACGTATTCCACGCACAAGATAGCTGGACTCTGTACAGCTTATGCAGCAGTAAACGTATGCATCTAAGTGGCTTAGAGAATGAAGAGAAGGACCTCAAGCAACTTGATATGAGCATCTGGGTGCGCTTCAGCTGGAGAGACTTGTTGGTTGGGGCCCACTGTCCAGTACCGAACCAGAAAAGAGAAAATGAGAATAGATTCCTGAAGGAGGATCTTGTTGAGTTGTCGACCTCTTTACAAGAATCACTTACAGTAGCCAAGAAATTCCGATATTGTAGTGTCACTCCACAAAGCGAGAGCGAAATCCATGTGAACACATCTTTAGGGTGAGATAGTGAATAAATTTCATTTTCGGACACAATGATAAGATGGAGTGGAGGCTCCAAATATTATTTTTGCAATCATGGTGCAATACTCGCTTTCCCTTCTCACCCTGCACAGTTTGACAAGCTGCAATGTGTCGAAACCCCGCTAGAGACTCTGAGATTAAGCACAAATAATAAAATACAATCATTACATCACGATAAAAATGTATTTCACGGGAAAACAATTCGCGTTGGCTATGATGTTTGTGTAGGATGCAGACGGATGTGCTTCTGTAGCACATAACTTTTAACGAATCCTCTGAAGCATATCGGGCACACATATGGCCGCACACCAGTGTGGGTTCTTGTGTGGATCTCCATGTCAGTCTTCTGACTAAACGTCTTGTGACAAGTCTCGCATTTGTATGGCTTCTCGCCGGTGTGCGTTCGCAAATGAAGCTGCAGAAGGAACACTCGTGAGAATTTTCGTCCACAAATTTTGCACAAATGCGGCTTCTCGCCGGTGTGCGTACGCATGTGAACTCTGAGATTACTGGATTCAACGAACTGTTTGCCACAAACTTCGCACTCCCAATCGAACTGCCCGGCGTGTCTGAAAAGCACCGTTAATAGTAAACTTTGGATAACTGAATGTTATGAGAATACCTTTTGAGGTGAAGTGACAAAGCCGCCTGGGTTTTGAACGCCTTTGGACATTCTGTGCAGGGATAAGGTCTATCGTTGGTGTGAGTTCGAATGTGTACTCTCAAGCTCGCTTCTGAATTGCAAACTTTGCCGCAAGTATCACAGATTTCTCTTCGAATTGTCTTCTTCTTCACCACAGCGATGCTTTGTGCGGATGCACTCTGTTGACTGGATTCCAGACTACACGATTTGGAGTGTGTTTGTAGGGACGTTTGTTTGGTAAACGAGTGCAAACACAGCTGGCAAGTGTGCAGCCCGCACACAAGCTCGGGATGGATTTGCAAATGGCGTCTCAGATTAACATGGTTACTAAATGCTGCTCCGCACTCATCACAGTCGTACTTGAGAGGAGCTGCTTTTTGCATGGTTTTCTTCGTTTGTGTTTTCACCTGTAAAAGTGAAACCTGTATCTTCCGAAACCAAAGGGAACCATTGTACCTTATCTTTTGTAATTGGTTCCATTGCATGCGTACCATCCGAAAGCAAAGGCACCCAACGTACCTTATCTTTTGCAATGGGTACCATCACGTACTCTTCGTCGAATCGTGTCGAATCGAACACAATGAAATCGTCTTCCGCTTGCATGTCATCTTGCTCGGTTTTTACTGGACTTTCTTTAACTGTGTAGTCTATATTAAGAGTTTCAGTCTTGGCCTCATCGGCAATGAAATTATTGTACACCTCATGATTCTGAGGTTCTGGGGTTTCGTTCCAACAAATATTTGTTTCTTGATTATCTTCAACTTCCTCAATTATTATTTCATTCAGCATCTCTTCGGACATAGATGTGTACGGACGATCATCGAGTTCTTCACCGATTTCCATGATTATTTGTGGATCTTCAGAATGTTCCTTTTCAATCATTTGATTCAGCAGTTCGTTGGACTTTGCACATTTCTCACGAAATTTCGCTGCAACCAACAGTTCCTCGGCACACACCTTGCATAGGTATTTTGGAAAATTATCTGATCGATCTACCTACAAGTAAATAACATAGTTACTTTTGAGAAAGTACATTTATTTCTATAAAAAGCAGACCATTAGTCCACCACAGGCTTTGAGTAGTTCGACTAAATTTGACTGGAAATCTTCGACTTCTTCGTAAATATTAACCATCAGTTCTTCGATATTTAGACACACGCGACATGTTAGATCTGTTACGGATTTATTATTCATTTTCCGAATTTTCTTGTTCCCTCCCGATTGGAAACAACGATATGTTTATATTCCACTTCGATTTGTTAGAATAATTTTTGTTTTCTTATTCAAATGTATGACATTTCATCCTCCAGTTGACACTTTATGGCAGAAATCAACTCATCTCATTTCATTCTTCTTATGGCAGTGCTACCAAATTTAACAAAACTTCGTAATAATAAAATATATTTTTGCCTTTTGTTTTTTCTTATACCACATCTGAACTCTAATGCCTGAAACACAATAGTGCGTTTGCGCTGGCTTTGGCTTTCAACGCAAAAAATTCAATGGCCAAGCACAAAATAGTTGAGAGCATCGTTATAAAACGTAAAACGTAGTCCATCGCACGTCATTATTCAACATGTTGGATATTTTTTGACCGAGGGCTGCGGTGAGAGAGAGGTATTCTACCAGATTGAGAGTTTTCTTGCAAATTGAGAGTATTTTGCATCAACTGTCATTTAAGAAACGAAAACAACTGATTGAAAATAATTTAAAGACAGAAGTCATTTCAAATGAGTGTATGCAGAAAGGCGGCAATATGTTTCATCTAGTAGATGAGAGAGAACAGCTGATAAATTGAGTATTTATTTCAACGCAGTACGTCATCGTAACATGAATTCGGCTGAAAGCAGCGCACAGGCATGAAGTACATAATCGCAAGTGTATATTTGCGCAGCTATGTTCAAATCTGATTTTTTAATAATCAACTTCTTCAGCGACTAAATTCTTGTGAATTTTCTGTGTGATGAGTTTTATACCTTTGAACATAACTTATTTTGACATCATGTGATCTGGCAGTACTGAGTGAAAAGAAATTCCAAGCCAACTGACATAAGCGTTTCTTTGCTACAACAGACTTTGCTATAACGAGTCAATATGGTTGACAGAAAATTCTCTACACTGTTTGTCTGCTTCACAGACTCAATAAAATAATTTTGTTTAACTTCATATAAATAAATACCGTTGAGTTTTATGAGAAAAGAATATCAAAATAAAACCGTGAGGCAAATTATGTCGCTTGATTTTACAGTGATTTGTCGTACATGTTTAGCCCTTGAGGGGGCAGTTTTATCAATCTATGATAGCAAGGACTCGTCTGGTGACCATGGATGCGTCGCAGATATGATTGCAGACTTAACAAATGTTCCAGTAAGTAAACTATTTATTAGAATCATTCAAACAAGTTTTATTTCATGATGTGCTATGTTACAGCCAAAGAAAGAAGATGGTATGCCGGATAAAGTTTGTCTAACTTGCATCAGTGAAATCAATCGATGTTATTCGTTTAAAATCAAATGCGACAACTCTGAACGAACTCTGCGACAACTCCTTAACATAGACGATGATCCTTCAGAAAACCCTGAAGAAGAATCCAAATTGAAAGCTGTAACTCTAGATCCAGCAGAAGTGCGCGATGAAAAAAATGTACCACTGAAGCATAAAATTGAGGCAAGCTTCAGAGTACCGAATGATGATTGTGAACAAGTTCAAAACGAATCGAATGATGTCTATTCGGTGCATGCTGAGGACGAATTGGAAACCTCTTATTTTGTCATCTCAGAAGTGGATGACGATGAGGAGAACGATGGAAAAGAAGATTCAAATGAGGATGGCAATTCCATGGAATATGAAGAGATTCTTCGAAAGTATGACGATCAGACACGGGAGTATGAAGCAGAAGAAGAACAAGCAAACGATGAGCTGGCTGATGCAGAATCTCACAAACCAAGAGAAACGAAGAAGAAGGTCGAACAAAAGTGTCCTAGGTGTCCCATGAAATTTGTTCATCCCAGGAATCTGTCAAAACACATTCATAGACATCACATTGTTGGGGATACACTGGTCGATCCGGATGAATCAAAACTTCGGAGGTTCAAGGAGCTGGAGACAGAACAAGATGAGGATCAGCCAATAGAAGAACACGATGGTTACGAGTTGGAATTCCAGTCCATTGACGACCCGGAAGATCCAAATTCGACGGATGATCGTTCAGTTCAAAAGGATGAATCTGATAACAAATCGCAAGAGCTTCGATGTCCCCGTTGCGGAGCTGGTTTTGCTCAGCAGAAATCTCTTAACATTCACATCAAGCAGAATAAATGCACAGAGAAGCAGTACTCCTGTGGGAAATGTCAGAAAGTGTTCATTTCCAAAGATAATCTCCGTGTGCATATTCGAGCCCACAAAGAAGAGGTCAGGTGTCTTTTGTGCGGCGATATATTAAAGGATAAGATAACCCTGATTGAGCACAAAGCGGAAAAGCACAATACGAAAGCCAGGAACCAGTGTCCACACTGCAAAAAAGGTAACCTAACCGTGTTTCGAAACAAGTCAAAATTTAACTCGTTATTCCTTCTCTCAATCTCTTATCATCTTAGTTTTTACAATGCTCTCGACTCTTAAGGATCACATACGCGTCCACAGCGGCGAAAGGCCCTTCCTTTGCTCGATTTGCGGCAAGGGCTTCAGTCAGAGTGCCAACCTGAAGCAACACGTAATGCGGCACAATAAAACAAAGCCATATAAGTGCGAAATATGCCCACGATCATTTGTCAGCAAAGGCGAACTCTACTCTCACGTCCGGAGCCACACAGGAGACCATCCTTTTGCATGCGATGTTTGCAAGGCGGCATTCACCACGTCCAGTTCGCTCGTGAAGCACAAACGCATTCACACCGGAGAACGTCCGTACGCATGCGAGTACTGTCCAATGCGTTTCACCGCACTAAACACACTCAAGAATCACAGGCGGACACACACTGGCGAAAAGCCGTACAAATGTAAGTATTGTCTACGGGGGTTTGCTCAGAAGAGCGATTGTGCAATCCATATGCGAACCCACACAGGTGAACGGCGGTACATATGTCAGATTTGCGGGTCGGCATTCTACCAATCCGGCTCACTGCGGACACACATGAAGACACATCGGGACCGCAAGGGTGGCAAAGATGGCAAATCGAAGACCGTGGATGCGGAGCAACCGCCGATTGCCGAGGAGCTAGCTGATAATGAGGGAATCCAGGAAGATAAAAAACCGAAAATTAGCCCTCCAGTTGGCTCTGTATTGGACGAAGATGAAATCGTGCATTTCGCCATCGAGGAGTGCTCTAGCGAAATGCATGCTTTCAACGGCGAATGAGGAAGTTATATGTAAGCACATTATTATTAGGGTAAGAAAATAAAGTATGCAGTTTACTTAAGTACGTTGTTTCGAGAATTTATTCCCACAACTCCATACATTTAGACTTAACCTAACTTAGTGGTCTGATCTCTAGAATTGGCCGTAGGGCTGTGATTGTCCTGGTGACTGTTGCGTCACAATAACCATCTGGCTACATGAGGTAGATGCCTGTCCGATATTTGTTGGCGATTCAGATGTCACCATTGGCTCGCCTTGGAACCAGTTGATGAGGGCGTGTTGAGGCATCGTGACGCACTTCTTCTGGTCGTCAATGAGATTCTCCGAATACTTGACATGGTTGGCGTAGGCTTCCTTTTCGTGTTGAGCATCCTTCGACATCCGGTGAAGGTCCTTGAGAATGGCACTGCCCCACAGTTGCACGTGGATGTCGGGTATCTTCGAGGCCAACTGCATTGCTGGTGTTACCATATTCATGCTTTCCTTTGAATTGCCGATGCTGAGAAAGACGTGGCTTAGCAGAACCAATGAACACGATGTTAGTCGATTGAGGTCCTCGGCGTTGGCCATTTTGAGTGTTTCGCGAAGAAACCGCCTGGAATTAGAATAAAAGGGTGAGTTCTGAAATGCTTGTTCGTGTCTCAACTTACTTAGCCTCGTGGAAGCTGCTCTTGTGGAACGCATGCAGTCCCTGCACATAGTAGAATCCACCCATTAGCGCTTGCGAGCTGTACGAGTGTGTATTCTCGGTTGAAACAGAGTCCAGGATCTGTTTCAAGTCCTGATCCCTCTTGGTTCTCAAGTAAATGATGGCAAGATTTAGGTTGGCGAACAGCTTCAGATCCCTTTCACCAGTCTCATTTACACATGCAAGAAACTGCCTCTCCGCATAGTCAAACAAGCTCGTGGACATAGAGTACAAACCCAGCAGACAGTGAAGCTGTGCAGAATGACGCTTCAAAAGGCTCCTGTTGGGTGTGGCCAAGCACACGTCTCTGGCAGCTGCAATTTCGGTAATGGCCAATTCGCGATTACCCATCACCATGCGGCACATAACAATGTGCTCGAGCAGAATTATTTTAAACACTGACAAGATCGGCTTGTCATCTTGAGACTTGAGTTTCTCAATCTGGGTCAGCGCCTTCTCGGTGTACTTCTGCGCTTTGTCCATGTATCCCGCCATCATCGAATGCGAGACCGTGACCAAGTAAACCAGAACGTACAACTGCTCCTTGGGTAGCCACACGAACATCTCTAGTGGATTTTGCCCGAAAATCACGTCGTCCGATGGCCATGTGGGTGCCATGATGGTTTGAATGCTCATCTGTAGCTGCTTCAGACTCGGCTTCACCGTCTTCACCTGCCCAAGGGCAAGGTAGTAGCACACTTGCAGAACCAAAAAGAAGACCTTCAGGTATTCCTTTTGATGAGGATTCATGATGTTGTTGTCGATAATGGAACCGGCTTGATTTAGAAGAGCCAAGACATCGGTTGTCTTCCGCTCAATCATCAGTATCATAGCACGACTAAGAAGAAAGAGAACTTTCAAATACGTCGCGTTCGCTTCCTCAGCCGACTCAGCACCGACTGCCAGCAGTTCCGAAGCGAGGCCATACTCCTTGTCCGTTGCGTGTATTTGGGAAAGTTGAAGCAGCAGCTTACAATGCCAGTATACATTGTTTTGCGACAATTCTACAGCTTTGCGTAGAATTTTTTTCGCCAATGATCCTTGTTCCATTTGCAGGTAAAGCTGTGCCAGCAGACTGGCTGTGTCGAATTTCACGTCATCAAAATTGAATAGATTTTCGGACAGTTTCCATGCCTTCTCCAAGTGACTACGAGCCAAGTCTATATTCTTTGTGTAGGCCATAAGTATTTGACCCATTTGCAAGTGGGTACGGGCCTCTACCTTGGACGGTGGTTGAAAGGTGAACAATGCCTGAAGGCATTGAATGCATTTTTTCACATTTGGTGGACTCGATGTTCGGAAGTGCTCTGCCAAACCGAGAAGAGATATATAACACGCGTCTTGGCTAGCAGCCATTATTGAAATACTTATGTTTTGTTTTTTCTTTTTGCGAAATTGAGTTGGGATCTACGTTTTTTTCTTGAATGTTAAAAGATAAAAATGCTTTTATGCGAAATTCAAACCGAACAAAAATGTTTACTTGTCAAGTGACAGATGACAACTTGAGGGATGGACGTGTTTATTCAAGCGGCTTTTCTGTTGTCCGTACAGCGGATGTTCTCTGATGTTATCAGAGCGTTCAGGAAAACTACTTAGGAAATGGTTTTCTACAGTTGAAATAGATTTTAAATTCACTGAAATTATATTAAGTGCTTTTTGGTTTTGATTTCGAGCTCAGTAATAGATAGTAACACATGTCATTAGAAACCATGTGATTTAATTTTTTGTTTGATATCATTAATTAATATTTAACTAAACTCCTAGTTTTCGATATTTTTTAAATAAAGAAAATCTGTGAGTGCTACCATCGTCGGTTGGAAACCTAGCTAACCTAACAAAAGTTGGTGTCACAAATCGAACAAGTCAAATAATAAGTCATCGATGTGAGACAGCTGTTGAATGTTTATTTTCATCGAAAGCATCAACTGGCGGATTTTTTCAAAATTTAAGACAAGCTCCGGCATCAGAGATAACCTATAATAAGTTAAGATATGTCCTTAATACGGGCCTTCTTTTTGAATTACAAAAATATCGTAAAAGGAAGTATGTTTATTGAGTACCGCCCAGTCTTCTAATGGATTGTGACCAGAGGTAACCTATAATAGAGATATCCAACTTCTACCTCCCTTGCCCCTTGATTTCATCTGACAGCGTTTCTTATACGCTTTTTGTCCCGTGTCTGTGGATACGTGTGAGCTATTGAGAACAGCTGTGAAATTGAATTTATGAGTTTTTCAGAATTCATGAATTAAGCGTATAAAGCGGACTTCAATTTTTGAGTTAATTTGTCAGGTATGGCTTATGAATAGGCTGTGTATACACTTAAGAATTGATTTTAGGTCAAATTCTTCTTCTTCAGGTGGCGCTACAGTCCGGGGTGGACCTGGGCCTCAACCAGTCAACCTCTCCAGCCGGCACGATCTTTTGCCAGCTGTCTCCAACTGCGCACACCAAGTTGGTTGAGGTCCTTCTCCACCTGGGTGCGCCATCGGTTCCGTGGGCGTCCTCTATTTCGTTGTCCCACTGGTTCGGAGTCGAAGACTCTTCGGGCTGGAGCAGTGTTGTCCATGCGCTCTACATGGACCAGCCATCTTAGGCGTTGAATCCGTAGACGCCTCACTACATTCATCCCGCTGTACAGTTCGTGGTTGAATCTTCTTCTCAAATAACCATAAAAGCAAACAGGACCAAAGATTGAACGCAGAACTTTTCTCTCGAAAAGACCAAGTGCTTCTTCATCCGCTTTTGAGATTGTCCATGCTTCCGCACAATAGAGTAGGACAGGGATGATCAAGGTCTTATATAATGTTCACTTGGTTCTTCGAGAGAGCACTCTACTACTCAATTGCCTCTTGAGCCCATAGAAACAGCGATTGGCAAGAGTGATTCTGCGTTTAATCTCGGTACTGGTGTTGTTCGTACTGTTCACTTGCGAGCCGAGGTAGACGAAGTCCTTGACCACCTCGAAGTTATAGCTGCCCATTGTGACGCTCTTTCCAAGACGTCGATGTTGTGTGTCCTTTCTTGATGACATCATATACTTCGTTTTGCCCTCATTCACCTCTAAACCCATTTTAGCCGCTTTCGCCTCAATGCCAGCAAACGTCAATGTCATCCGCGTATGCTAGCAATTGTACGGATTTTCGGCAGATCGTGCCTCTTGTGTTAGCGTGTGAATTCTGCACGATCTTCTCAAGAATAATGTTCAAAAAGTCCCATGACAGCGCGTCGCCTTGTCTAAAACCTTTTTTGACATTGAAGGTCTCGGTGAGTTCGTTACCGACCTTGATGGAGCAGCGAGAGTGCTCTATCGTCATCCTGCACAACCTGACGAGTTTGGCAGGAATGTCAAAACTAGACATGGCGTTGAATAGCTCGTCCCTATGCACGCTGTCATATGCGGCCATGAAATCGACGAATAGGTGGTGGATCTGCATTTCTTGGGTTTTTTTCCAGGATCTGCAGTAATGTGAAAATCTTACAGATGAGTTGGTGCATGTACCTTACCAGCTCATCTCCAGCTGCCTTAAACAGTGCCGCAGACGTCTGCACCAGCCGCTTTATTCGACTTTAGTCTCGAAATCGCTACCTTGACTTCGTCTAGGTCGGGGGAACGGAATTCTCGTCGACCATCGTCAATTGCGCTGAGCGGCATTGGAGTCTTCCTCGCCATTTAACAGTCTAATGTTGTCTATGTTTGTAAGTATAGCACTGATTATTGCAATTAATCTTCGTTATTCATTGCATTTTGCGTACAAATTATTATTTAATGAAATTATTGGTTTAGCGCCGCTAAACTAGCTAACTGAGAGGAATCGCCATTGTACATCGAAAGCTTCAACTGAAGGGACGAAGATCGTGCAGAACTCAGACGTCAAGTAAGGCCGCTTTCACACTCGCTAAGATTCGTCAGCGATTCTTTCAAATTCCCTTTTGTGATCTCAAACCACATTCACAAAGGAATTCTTTCAGTCTTTGCAATTGAGATCTCAAGTGGGAACTTTTTCTGTTTCCTACCCTCTCTCACACATGCGTCATCTCTTTCTCACACATGTACAGCATGCTTCCAATACCCACATTGAGAAGAATAAAGCAAATTGAAGAAAAAACGAAGAGAGATAAAAGAGAATAGAAAATCAAAAAGCGAACCCTGAGCACACCAGACGCGGGCTACCCCTAGTATGACTCACCTCGCTTGGCAACAAGATGGAAAAATCGCCGACAAAATTTATCAATGTGAAAGTGGCCTAAGAGTTACGATCTTCCAGAATTCCGTAGAACAACATCGGCAATTAAATCGCCATCGAAGGCTACGACCGTTTTCACAACACAGGCAGAGAACCCAGAATGGTTATTCTCATATCTTCCCAGACGGAACTCCAGCGCGAGTTACATACTATGGCAACCCTAGTATGTTCCAGCTCGAGTGTAGCTAGTGATCACAACATGTTTACGCATAGCACAGTATATGTCTTTCACGTGTGCTTGTCACGTGCGTTGTCTGCCACAGTCCCAGCCAATCATATTGGGAATATGATCTCAACTCAAGCAGTTGTTGTTATCCTTATAGTTTACACATAACATCTCTCTCACCTCTTGTGCTGAATGAAGAGAACACTCTCAATGTACACATTGTTGATGTCTATCTGCATCATGTGTGTGGAACATGCGATCTGTTGCTATGCAAAATGAGTATAATTGCAACCCTGTTAACTCTCTTTTTAAAATAGTATGCCAGGAGGAGATTTTGAATTAGCGGACCTCGGGGGACTATATAAGCGAGGTGAATTAAACATGTGGTTCCTCTTTTTTTCCAGTTCGAAGTGGAAACATTACTTAATAAATAAATTGGTGAAAATAAAATAACAAAAATTAAACAAAAACCTAGTTTTATTAAAAAAAAACTCAGTAAGTGGTGAAGCTGTGCAGTGTAGCTGCACATAATTGGCGCAGTCGGTAGGATACATGTTGTGATCACTAGCTACTCTCGAACTGGAACATACTAGGGTTGCCATAGTATGTAACTCGAGTACTATAGGTACGATAGGTTTGTGGCCGTATGTGCTGATTCCGGGATGAAGGTTAACGCGGACAAGTCAGAGGTTATGGTAATTTCCAGAACGCCTGTTCAACCCACTCTACATGTTAGTGGAGTCACCCTGAAGCAGGTGGAGAAGTTTTAGGATCTCGGAGTCTTCTTCACGAATGATGGTCAAGCTGCGGGATGGATTGTTCAAGCTGGAGCAGTTGTTGTGGGAATTACTCGCCAGGATACGGTGAGAAATGCGACAGCGCGCGAGAAACTCAACGTTAAGCAGCTGCTTCTTGGAACGATGGTTTGGTCACTTAGCACGAATTTCCCCACTAGCACGACTTTCGAGGCGGGCCTTGAATGCAATTCAATCAGGTAGCGACCACTGGCAAGTCCATAAACTCGCCTGGTTACGCTTGGGCATAATGAGTTAGATTCGATAGCTGAGGATCGAGTTACCTGGAGATCGTGGATCATGCCATTTAGTTAGATCATGCGGGTCAGAAGATGATATTGATGATGATGGACATGACCCACACACCACTGACCTCGATTTAAGAAGGCCCCAATGGATGGTTGATATAAAACAAAGCCTGTCATAAAATGAAACAATTTGTTTTTTTTTTTTTTGTAGATTTATAGAATTTCTTTTGTTTTTTTTATTTCATAAATTTATCAGCATTTTCATATATATGTATATGTTGTCTTTTTATGTATTCACATGCTTACTTACATATATGTACTTTGTTTTGACATCTTAAATGTGTTAGCTATTTTTTTTCTTGTTTTTTGTTTATGCTTAGTAATATGTTTTGTTTTCCATTTTTTTTGTTTTCATTTAATTTTCTCTTGTTTTCTCCAAATTTTGCCAGTTCATACACACACGCACATGTAACATAATTTTTGCTAACTACAAGTTACAATTCAACAATCATATTTTTATATGTATAATTTATTGTTTGTTTTATTTTTATTTAAATTTTAAATGTAAATTCACATAAATTACTTTATAAGGATCGCATGAAAATTAAAAAGTTTTCTTTTCTTTTTGTTTTTCTTAAGTGAGTGTGTGGTCGGTTCTCTTAGAGTTGTTTGGTTTTTTTTTTATATATATGTATATATAATGTTTTGTTTTTTTCACCATTTATCTTATGAATATGTTTTTGCACGATTTTTTTCTTTTTTGACTGTAAGGATATTTATGAATATTTGTGTATACATTCATTTTGTATATGCATGTCATTAACTATGTATGTGTATAGTTTTAAAATACTTTAAGTAGGCAAAATTGTATTTTAGTTTTTAAACATGTATGGATGTATATATTAATTTTTCGTATATTTTTGTCTCTTTAGTTTTGCTTCTGTTTTAGTTTCTATGTACTCGTATCTAAATGTAAATATCTTTCGCTTGCATTAGAAATAATTGTAAATATTTAAAAAACCAACAGATTTAAAAATACATACGTTTCAACACAATTAAGGCTATATTCTGATGATGGCTTGTGTTTATTTATGTTTTTTTTTTCATTTCTTTCTTTTAAAGCTCTGCAAAGTTTATCGGTTTTAATGCATTCATCGGTTTTGTATAGCAAATGGTTTTCAAATTTGATTAAATTGAAGCACACCTGCTTTTGACAAGCTGCCTAGGACACCTTTTATTTCCCCACTCCAAGATACTCTTTTGGACTTCCTTACCTGAAGTTGGCTTAGAGGAATACCAAGTGTCGCAACAGTGAAGACTTTAGACTGCAACAAGAATACAGTCAAAACCGTTTATAACGACATATAGGTTATAGCGTTCAAATTTATTAGGTCTCGGCTGAGGTCCATTATAATCCTATTTAATAAGGCATCGCTAATAACGACCGATTTGTATATGTTCTTGATATAAAACACGCCTAAAATCAAGGCAGCTTCGGGTGCGATTGGATTTTTTTCTGAAACGGTAAACTGTTTGCCTACAGATGCAATGCATGCATATGTGCATTTTTATTCGGTTTCGATTTTTTTGTTTTGTTTTGTGTTTAATAGCTGCGTTTTCTTGCGAGCGTATATACGCTTAATTTATAATTGCACAAAAAACAATCATCGGCGCTTAATGATTCATCATAAAAGCTTGGCAGCACCGACGACATTTATGACATTTGCTAAGCAGTCAGGGGTGTAGTCGTGGAAGGTGATGGTGGATCTTTGATGATCACAATCTTCATTTCGCGACTGTGCGGCGTGACCATCACTTTAAAAGCAAAAATTATAAAATAAAAAAAAAAGTTCATTAATTGAAAAGAAACGTTTACGAAACCTAAACGGAATTTATAGCATATATAGACACTCTGGGTATACCGAAAATTGCATACTTATAGATGTCAAAACAATCAAAAATTATCTAATACATCAACCACACCTACAAATGTAAGCCACATACAGCAACCTAAACAATGAACGAATAGATTCAGGAATGAACACACAGAAAAAAAATATTGGAAGCATTGTTTTTATCCGCGCTTATTTCTTAAGCGGCGATAAATATGATGAGTAACTTAAGCGGATATAGGATTTGTTGTTAGTGTACTTTACATGCAAATTGAAATTTGAGCGTATTTACGCTTGCAAAAAAACACAGTTTTGAGTCAACATTTTTCTGTGTGACGAGTGACAGTACAAGTTTATTTTATTCGGTTGGTAAGTTTTATTAGAAAATTGGTCGGATACGAAAAAATCTTTACGAAGAGAGAAGAAGCGGTATCAATTTAATATTGGATGCTGAGGCGCAAAGTTAAGATCAAAGAGTATTCCTTTTCACACTCCGCTATATCCTTAATATTAAAGATGAGGAAAATATTGAAAATACAATTCGAGGAAGCAAAACTTGCTGTAAAAAATATAAGGAGGCTAAGGCTCTGCTAATATCCGATATTGTCATCCATGAAGAAATTTGGTCCGATATGTCATTGTAGCCTATATCAGGCATCTCTTAAACAACAGAGATAAGTTCTGGAATACCCATCAGATAGGTCTACATGCCTGATATAGGGTACAACGACATATCGGACCAAATTCGTCAGTCCCTTGAAGGTCGTTATAACCGGTTTTGACCGTAGTATCAAGATGGATTACCTTCGACAGTTTGTAATGCCTGATATTGATCTCTCACGAGTGAAGGGGTTGGGATCTTACAGTTTAGCGTCAGCTACGTACTCTATTTTAAAAGGCCTATTCTAGACAGGATCCAGAAAAAAGAAGACCCTTTGAGCGGCGCCAACCAAAGAGCCATCAGTACATCATCTTTTGAGCATCGGAACTTCTTGTAGTGTTAACCAAGTTAACCAAGATCAGAAATAGAATGCAGTTGAACGAAAGTATGTACCACCAAATCACCACTGAAGCACGTGGCAAACGTACGGCCGATTCGACGAAAAAATGAGACAGTTAATAAATTTAAGAAACATAAGCTGGTGTCAAAAAATCAAAACTCATTTGGTTGCTTTCCAATTTGCATCAATCAATTTGAACTCCAGTTGCTGTACAAACATCAAAACTTCCTTTCACACCAAGACTATGTACAATTGGCCGGGATCAAATAGGATATTATATGTAGTTTTTCTTTCTTCTGTTTTGTCTAAATTTACTGAAAGACTAATACGAGTTAAATAAAATTATAGTCAGAGTCGGTTCGTTTGTTATTTATCCTATAAATTATATAAATGCATTAATTTGAAATGTGCTTTATATATATATTTATATATATATGTATATATTTTTATGTATGTATCTATATATTGTTTTTATGAACTAGATTTATTTAGTTTCTATGTATATACTTTCATTTTATATTCTATTCAAGTGAGTTCTGGTTTTAGTTACAAAATAAATCTGGAATTGAAAAATTAAATTTAACACTAAACAGTTTGACAGTTATCATTTGTATTTTATACGTCTGGATGTATATATAAAAAATCTAAAAACGATTTATTTCTTGTATTTTATTTTCTCACATAAGATCTCTGAATAACAAAAACATAACAATAAAGGAAAAACGTTTTGTTTAGCTCCCTCCCAATCTCTATACTTTATATTATGTTTAAATATGTATATATTTATGTAAAAAACAATTAGACAGAGCCATAAATACAATGTATGTATATATATACAGGATTCATAAATATTAAATAATTTTTTAAGCCTAGTATCATTTTTGTTTTGTCGTTTATTTTGTGTATGTGTATACCTTATAAGGTCAAAATGTATTTGTTTTTAGTTTTAATGTAAAATATTATTTTTTTGTTTGTTAAAATCTATTCAGCGTTGTTTTGAATCGTTAGGCAAGAATCGAGCTAGAGCACACTTTAAATTTGTTTATACATGTGTAGTATATTTATATATATGTATATATTTGTTTTTTTTTTATAATTAAATTTAAATTTATTTCTGTTTTTTTTCTTTTAATTATTTGAATAGGTAGTGATAATTTTTATTTACAAATATTTGTTTTGTTTTTATATTTTATTGAAATATAGAACAAAGTGTAAAAAAACACAAGACTTGTAAAGAACACAATAAAGGCAAAACGCAATAGTCGTTGTTGAACTTGTAAATTACTTCTATGTAAGCTTAAAAATTAAGAAAAATAAAAACGTATTGTAAATGCTTTTAAAATTTCAGCAGCAATTCAGATGTCGATTAGTTGATGAGGGGCTTAAAGTTGTTAAAGTATTTTAAACAGGACTACACAAGAACAATTTGTTTTTAAATTATAATATAATAATAATAATAATATCGGTGGCGCGACAGTCAGAGGCGGACCTGGGCCTAGCTTCTCAGCAACCACTCGTGTTGTGCGTGCTATTGTTCTTTCACGAGGGGAAGGGACCTACAGTTTAATGCCGACTCCGAACGGCCAAGTTGGGAAACTACTCTTTGAGCATTGTCAGTGACTCGAAAGAGCCGTGAATTATGAAAGGTATCGAACCTGGCACCATCTGCCTAGGAGTCGACGCACTTACCCACTACGCCACGGCGACCACGCAGCGAATATGGATGAATATAAATATGCGAACACATTACTTCCCACTGGCTCAGGCCATCGATCCATTATGCTGACCGTGCATTGCTGGCATTACCGGCAGTAATTTAGGTTAGGTTAGGATAGGTAAGGGGGCTGCTAGCATTCACCATTGTGATACCCCTAGTCAGACTACTTCCACTCATTGACCACTCCAGCGATAGTGCCGTTAATTTGATCCCCACGGTAAATGGTGACTGGAGCAGATTTGAAAACCAGATAAATGCGTATTAACTTTGCTTTCACTGGGATTCGAACCGGGACCCCGCTAACCAGGGGCAGGCACTCTGCCAACTGTGCCATCCAGTCGTGCCAATTTAGGTTAAGAAATAATTGTAATTCGTAGTGTAAGCTAGATTTAAGTAAGATGTAAACAAATCGTGAATAAATGTCAGTCAGTTAATAGAGCTCTCTGAACGCTTTTTACTTAGTTCTTTGTTTATTACAGCAATTGCTCCAAGTTCAAGTGCTTGGTGCATCACCTATAACCAACTGCAGGTTTATGTGCTTGGTGCATCTCTTCAGGAAAACGCTCCTGAACACTATGAGAAGTTTGATGATTGCAGCTTGGGGGCCTACAGAGAATAAGCATAGAAGTAGGGGCGATTCTTAAGCCAAAGGCTAGCTGTACGGTTTCACTTTCTCTCAAAAACAAAGCCATGGGCATGATATATTAAATCTTCCATCTTGGCAACAGCCTTAGCGATCTAGTAAGCTAATGAAAGAAATGCTTTTCGTAAAGTACAACCATTAATGGCTTAATTCTTGCATTCAGTTGCCGGCCTGACTCTCCGCTTTGCCATATTTACCGAAACGTTGATGCCAGCAGCGCTTAGACTCACCCTCAGACTTAGACTTAGGCTTAGACTTAGACTCACCCTCAGACTCATTGCTACAAATGTAGAAATCCAACAGACGCAGCTTAAACGAGCTAACGTTAAAGAAAACTTGAAATAAAGGAAAACAAAAAAATTGCTCACGAAATATCAAATCCCTATCAAACTAGCCGGCATCTTGAAAAAGCTGAACACTTGAACACTACTTACTGAAAATAGTAAAACATCTTACAAAATACTCCAGCATCCCAGTCTATGTACACCTGCTTCATCACTCAAATGGTCCAGACCTGAACCTTCTCCGCGACCACACACCAGCTGGCGCGTTCGTAGTACGACGAGACAATGTGCAGACTGGCGACATGGTGATTGATGAGCGCGTCCAACTCGCCCTCTCGGAACACGTGGTAATACCTGTGATGGGTGGTTGCACCGCCTTGTGTTGGACTGTCCAGGGAAGCTGTCGAACTGTTCGAGTTCTCCCAAGACTCTATTGTCGACTGGCGATTGGTCACAGCGGCGCAACCTTCTGGCTTGTTGTTCTCCTCCAGCGATTCGTCCTCGCATTTGATAGTGTTGTGAGTAGTCTTCTTGGCATATCCTTCGGCCTCGGTCTCATCGGGAACGTCTTCGTCCAGCACTCCCTCGTCGCTCTTCACGTCTTCGTCCTCTTCGAGGATCACGTCGTCGTCGTCCTCTCGGGCGGAGCTGTCGCCGTCGTCCAGCAGATAGGCAGTCTCCGGGTTCAGGCTGTATTGGCGATTTCGCTTGTACTTGAACTTGGAGATCTTGTAATTGTCGTAGAGGTTCAGGGAGTAGCTGTTGGAGCTGTTGCCTTCGGCCTCTTCGCGCTCCTCCTCCTCGTCCTCCTCGTGAATGGTCAGACTGCGGGTCTGGGAGGAGAGTGACGACGTGGACGACGAGTTCGGCGACTGCTGGAGGCTGGGCTGCGTCGAGAGGTTGGCCAGCATCAGACGTCGTTCACGCAACTCATCCCGCAGCGCGGTGAGATCACCATTCCGCTTGCGGAAGTTCGCCATGACCGGGTCGTCAATGTAGTCGCCGATGTCTCCGCCAATGCCGTCCAGGCTGCGACACTCCACCTTGTCGGAGCGGTTCTTATCATCTAGCTCCCGCAGGAGTTGAGCACTTAGCTGCTCCGCGAAGTCGGCGCACTCCTGGCGCGTTGCGGAGAGGATCTTGTTCACCGCCCTCGGGTAGGGCACACTCCCCACGGAGTCGTCGTCGATGTTGAGATTCTCCATCGAGGCGCTGTCGCCGTTGATGAGCAAATCAGACTTAAGGATATCGCTGGGCACCTCCTCTGGCTCGGCGGCGCTCAGGAGCGCAGACTTCGGCGCGCTGATCACGCTGTCGATGGAGTCTGGGGATGAGGGCTCGCTGGAGTCGCAGTCGCTGTCCAGGTCGTCGGTTTCGGGGTTGAACAGCTCGAGCGACATCAGCCTGGGCACCGGGGCTGTGGCCGAGGTCCGACGGACTAGCGGGTAGCTGGGCTTGTGCAGGTGCGGCTTGCGGAACTTGGGGATCGGCGGCAAGTCCTTGATCGTCTGCCGGGTGATCTTTGCGGCTGGCGGGACTGCTTTCACGATCGCCTCCGGTTTGTCGACTATGATCGTAGTCACGCGCGTGTTTCCGTTGGGAATCGGCGCAGGCTCGGCCTTCTTGGAGCTCTCCAGCTGCTGGATGTGCTCGTCCTCGAAGGTGAAACGTGGTTTTTCCTGTATCGATCCAGTGCTGGTCTTGGTGCCCTTCTGCACGAGCTTCGGGGGCGTCAGCATCGCCATGGCCGCCTGCACGGCGGAGACGGTCTGCGGCGGCGACGTCACGACGGTGTACGCGGCCGCCGGTGAGTGCGCTGGCGTCGGCGGGCACGGCATTATGAGCGGTGAGGTTGGCACTGATGGTATGCGGTTCCTGAAGTTGCTGCTGCTCAGGTTGTTGCTGTGCGTCAGGCTGCTGCAGTTGCTGTTGTGCGCTCCGTTGCAGCTGCTGCTGCTGTTGCTGCTGCTACTGTTCGAGTTCTGCTGTTGGTAGATCTGCTGCTGCTGCTTCTGCGCAGCCAACTGGGGCGCGTTCTGCTGCTGTTGCTGCTGCAGCTCCGGCTTTGGAATGAAGATCACCGAAGCGAAACTGTCCTCCGACTCAATGCTTGTGTCCGACTGCAGGCTGCTGTCCTTCGACGAGTCCGAGCCAGACTCGCGCGAGTGTCGTCGCGCCTTGTCGCCGTCCGATTGGTCCTCGTTACCATTGGTAAGATTGGCAGCGGCACACGTTGCCGCCAGGCCACAGTTGCACGCCTCACCAGACTTGCTGGATGACAATGAACCCTGTCGGTGCACTGAGTGGTGGGCATGGTGATGATGCTGATGATGGTCTCGCGTCGCTGTCGTGCTGGTTGCTGTCGCCGCGGTTGATGTCGCCGAACTGGTTGTCGCCTTGAAGTTCTGCATGATCTTTACGAAGCCGTTCTTGGTCACTCGCTCTAGACTGCCGGTCGATGTCTTCAGCTTGTTGGCGAAGCCGTCGCGCAGGATTTGCAGACGCTTCGAGAAGACCGACCGGCAGAGGAAGGCCTCGTTCAGCGACATCTGCTTCTGGATCCTCTTCCGGACGCGCTCCTTCTCGCGGATCCGGTTGCCCGCCATGAGTTCTTCGTTCAGTGAGCTCTGCTTGCGGAGGAAAGTCTTTGCGTCGGCTAGCTGCTTCTCGGCTGCAGCTCCTCTCAAGCCGTTCTTTGCTTGCTGCTGCTGCTGCTGCTGCGGCTGTTGTTGTTGTTGTTGTGGGTGACTACTACTATTTAGACTATTATTACTACTACAATTACTTATCATATGAAATGGATTATCTGGCAGTTGATAGTCGTCATCACATAGGGATTGTTTCTGTTTGATCAATTTTGGCCGACGACTTGACGTCGCCGTGGAGTGTGGTGGAGTTGAGGACGCCGTGGCGGTGCCCGAGGCAGCGCTTGTGTTTCCACCCGAGCCCGGGGAGTTGCCGATGCTGGTGGTTGGCCTTTCAACGGCACTGCTCTGCGGGCACATCTGTCCCGGCGAGATCTGCACCACCAGCTGTTTGGTTTCCATCATTTGCGCCCCCAGACTGGGCACACTTGAGCGAGAGCGAACAATTTGCCGTGGCGGAGGATTGAGAATGCTGCCAAGGCTGCGAGACTTCAGGCTCGCCGACAGTGGTGGATCGGGGAAGTCCTCGAAATCTTCCAGGCGACGCAGTTCTATTGGTAGATCTTTGGCATCCTCGTAGTCGAGGCTACTGTTGTTCTTCGTATCCTTTGAGGTCCATGAGTCCAGAAACCATGGGTGACGCTTACTCCCGGCCAATTTCTGCAAGCAAAAGAACAATGAATTGGTTGAAAAAGCATGGGAAGGGCAGCTCAAAGCATACCTGAATGGCCCGTCTGACAAAGCTGTAGCACGACTCTCCCGGCGATGATGAGGACAAACTTGAGCTGTCACCATCGCCGGCCGATCGGCTGGAGTTGGTTGACTCCTCGGTGTAGGCATTGTAAGGTGGTAGGATGTCGTCGTCGTCCTCCTCGTCTGAATATGTTTGGCTGCGGTTTTTCGGCGGCTGCCATGGTATGAGAACATCTTGTGATTCGAAGCGACGGTGGCGCTGCTCCAGGGCCCAGACACTGATGATTACACGGCCACCGATGCGAAGGATGCGCGCGAGCTCGCGTATTGCCCCCACCCGGCGCTCGGTGGTGGCGAAGTGATGAACCACGGCCAGGGAGAGCACTGCGTCGAACGATTCATCACGGAATGGAAGTTCTAGGTTATCACAGACTGCCACCTGAAATGAAAGTTATTTGATTTAATAAGGGAACTAATTGCTGTTGGTTTTGAGGTTATGTGAGTGTTTGCTGGTATTTAATGTGGGATCCATTGGGTATTTTTGAGGTTTTGAATTAGGTCTTGGCCTCAAAAGGGTTTACTGTAACTCATTACTATATACTAATGTACGGCGCTTGAGTTGAGCCTAAGGAAAGCCGCCAACTGTGAGACTCTGAACTGAGTGGAACATGCAGGACAAGTGTGTCAGGAGTGTTAAGAAGCAACCTATCTGCAACACTTAACACAATTCCTCACACATCCTCCATTCTTTTGACACATTCGACAGCTTCAACAACTGGTCGTGGCAGCCAGTAGATAGCCTCTACGGCAACCCTCTAGTGGTGAACTAATGTATGCATGTATGCGTCCCCACTGTCCACTCCACACAATGGACAATGATAGAAGAGAATTCCGTCTCCTCGACCTAGACGAAGTCAAGATCGCGATACCGAGACTAAAGTCGAACAAAGCTGCTGGTGCAGGCGGACTGTCTATGCAACTCTTTAACCCATTTAGGACGAGAACGATTTACTGGGAATTTTTGGGAAAAAATTTTCAGGAGTGAATACTAATAACCTTAGCAGACAATTCTGATAATGTTTTATTTGGCCCACTGATCATGTAGCCGATCGATGTTACCATATGGTCACCGCCGTCCATACCGCATAAATATGCGATTTTGCAAAAAGTAAGAAATAAAAAAAAGAGTCTTCGTCTCCGAACCAGTGGGACAACGCAATAGAGGACGCCCACGGAACCGATGGCGCACCCAGGTGGAGAAGGACCTCAATCGACTTGGTGTGCGCAGTTGGAGACAGCTGGCTAAAAATCGGCTGGAGAGGCTTACTGATTGAGGCCCAGGTCCACCCCGGACTGTAGCGCCACCAGAAGAAGAAGAAGAAATAAAAAACCAATTTGCGAAGTAAAATATTTATTGGTTCGCTGAAATTAGATGATAACGCTCAAAACATGATGGGCAAAGGCCACATCACACTTTTTACAAATTAAGGAGTCGTGGCCTTGCAAAATTGGTAAGCGCACCTCTGACAGGTTGAATGCGCGTAAGAATAACTGGGTTTTCTAGACGGAACTAGAAAACCAGTTCTTCTTCTTCTTCTTCTGGTGCCGCTATAGTCCGCGGTGAACCTGGGCTAGACGGAACTAGAAAACCCAGTCACTTACCTCGGAATACCATTTTCTGAACATAGACGGGTCTACACGGACCCCTTTGACTGCGCCAATTATAGAGGGATAAGTCTCCTGAACATCGCCTACAAGATCTTCTCTGCCGTTTTGTGTAGTCGCCTGGAGCCGTTTATAAATAACCTGATAGGTCCTTATCAGTGTGGCTTCAGGCCAGGGAAGTCCACCATCGACCAGATTTTCACACTACGGCAGATCCTGGAAAAGACCCAAGAAATGCAAATCGATACCCACCACCTTTTTGTCGATTTCAAGGCCGCATATGACAGCGCGCATAGAGACGATATAGCTCGTCAACGCCATGTCTACTTTTGACATTCCTGCCAAACTCGTCAGGTTGT
This sequence comes from Eristalis intricaria, assembly GCA_964034865.1. NCBI lineage: Eukaryota > Metazoa > Arthropoda > Insecta > Diptera > Syrphidae > Eristalis > Eristalis intricaria. Next base: position 23,420,214 of record OZ035873.1, on the reverse strand, counting down.
GCAGGATGACGATGGAGAATTCTCGCTGCTCCATCAAGGTCGGTAACGAACTCACCGAGACCTTCAATGTCAAAAAAGGATTTAGACAAGGTGACGCGCTGTCATGTGATTTCTTTAACATCATCCTGGAGAAGATCGTGCAAGACTCACACGCCAACACTAGAGGCACGATCTTCCAGAAGTCCGTACAACTGCTAGCATACGCGGATGACATTGACGTGATTGGCAGGACACAGCGAGCCGTCAATGAGGCGTTTGCTGGCATTGAGGCGGAAGCGCCTAAAATGGGTCTAGCGGTGAATGAGGGCAAAACGAAGTATATGCTGTCATCAAGAAAGGACACACAATATCGACGTCTTGGACAGAGCGTCACAATGGACAGCTATAACTTCGAGGTGGTCAAGGACATCGTGTACCTCGGCTCGCAAGTGAACAGTACGAACAACACCAGTACCGAGATTAAACGCAGAATCACTCTTGCCAATCGCTGTTTCTATGGGCTTAAGAGGCAATTGAGTGGTAGATTCCTCTCTTGAAGGACCAAGCTGACTTCATACAAGGCCTTGATCATCCCAGCCCTGCTGTACGGCGCGGAGGCATGGACAATCTCAAAAGCGGATGAATTGGTCTTTTGGAGAGTAAAGTTCTGCATTCAATCTTTGGTCATGTCTGAGTTGATGCTTATTGGAAACGAATATTCAACCACGAACTGTACGGGCTGTACAATGACATGAGCTTAGTCAAGCGTCTACGGCTCTAACGCCTAAGATGGCTGGGCCATGTAGAGCGCATGGACAACACGGCTCCAGCCCGAAGAGTCTTCGACTCCGAACCAGTGGGACAACGCAATAGAGGACGCCCACGGAACCGATGGCGCACCCAGGTGGAGAAGGACCTCAATCGGCTTGGTGTGCGCAGTTGGAGACAGCTGGCTAAAAATCGGCTGGAGAGGCTTACTGATTGAGGCCCAGGTCCACCCCGGACTGTAGCGCCACCAGAAGAAGAAGAAGAGGCACTGTTCGTAAAATTTGTTCAGTAGCTCGTAGAAGGTGTCTTTGGTGTTTTAATCTTTCTGTTCTCTTCTGTTTCAAATTGTTATAAGGCGCCCATCTGAACGATAGGACTTCTTGCCTAAGTTTGCCTCTAACGATGATTCCCAGCATCCGCCAAGTCCATCACCACACCACACTTCTTGGATGGCGATGATATCTACTTTATATCAGTTTCGGGCTTCCGTTAACTGTTTGGCTGGACGTGGCCTATACAGAACCTTACATTCCACCAGCGGATCCGAAATTCTTGTCCTTATTTCATTTGCAGGGTTGTCAGTAGTAATTCCTCCTGTTTCTAAAGCTTGTTATGGCTTCGCTATTATTGTTTTTTTTTCGTGTCCTGACACAACCCCCAACCTGGAGGAGGAGTTTCTTCCTTCTGTTTTGTTGAGAGTTCCTTTTTCTGTAACTCCTAGGCCAAGTTTAGGAGGTTGAGCCCGGATGAACTACAACCACAGGCTACCATTTGGAGGTGAAATAAGCACAATTGGTGTATGGGACACCTTGTGGGAGGACGTGGTATGGTCATTATCAGCACGAGGATCCCTTGCAAAAGAATCTACACAGCAACCCAGCGATCTTCGAACGGTCGAACTGACAACCAAATCGACCATGTGCTCTTTAACGCAAGGTATGCGTCAAATATCCTAGATGTGCGAAGATTCAAGGAGGCAAGCGTCGACTCTGAACATTTCCTCGTAGCAGCACGATTCATAGCTCGACTGTCCAATGTCAAAAAGTTTACAACGAGGAGTTTCGACATTGGACGCCTGAGTATACCAGAGATTGTCTGAGCATACGAAGAGGAACTAAGCGAGAGACGCTTCGGTAGGCTTATGCATGCGTCGAACACAAACTCCAGTGAGATGTGTGCATTTCCGCTAGGCCATTAAAGAGAGGCTACCTACCACAACCTCCGACAAGAAACCCTTAGTATGATGGCGAGTGTGTGCAGAAGAAACGTGCAACCGACGAGGCATACCAAAAAGCTATGCAACAGAAAACAGGAGCGCCGCAAGAGGAGTGCCGGACTAGAAGACGGGAGGAGAAGAAACTAGGCCTCAAGAAAAAGGTCTCTCGCAAGCTCCCAGCTCAAGAATATCGAAGAATCTAGGGACATGCAGATAATCTGAGCCAAGAATGAGCTCTGAGGTCAAGGTCCAGCTTCTAAATGCAGGCGAAAGCTAAACCGGAGCTCATTCTTGGTGCCTTCGAAAGGGAAATTCATAGTCGGATATATGGAGAAGAAGACATAAGCGCGAACACTACGAGCTGTACCAGAATGTAGATGTACTCCGGAAGGGACAAATCCGACGACTACAGTGGCTCGGCCGCATCGAGCGCATGGACAACAATGCTCCAGCTAAGAGGGTCTTCGAATCCGAAAATTCTGGTTCGAGAAGGAGGGGAAGACCGAATCTCCGGTACAAAGACCTGTGCAATTTTTTTTTTTATGGCTTGAATTGAAGAGTGAAAATCAATTGGATTTTGGGATAAGTTTGCTAGGCGCAACGTTCTACAGATGGGTTCAGGGTAGTACGATGGAGTTGAGGTCGGAAAAGAGGAACAGACCTGAGGCGACAGAGGTAGGCGTTTAGTGGAATCATTTACAGAAGGGCGGGCGAGTCAATAGATCCTATTAGAACTTGGTAAAGAAATAGTATGTCAGCTACTTCAAGGGATGAATGTAGCCATACTTATGACAGAATCTGAAAATCTCAAAAACACTTCATTACTCAAACTCATTCTAGCTTCATCAAAATAAGGTCAGAAGATCCTGCGAATGTATGCACACAAGGTGCAGTCGAATCTGCAGTTCCTCGACATCTGTTGCACTCGCAAAACCGCGTTATTAATTGACCTTCTCGCCTCCTTTGCAGTACAAAGCACCCTTTAATCTTGAACCCCCCCATTAGCCCATTGGCCAGGGCTAACCCTCAGCTTAACCCTAGACATTCATTCTGAGTCGCTCATGCGAGCTGAGTCCATAGAATTCGACCAGCATCTCCACTCGTACATCACCTACATCATGTCCATGCATTCATTGCTCGTAAATGGTAATCCCTTTCATTGAAATCCAAAAGGATTCCTTGGTAGACGTCAATTACGGCATCTCAATGCACGTTTTAAGGACAATTCCATTGCATACATTCATTCATTGACATCCATCTAGCACCTTTCACAGAGCGGACAGTCAACAACGACCACTATTGCTGCAGCTCGTACATCGTCATCCTGCACCGCTGCCTGTCACGACCATCAGGACTTAACAATTCAAACGAAATGACATGACGTGTTGACTATACAAGTATCCTTCTCACATGTTTGTCCATTCAAATGATGCCAGCAACCACTACCCGTCCCTGAGTCCTGAATACCTGAACAGTGTGCCTGACTGACATCACTGTCAGGGCAGGATTCTATCAAAAAGGACATGACACAAAACGAACGACTGTACTAACTGCAACTGCAGCGTACCGCTCCACACACTTATGTCTAAATGTCCTTTTCAGAAAAATCACACAAAGTCCACCAGCCGTTCGACAGGATGCGACGCGACGTAGGCAGCGAGTGTGGGTCCTCGCAATGACGTTAAATCTAAAGGATATTATGCCATGCCAGCGATATAATGATCCACACAACCAGGAGAATGATGAGGAAAAAGGACTACAGCGCTAGTGCGCACAAACACAAAAACAGGACACAAATGCCTCGCGGGCGATGAATGTGTACTTGGCATCGTACTTTGTTTGCTCGATTGGAGAATCAGGACGACCGACGACGACTGGTGAGCTTTTGAGAGGAGAGCATGAAGACAAAAAGCGCGGAAGCGGTTCGCTTCTTCTATTTCTTTTTTCGAAATTGATAAATGCTGCACCACACACACCCACGCCGGGCTGCACTGACTCGGATGAAGAACGCAAAAAGGATTTCAATTTATCTGCCCTAATTGGGCTTGCTGCTGCAGCGGGGGCATGCACAGACGTGCTGTGGGCGGTCGGTTCACTCTCATCCCGTGGGCCGCAATTGATGTCATGCCGGGGGGCGGGGAGGCGCGCGTGGGCCAGGCCATCTAAGTTCGAATGCGAGCATCCGTTTGCACTGAGTCACCGTATTGGGACTGTGATCGAAGCGCTGCACAGTCTGCGAATGCATGCATTTGCGTTGGCGTTTGTTGCCACATCGGATAGCGGATAAGGAGTAACATATTTTTACTGCTGGTCGCATCCTTTGGGGCGTTAATGCCAAGAGGTCAAGAAAATCTAGGCACTTTTTTATTTCCCCCTTATCGCCGGAAGGAGCACATTCTGGAAGACATTTGCCAGCTGGGACGTCTCGACCCCCGGTTGCCGTCAAAAGTGTTTGATGTCGATGCAAATCAGGGCAGTTCCGGCTTGCGAATGTGACTGGAGTGGATTTTCATGTCCTGATTGTGTTTCTCCTTCTCTGCTCATGACGGATGACAGGGTGGGGGGATGCTGGGGGGAACATTGCGCATCCAATCAGTCTGGTGGCCGCAATGATGGACATTTGTGTGTTTTGACAAGTGGTCAAGGGACTGCCGAAGCAGACCCTAGTCATAGTTACAGTCACAATTACAGGCATCAATCAGGGACAGAAATGAACATGGTGCGTTGTGGACAGTCGTTTATTTTTGAATTTGACATTTCTGTTTACCACGGTCTCGGTGGGCTGCCATGTTTGATGTGGAAGCTCCGAAAAACCCACAAGCTGTTCGGGGACAAGGTGCGTCGCTTGCAACGGCAGAACCTTTGACGTGGTTCTGGTCGTCGCTGTGCAAGGCAATTGATGTACAAAATGGCTAATTTTGAGTGCTTGGATGTTTGTGGAACTCTATCTCCTAAACGGCTGTTATTTCTTCCCGTTCATATCGAAGACAGAACTAACTTCAAGCGGTCTTCGAATCATTAAAGAAGAAAAAGTCAGTGGGAGTCGACGGGATCTCAAACATTGTGTTAAGACACCTCCCACTGGAAGTGGTTAAAATGTACACAATCCTGTTTAACAATGCTCTGAATAACGCTCATTATCCGGAGCATTGGAAAACTGCGATTGTGCAACCCATATCCAAGAGAGGAGGAAAAGATTCTTCGAATCCGTGCAACCTCCGGTCAATTAGTCTCCTTCCGAACATCAGCAAGGTATTCGAGAAGGTGATCAATAGAGCCTTGATCAACTGGACTGAAGACAAACATATTATTCCGGATAACCAATTCGGTTTCAAAGCGGGGCATGACACTATTCATGCCGCGTCGAAACTGGTGTCGGATATCCAATGGAACAAAAGCCAGAAACAATGTACGGGTGCCTGCTTGATTGACCTGGAGAAGGCCTTTGACACAGTATGGTTAGAAGGACTTTTCTACAAGCTCAATCGGCTAGGCATTAGCAAACCACTGCTGTATCTACTGTGTAACATGCTTACCGGCAGACGCTTCGTCGTCAAGAATGGTAACGTGACCTCCACAGGTATGTTTGAGGTTAAAAATGGTCTCCAACAGGGTGCCGTTAATTCGCCGATCCTGTTCAACATTTACTTGAGCAATCTGTTAAGATCTCCTCCTCATGCAATTGCGTATCCCGATGACTTGATCGTGTACAGATCAGGCAAAAAATCGAGGAAATCACTACCCTCACGCAGAGTGACTTCGATTCATTCATGAGAAGTTGCGATGACTGGAAGTTGAGTATCAACTTCCGGAAATCGGAAACCATTCTGTTCAGGACGCCGTTGTATAAGGCCTCGGCGGACACGAAAAAGAATTGGCGACAGTTCGCAATCGTTGGACGACACGGGGAACCACTGGCGCAAAGGACTGTAGGCAGATACCTCGGGATCTGGCTAGACCAGTATCTATATTTTAATAAACATGTAGATGCTGCTCTGGCCAGGGCCCGAGGCGCTTTTGTCCTTACAAAGAGACTGTTGTGAAGGGTGAAGGTTATCTGCTACATGGCCCTCATCCGGCCAATGCTCAACTATGGCTGTCCTGTGTGGTTCAACGTGAGTGCAAGCTTAATGGAAAAGATTCGGTTGTTCGAGAGGGCTTGTCTTAGGGCTTGCCTTCGCCTTAATCGAACTCCAGAGTCCCAGTACATAAAATACTATTCCAATGAGGTCGTATACAACAGGGCAAACCTGATAAGAGTGGACAATTTCCTGGTGAAGTTGATTCGAGGTCATACTGCTAGAGCGATGAACTCGGTCAACAATCTGATCTCTGGGGCTTACTACCCCAACCCACTATACCACGAAAGGGTACGTCACAACGGCTTCGTCCCCCCAGAAGCAGTCCTCCATTTGGATAAGCACGGTCTGATACACAATATAAATGCGGTACCGCTCATCTATCACATCGCCAGATCAACTGTGGATGGGCGACTCAACCACGACCGCTCCGTCGCACAACGAGCTGAGGAGGGTCTCCTCCGGTTCAGTACGGCGGTATCTAGGCGGGATGTGGTGGATTTTGCTTTGCAACACCGAAAGTTCTGGTGGCTGGGGAGCGAGAGAACTCCAGCGTCGAACCCATTAGACCCCGGTTAGAAAGGGTAATTCAGACCCCCTCATGGGGAGTAGGCGGTTCACGTCATGCAGCTATATAATATATAATGTATATAGCTATACGGTCATTAAGTTTTTAAATTTTTTTCTTATTATTTATTAGTCATGTTAAAATTTTCTTTTTACAAAATAATGTTAGATTAAGTCGAAAGACATAGAATAAGTTTAAGTTTAGCTTAGAGCACCCGCTTAGGGTCAGTAAGTTAGAATAAGTAACTAACACTGTTCGACCAACTAGTTTTAAGCATTTTTGTCTAGTATATAAGTTGTCATGAAGTAAATAATAAAAATGAATTGAAATGAAATGAAAATGACATTTCACTGATGCTTCAAAACTGTATGTGCCTCCGACTATCTTTGACAAGCAAGATCTCTGCAACCTGAAAATGTCCACAATTTTGTATGAATCGAAAAACAGACCCCTTTGCTTCATTATCCTTCATGCGAAACTTAATCTGTAAATCAAATAGAGGCCATAAATCCTTTGACAGCTTCTTCCGAACCGACACACGTACGCCCGCGAGACACTTGCAGTCAAGCACCTCAAGCTGCGGCGGCCGCAAATCGTAGTCGGTTAAGTGTCGAAGGCAGCCCAGAAAAGGGTGCTCGAGAGCGATAAAACCGGGCCACACACAAAGAACAAAATCAATTCGTTAGGTAAACAAAATTGCAGAAGTTCTACAGTCGGCCTACTTAGCAGCACTTCTTGTCATTAAATTGTGCTACGGCAACCCACTTCGTGTTTCCCTTTTGCAATTAATTTGATTTCTCTTGCACTCTCAAGTGTGACCTCTCGACACGAAGACCAAGAGGCTTGCGCTGCGGATTTGCGACACACCAAGTGAGGCGTGTGTGTCCTTTTCTGTGCCTACAACTTCACAGTCTGCGACCCGTTTGCACGCTGCTTCCAAATGGATACACTTTGAGGAGCATAAGCCGTGCACTCATCCCGACGAGTCAGACGCAGAGTGGTGTCATTCCCAGCAAAACGAAGGGCCACTTAGTGGAATGGCGCCCAACGCAGAATCAGCACATTTTTATTTATTTTTTTGTTTTTTTTTATCGTTCCCACCTCGTTGCGCCGTGTAATTAGTGTGAATGCAAACAAACACTGCGAGAGGTTGCAAACAATCCTTTGCCAACTGATGGGCGAGGAGTTGATGCGTCGGTCGCAAGCCCCTTCCATTCATGTGAAGCACGAATTTTGCTTGACTGTGTGACGCACACACAAGAGGATGCGGAGAACGCGCATCGTTCACAACGCCACATCCTTGTCCTGTGTGAGTATATCCTGTGCCTAAAGGTGTGCCAGTGTGTGCGCGTGTGTGTGGAGCTTCATTGTGAAACGCTCTGTGTCCCGTGCATGTGAGGAGAATGTGGAACACTTTCCACGGCGCGGAGTACGAGAGTGGAGAGTTCCTTGCCATTTGTTTGTCCTTCTTTTCTTTTTTTCGGGGAAATTTTCCATTTGTTCAATAATATCCTTCATGCCCCCCAGGGCCAGTGGCTAGTATTAGTGGTTACCGTGGAGCGGGTGTGATGTGCCTCCCGCCTCCCGCCGCACTCTACGTCGTGTCGGCCATCATTCCCATCGTCCTTGTCGTCGTCATGAGCATAAGTGAGCGTGTAAATGTTGCCGCAGAATGAGGTTTGTTGGCGTATTCCTTTTTTTTCCTGCGTTTGTTTCCCATGTGAAAGTGTGGACATGTCCTTAGGAAGAAAGATGTTCAAGTTTGTTGGATAAAAGTTCTCCCTTCGAGTGTATCCCGTTTTGTTGTTGCTTTTCGTTTGCTTGTAGAAAAAAAGGCTAACTTGAGGAGCGGAAGGACAACACCTGCATCCACAAAGGGATGGTCGGTGAGGGTGGTGGTGGTTGACTGGGTTTTGTGCAATGTGGCAGATTTGGATCGCATCTTTCGTGCGAAATTGTGTGTTTTTTTTTTCTGGTTGAACGGGAGCATAAGTTTTACAATTTTTAGTGCTTTGTCATGTGTCCTGGACATTAAGGAGACTTGTTGAGTTTTTCTTTTTGGGCTTCCTCCTGGTGTCAGATTGAAGGTTCTGCTGGAGTTTTTTCGTTCCGTTACCACGATTCAGCGTCTTTGGATGGTCCAAGGCTATGGATTGCAGTTCGAAATTGACTAGTTTCGATTTATTGCCTTTTCAGTGAAGGCATTTTGTAACTACGGTAGCAGTCATATATGTACCATCGTTCGAAAAATAAAAGAAGGCCAGGAAAGTAGTCCAAGACTTCTCCTTCATGTGGAATTGTGTCCACGATAGACCCTAGGCACCAGGATAGACTATAAAGAGGCATCTCCAATTAACGCGATCTCTGGCTTGCTGTCTGCGATTGAGGTCGTCCTGCACTTTGAGTCTTCTGCGTTGTCCCTCGGACTAGCAATCGAAGATTCTTCCGGCAGGACCGGCTCAATATGGCCCAGTCAACTTATAGACGGAAGCCCAGCGACAAAAAAGGAAACGTCATTTCATTGGGAACATAGTTCATATCATAGTGTAGTAAAAATATTTGTAAGGTTTTAGCTAGATCGCCGTGGCAATTATTTTCTGCACACGGTCGACGCCACGCCCACCACATGACTTCATACGTGAATTCCAGTTAAGTCGTTTGTTCAGAATTACAAGATATTTGAGTAACAACCACCTTAGGGGCTGAATCCGTAGATGCCTGGCTAGTGGCTTCGTGGTTGAATCTTCTTCTGCTGGTGGTGCTACAGTCCGGGGTGGACCTGCGCCTCAACCAGTAAGCCTCTCCAGCCGGCACGATCTTTTCGGAGTCGAAGACTCTTCGGGCCGGAGCTGAGTTGTCGACACGCTATACATGGCCTAGCCAAGATGACAACAGCAAGGATGACTTCTATGATCCTAGAAAGGACTTACGATCAGTGCCCCAGCTACGACACCAAGATCGTTCTAGGAGATTTCAACGCAAAGCTGGACAAGGAAGACGTCTTTGCCAAAGTTATCGGGAAACACAGCATGCATGACACCACATCCGATAACGGACTCAAGCTGGTGAACTTTGTCACGGGACGTAATCTCTACGTAGCTAGCACGCGTTTTCCCACACCTCAACATCCATAAAAGGACCTGGCGGTCCCCAGATCAGACACTCCTCCAGCATTCTTGATGTCCGAATGTTCCGAGGAGCCAACATCGACTCGGACCATTTCCTTGTTGTTGCCAAGGTAAGAACTCGGATATCAAGAGATCAACCGAGTCGAGAAAGGACACCACGGTTTGACGTCGGAAAGCTACAATCGCAACGGACTGCTAGGATCTTTGACGATCGAGTCTTCTGGAATCTCTCTCTAAGTTCGTCGCCACCTGTGCAAGCAATCGAAGAAGATTGGAGGCGTTGTCAGGAAGCCATCAAAGACGCTGCCACTGATGTGCTGGGTTTTACGGCACCACCTAGAAATATCCCGCGGTTTGGCAACGAGTGCAGGCTGGCACATGCAGCGAAGCTGGAAGCCTACAAAGCAACGTGGCAACGAACAACGAGAGCTGTTCGTGAGCTCTACGAACAGAGACGAAGGGACGAGACCCGGCTTCTCAGGAGAAAGAAGAAAGTGCTACGGCAGGAACGATGTCCGAAAGTCTTACCAGAGGGTGAAACAGTTATCCAGTGGATATAAGGTCCGGACAGAAGCCTGCCGGGACGAGAATGGACAACTGATAGTAGAGTCGCAGTCGATATTGAGCATTTGGAAGAACCATTTCTGCAGACTGCTAAACGGCGATGGTGGCACCAATACCGCTGTGAGGTAGAATGTTCCAATCAATATGGACGATGATCGACGAGAATTCCGTCCCCCCGACTTAGACGAGGTCAAGATAGCAAGCTCAAGACTGAAGTCTAACAAAGTTGCCGGTGCGGACGGACTGTCCGCTGAAATCCTTAAGGCAGCTGGAGATGGTCTGGTTGGGCGTATGCACCAGCGCATCTGTAAGATATCGTCGGAGGAAAGCATGCCCGATGAGTGAAGAGATGAGAAAGGAGACCCCTTTGACTGCGCCAGCTTTCGCGGGATAAGTCTCCTGGACAGCGCTTACACGATCTTCTCTGCCGTTTTATGAACTCGCCAGAAGCCGTTTATAAATAACCTGATATGTCCATATCAGTGTGGCTCCAGGCCAGAGAAGACCACCACCGACCAGATTTCACACTACAGCAGATCCTGGAAAAGAACCAAGAGATGCAGATCGACACCCACCACCTATGCGTCGCATATTACAGCGCGCATAGGGACGAGCTATTCAACGCCATGTCTAGTTTTGACATTCCTGCCAAACTCGTCAGGTTGTGCAGGATGGCGATGGAGAATTCTCGCTGCTCCATCAAGGTCGGAAACGAACTCACCGAGACCTTCAATGTCAAAAAAGGTTTCAGACGAGGCGACGTGCTGTCATGTGACTTTTTCGACATTATTCTTGAGAAGATCGTGCAAGACTCACACGCCAACACTAGAGGCACGATCTTCCAGAAGTCCGTACAACTGCTAGCATGCGCGGATGACATTGACGTGATTGGCAGAACACAGCGAGCCGTCAATGAGGCGTTTGTTGCCATTGAGGCGGAAGCAGCTAAAATGGGTCTAGCGGTGAATGAGGGCAAAGCGATGTTTATGCTGTCATAAAGGACACACAACATCGACGTCTTGGACAGAGCGTCACAATGGGCAGCTATAACTTCGAGGTGGTCAAGGACATCGTCTACGTCGGCTCCGCAGTAAACAGTACAAACAACATCAGTACCGAGATCAAACGCAGAGTAATTCTTGCCAACCGCTATCTCTATGGGCTCAAGAGGCAATTGAGTAGTAGAGCCTTGTCTAGAAGGACCAAGCTGACTTTATACAAGACCTTGATCATCCCAGTCCTGTTGTACGCGCGATGAGGCATGGACAATCTCAAAAGCGGATGAGGAAGTCCTTGGTCTCTTCGAGAGAAAAGCTCTGCGTGTGGTCCTGTTTGCGTTGACGTTTTCTGGAGGAGAAGATTCAACCACGAACTGTACGGGCTGTACAGGGGCATGAGCGTAGTCAGGCGTCTTCGGATCCAACATCTAAGATGGCTGGGCCATGTAGAGGGTATGGACAACTCAGCTCCGGCCCTAAGAGTCTTCGTCTCCGAACCCGTGGGACAACGTAACAAAGAACGCCTGCGTTTAAGGTGGTGCACCCAGGTGGAGAAGGACCTCAATCGATTTGGTGTGCGCAGTTGGAGACAGCTGGCTTCAGATCGTGCCGGCTGGAGAGGCTTACTGGTTGAGGCCCAGATCCACCCCGGACTGTAGCGCCACCAGAAGAAGAAGATATATAGATTTTTGAAGAAAAAAAAAAATACGGCTATAGGCAGATAACTCGCATGCGGTTGGAATTTGAGATAAGACAGCGTTTACGAAGACACTTTAGATGGCATAATTTAGTGAACTCGACGTTGATCAGAGAAAAATACCAATAAGAGAAGAGGAATGAAAGGAATACGTTGTCAATGAGCCATAGCAGGAGAACACATTCTTTCAGAGCAACTGTCACAAGTTAATCGTATTTTTTGTTGTTTTATTCAAAATGCTTAAGTTACTTTCATTTATTATTTAATCAGGTTTCAAAGTGAATTAAACCTCTCAGTTGTAAAGCGCACCAATAGATTTTACATCACTGAGGTGATTTGTGTTAATTATGTGGCCATGACTGTACGTCGCACAGTTTGACACATGATCGACTCTAGGATATGGAGATGCACTGGCTGGCTAAGGATCGTGCCGGCTGGGTCCACCCCGGACTGTAGCGCCATCATAAGAAGAAGAAGAACCCTATGTGGCGTGCTCACGAGTGTCGTGCCCGCAAAATCTTTATGTTTTACCAGAGGATGGAAAAACAAAAAATGTAGTTTATAAAAATGTGTTCAAATAAGATATTTACAGTAAATCACGATACTTTGCAGTTAGTGTGCACTGTATTGTTTTATTCGCAAAATTAGTGTCCTAAAAATGAAAAAGGCTACCCAAAGTAACTATTCCACGCGGACGAAGTCGCGGGTACAAGCTAGGTGCCAATATTTTGAAGAGGAACTTCTTGCTTAATCTCATCTCTCCAGGGCGGGCGACCACACATCCATCAACACATTAATAGGAGACAATTTGATCTGGATTGTCAACGACACGTCCGATCTCCCACTGTACCACTTCTAACCCACAAGAGACTGTAAAACTCATTATCGTAACAAATCGCAGGCACCCCAGTCGACATTTAACGTAAAATGCACGTAAAATGCATGTTACCATTTATGGACAACCCCTTATCCCGCAGCTGCAGAGTATCACTGCAGTTGTTTTGGGGCTGACGTGCTTAGCCTCGTCCACACAATTTATGAGCATCATAATGATTCGTTGTATCGGACAGCGACCCCAAAGGATTTAAGTCGGTTAAGTAAGTAAGTGCGTTGCTGATGGGCACTTTTAACACTAACCAAAGACTCATAAAATATTTCACACACGAAAAAACGAACAAAAACTCAAGCTGTCATCATCATTCTCCTGCAGCAGCCGCAGTGGAAGCATTAAATCACATGCTGCACCACCCCAGTGCATGTGTCCTAAATCTCTCAAGCGGTTTTATTCAAATTTCCTGGCAGCAGTAGCACTATCCACTCGGCAGCACCAACTTAACTCAAATTCAGCATAATTATTGAGGCCAAAAAGGCATAATATCCTTCACCCCTACGCGTGTAAGTACACAGCCAATTCATCTCCTCTCTTCTGCCGCTCTCTCTCTCTCTCTCTTTGTCGCTCTCCCATGGGCATCGATAAACAACGAAACTACAAATAAATCCAAGAGAAACAACAAAAGCTGGCTCCCTCTACAAATTGTTATAATGGCGTGCCAAGACGGGTACAAGGAAAATAAAAATCTATAAGACCCGAGCGGTGTGGTGCAGCAGGGAACGAGTAAATACCCAAATTGAACAGATTTCGCTGATGTCCTCGGGGGAGCCAAAACGGGCCAAAAGTTCAAGCAACGCCACCCCACCCACCGGGCAGGCATATTGAATCGCCGGAGAGGGGGGGGGGGGGAAATAGTTGTTAACAACTAACGGGGACAACACGGAGGCGCGGCGGCGGCGGCAGCAGCAAGAAAAATGACCGCCATTTTGTTTAGCACGGAACAGCCTGCAAGTTATGAACATAAAATGGAGAAGTTTTTCGCCAGCAACCCCCCGCATTTCCGAGGTAATTATGGGGCTTACAAGGATGTGACACTGAGACCTTAATTCACTCCAGGATCGCGAAAAGGGGACGCGAGCTGTGTTGAACTAGCGCAAGTTTGAGAAACTCTGAGTGCTGTTGTTGACAGGTTGCTTCTGTTGAGGTTGCCACTTTTTATGTTTTTGACAAACATTTGTGTTTCAAAATAGTCAGGAAAATGCCGTTCGATTGGACTCAAGGATTCGCCGAGTTCCTGACACTATTTCGCTCAGTGAATCCCCAATAAGCCGGTTCGATTACGCAAATTCTTCCATATGGCCTTCGAAATCGAATGTCACATCCACTTTCGAAAAGATTCACGTTCTTTTATTTGTGAATGGGGGGGAGGGGGGGTGTAGGGGGCCTTCGCCTTCCACCGAAACCGAGAGATACAAAGGCATGTGCAAAAATAAAAAGAAGTTCGTGTGGGCGCTGTGGATGGGTGACGATGCAGGGGTATGTTCACAAAGAACACAGTCCACAGTGGCTGGTGGGTAGGTTTAATTAAAAACACAGGAAAAACAAAAAAAACAAACACTTCCAGTGAAGGTGATTTGTTTGCTTTTGCCTTTCTTTCAGCTCTCACGTGTAAAATTGTGTTTTTTATTTGTGTGTATGCGTGTTTTTTTTTTTCGAGGAAGGAGCAGTAATTGTAGCGGGTCTTGAATAATGGCACAACTTAAAGAGTCCTTCCTTATTCACATGCACGTACACATTGAGGTTAAGGACTAACGCTTCATTTGAATGCGCTTCAAGTGAATTGGTTAAGCAAAGGAGACGCCAAAGAATAGCTGATGGTGGAGCTAGTTGCAATGCGATTTGCCGGGAGGAGGCTGGGCATTCACAGTCAAAAGATGGGTGCTATTGAAACGTCTTTGGTCAATTGCAGCTTCAAATTGTTTACTCATGCTTGGCAATGATTCTGATTTCAGTTTGAATTGGCAAACATTGTGCCAACTAATGCGAGAGACGATGTCAAGATTCTCAGAACAACATTGTCGAGCAGACATTTTTGGGAAACTAAAAGCTAACGGGCTTGCCAGCCACATCGAGGGCTTGGACAACAATGCTCCAGCTAAGAGGGTCTTCGAATCCGAGAAGGAGAGGAAGATCGAACCTGCGGTATAAAGACCAAGTAATCGCGGATGCAAGACAGCTTGGTCTTGATGACTGGAAGCAGCGTGCTCAGGACCGTCAGCGATGGAAGGCAGCAATTCCTCAGGGTCGGACCCTCCATGCCTCGTAAGCTTGATAAGTGAGTAAGAAATTTAATGCTGCTGAGGCGGCAGTTGGACGTTAATAGTGTGAGCAATAGAGCAGCAGACACGCGATCGTTTGAATTGTTGGACATTACCACGTTCTGTGTCTGGAAGGCGATCGCCTAACTGGTGGAATCGATGTCGTGAACATGAAGTCGTGATGATGGGCACATTCTTCCTAACCATTGATTCGACTTTAAGTTCCTCCTGCGCCGCGTTTCCTACCCTATCACAGTGAGTGACTTCGACAACAGCACGAGTCTCTCTATAGGTAGCCTTTAGTCGCTATCGAAATCTTCCGGCCATTACCCAAATTATGAACACAGGTAAAACAATGAGTTGAAACCTCTTAATTAACGTAGGCACAAAGGTCGGCCTTCCTGACTACAAATCTTCCAAGCGGTTTCAAAATTGACCAGCTTAGCCAAACCTGTTCCACTCGACACAACGGACGATGACCGACAAGAATTCCGTCACCCCGACCTAGACGAAGTCAAGTCAAGTATCGAGACTGAAGTCGAATAAAGCTGCTGGTGCAGACGGACTGTCTGCGGAACTGTTTAAGGCAGATGGAGATGAGCTGATAAGGTACATGCACCAACCCATCGGTAATATAAGGTCGGAGGAAAGCATGCCCGACGAGTGGAAGTATCGTTGAGTATCGTCTGCCCGATCCACAAGACAAGGCGACGCGCTTTCGTGTGGCCTTTTCGACATTATTCTTTAGAAAGTCGTGTTAAACTCACTCGCTCATCCTCGATCTACCAAAAGTCCGTTTTTCATTTCATATCAATTCATTTTTATATCAACAATTCATAACAATCTTACATACTAGACCAAAATGCTTTAAGCTAGTTGGACGAACAGTGTGACTGTTTCTAACTTACTGGCCCTAAGCGGGCACTCTAAGCTAAACTTAATCTTATCATATGTCTTTCGACTTCAACTAATATTGCCTTTCTATTTGAACAAAACGAGTTCAATACTGAAAAACTTATTACTAAGAAAAACTTAACGTCTTTACTGTTTTCTTAAAACGTATTCCCTAACCTACAAACTAGCTTAAGCTAAACTACATACATATATACATATGTATATACGAATATATAGACTTATATATTCTTCTTCTTCTTCTGGTGGCGCTACAGTCCGGGGTTGACCTGGGCCTCAACCAGTAAGCCTCTCCAGCCGGCACGATCTTTTGCCAGCTGTCTCCAACTGCGCACACCAAGTCGATTGAGGTCCTTCTCCACCTGGGTGCGCCATCTGTTACGTGGGCGTCGTCTGTTGCGTTGTCCCACTGGTTCGGAGACGAAGACTCTTCGGGCCGGAGCTGAGTTGTCCATACGCTCTACATGGCCTAGCCATCTTAGGTGTTTGATCCGAAGACGCCTGATTAGACTCATGTCGATGTACAGCCCGTACAGTTCCTGGTGGAATCTTCTCCTCCAGAAACCGTCAATGCAAACAGGACCAAAGATCGCACGCAGAGCTTTTCTCTCGAAGAGACCAAGGACTACCTCATCCGCTTTTGAGATTGTCCATGTCTCCGTGCCGTACAGAAGGACTAGGTCTTGTATAAGATCAGCTTGGTCCTTCGAGACATGGCTCTACTACTCAATTGCCTCTTAAGCCCATAGAAACAGCGGTTGGAAAGAGTTACTCTGCGTTTGATCTAGGTACTGATGTTGTTTGTACTGTTTACTGCGGAGCCGAGGTAGACGATGTCCTTGACCACCTCGAAGTTATAGCTGCCCATTGTGACGCTCTGTCCAAGACGTCGATGTTGTGTGTCCTTTCTTGATGACAGCATATACTTCGTTTTACCCTCATTCACCGCTAGTCCCATTTTAGCCGCCTCCGCCTCAATGCCAGCAAACGCCTCATTGACGGCTCGCTGTGTTCTGCCAATCACGTCAATGTCATCCGCGCATGCTAGCAGTTGTACGGACTTCTGGAAGAGCGTGCCTCTAGTGTTGGCGTGTGAGTCTTGCACGATCTTCTCAAGAATAATGTCGAAAAAGTCACATGACAGCACGTCGCCTCGTCTGAAACCTTTTTTGACATTGAAGGTCTCGGTGAGTTCGTTTCCGACCTTGATGGAGCAGCGAGAATTCTCCATCGCCATCCTGCACAACCTGACGAGTTTGGCAGGAATGTCAAAACTAGACATGGCGTTGAATAGCTCGTCCCTATGCGCGCTGTCATATGCTGCCTTGAAATCGACGAATAGGTGGCGGGTGTCGATCTGCATTTCTTGGGTTTTCTGCAGTATCTGCCATAATGTGAAGATTTGGTCGATGGTGGACTTCCCCGGCCTGAAACCGCACTGATAAGGACCTATCAGGTTGTTGACGAATGGTTTCAGGCGCTCACACAAAACGGCAGAGAGGGTCTTATAGGCGATGTTAAGAAGACTTATCCCTCTATAGTTGGCGCAGTTGAAGGTCTCGATCGGGCAAACGAGACTGAAATTCCACTCGTCGGGCATGCTTTCCTCCGACGATATCTTACAGATGCGCTGGTGCATACGCCCAACCAGACCATCTTCAGCTGCCTTAAGGATTTCAGCAGACAGTCCGTCCGCACCGGCAACTTTGTTAGACTTCAGTCTTGAGCTTGCTATCTTGACCTCGTCTAAGTCGGGGGGACGGAATTCTCGTCGATCATCGTCCATATTGAGGGGGACATTCTGCCTCACAGCGGTATTGGTGTCATCATCGCCGTTTAGCAGTCTGCAGAAATGGTTCTTCCAAATTCTCAGTATCGACTGCGACTCTACTATCAGTTGTCCATTCTCGTCCCGACAGGCTTCTGTCCGAACCTTATATCTACTGGATAACTACTTTACCCTCTGGTAAGACTTTCGGACATCGTTCCTGCCGTGCCTCTCGTGCTCTTTCTTCTTTCTCCTGAGAAGCCGGGTCTCGTCCCTTCGTCTCTGTTCGTAGGGCTCACGAACAGCTCTCTTTGTTCATTGCAGCCTTTGTAGACGTCCAACTTCGCTGCATGTGCCACAGCCTCCACTCGTTGTCAAACCATGGGTTTTTTCTAGGTGGTTTCGTAAGACCCAGCACACTAGTGGCAGCTTCTTTGATGGCTTTTTAACAAAGCGTCCAATCTTCCACGACTGTTTGCAACAAGTCCTTCAGAATGATCAACGGCCTTGTCGTACGATTAAATTCCGACCACATTTTGTCCGATTGCATGCGCTTCTGAACACATCAAGTCGTGCACCCTTGAAATAAATAGCTTCCAGTGCCAAGCCATTCTTGCAGCGCATACTGTTTGTGGAGAAAATTACTGCGGCAGAAATAAGTTGTTAAGCGCTGTTCACTCATTGCCCCGCACAGCCTTCGACCTCAAATGTCGAAATAACTTTTTAATAATTTGTTTTCGCTGTTCCTCTGTATAAATCCCAGGAAGCATGCACAAAGAGCGCCCCCCCCACACACACACCTCCCCCCCAAGTCAGCTGCGCAAATGTCACGCGGGTGGAACGCACCCGAGCAACCCGAAGGACTGCGTCCGGCAATGAAAATCCTTTTTGGATAAACTTTCGCGTACACGTATAATTAATTCATGCTTCCTTCGATGGATAAAGACGAAAAAGGTGCTCCCTCTCTCTCGGCCAACTTTCGTCACCCCCGCCGACGACCTTCGACGATAATTACTTTCCAACGAAACCGAAATCGATTTTCCTTTTGTCCCCGTCGCCGCCTCCGCACTCCGCCATCGTCGCCGCCAACACCAACGACCGAGGCGAGCTTTAGACGCGTGTGTTCTGGGGATTTACGCTCCCACTTGATCCTTCTGCAATTGTTCTATTTATAAGTGAAGCGATAGAAAAGGACGCACATCGTTGAAACGACCGAGACTCCAAGACGACACGAAAAAAAACACACACAATAAAAAAAAAAAACAAAACCGTGCTCAAAGCGCACACCCCGCCGATAATTGCGATAATTTTAAACGTGCCTCGCTCGACTCTGATGCCGGGCTATTTTAGGAGCCAGCCTTAGCATGACATCGGCTTGATCTCCGGAATATCCCCGTCGCCGTCGTCGTCACGCTGTTGTGTTGTGCCAATTAGAATACTTCAGTGAATGCGCGGGCGGAGCTGCGGAGTGTAATTTTCGGTTTCGTGTCATTGAAAGGGGTGCTCTCCCCGTGATGGATTCGATTTTTTGTTTTGCCGTCGTTGTTGTTGCATCCGTTCCGCATGGAGCCCCTTCCTGTGTTGGCTAGCCAGCACGCCACCATCCCGCCAGAGACAGAGTTTGTGGGTTAAGGTTATCTTGATTATTTCGAAGGGTATCGACGACGACAACGAAAGATAAGTGGTGATGGGGTGAGTGGCGGGTGTGCTTTTATTTTTTTTTTTTTGCAATGCTGATTTGGCGATGTGATGTGTTCACTCTTCGGGAGATGAGTCCTCATTTGGCCGACTGGCTCTGTACTGGAGAGCGTTGGATATTTAATCCAATGATCCACGATTCCTTTTCATGGAGCTATGCAAAATATCCTGCTTGTGTACAGAATCCGCAAGCTGTAATGTTGCCCGATAAGAGTCGAAAAACCATCGGATAAATATTTGCCAGAGTTTCGCCTTATCAAGAACTCCTGTGGGGAGTTTTTGATGATAAGTGTAAGATCGAGGGACGTGTCTTTATCGGCTCTGGTATAAACTATTATCAGGGCGAGAACTAATTTCTTTACATTAGAGTTGGGCTTAGGTAGGTAGCAAGTGACTTAGATGCGCTTAGGCCAAAGTAGGCCCGTTGTACTGTCACGTGGGTTTTCCTAAAAAGAGAGGGGTAGGCTCGGCGTGGTTATTACGACAGCCAGTCAGATCTGTCAATGAAGTCTAATAGCGATTTGATTGATGTCCCTCCCCGATCGCTTAGATTATCGAAAAAGTAGGAGCCTAAGGTGGGTTTCCTAGCCTTGGCGAGAGCTGTAACTTCGGTTTGCCAAAACAACTGGCGTCAAAGCTCCTGACTCGAAGGACTAAGATCATGCTCTAGAAAACCTTCTTTTGCCAGTCCTTCTGTATGGAGCCGAAAGCTGGACGATAAGCAAAACCGCAGAGCTGATTCTTGGTGCCTTCGAAGAAAAATTTCAACGTCGGATATATGGTCCCTTCTGTGAGGAAGGCGCACAGTGGTCCCGTTGTATGGGAGAGTTGGAAATAAATCGGTAACTTTTGAACCTGTGAAACGATCTTAATGAAATTTGAAACATAGTGCAAGTACTATGAGATCTTATTATGTTTCAAAAATGGTTGATGTATCTCATAAGCTAACGGAGTAATCTTAAGTTAAAAAAAAACACTTTTTTTTTGTTTAAATGCATAAAATAATTATTTATTATTGTCGATGACTAGAAATTGGGACTTAAATCAAATTTGTAATCACAATTTATATACATAAATTCAATTTCACAAGTTTTAGTAACATACACTTTATTTGGAATTAAAGAAACTAAGCAATTCAGTATAACAAGGCTTGCGCTTCAGTACTAGTGGCAGCGAATCTTTTGTTTTTGGTTCAGGCCTTAAATACGCAATCTAGGGATCAGATGATACCAACATTTGATGAATAACATCTTCATTTGTTGTCGAACGAGAAAATTTTCTACTATTCTACCTATAGTCTTTATTCCGTCTTTCCTGCGCCTCCTCTGACAATGATCCGACGGGCAAGGCTGCTGATGATATTATTTCTGCTCCGTGGAACAGAATTTTATGCACTGTTGCTGGCATATAATACCAGGGATATAAATTTGTAGCCATTGTAGGGCTTTCCTGGGCATAAGTTCCAAACTTGTCGGGGTCAATCCAAAATTTGCTGCATATTGTCTCCAGAATAACACTGAATCTTTTTATGAGTTGCACATCTATTTCCGTTATTTCTGCCGTTGATAATGGGTCTTCAAAAAATCTTCTAGATGTGTTCCCATCGCTGGTTGTGCCAAATCCTTGCTTTATTATATCTACTTTAATACCCATTTTTTTGTATGAACCTCTGCTGAATTTGACTCTTCCTTGCCTGGTGTATGGGCTGTGTCGTTTTTGTTGTTCTCCAAGGCTGGCAAGTATTCCATAAAACGGATGCGAGCGTGCAAGGGTGAAATTCCTAATCTGAAATCCTAATCGAATGAAAACTTCATAAACTAATTCCCGATGCCTCAAAATCGGAAATAGATATTCGCCAATAACGCTCTAATTACCCCCCTTTTTGACATGCATTTATGACACCGCAAACAAACCAAGATAAATCCAATTAATTTCATAATTATAACAATTTTATAACCCAAAAAATTCTAATTCACTATGATAAAAACATCCTCGGCATCTCGCATAGCGTTTGCACAATACATGAATTGCAAGGGAAATCGTTTGAAAATGCCGAAAAATGCACGACATTGCTCCACTTAAATGCCTCGCACTCCCAAAGTGATCAAAAGTGGTCTCTAGTTTTTTCAGCATCGATAGACAATACTTTTAGCTTGCAGAAAACGTTGGTCTCCCGTGAGAGACTCTTGGAGCATTTTTGATATAGTCCATCAAACATTGAAATGCTCCTCTCAAAAGGTTTAAAAAATTGGTAAGCAATATGAAAAAACTGAAATTTGCATTTTGAAAGCAAGATGTATGACCTTTTTTTACTTTAGGTTCCAATGTACATAATTTTAGGAAATATGGCACATCAAATTTGCTTAAAAAATACGTCAATTTTTGTAATTTTCAAAGTCCCAACTTTGAGCTAACAGTACAGCCAAACGGATGATCCAGAGTCAACAAAATTTTGGCTTTCTGGTTCTCATGTTTTGTAGAATCGAAAAACATAAACCATTTGGCCGGGAAAAATATGTCAATTCGGGTATTTATTTCCACTGTGGGACCACTATGTGGCGTATGGAGGAGAAGACACAACCGCGAACTCTGCGAGCTGTACCAGTATGGGGATGCAGTCCGGAATGCAAAAATCCGTTGACTACACTGGGTTAGCCACATCAGGCGCATGGACAACAATGTTCCAGCTAAGAGGGTCTTCGAATCCGACCCTCCTGGCTAGAGTAAAATCGAACCTGCGGTATAAAGACCAAGCCATATGCATAAATAATACCGCCTCGTCTTCAATTCCCTCGCTCATTTACATTTTTTTATTTTTCTTATTTAGCTTATCTGCTTGAGACAGATTTTGGAGCCAGCTCAACACTGCCACATTCCAATATGTCTCCACCTGTACTTGAGAGCGTTGATTTCACCATGGGACAAATCAACTTCCGCACTCGTACAGTTGCAAGAGTGCTTAAAGATCTCAACGTGCACAAATCCGCTGGGTGGATGGTATACTTCTGAAGAGGTGTTCTTCTTCTTGGCAAAACCACTGCGTAAGCTTTTTCATCAATCCTACTCTTTAACTCTCTTTCCGAGCTGATGGAAAACAGCATTTGTCCAGCCCTTCAATAAAAAGGGCGAATCTTCGTCACCCACATCGTATCGACCCACAGCACAACGTCCCTAAAGCCATAGGAACGCTGCTAAATCGTCAGCTCATGAAACTTCTTGAATCGCTGAAGCTTCTTAATGACCGACAATATGGTTTCTGCAGCAACAGGTCCACTGGAGATCTGATAGCTTATCTCACGAAAAAGTGGAACCAGTCTTTGTACAATGCAGGTGAAAGCGCGATCGTTGCGCTTGATATTTTCAAGGCATTTCACAGAGTTTGGCATCAAGCTCTCTTGTCGAAAATGCGTGCCTATGGTATCGATGCATCTCTTCTTCTATGGATTAGAAATTAACTTTCGAACCGTTCAATGCAAGTTGTTTTGGATGGGTTCAAGTCTGATATCCACCAAATTAATGCTGGTGTTCCCCAAGGCTCAGTTCTGTCTCCGACACTCTTTCTCATTTTTATAAATGATCTCTTGCCTGGTACTTCTAATCCAATCCATTCGTTCGCTGATGACAGCACCCTTAGCTTTTTATATTCGTTCCAAGACCACCGACTCCGCCCTTCGGCCGTAGAATTGGAACGGCAGCGTATGTTAAGCACATTGAATGCCGATCTTGACAGCATAATAGAAGTAGAAGTAGAATTCAATGCTTCAAAAACTCAACGCTGTCTGTTGTCACTCCAGCGAACCCTTGACAATCAGCCATTATCCACGAATGGCGCTTGTGTCGATGGAACCGGAAAACTTTCCATCCTTGGCATGTGTGTCAACACAACACTTAGTTGGAACGATCACATATTTGAGGTCGCCAAAAATGCTGCGAAATGTTCAGGTTTCCCTAATCGAAGCAAGAAATATTTGACCCCCTCTGATTTGGCTTCAATTTATAAGGCTTACATCGGCCCAAAGCTTGAGTACAACGCTCATATCTGGTCTGGTACCCCCAAGACCACCCTGCAACTACTAGATAGAATCCAAAAGCAAGCGATAAAATTTATCGGAGACCGTAATCTGCGACACAGTCATTAGACTCGCCCGAAAATCGACGTACCGCCTCTTCTTTGTCCGTGTTTCATCGATATTTCAACAAACCATGGTCAAGTGAGCTAGCCAACTGCATTCCTCCTCTCCATGAATTCACCCGCAATACCGGTCTCGCCAGGAATGCCCACCAGTATACCCTTAAGCCTACTTTCGGACGCACAGTTAAATTCAGAGACTCGTTCTTCAGCCGCGCTACACGAATATGGAATGCTCTTCCCAAACTAATATTTCCCACAGACTACAGGCCATATTTAAGACCAAAGTGCAGAGGTAACTCCTCCCCCTTTCACCCTCTTTACCTTCGGGCCGTGCTGTGTCCTGACCCCGGACACAAAAGGGTTTTAGCAATCTCTTGAGCGCGCGTAAATTATAAAAAATAAATAAAACGGGGCTGCAAAGACAGTTTGGTCTTGATGACTGGAACCAGCGTCAGCTTCAGGGCCCTTAACGATAGAAGGCTGCTATAACTCAGTCTCAGACCCTCCAAGGTCGATGGCCTGATAAGTAAATAAGTAAGTATTTGGCCTGACTTGCAAAACCAAGTTCCTTGTTCTTAAACTTTGGTGGGTTTATTGGAGGTACAGTGGCCTCTCCCTAAGCCCAACTCTTCCCAAGTCGAAACTCTCTCTAAGTCGAACAAACTATGATATCCCATGACAGTTCGGGAGTCCACTGCATTTTGTACCTCTTTGTGAACAGAACGTGCTCTGTGTGGGGTGGGTTAACGTCTAGATAAGCTCTTCCTGTCCACCTTTTCATTTGCAAACTGATTTATTCTTTGGTTTTTGTTTGGTAGTCGGTTCTATAAACGCCTGACTACTTATCATGAAAGAGAGGTTATGGTTGAATTCCTTGAAGCCGTACCTCACGATCATCATAGATAGTCATATTTGTATTCAAGCCTAAAGGGGACGTAGTATCAGACTACATGTCTCGATATCCAGTTTGTCTGGCCAGTCTTCACTGGCTCGGCCTCATCGATCAGTTAAGAGGATCTTCGAATCACAGCCCACAGGGTCGAGAAGAAAAGGAATACCGAACCTACGTTTCAAAGACCAAGCCATCCCAGATGCCAGAGCGCTTAGTCTGTATAACTGGAAGCAGCGTTCCCCGGACCGCAGGGCATGGCAGGCTGCCGTGTCTCCGGCAGGGATCCTCCACGGGACGGGAGCCAGTTAAATTTGACAAAAATCCTAAAGAAGACCCCCAAACTTCCCCATCAACTTACCTCACCACCTTTTTCACGGGCCACCCTGCTCAAGCGATGACACCGATCCACTCCGATGGTGCATATCGCCGGATTGCACTGCGTCAGATAGCGTCCGCTGCCGCAGCCCACATCACAGACCACCGAGCCGGGATCGAGGGCGCCCAAGAATTGCGCGACCCTCGGCCGAATCGGACCCGACGGCTCTTCGCAATTCTCGTACACGTCGTGCACATAGGCCCGTTCCAAGGCAGCCGAACGTCCACTGGCATCGTTGGACCTTTGCTGGTCGCTGCTGCTGCCGCGGCTGTGTACCTCCCCCACTGCGACTAGTCTCGTACGCGTCCTCGGCGATGGAATGTCACGATAGTAGTGATCGCCGATTGAGGGTGGCGCCGCTGCTCCCACTGTTGGCGGCTTCGGACTTGTTGGGGCTGTGTTCGTTGAGTTATTCTGCTGCTGTTGATGATTATGATGAGGATGAGTATTCTTTGTGCCTGGTGAAGCGACGGAATTCGTTCCCGTTGAAGTTTGCGTCGGGGTCTTTTCGGTTGTGGTTGTCGTTGTTGTGGATGCTGTTGTTGTTCCTGCTGTCGTCATCGATGATAGTCGTCGTTGTTGTTGCTGCTGCTGATATTGCTGCTGTTGAGTGAATAGCCCTGTCCCATCTGTGAAAGAGGGAAAACGCCATAAATCAGTGAATAACTTTGAAAATTAAGGAAAAGCTCAATCGCACACACACACGCACACAGAGTAGGGTTTTCGTACTCAGGCGCATAGCCAGAGAGTACACGGCACACGGAGCTGCCGCTGACGGTTGTTGACAAGAGGAGGGTGTCGTCGTTATTGGCGGAAAGTTTTCCACTTCATGGCGTCTGCCAATGAGTGAAATATCGGGAGAGAGAGAGCGAGAGTGTGTGCTGTTCTCCCGAGTGGAAGGGGTCATGCATGGAGCAAGAGTCACCGTAAAAAGCTCCTCCATCCCCGGTCGGCCATGCGAGGTGGCAGGGCACGAGAGTGGGTGGCGAGAGGCGAGGGAGATGTAAAATAAAAATAAATTTTGATAGCATTACCATTAACAGGTGGATTTGATTTCCCTTTCGAGGCCTTAGCTTCTGTTTACCATGATTGATGTGCGGGCATTCTCGGCTGTGCCGTTTTCCGAGGTTCGCCTGTGGCACTGTGGGGTGGGTCTCGTGGTGGCCTGGGGGAATGGAATTTTTAGTTATTTCCTATTGACGCGCGTATAGTGGATGATGCGTGTATCGATTTTTACCAGTCGATGACGGAACAGAGTCGTGGAACCGAAGCAAAGTGGGTTTTGTTTTTTTTTTGCTCTGGTTAAAGGTTTCTAGTTGATTGTGTGCCAGAGACATTAGGGCGACCGTTAAGGATGCGGTGGCAGTAAAAATTTACTCAGTCGTAGGTCAGCGAATGGTGGTTCATGTGGTCGTTGGCAAATAGGACACGTCAGAGCTTTGTTAATGACGGCAAATGACGAAGATTTCGCTGAAGGATGGTGTATACTTTTAAACGAACATTAGGCGCTGATGTTGGGGGGCGAGAGCTGGCGGAGATGAAGTGAAAGGATATAGACACAGGGGAACATCTGATTCAGGATCTTATGCAAGGTTAGGTTGAAGTGGCTGAGAAAGAAGGAAGTCTCACTAAGGCCAGCTTAGGCTCGTTGTGTTGGTACGGGGATCTGTAAATTCCTATTCCGTAACGATCAAGAGATGAACCAGAGATGACTGACTTTGATTTTACTTAGATCAGCCAGGTTGGTGAAGTAGTAAGCTTCAAGATGACTTTTTCTGTGGAAGGATGGAGCACAGCAAAGTCTCCTGCTCCTCCTCGTCTCTGCAGCTTCGTTGTAAGAACAGCCTTGTCTAGAGACGTGACTCCCAGTGATTCAGTGCAAAGTTATAACGCCGATGAGAGGCCTGAGATTTGATCAGTCTGAGTGAGCATTTTGGAGCAAGCGTAGGCCAAAGTTGCTTGGCAATGAGGCATCCTGTGCCAGTGCACCATCAAATGTTTACTTAAGCGAGTCTGTCGAGGTTCAGTAGATGCCTTACAGTAGCGATTGACATGGATGGTAGATCAACAACCAGTAAGTGTATGGAAATAGTAGCCTTTCTAGTCAGTTCGTCCGTTTCACAATTCTCTGCGATGTCACAGTGCACCGGCACCCACTTGGAGAGATAGAGGAGGCTTAAGGGAAGTCTTAAAGTTGAAGACTAGTTTGTCAGAACAGACGGCGATTTATGTACTTGATTGCTGTTTAGCCAGAGCTTCCTTAATCGCTATAGCTTCAGCCTGAAAAATGCCACAGTGATTTGGTAATCGATCGAAGAAAACTGGATGTTTAGATTCTTAGAATAGGCGCCAGCACCCACATCCTCGATTCGTCCATCTTCGATCCATCTGTAAAGATTCACAGAGGACTATCCAGCGTCTGATGTTCAGACACCCAGTAAGATCTGGGGGGAATGCTGGTTGAAAAGTTCTCTTCGAAGAGAGAGCCGGCCCGATCTGAGGCCAACTGTCTCCAACTGCGCACACCAAGTTGGTTGAGGTCATTCTCCACCTGAGTGCGCCATCGGTTCCGTGGGCGTCCTCTATTGCGTTGTCCGACTAGTTCGGAGTCGCAGACTCTTCGGGCTGGAGCCATGTTTTCCATGTGCTCTACATGGCCCAGCCATCTTAGGCGTTGAATCCGTAGACGCCTGACTAGGCTCATGCCGCTGTACAGCCCGTACAGTTCGTGGATGAATCTTCTTCTCCAATAACCATCAACTCAGGACCACAGGACCAAAGATTGAACGCAGAAATTTTCTCTCCAAAAGACCAAGTGCTTCTTCATCCGCTTTTGAGATTGTCCAAGTCTCCGCACCATAGAGCAGGACAGGGATGATCAAGGTCTTGTATAAAGTCAGCCCGTATAGTTCGTGGATGAATCTTCTTCTCCAATAACCATCAACTCAGGACCACAGGACCAAAGATTGAACGCAGAAATTTTCTCTCCAAAAGACCAAGTGCTTCTTCATCCGCTTTTGAGATTGTCCAAGTCTCCGCACCATAGAGCAGGACAGGGATGATCAAGGTCTTGTATAAAGTCAGCTTGGTCCTTCGAGAGAGACTCTACTATTCAAATGCCTCTTGAGCCCAAAAGAAACAGCGATTGGCAAGAGTTACTCTGCGTTTAATCTCAGTACTGGTGTTGTTCTTACTGTTCACTCGCGAGCCGAGGTAGACGAAGTCATTCACTACCTCGAAGTTATAGCTGCCTATGGTGACGTTTTGGCCAAGTCGTCGCTGTTGTGTGTTCTTTCTTGACGACAGCATATACTTCGTTTTGCCCTCATTCACCGCTAGACCCATTTTGGCCGCTTCAATCCCAGCAAACTCCTTATTGGCAGCTCGCTGTGTTCTGCCAATCACGTCAATGTCATCCGCGTATGCTAACAGTTGTACGGACTTCTGGAAGATCGTGCCTCTAGTGTTGGCGTGTGAATCTTGCACGATCTTCTCCAGGATGATGTTAAGGAAGTCACATGACAGCGCGTCGCCTCGTCTAAAACCTTTTTTGACATTGAAGGTCTCGGTGAGTCCGTTACCGACCTTAATGGAGCAGCGAGAATTCTTCATCGTCATCCTGCATAACCTGACGAGTTTGGCAGGAATGTCAAAACTAGACATGGCGTTGTATAGCTCGTCCCTATGCACGCTCATATGCGGCCTTGAAATCGACGAATAGGTGTTGGGTGTAGATCTGCATCTCTTGGGTGTTTTCCAGGATCTGCCGTAGTGTGAAGATTTGGTCGATGGTGGATTTCCCCGGCCTGAAACCGCACTGATAAGGACCTATCAGGTTGTCGGGGCAACGATACTGAGATTCCACTCGTCGGGCATGCTTTTCCTCCGACCATATCTTACAGATGAGTTGGTGCATGTACCTTACTAGCTCATCTCCAGCAGCCTTAAACAGTTCCGCAGACAGTCCGTCTGCACCAGCCGCTTTATTCGACTTTAGTCTCGATATCGCTATCTTGACTTCGTCTAGGTCGGGGGAACGGAATTCTCGTCGATCATCGTCAATTGCGTTGAGTGGAACATTCTGCCTGACAGCGGTATTGGTGTCTTCCTCACCGTTTAACCGTCCAAGAAATGATCTTTCCAGATTCTCAGTATCGACTGCGAATCTACTACGAGTTGTCCCTCTGCGTCACGACAGGCTTCTGTCCGAATTTTGTATCCATTGGATAGTTGTTTTACCCGTTGGTAGAACTTTCGGACGTCATTTCTGCCGTAACACCTGTCCATGTCCTCGATCGCGCGCTCTTCATGTTCTTTCTTTTTCTTTTTCTTTTTCTTTTTGAGAAGCCGGTGCTCTTCCCTTCTTTTCAGTTCGTAGAGCTCACGAACCGCTCTCGTCCTTCTGTCCAGCGTCGCCTTGTATGATGCTTGCTTCGCTGAATGTGCCTGCCTGCACTCGTTGTCAAACCAGGGGTTTTTTGGGGTAAAACCCAGCACATCAGATGCAGCTTCTCTGATGGCTTTTTGACAACGGTTCCATTGTTGGTCGATTGTTTCGCCTGGCAGGGTTGGACTCTCTGGGAGCTTTAGGGAGACTCGATCGGCAAAGTTGCTAGCGGTCAATTGCGATTGTAGCTTTCCGACGTCAAGCTGTTTTGGTCTTGCTCTACTCCGTGGTCCTATCGATATCCGTGTTTTTACCTTGGCTACAACAGGGAAATGATCCCAGTCGATGTTGGCTCCTCGGAATGTTCGGACATCGAGAATGCTGGAGGAGTGTCTGGCATCGATCGCAATGAGATCAATCTGGTTGACGGTTGATTGATCTGGAGACCGCCAGGTCCCTTTGTGGATGTTGAGGTGAGGGAACCGCGTACTGACTACAAAGAAGTTTCGCCCCGTTACGAAGTCCAACAGCCTGAGTCCGTTCTCGGACGTTTTGTCGTGTAGGCTGTGCTAGCAAAGATGTTTTCTTTGCTGAACTTTGCGTTGAAATCTTTTAGAACGATCTTGGTGTCGTTGCTGGAACCTTGATCGTATGTTCTTTCTAGGAGGTCGTAAAAGTCATCTTTGCTGTCGTCATCTTTATCCTCCGTTGGGGCGGGGACGCATATCAGACTGATGTTGCTAAATGTAGCCTTGATGCGGATTATTATGAGGCGCTCGCTTATGTATATAAAGCTTAAGACTTCTTGCCTAAGTCTGCCTCGAACAACAAACCCGCTTCCGAATAAGCGCTGCCTTCGCTCTTTGTAGCAACCGCCGAAGTGAATATCGCAGTTTTTCATCCTCTTTTTGCCCGGCCCATCCCACCGCACCTCCTGAATGGCGGTGATATCTGCCTTATAGGCTTCGAGGGCTTCCGCAAGTTCATCGGCTGCACGTGGTCTGTTCAGGGACCTCACATTCCACGTGCAGAACCGAAAATCGTTGTCCTTATTTCGTTGTCCATGGCTTTACTTGTCTCTCAACCTTTAAAAGTTGTTAAAGTATTTCTGCACTAGTCTCGATATTGATACGAACTCAAGTTCGTTTAGATTGAGTAGACGAATTCTTCTTTTACCCTCGTTCAGATTGCGTGAAACATTGTATTCGCATCTTCGTCGTTAAGTTGACGGATGAGATCTGGGAGATTTATGTGCGAAAATACATTCATAATTATTCAATTGACAACACAAGTACGTACAATAGAAAAAGTTCTTGTAAAAACAGGCCCAATTCCACCTCGCACTGTAGCACCTCCCAAATTATTGCAACGACTTTAGTAGAGAAAAACTTAGAGCCAACATATTGTTGACACACTTCGAAAGGGGAAGGACCGCATAGCGAACAACGTTAAGAGATTCAATTTGCTAATACATGACGTATGGAGCAAACGCTGTTGAGACGGTCGAAACATCACCACCAATCGAACAGATTTGCCTATAATTGGACGCACAAGGGGGAAAGACATAAAACCGGAATGAAACTATAAAAGAATTAGGCACAATCGACTTGACAAATAAAATCTAATGCTGTGACAAGGCCTTCAAAGGGTGTGTTCGTTTTTCTAAAACCAGTGAAACCTTACAGTTGATTGAGGCCAGGAGGCGAGAGTTGTTTAATTCTTTTATTTAAATTTAAATGAAACAAAGTATTCAAGAATTAGAAAGTCTGTGTGTTTGTGTAGCTCTGGGTCTTGAATGGGTTTTTGGGTCTGAAACTTGGTCGATATGTTACTTAAGTTGAAGAAAAGTGTGAAGTTTAATTTAACATTAAGCGGTGTATGAGTGTAAGGAATTTACCCTTACTGCTTTTGTCGACATTGAGAGAGCCTTTAACAACATAGAACCCCACACACTCAACAGACTCGGGGTCAAGAAGCCCTTAGTGACTTTTATTCACAAGCTTCTCAATAACAGAGTGATAAGCTCGAAGCTTGGTCATACCACGATCAGCATATCTGTGAACAGATGCACATCGCAAGGTGGTGTACTCTTCCCTCTACTGTGGAACATAGGGGTCAACGAACTGCTTGTGAGACTTGAAGGGACTGGGGGAAAGATCATTGCCTACGCAGATGATATTGCCACTGCAGTATCTGGAAGACATAAAAAAGCCAACCACATTGGACGTGCTCTTACGCCGGAATAACGCTGCACATACGCGACCGAGTCATCAGCGTACAGTGGTCCCACAGTGGAAATAAATAACCGAAGTGACATATTTTTCTCGGCTAAATGGTATAGATTTTTCGATTCTACAGATGATGAGAACCTAAAAATGCTAAATTTTGTTGAATTTGATGATCCGTTTGGCTGTGCCGTTAGCTCAAAGTTGGGACTTTGAAATTCACTCAAAATTTCATGCGGCATATTTCCTAAAATAGGTTACTTGGGAACTTACATTTTTTTTTTGAAGGAGCATACATTTGGCCTTCAATATCCGTCAACGGTTTTTTTTCATATTCCTTACCAATTTTCACTATCGGTCTATTTATTAAAGCCACTTTTTGAAGGAGCATTTCATTGTTTGATGGGCTCTAACAAAAACACAAGAGACTCCAACGGAAAATTAGCTCTAAGCTAAAGTGGATCAATCTCGTGAATTTGTCGGCATTTTCAAAGGATTTCCCTTGCAATACAAGTATTGTGCGAATGATATGCGAGAGGACAAGGAAATTATTATTTTTGTGAATAAGAATAAAATTGCGAAACCGCAATTTTATTTCTAGAATAGAAAGAGTATCGCTAAGCGAACTCTGCCAGGCAAACGAAAATCTAAAAAACAGCAAGGCTCCTGGCTATCATCCAATAACCGGACGAATCCTGAGGAACTTGTCGAAAAAGGCGCCACTTAAACTCCTCTACTTAATTTACGCTTCCTTTAGGCTATTGTATGGTCCAGACTCATGGAAGGTTGCAGAAGCTCCAAAACAGGACAAACCATTAAGCAATAAGAAGTCGCACAGACTCATATCGCTTTTACCAATAACATCCAAAATTTTTGAAAAACTTTCATTATGATGCATTAAAAAATTTGTCGAAGAGAAGCAACTTATACCTGACCATCAGCTTAGGTTTCGAAAACTCTCGACAATTGACAAAATAACGAATGAAATTGAAGGCGCATTAGAGGAGAAAAAGATCTGCTCTACAGCCCTACTTGCCGTTTCCCAGGCCAAGGACAAAGTCTGGCATGAAGGCCTAAAATACAAACTAAGCGCGCTTCTACCGTCAAGCTTTTATAAGATATTAGAATCTTATCTCGATAACAGGATATTTAGAACTAATCACGGAACTGAATACTCCGATTTTAAAGAGATCCGAGCAGGAGTTCCTCAAGGGAGTATCCTTGGCCCTACATTATACCTGTTGTACACTAGAGACATACCTCAAACTGAGAGTACACTTGTGGCTACATTTGCGCATGACACAGCGATCCTGGGAACTGAAGGCTCAGTTGAATCCTCAACTGAAAAACTACAACGAGCTCGGGACAAACTAAACGAATGGTCAAAACGCTGGTGCATTGCTCCCAATGAGACGAAATAAACGCATATAAATTTTACCTACAGAAATATTGAAAATCTACTAGTTTTCATTAATTTAGTATGAATTAATGACACTCTATGCGAAACTCAATTGGAAGGCCCACGTGCAACCGGATTAGCTCGAAAACTGGTATAGAGAAATGTACTGGTTACTTGGAAGGCACTCCAAGTTAAGAATGTACAACAAACTGATATTAAACAAGCAAGAATAGCTCGATTTGGCGCAATAGTAATAAACCATCCTAACGATGGTTAAGGCAGGTGATTTTACCGAAGGTCTACCTGCAACATGCGAAAACATATTTAAAAGTAAACAACTAAATAAGGAAACTTAGTTGTAGTACAGAAAAACAAAAAGGGAGGGGTGTTTTTAGTCAGTAAAAATCTGATAGTACTATATGGACACGGGTCACATAGTCCGAGCCGAAATCTTCACGGTGTTTAAGATTTTCAACAACACAAGATGTCTCACCTCAACGTCCACAAAGGGTCCTGGCGGTCTCCTGATCAATCAACCGTCAACCAGATTGATCTCATTGCGATCGACGCCAGACACTCCTCCAGCATTCTCGATGTCCGAACATTCCGAGGAACCAACATTGACTCGGATCATTTCCCTGTTGTAGCCAAGGTAAAAACACGGATATCGATAGGACAACGGAGTAGAGCTAGCAACTGTGCCGATCGAATCTCCCTAAAGCTCTCAGAGAGTCCAACCCTGCCAGGCGAAACAATCGACCAACAATGGAACCGTTGTCAAAATGCCATCAGAGAAGCTGCATCTGATGTGCTGGGTTTTACCCCAAAAAACCCCTGGTTTGACAACGAGTGCAGGCAGGCACATTCAGCGAAGCAAGCATCATACAAGGCGACGCTGGACAGAAGGACGAGAGCGGTTCGTGAGCTCTACGAACTGAAAAGAAGGGAAGAGCACCGGCTTCTCAAAAAGAAAAAGAAAAAGAAAAAGAAAGAACATGAAGAGCGCGCGATCGAGGACATGGACAGGTGTTACGGCAGAAATGACGTCCGAAAGTTCTACCAACGGGTAAAACAACTATCCAATGGATACAAAATTCGGACAGAAGCCTGTCGTGACGCAGAGGGACAACTCGTAGTAGATTCGCAGTCGATACTGAGAATCTGGAAAGATCATTTCTTGGACGGTTAAACGGTGAGGAAGACACCAATACCGCTGTCAGGCAGAATGTTCCA
Source organism: Eristalis intricaria (assembly GCA_964034865.1). NCBI lineage: Eukaryota > Metazoa > Arthropoda > Insecta > Diptera > Syrphidae > Eristalis > Eristalis intricaria. Next base: position 23,386,045 of record OZ035873.1, on the reverse strand, counting down.
CTCATCGCAATTGACGATGATCGACGAGAATTCCGTTCCCCCGACCTAGACGAAGCCAAGATAGCGATATCGAGACTAAAGTCGAATAAAGCGGCTGGTGCAGACGGACTGTCTGCGGAACTGTTTAAGGCTGCTGGAGATGAGCTGGTAAGGTACATGCACCAACTCATCTGTAAGATATGGTCGGAGGAAAGCATGCCCGATGAGTGGAATCTCAGTATCGTTTGCCCGATCCACAAGAAAGGAGACCCTTTTGACTGCACCAACTATATAGGGATAAGTCTTCTTAACATCGCCTATAAGACCCTCTCTGCCGTTTTGTGTGAGCGCCTGAAACCATTTGTCAACAACCTGATAGGTCCTTATCAGTGCGGTTTCAGGCCGGGGAAATCCACCATCGACCAAATCTTCACACTACGGCAGATCCTGGAAAAACCCCAAGAAATGCAGATCGACACCCACCACCTAATCGTCGATTTCAAGGCAGCATATGACAGCGCGCATAGGGACGAGCTATACTACGCCATGTCTAGTTTTGACATTCCTGCCAAACTCTTCAGGTTGTGCAGGATGGCGATGGAGAATTCTCGCTGCTCCATCAAGGTCGGAAGCGAACTCACCGAGACCTTCAATGTCAAAAAAGGATTTAGACAAGGCGACGCGCTGTCATGTGACTTCTTCAACATCATCCTGGAGAAGATCGTGCAAGGCTCACACGCCAACACTAGAGGCACGATCTTCCAGAAGTCCGTACAACTGCTAGCATACGCAGATGACATTTGGCAGAACACAGCGAGCCGTCAATGAGACGTTTGCTGGCAGTGAGGCGGAAGCGGCTAAATTGGGTCTAGCGGTGAATGAGGGCATGATGAAGTATATGCTGTCATCAAGAAAGGACACACAACATCGACGTCTTGGACAGAGCGTCACAGCGACTTCGTCTACCTCGGCTCGCAAGTGAACAGTACGAACAACACCAGTGCCGAGATTAAACGCAGAATTACTCTTGCCAATCGCTGTTTCTTTGTGCTCAAGAGGCAATTGAGTAGTAGAGTCCTCTCTCGAAGGACTCTTGATCATCCCTGTCCTGCTCTATGGTGTGGATACAATCTCAAAAGCGGATGAAGAAGGTCTGTTCAAGAGAAAAGTTCTGCGTTCAATCTTTGGTCCTGTCTGCGTTGATGGTTTCTGGAGGATGATGGACAACTCAGTTCGGCCCGAAGAGTCTTCAACTCCGAAGCCTTGGGACAACGTAACAAAGAACGCCTGCGTTTAATGTGGCGCACCCAGGTGGTGAAGGACCTCAATCAACTTGGCGTGCGACACTGGAGGCAGCTAGCCAGAGATCGTGCTAGATGGAGAGGCTTGTCGGTCGAGGCCCAGGTCCATCACGGACTGTAGAGCCAAATAAAGAAGAAGAAATTAATTATGTTATAAATTTAGAAAAAAGTTATTTTTTATTTTTACAAATTAAGTTTACCCCGTTAATGTGTAATCCGTTTGAGCAAATATACCATCAACCGTTTTTGGACCACAATGAGAACTTGTACTATTTTTTAAATTTCATTTAGATCGGTCCACGGGTTTTTAAAGGTTACAGAATTATTTCCAACTCTACCATACAATTTTACATTTGTTTTCCTATCGCTCTTATCTGGTCACCTTGCATTGTACATTGTATTCTTGTCTCGATGTCGTTCTTTTTTTATTTGTTGTTTCCTTGTCAATGTCTGCGAGATAACCTACAATCCCCGTAATTTTGAATTTGTCTGTGGCTCAAATTAATCCTCATTTTCCCCAGGAGTCTGTTCAATCCAGTGTTAAGGGGTTGGGATCCTGGGATAGGCTGACATTAAAATCCACTCCAATCTCAGAACTCGAGCTATTATCGTTGTTGCATCCTTTCGGCAGTCAATACCCCGCCTCATTTGCCTCATCTCCTCTATTTAAGCTATTTTCAGACAGTTAACCGATCCTCTCTCGCCTCTCTCAATATATCCCTTCACTGTAAGCGCCAACATTCGAAAACCAACAAAAATGTTGCCATAAATTCCGCCATAATTGGATTTAATTGCTCGCAACTGTAATTCTTACAACAATCCGCACTTGATTGGCTGCAAAATGTCCTCAACGCTTTCCTCGACTTCCGGTTCAACGCTGTTAATGTCATTCCCATCGACTAATGACCACGTTACACGCACTCGCCGTTCTGCGCGCGACCCCCGAGAGATATTCTCGCGGCCACCGTTCTCTGTGTGCCTGCGTGTGTACACGTCCTTGTGCGGGGAGTGGGGGGCGAATAGGCGAGTAAGCAAGGATACCATATTCTAAGATTCATAGCGGAATTCGCTTAAAGTTTTACTCCGACCGGATACAGTTCAAGGATTAACAAGGATGCGGTCTTCGTGCACAGGAAACTGCATTTTAACTCTCGTGGGCGGTGTAACAACGTCGTCTACGGAGGTCGGCGCGGCGGCGGCAACGGGTCGACCCGACGAGGTATGGCAGTGTAATGTAATGCAAGTTATAATCTCATCAGCCGGAGAAGAAGTGCGACGGAATAAATTTCATCATTGTCACAAAGAGACGCGGACAACCCTGGGTCTCCGCCCATCTGATATACCCTTTGCCCTCAACGCTCGCAGGGGAAAGGGGTCGGTTTATGAAGATCACATCCGAACTGGAGATGCTGTGGTAAGGGTGCTGCTTGTGGATGATGAAAGTTTCAAATAATCCCTAGCGAGGAGGCGGAGGTCGACACTGGTGGCAATCAGGGGCCGACTTAAGGGGAATCTGAAACGAAACATGTGAGTGGGTGTGGCAAATGGATTTATGTGACGTTCACACTGTGCAGCTCTGCCTTCCCCTGGTAATTAGAAGGCTCATGAACTCTAAGCTCTGTGGGGGCTGACAGTGCTGGAAGGTAAATTTCAGGAGAGAGGGGGACCAAGTTAGGAGAGCGTAAGAAAAGTGTACGGATGTTAGATCAGGAGCCCCTTTACTGCGAAATTCTTGCCTGAATGAAGGTAGTTTTGAACCAGTGCTAACCAGTGTCCTCTGCGTTGCAATATGCTATCAAATTTGTAGTACGGACTTGATGGCCCTGTTTCTATCCCATCCGTCAAACAGATCTGTCATCAGAGGCTCCATGAAGTTTCGGCACTACTCCTTTGCTACAAAGCCACCAGAACCAGCGATACTGCATAGTCGCGACGCGATACCCCTGTACTGTCGCTGAAGCAAATGGCAGAATGAAGCAGAATGTCGATACAAAAAGTGAGCTGTGCCGCAATTTTTTTCTTGGATCATGCTTGTCAAAATGCAGAAATGATTCTCGGGGTGCGAAACCACTTCATGCATCCTCTCGTGGCCCTGGGGATCAGATGATTGGCTAAGTTCAAGAACGTCAGCACTCCCACAATTCTAGGAAATATTGTAGCGTTGACATTTTTTTCCGAGAATATGCAGAGTCGCCATATCATGTGATCCCGTCTAGACAGATGCAGCTCTGCTAATGCATGCATTCATGTACCACACATAATTTAATTGAGTAAAATAAAGATTCAGTTAGAAAAATCATCTCAAGTCGTCTGGACTTGTTATTGTCGTGCTCATCAAGCTCATCAAGCTTACACCTGGCTGGATGAGGACCATGTATCAGACTACATTCACCTTCCCATAGAATTGGCTGATTGTGTATAATGCCGCTACCTTGCATAGTCCGTAGGAATCTAAGGGCGACACATCACACAACCTTGGCGGTAAATTTTGTCTGCAATAAGGCCAAACTGAGAAGAACAACTTTACAGCCAATTTGGCATCAAAGCTAAAGCCTCAAACCCTGTTATCAGCTAGGTATACGACGTTCGCTAGTAGATATGACTGACTGAACGTATATGGAACTGAAATTTATACATATACGACCCTAGATGTCAATGTAACTTGTTTATTTTTGCGAGCGTATATTCGCTTAAATTTCAATTTGCATGTAAAATACAGTAACAACAAATCCTATATCCGCTTAAGTTACTCATCACATCTATCGCCGCTTATGAAATAAGCGCGGATAAAAACAATGTTTCCAAACATACACCATTCATTAGGTTGGTGTATGCGGTTTACGATATTATCCCCTGATCGCTTTTGTACACGGTGTGGTTGATGTATTAGATAATTTTTAAATGTTTTTGCATCCATAAGTATGCAACTTTTGGTATACCCAGAGTGTCTCTGCCATACGTTCCGTTTTGGTTTCGTAAACGATTCTTTTCATTTGATGAACATTTTTTTTATTTTATAATTATTAAGTGGGTCGCCGTGGTTTAGTGGGTTAGTGCGTCGACTCCTACGCAGAGGGTGCCGGGTTCGATACCCGAATTTACCACCTTTCATATTTCACGACTCCACCTCTTTCGAGTCACTGACAATGCTCAAAGAGTATTGCCTGTCTAGAAAAAGCTTCTCAATTTCGCCGTTCGGAGTCGGCATTAAACTGTAGGTCCCTTCCACGCGTAAGAGAACAATAGCACGCACAACACGAGTGGTTGCTGAGAAGCTAGGCCCTGGCCCTCTACGGGCTGTAGCGCCACCCATATTATTATTAATTATTAAGTGTTTTTGCTTTTAAAGTGATGGTCACGCTACACAGTTACAAAACGAAGATTGTGACCATCAAAGATCAACTATCACCTAACATAATTCCTCCCCCTGACTGTCACAATTGTCATAAATATCGTCGGTGCTGCCAAGGTTTTATGATGAATTATTAAGCGCCGAAGATCGTTTTTTTGTGGACTTACAATTTAAACGTATATGCGCCTGCAAAAAAACACAGCTGTAGTTGTCGCCGCAAAAAGTGTTTGCCGCCATATGAGCGGTGAATTGTTGGCAGCACTGAAAGAAAGAACAATTTAACAGCTGATCGTTTAGGAAAAGTCGACATATTAGCGACACATTGGACCATATTTTTTTGAAAATGAGGTTGGGGCTGGATATCACGACTTGAGACACAGTTCTTTCTGCCGCAATACGTCGTAATACCGTGGTTCCATCAATCGAGACGACTGTGCCGATTTTAGCCCGATGAGACTGACGTGGTAGAATAACAGACACCACAAAAACGAAAAACTTGTGTTGCGCCGTTATTTTTCAAAGGTTGACTTTCGCGTTCGTTAGCGTTACGCGAACGATGTGTCGTGTGGATTTCTTCAATTTTGTACTGGAGAAGACAGTGCGGCGGGCAGCTGTAAACACGGAAGGCAGTATCGCCTACAAGTCAATCCAACTGATGGGATATGTAAACGACATCGACATCGTCACGCGTTCCCAACGTGCCGTAGTGGAAGCATTTACGCCAATTGAAGAAGAGGAGAAGCTAGATGGCCTGAAGGTCAACGAGGATAAAACTAAATAATGGGTAATCGAAAAAGTCTTTTCGTACTTTGTCAACAGATGTCGTTGGAGTCTGCAGTGCTACCAAAATTCATTTAAGCAACAAAAAAATTAAATTCGGAATATGAGTGAAAATAATGAAGAAAATCGCTATATTTTGAAATTTTTGTATAAAAAAGGGAAGAATGCCACGCAAGCCACCAATTAAATTTGTGAAGTTTACGGAGACGATGCTGTATCAGTTCGTATAAAAAAATAAAATAAAAATAAAAAATTTCGATGAAATTATGGAAAAGATTGACCAGGACCGTCACATTAGCAGCCATGACATCGAAAAGGAATTAAACATTCATCATCAAACGGTTTTGAACCATTTAAAAAAGGCTGGCTTAAAAAAGAAGCTCGGTGTTTGGGTACCACTTGAATTGTTCTTTAAAAATTTAATGGACCGAATTAACATCTGCGATTCTTTGCTGAAAGGAAATGAAATCGAACCATTTCTGAAGCGAATGGTAACAGGAGACGAAAAGTGGATCAAATGCGACAAGAATGTGCGAAAAAAAAACATGTTGCAAGCGTGGTGAAGCTCAACAAATGGTCGCAAAGCCATGATTGACGCCTCGAGAGGTTATGCTGAGTGTTTGGTGGGATTGGAAAGATTGATTATAAGATTGATTCTACACTTTACTGTCAACAGCTGATGAGATTGAAGCAAGCAATCGAAAAAAAAAACGGCCGGAACTGATCAACAGAAAAGGCTTAGTTTTCCATCAGGACAACGCTAGACCACACAGCTTTGATGACTCAGCAAAAACTGGGCGAGTTTGGCTGCGAAGTCTTGATGCATCCACCATATAGCCCTGCCCTTGCACCATCGGACAACCATTTGTTTCTTTCAATGTAAGGTTGGATTCAAGAGAAGCCTGTGAAAATTACTTGTCGTAGTTTTTCGCCGAGAAACCACAAAAGTTATACACTGGTGGAATAATGTCTCTAGCGAAAAAATGGCAAAAGATGGTCGACCAAAATGGTACTTATATGGCTCAATAAAGTTCATTATAAATATAAAAAAACGGTTGAAATTTGATTAGAAATACGAAAATACTTTTTCGGCTACCTAATATATAGTCAAACATAAATATAAAGATTACATGGGGATTTGGTAGCGCAAATAAGTAAAATTTGTTACAAGGGAGTCATATTGTATGGGAGTTATTTATGTCACTGATTACTGCAATTAATCTTCGTCATTCATTGCATTTTGAGCATAAAATATATTTCACAGAATGTATTCATTAAGAATTCCAATGAATGTGGGGTTAAATATTTTTTTAATACACGAATGGCAATTGTGTACTCTCTGGATTGACACCCAAGCCATGGCAATTGGTGGTTTAAGTTAAACCAATACTGAAGTGGAATCTATCGTTTGACCGTCCACTGTGAAAACGAAGGTTACATTTACTGATTCTGACTTTCTCTATGGATCGACACTTAAGATCACACTGTGAAAACGGGCATGATAGATATCGCGTCCGTTGGATCAGTGGATTGATGCATCGGTCGTGCTTCTTTTTACGTTCTCTGTCCAAATCTGTCTCGAGCCACTCTTTTGTTTTGTAGGAATAGACAATTAATACTCTGTTTTCCCAAGTTTTCTATTCTAATACAATTCAAATTATAATTATGAGTAAATATTATGTAATAATTGAATTTTTTGCGAGGTTAGGTGAAAATCTTCACAAGACACTATGGGAACCGTTCCCACATAGCGAACGGGATTTTTACCCAGTAAAAAACACCTCCCTTCAAATAAAATACATTTCCACTGCAACTAAGTTTTACACTTATCGAGCAGTTTTTCTTTCATGGTTTAGACGCATGTGGCAGGAGATTCTCCATTGAGAGTTCTTGCTTACACCGCAGTTAAGCGCGGGTGGAATTCACCGTGCTAGGTCAAGGGGATTAGTCCTTTGAAGACGGCGAAAAGAGTTTCTCTCCTCGATAATTGGACGGACAGCAGAGTTTATGTGCTCTTCCAGGCGACGCTTATGCTTACGAGCAAAATTCGTAACTTCATCTTGGACTGATGAAATTCCAAGATCTCTGTGGATATCGTTGTTTCGTATGTACCAGGGTGCGTTGACGAGCACTTTACATGCGTAGCACTTTATTTTGAAAAGTTTGTAGTACGTTTCTATTACTTTCTTTGGTACAACCCCATAGTTGTATACCATACCAGACGGGTTTTAGCACTTGCTTGTATGTAAGCAATTTGTTGTCAGTACTTAGCTTGAAATATTTTCCAATAAGCCAGTACATGGCTTTGTATCTTAATTGGAGCTGATCATGTTTCTTTTTGACGTGCTTCTTCCTCACATTTGGGTCGCCGTAGTATAGTGGGTAAGTGCGTCGACTCCCCCTGTTCAGGACCCCGTTGTCCATGGCAAAGAAGGATACGCGCCAAAACTGGCGCAAGTTCGGCATTGTTGACCCGCAAGGTCGGCCGTTAGCCGTAAAAGTGTAGTTATATATCCAGGCATTTGGCTGGATCAATATCTGTATTTTGACAAACATATAGATATTGCTCTGACGAAAGCCAGAAAAGCCTTTGCTGCGGCAAGGAGGTTGTTTTTCAGCAGCCAACTTGATACCAGACTGAAAGTTATCTGCTACATGGCCCTCGTACGGCCAATTATGGCGTACGGTTGTCCATTGTGATTCAACGTGAGTCCTTCCCAGATGGAAAAGATGAGGTTGTTCGAGAGGCAGTGTCTTAGGAGCTGTCTCCGTCTGTATCGTACATCCGAGTCTGAGTACAAGAGGTACTACCCTAACGAGGTCCTGTACAACGAGGCAAACTTGAACAGGCTAGATAATTTGATTATTAAGTTGATCAGGAGGTACATTGCACGAGCTATGACTTCTTCGAACAGTCTGATCTATGGGGCTTACTACCCAAACGCTATGTACCATGAAAGAGTGTGCCTCAACAGCCTTATTCAACCTGAAGCATTTCTCCATCAAATTGGCCTAATACAGGATACGGAGGGATGCCTGATCTTCCATTTCAGGCGACTCCAATACGAGCCGGATGTCGCTCGCAGCCATGAGGATCTCCTCCGATTCAGTAGAGCGATCTCTACTCGGGACAGGAGAGTGTGTGCCAAAGAACGGCACTTTTATTGGTGGTTGCACCAGAACCGGTCTCCGCCAGCGCTGGCTCTTCCAAACGGCGATACAGTTGACCATAGTGGCCAACTTACATAGAATTAAGTTATTTTAAGACAAAAATTATAAAAAATTTAAAAAAGGTGCACCACGGCGTATAGATGTATATGTTATGCATATACATAACATATACGCCTAGGTACACACGTCTGTCTCTTACGGACATATTTAAGGTAATTTTAAGGTTATGTTAAGTTAAGTTAGGTTAATGTATTATTAAGTTAGTTTTAAGTTATTATTTTTCATAGGTTAGCTAGGTTAAACCAAGTTTTTCAAATTTTCTTGGTAATTCAAATTAATAAAATATTGTCTCTAAGGACTAAAAAAACGTTGTTTAAGCCGAAAGGCACAAATAATTATAAATTAGAATAGCTTAGAGTACTCGCATAGGGTCAGTAAGTTAGGATTAAATACAATAAGTTATTTAAGATATTTAAGCTAGTTTCAAGTATATTTTGTCTAGCAAGTAAGTTTCTTTCATAATTAAATAAAAACAAAATTACATGAAAAAAAAAAAAAAGTGCTCGGCTCCCACGCAGAGGGTGCCAGGTTCGATACCCAAATTTACCACCTTTTAAAATTCACGGCTCCGCCTGTTTCGAGCCACTGCCAATGCTCAAAGAGTATTCCTGTCTAGAAAAAGCTTCTCAATTTCGCCGTTCGGAGTCAGCCTTAAACTGTAGGTCCCTTCCACTCGTGAAAGAACAATAGCATGCACAACACGAGTGGTTGCTGAGAAGCTAGGCCCAGGTCCACCTCGGACTGTCGTGCCACCCATATTTTATTATTATATTATTCTTCCTCACATCGAGTGTCATTCCGAGGTATTTCGCTTCATTGCCGAAGGGTATTTGAACATTATTTATTAAAACGGGCAAGTTATTCACGTTCTCATACGTAAAATTTATATGAACGGATTTACCTTCGTTAAGCTCAATTCGCTGAGTGTTCGTCCATTCGAGTATCCGGTCTAAAGCACATTGCAATTTTCTGGTTGATTCTTCGACCGTTTTGGCAGTTACCAAAATGGCGGTGTCGTGCCTATGTCCTGCGGTATATCGCTGGTAAACAATAAGTAAAGGAGGGGACCAAAAACACTTCCTTGTGGTACTCCACCTTGTATAGATTTAAATAGGGAGTATTTTTTTCCCATATTTCACACGGAAGATTCTATCCGATAGATATAATAATAATATTGGTGGCGCGACAGTCCGAGACGGACCTGGGCCTAGCTGCTCAGCAACCACTCGTGTTGTGCGTGCTATTGTTCTATGACGAGTGGAAGGGACCTACAGTCTTATGCCGACTCCGAACGGCGTAGTTGAGAAGTTTTTCTAGACAGGAATACTCTTTGAGCATTGTTGGTGACTCGAAAGAGGTGAAGCCGTGAATTATGAAAGTTGGTAGAATGGGGATTCGAACCTGGCACCCTCTGCGTAGGAGTCGACGCACTAACCCACTGCGCCACGGCGAGTCACTATCCGATAGATAGTTCGATAAGATTGTGCGAAGTTTTCTCGGGAGGAATTGTTAAAGCTTGTGTTTCATGTATTCGTGCCAAAGCTTGTCAAAGGCATGAGAAACATCGAGAAAGGCAGCTGAGCAGACTTGTTTTTGCTCAAACGATTTCTCTATAACATCAGTTATGCGATGTACTTGCTCAGTAGTTGAATGCTTGCTTCTAAAACCGAACTGGTGGTTAGGTTTCAGGTTCTACAACCGGGCTTTAACGTCTAAGTAATATTCGTTCGAACACTTTAGACATTGTCGGAAGAAGTGACATCGGTCTATAAGACTGTTTGTCTGTTGGGGGTTTACCCGGTTTCGACACCATTATTATTTCCGCTACTTTCCACTGACTAGGGACATGTTCTAAACTAAATGCGGCGTTAATAATGTAGAGAAATATAAGAATCGCTTTCTGAGGTAATTCTTTCAGAACTTATCCTGTGATTAAATCATAACCAGGAGCTTTCTTGGGTTTGAGTTTTTTCAATTCTTCCTTAAGTTCTGTCACAGTAGGGTTTCTTATAGAAAAATTGTCATTATTTGAGACTGAACCGTAGGGGAACCGTACGGGAAGTGTTTGTCCATCGCGAGATTTAAACGTTGCTTCCAAGTGATCTGCGAAGAGATCTGTTTTCTCTTTATCGTGTTTGGCCCACTTGTGTTGGTTTTTCCGAATTGGGGCCGCATGTAGTTGGGGTTTTCTTAAACCGTTGGGTTCTAGTCGTAGTATCTTTTTTCGCTGGCAAGCATATAATTGAATAATAATTGATTACATAAATGCTTATGGCATTGCTCCTGCCGTACAACAGGCTCTTCTACTAGCTCTCAGTACATCGTATGTTCGATAATGGAATCCATCCCTTCCTCATTTTTTCAAATTATTTGTCCCTTTTTATGCATAGCGACTGGCTAGTTTTTTACTTCCACTTTCTTATTATTTGCCTTACTAGTCGGACTCAGGGATGGATTAGTACAGCTTATAAATAAAGCAAGTACATGAACCATTTGGAAGGGTTAAAGTTTTTGTTTTCGATCGCATTACACAAACGAAGATTTTAATGTGCAACCGGACGAATTAAACTGAACATTTGAACCCGGTTTAAGGTTCAGCTGAACTTATGTTTAAACCTTCACTGTGAAATTGGTCATTAGTATTCTTAGTAAAGCAAAGGGTATGACTGACTCTTGTGATATTTAATTAGGCCAGGTTGTTAACGTAGTAGACGTCTAGGTGCCTTTTTCTTCTTTTCACTTTGTAGGGAAGGGCTAATCTGGAGGAAGTGCCCGCTGCAACTGACTGGGCCAGTGGATCCGACACGTTGCGGAGAAGGTTTCTCGTACGTTCGAGTGCCAAACAAACCGACAGTGAGTAGCCATGATAATCATACAGAGCAACGACTCACTGTCACTCATCCCTTAGCAAACGAAAGAGGAGCAGGAGTCGCAGCCAAAAAGATCAGTCACGGGCACCGATGCCGATCTTCGTCGTTTGCCGCTGAACAAGGCCAAGGAACTGCTCCGCAAATTCAAAGTTCCCGAAGATGAATTCAAATTCAGGTTATCGACGGCGTCCCAACCCTATCGACGGAAAAGGCAAAAGCCGGCGAGCAAGGAATGGACAAGTTCTCGCGTGGTAATCTTTTCTCTGTCGCATCAGGAGCGCTACTAGGAGAAATGTCAGCGCATCTACGACCTCCAAAACCGGGTGCTAGCCAGTTCGGAGGTCCTCTCAACTGACGAAGACGAATCATCGGCTTCAGAGAAGTCCGACTTGGAGGAGTTGGGAAAAACTCTTGAAAACATGCTCTCGAACAAGAAGACATCCACACAGCTATCAGATGGAACGCGAAGAGCAAGAGCGCCAAGAACTGCTGAAGAAGATCAAGGAGGAGCGTGAGGGTTTTAACGCGAAAGGCTCCAAGGACGACACGGACAAAAATCCGTCGCAGGGCCTGGGTAACTCCAATCAGGGAGGCATCCTCAAAATCACGCGAACTCTCAAGAACGCCGAGAGTAATATATATATATAAATTAAACGCAAGTTTTCTTTAAACGTGTTTTATTTTCGACTGCCAATACAAAAGTGAAGTCACAACTTATTTTTAGCTTTCATCTAACATACGTTGTACAGTAAAATATAACAGTACACAACAAAGAAAGAACGATCATGCGACAAGTGCAGCACATCAAGCCAAGCCAACAGGTGGACTAGTGGTTGCAGGTTGGGACTGTACCATAGCTGGTGAATAACATGCATGCGGCTGATAGCATTCACTCACAGCATTCGTTGGAGTGTGTTCTGTTACCATGCTGTCTCGCGAGGAAGCATGTGGATAGCGGCTCGATTGGTGAAAACAGCATGTTTACCAATGCTGTGGTACTTTATTTGGACGCTTGCTCCCATTGTTGATATAGCGCTGTACATGTTCCCGCTGTTGTTAGGCAGTTGTGTTGAGGGACACATGTAACTCCTCCCGCCGTAGTATGGACGAAACGTCGTGAATGTCCATACTTATATAGTAGTCGAGATGTTTCTAGGCTTTTTTGACTTTAATGCACTGTGTCGTATACGTATTATTTTATTTCATATTTTAACAATTCAATTTTTTTTTTTTTTTTTTTTTTTTTTACTACATATCCTGTACAACGTGTATGTTTAACATTTAATCATTTAACATATTTAGTTTGGTTAATAATAACATTTAGGGTCCTAATGACTTTATTAATTTCAAAAATTCGGACATGTTTGTTAATAGCTTATTAGGTACCTTTCTTTAATTCATTGTGTTTTACTTAAAATTAGATAACAACTAGACAACAAAAACTTAGATAAAGAAGATGAAAAGAAAAATATTAGGCTAAGACCATAGAATCGGATATGTATAAGTATATGAAAATGGTGAAGAATTCAGATGAAAAAAAAAGGAATTTGTCTTTTTTATATATTCGCAATTATAGTCTCTTACACTTGACACTTCTGCTTCGTTTTGAGTAATCTCTGCCTGTTAGTTTCCTATCAAATTGTATGTTTGCTATTGGTTTTTGATATTTATATGTTCTTTTTACTATTTGACGGTCGCGTTTTATGCCATCCGTGTCTTTAAAATAAGTTTTGCCCTTTTCCTTAACGTCTTTTATTATGTACCTAGGTAAATGTTTGATATTGTGGAAGCCTAAGTTTTTTACAAACTCTCTTTCTTTGTATTCAGGTGGGTCTTTTCGTACTTCATTTATTCTATTTATTTGATTTTCTTTAACTTCTTGAACCCTTCGTCTTAGATTTTGCCATTCAGATTCATTTAAAGTAGAATGGAGAAGATCGTTAGGTCTGTATTTGGTCGTTGAATGAATTGTCTCGTTATAAATTTCTACAGCTTTAAGAGACAGTGTCTTATCATCGGTATCTTTGTTTTCTTTATTGAGCTTGAAAAGTCGCATGTGTTCATTTAGAGTTGAATGAAAACGTTCTATTGTGGAATTTCCGGTGTGTACATTTGGAGATGTAAAGTGGTAAATAATGTTTTCTTTGTTTAGAAAACTTTTGATATACGCAGTGTTGAACTCGTTATCAGCTATTATTTTATGTGGCTTACCTAAATTTGCAAATCGATGTTTTAACATTTCAACTATTGTTATTGAATTCCTATCTGTTAGAGGGTGAATAGATACATGCTTAGTAAGACTATCAATGCATGTAAGAAACATATTGCTTTTATTTGAAAACCAAACGTCTATGTGTACTATTTCATTAGATTTGCTAGGTGTTTCAGAAAGCATTAATTTTGGTTTTATTGGACTTCTATCGTATTTGCACATATTACAAATTACGCAGTTATTAATGTATTTATTGATCTCAAGTCTAAGGTTTGGAAAGTAGTACGTGTCTTTTAGTTCTAAAAAGGTTTCCTCTATTCCTCTATGATTTTTACTAAGATGAGCTTTTTCGATTACTTCTACAATCTTCTCAAGACAGGTTAAGTCCGTGAGGAACTTTGTACATCGAAGAATTCTCATGTATGGTGAGTTTGAAAAATATTTTACTAAGGTGTTTTGAAATTTAACAAATATGTCGTCATCCTTACAAAATATCCCTATTGTCCCTCTAATAGGTAACAATTCCTTTAAGACTTTTAGAACGTGATCTTCATCATATTCTGGTAGGTAGATAGTAGTTCTTCTTTTCCTCTTATATAAAACTTTATTTGTGTGTGATTTGACATTGCTTTTTTCTAGTACTAATTGATATTTATATACATTCAATGGGGTTTCTGTAATGAAAATATGATCATTGAGATTTTCGACACCGCTATGAATCGTTGCTAAGTCGGATCTAATGTCTTCATTAACTTCTTCTGAAAAATTGGTCTCTAATCGACTGAGAAAGTCAGCTACATTATTTTCTTTCCCTTTAATATATTCGATGTCGAAATCGAATTCATTAAGTTTTATTTTCCAACGTTGCAACTTCGTGTTTGGTTCTTTCAGCGACTGTAGCCAAACCAGAGGTCGGTGGTCAGTTTGAACCTTAAACTTACGGCCGAACAAGTATGGTCGAAAGTACTTAGTCGCCCACACTATGGACAGAAGTTCCTTTTCTACAGTGCTGTAGTTTGTCTCGTGACGATTTAAAGTCCGAGATGCAAACGCGATTGGATGGTGATTTTGCGACAGAACTGCCCCTAAAGCTGCATTACTCGCATCAGTTGATAGGACGAAGCACTTGTTGAAATCTGGATATGCCAAAACTGGACAAGTACATAAAAGTTCTTTGAGCTTGTCAAAGGACTCAATGTATTGTCTGTCTTTTACGTTGATTCTTGAATTTTTTTTAAGAAATTGGGTCATTGGAAGGGCAACTTTGGAGTAGTCCTTAATAAATTTGCGGTAAAAGCCAGTGACTCCCAAAAATGATTTGATTTGCTTAACTGTATGCGGTATTTTAATATTCTTAATAATTTCGGTCTTATTAGGATTGGGTTTTATACCATCAGTTGAAATAATGTGTCCTAAATATTCGGTTTCGCGTTTTAAAAAGTTACATTTGTTTATCTGTATCTTAAGATTATATTCCAGAAGTCTCTTGAAGATCTTGTTGAGAGAATCAATATGCTCTTGAAGCGAGGTTGAAAAAATGAGAATATCGTCTAAATATACAACACAAATTGTATTAATGAAGCCGCGCAGTACTTCATTCATCATTCTTTGGAACGATGCAGGTGCATTTTTCAATCCGAATGGCATTCGAGTAAATTCGTAATGCCCGTTCGCTGTTGAAAAAGCTGTCTTGTGCCTGTCTTGTTCCCAAATTGGGATTTGGTGGAATCCCTTCGCAAGATCAAGAGTTGTGAAGTACTGTGCGTTGCCTAGTTTTGAATAAATATCCTCAATTAAGGGCATAGGAAATCGTTCATCTGTTGTTACGTCGTTCAATTTTCTATAATCAATGACAATGCGCCATTTTTGTTCACCGGAGTTATCGATCTTCTTTGGGATAACCCAAATCGGAGCATTGTATGCACTTGTTGAATTGACAATAATACCTGACTGAAGCATTTCTGAGATTTGTTTATCAACTTCATTTTTATGAGCCTCAGGATATCTATAAGCCTTTGTATATATAGGGATATCATTTTTGGTTGGTATTTTGTGGTTGTATTTGAGAACTGAGGATAAATAGTCACCTTCGAGATAAAAAACTTTTTTATATTTGCGGATAGTCTCAGTCAATAATTTTATTTCTTCGTTATTGAGGTTGTCTAGTTTAAGCCTACTTGTAATTGCGCTTATATCAGGTTTAATAAAATTTATATCTATTGCGTCATTTTCTAATGTATGAATGTCTTTCTGAGTTGAGTGGGTTATTGGATTTGAAAAAATTAAGGGTATTTTTGCATCTTTTGTAATTAATTGTGAACTATTGAAATTGATTATAGCTTGCAAAGGTTTTAAAACATTGCATCCAATTATGCCATCAAAATGACTATTTAATTCCGTTTCAAGCATTTCTATCCTCACAAAAGGTCTATTGAACTCCTTGAAGAGTGGAATCGTTACTTTTGAATTAACGCAAGTGTTTGAACTGATAGACTTAAGTATCAGTGGCTTTTCAAGTTCCGTTTTGAAGGAACTGTGAAATATCCCTTTTTTAATTAACGATGTACTTGATCCAGAATCGATAAGCAATTTGATTGGACTTGACTTCGTTTTTACTATCACGCAGGGTAAAGTTCTGAGGTGGCTAACGGAAAATTTTCAAATTGTGAATAATTGAGATTTTCAGCTTGGATATTTCTACTAGATTCACCACCTTGAAAGTTTTCTGCTTGTATGTGATCTACCTCCATATCAAAATTTCTTGTTCTGAAAGATCCTGAGTTTCGAGCATTTTGTCGGATTCCTGAGTTATTAGTTCTATGATTTGCAGAATTTCTTGGATTGTAGTTGCTATAACCTGAATAGATTGGATTTGCATTTTGAATGTTCTGTGGCCTATTTTGCTGAAAATATTCTGGATTATAGTTTTGAGAATAGCCTGAGCTTCCTACATAATTTCCTGGATGAAGTTGTCTATTGCTTCTTAAATTTATTCGACTTGCATTATTGTGCATCTGTCTAAAAGTTTGTGGACTGCTATATGTGAAGTTGCTGTTATTAGTAAAATGTTGATGGCTCTGTCCTCTTGTGTATGTAGTGTAATTATTACTAAATCGCCGACTAAAGTTATCTGTATCAATGAGAACTGCTTTCGCTTCTGCTAAATTTGGTGGATTCCTAGCATTGAGGATAAGTTTAGGTTCACCAGGTAATTTACTAATGAATAGCTTTAAGACTATTTCCTCATTCTGATCACTATTGAACCAAGCAGGAGTGTCTGAACATAGGGAAGATTTAATATTCAGCTTTGTCAAAAGATTTAAATGTTTTTCAAATAATTCCTCAGCTGTATTTTCGAATTTTAAAACTTTTATTTGATTAATAATACTCTCCACACTTTCATTAATACCACAGTTAGATCTTAATACACTTTTTATTTTAGGCCATTGTATTGGGTTGTTATTATTAATTAAAATCAAATTAGCTTTGCCTTTAACCTTCTGTCTTATTCTTAAATCTATGAACCCTCTTGAATTTACATCTAGATTTTGCGATAGTACATATATATAATCTACTTGTTTAATGAATAAATCCAACTCTTCTGATAGTCCCGTAAAATCCGATATTTCCCTTATCAGATCAAGTAAATTCAAATTCTCCATACCTTGCTTTTTTTCTGTTTCTATCTTGGGGTTGCTTTCTGCTTAGGCTGCTAAGTCCAACGATGATTTTATTTTATTTTGCACTCCTTATGCAAATATGTACATACATATATGTTGATCTTGTCTTTTTCTGTTTCACACTTGCCTTTGTTCGAATGGTTCTATAATTTTTTTTTTTTAAAATTGTCACTATGTCTTGTTTCACTTCACTTTTAGTTAATCCCAACTATATACAACATACAACTTTTTTTTTGTATTGTTGCTAACTTTCTGTATTTCTTAATTCACTATTTACTAAACTTTTAGTTCACCTGCTTTCACCGACTGCGCCAGTAATATATATATATAAATTAAACGCAAGTTTTCTTTAAACGTGTTTTATTTTCGACTGCCAATACAAAAGTGAAGTCACAACTTATTTTTAGCTTTCATCTAACATACGTTGTACAGTAAAATATAACAGTACACAACAAAGAAAGAACGATCATGCGACAAGTGCAGCACATCAAGCCAAGCCAACAGGTGGACTAGTGGTTGCAGGTTGGGACTGTACCATAGCTGGTGAATAACATGCATGCGGCTGATAGCATTCACTCACAGCATTCGTTGGAGTGTGTTCTGTTACCATGCTGTCTCGCGAGGAAGCATGTGGATAGCGGCTCGATTGGTGAAAACAGCATGTTTACCAATGCTGTGGTACTTTATTTGGACGCTTGCTCCCATTGTTGATATAGCGCTGTACATGTTCCCGCTGTTGTTAGGCAGTTGTGTTGAGGGACACATGTAAGTCGAGGGGCGCGTGATTACCCGCGTGGAGATCCGATCATATGTGAAGATACGAACCACGAAGGATGAGACGTTCATCAGGCAGTTTGCCACTCTGGACGAGCAGCAGAAGGAAGAGATGAAGAGGGAGAAGCGTCGCATCCAAGAGCAGCTGCGTCGCATTAAGCGCAACCAAGAATGTTAGCGACTAGCTCAGATGGCACTGCGGGAGTGGAGTTGGAGTTTGGAGTTCACGCCTCCAGATTAGCCCTTCCCTACAATGTCTTTTGCAGAAGCTGCCGATGCCGATGCGGATTCTGACATTCGTCCTATTCATTCTTATTAGGCTGACTGAGCGTTTTGGATCGAGAGTAGGCCTATCTTCTTTGGCAATGAGGCATCCTGTGACAGTAGACCATCAACGATTTACTTGAGCAAGTGCAAGTATAATCGCTATACCTGAACGACACTACAGTGTTTTCTTAATTGAATAGCTGGGTGATGGATTATTGGAATAGACGGCAGCATTCATATCTGTATCCATCTGGGAAGATTCGCAGAGGATCTTCCAGTGTCTGGTGTTTAGACGCAGATCTGGGGGAGGATGCTGGTCCTTCTCAAGGAAGAGCTTAGGTTTCATGCGGTCAGTGTCTATGAGTTCGGATCTATACCTGCGATATCAGCCTGATCACCGTACTGTCTATCTTTCGATTAAGGCTACCGGAGGGAGATTGGGGAGTGTGTTCAGACTGAGGAGAGGGTTGTACACTGCTCTGCTGATACGTACGCATGCCACCCGCTGCACTCTATCAAGGCGGTTTGAGGTTAATGTTCTTTTCGAACAAATCGCTAGTCCATTCGGTAATATGCATCCGGCTGCTGCTAAATTCGTTGGCAGTGGATCTGGTCCTCAGAGAATATACCTCTCAATCAAGCACAGTCTTTTAGAAGCTGCTTCAATCTGCTACCAGTTTTTCCACTGTGAACGTAACTGGAAGGTTGGTCCTCCTCTTTCAGGGTTGGAGTCGAAGACTTTTTACACTGGAACAACGGTGTCCTTTTCACCCAACCATCTGGGATGAGGGACTCGAACTTGTTTGACCAGATGTCGCTGTACAACCTGCTTTAATCCGTGTCTAGAAACCAAGAGTCGTTGAAGCTGTTATGGAAGATCAACATCGTGCCATTAGCACTAACCTGGTCTAAGTGGGTTCACCAGCCTCATTGCGGAAGAGACACACAAGCAGAGGTGAATGCCATAGACTTAACTTAACCGTCCAACAAACTTTGCACGAACGTCACTGATAGTTAACCTAAAACTCATGCTAATGTACCTAGCTCTGATGTCCATTGTTCACAGAAGTCCACCAATAAAGCATGTTGGGAAAAATGATATAAAACAATCGAACAGTCATCACTCCAGTATCCACCACAATCTGCCTATGTTTGGCTGGAAGCGATTTTACATTGTACAAGTCCATTGCCAAAAGTTCCCTCCGCCAAATTGGCATGCAGACACCATTCAGAGGAAGAATTCAATCGGACAGACTCAATGGCAGCAGATGCTGGACCCCAGCCAAGCGTGTGATGGCAATTTTCCGACTTAGGTCAGTGCGCTATGAGTCATAGTTCTGAAGCTGAGTGAGTCGAAAAACCGGCTTTGATTGATATTAAAGCCCCAAATGAAGGTAGAGGCCACCATCTCGGATTTTGGCAAGACATTTGGCATTTGACAGATTTTCTTGCCACAACCGACCCCCATCCGATTACCTCAAGGGTGGTCAAACGAAATTAATTTCCGGCAGATTGTACCCACAGAGGCCGTTGCATACTGAATCACCACAAGAGGAACCGCAACCGCTGACGGTGGCCGGCCCTTTAAGGCTGAATGCCATTCATCAACGGCTCACTTGTTCTGGATTGCTACTGTCCTCGCGGTTGGCGAACGGGGGGAGGGGACCGGAGTTTGTCATTTCCTATGCATCACCCAGCGTCGTCGGTTGATGACTGTGGATGACGCCGAAACCAGACCCAGACACACACACCCACACACACTCTCGCACTCACACTCACACAATCTGCTGCTCCTCTGACGCACGTTAGACTGCCAGTCAGGAGGGAGGCTGGCTTGTCCATTCCCAGAACGAGCACTTACCTTCAAAGTATCCAGAGGACGCCTGCAAATTGTTTGTTAGCAATAGATTCGCCGGTGACGGCGCTAATTGTCCGGCTAACATTAAAGCACTTCACAAGGTAAGTGTGACAAGGAAAAACCGACGAAAATTTTCTCGAAACAAATCCTTTCAGTATTCACTTGTGTCACACCGGGGCCTCTTGCCTCACGTGAGACTCACAATCGAGTCACAAGAAAAGCCGAATAAAAGCACTCGGCATACGCACTGCAACCCCGTACCCGCACACTCGCACACACATGCACACGCGAACGCACAAGCCACACACACGTATACGCGCGCAAGGACACAGGCCTTCTTCACGGCTCCAGGACAACGCTGCTGCTGCTGGGATATTTTTAACTTTTTCTCACGAATCGTTTCGTTTTCTCTTCGCGTCTTCGTCTTCGGCTTCCTTGTGGGGTACCCTCCTCCTTACCGTTATTTTTTTTCTCTCTTCTTTCTTTCTTTTTTTATTTTTCCTTTTTTTCTTGTTTTGTTGATTTTTTACTTACGACGAGTGAAATACTGTTGAACGGGCGCTCTGAGTGGGTGGTTAGGGTAGGCAGTCAATGGGGGAGAGGGAGAAAGCGATAGAGAGAGAGAGAGATAGAGTGAGAAAGAGATAGAGAGAGAGAGGTGAAGCAAAAACAACAAATTATAAGATGGCGATTGAGCATATACACATTATAATGTATTTTCTATCTTTTTCACGTCGACAATGACCCGAAATGATTTTATGCTGCGAGAGTGGATGGCTGGATGGAGCAGAACCCCCTCACATCCTTGTATGCGGAGTTTTCCTTTGTTGTTGTTGTTGTTGTTATTATTGCTGTTGCATTGCGTGGCCGTTAGTCGAACCGAGAGGGATATATTAAACTTTGACGCGAGATGAGAGAACTGAGGCTTTATTTTCTTTCTCTCCTGCGCTCTCTCTCTCTATGTTCCAGAGAGAGCGAGTAGGGAACTTTTTTTTTGGTTCCTCTCGAAAGGAGAATTTTCACACTTTTTTTTCCCCGAGAGTTAGAAACTCTGATTGAATAGATTTTCGATTCAACAAAATGAAATTTTCACTTGATCTCTTGCAACACGAACAAATCACAAGGCGTTATCGCGATTGGCGTCGTTCACTACGAGGGGGTATCGTTTTTGCAGTCGTCGCGATTTGGTCTCGATGGAGTTAATGGGAAGAACACAAAATAAGTGAAAACTTGTGGTCTCTCTTTCTAGGACACTTTGACATGCAGTAGGCGAGCGCGTATGTGGTACCCCATGACTGGCTGCGACGAATATCCGTTGAGAACTGTGAGAACGGAGACGGTTTCGATTGGATATTAATTCAACAATGCTCGGAGCTGGGGTGGTTTTTTCGTTCATAAAGTTTCGCACGGCATTGTGGGGCGCGACGGTGGAGCGATGGGAGCTTTTTGGCATTTGTTTGGGGCGCTGTTGGGGCTCGTTGTTGAGAAATGAGTGTTTTTCTACGTTAAGGTGGGAACACAAGGAAGTTTTGTTTTAGCTTTTGCTAGACTCATCGTTGACGGCTCATCGTTCATGGCTCATTGTTCATGGCTCAAGGCTCAACGATCTTGGCTCGTCATTCATGGCTCATTGTTCATCGTTCATGGCTCAACGATCCTGGCTCCTCTTTAATGGCTCATCGTTCGTGGCTCATCGTTCATGGCTCATTGTTCATGGCTCATCGCTCATGACCCATGGCTCAACGACGCTGGTTCCTCGTTAATGGCTCATCGTTCATGGCTCAAAGATCTTGGCTCCTCGTTCATGGCTCAACGATCCTGGCTCCACTTTAATGGCTCATCGTTCGTGGCTCATCGGTCATGGCTCATTGTTCATGGCTCATGGCTCAACTATCCTGGCTCCTCGTTAATGGCTCATTGATCATGGCTCATCGTTCATGGCTTCATGTTCATGGCTGATGGCGTATGGCTGATCATCATTCTCATCCTCCAATTCTTTCAGCCCTCGTAGTGCGATGTTTTGGCCATTTATCTAAAAGATCGCACCGTTCACCAGTTGTCTTCTGTGCGAAGCGGGAAATGGCCACACACTCACTTGCCACAGCGCATGCGGCATTCGCAAAGACACCAACAGCTCCACAATCTCCACCAACCCCCAAGTTCCCCAGCAGTATCGGGGTACATTCATCGACCCAGCTTTCACTTAATGAATGAAAAGCTTGCCGTTACGCTCACACATTCAAGCAGAACCAGCGCCTCCTGTCCATCTGTGGCATTGTCGTCATTTCATCGTGTCGTTGTCGTTTTTATGCGCGTCCTCCAAGCCCCCCGCCCGACTCCTCACTCTCACCCCTCCGGCGGATACCAACAAAAACAAATACCATCCGCCCTAGTGTAGGACTTACTTGTGTGAGCAAGTGTTGGTGCGTTGAGGGAAGTGGGGGGTTGACTATGTAAATATTTTAATAATACGCTCAGCAGAGAAGTGGTGCAGAGCGGTCGGAGAGCGCTTCTTTCCCGAGCCTCAGCCTATGAGTTTCCTATTTCTTTCATAAGATTTAGAGTTTTTCTTCGCCATCCTTTGTGGGCGATGTTGGCGGCGCCCTTTTTACGTCACAACCTCCATCCAAGTTTACACACACTCATACACTGGCAATTTACACACCCCCTCAATGCTGGCGTAAAGCAGCGACAGCTAAGATCCCAAAAATACTCTCTGAGTCACAGAGTGTTTCACTTTGAAGACGCAGAACGTTTGAGGACCGGCACAGTGCGGCGAGGCGGTGGGTGGCCGATTGCAGGATTTGGGGATGATGATTTTAGTTCTTTCATTTCTTTCGCAGACTCAATGGTTGGCCAGCGGGCGCTCTGGTCAGGGGGTGGCTGCGACAGTGGCGACAACCATTCCGATGGCATTACTCCTCCAAGGGGCCACACTCTCCACATCTGACACGAGTGACACTTTATCTATTTCATAGTGGATTAGGTTATGTCAGAGTGGGTGGAGGGGGGAAGCGGCGGATGGATGCAGGATGACAGGGCACGGCGATGGGGTTATCAGTCTCCTTCTTCGACACAGTCGGCGTGGAGGATTTCAAGTAAATCACCTTATTACAGGCAACGGGACGGAAATCCTTGAGCGCGGTGTGATGAGACCGCATCTCAAGTGTAACAGCAATGGTATCCGTTTCGCCGTCATGACCTGGTCAGGGAGGGTGGCGAACGGTACGTCACGTCACATTCACACGTTTTGGGGTGGAATGCAGTTGGAGTTGATTAATTAGAGACCACTGGGACATGAGGCCATTCGATGGCACGGGTCTTCTTCAAGGGGAAGGACCTAATTAATCGTTCAATTAAGCGCGGGCAGGGGTGGGAGGCTAAGGAGTGAAACCTAGGCATTCACGAGCAGCTAAGTTATGAATAATGAATGACGACGGACGATGATGGGGATGAAGTGGGAAGTGTGGGCTTAGGGCGCCAAAGAAGGCAGCTGGGGAACCAAGAATTCGTACATGATGAACTCGTCGACTCAAAGGGTTATCCGCTTGAGACCCCATGCGCGTAGGAAAGACGTCACAAGCAGGTTACGTTCGATGTCGAGGCGGCACAAGTGTCTCGAGGATAATTGACTTCCATTGACGTGCGGTGTACATTTTGTGTGTGCTTTGCGGGATATGATGTCGAAAACAAAGACGACGAGATTGATGAATGGAAAAGGTATGTTACCTAACCGGCAATGACGTCAGATGTTCGTGGATGGGCAGGGTGGGCTGTTCACTGCGAGGAGTAATTGCGCAGAAGACTCGAGGCTTCCCAGTCAGTGAGTGAAT
Organism: Eristalis intricaria; assembly: GCA_964034865.1. NCBI lineage: Eukaryota > Metazoa > Arthropoda > Insecta > Diptera > Syrphidae > Eristalis > Eristalis intricaria. The sequence goes on along the minus strand of OZ035873.1, from coordinate 23,361,908 downwards.
GTCATGGCGTTGGATGTTTTTTCATTTATCGATCGAAGCTGCGAATATCTGATTGAGTCTGCAAAGGCAACTTGTTGCGCTGGCTTGTCTTGGTGACCAAATGCCTACTTTCAGGTTGTTCGCACGCAATCCATGGGGTAACGCTATCGATTAATTGTCAAACACTGCATTGTCCTTTTCTGATGTGCTCATTTCTTGCCGGGTTACCACGACGCGAACTGGTCGCGGTGTTTGGTCTTGTTTGCGTTGACGGCATTTGGAAGAAGAAGGTTCAACCCAAAGACAGGCATCTACGGATCCAACGCATAAGATGGTTGGGCCATGTAGAGCGTGAACAACTTAGGAGCTCAATAGAGGATGGCCACGTACAAGGTGGAGCACACAAGTTGACTTCGTAAGCCGGCTTGGAGTGTGAGGCTGTAGCGCCCTAAGAAGAGGAATAATGAGAAGAAGAAGAGATGGACTAAAGGTAGGTTAAAATTTGTTCAAACAAATGCCGCCATTTTGGCGTATTGTGAACACCAGACGACCTCTAATCAGTACCATGCCATGAATGTGTTTCCATTTAGGCTGAAGGAAGGACATCCACATAGTATAATGATTCAAACTTTATGACGATCTTACTGATTATGTACCCGGCCTAATTCAAAAGGTAGACTAGACCTGGACTTCAGGTCTATCACCAACACTCACTTCCCAGGAAGGTCCGCCAGGAAAGATCTCACTATCACTGAGATCAGACAATTCTATACCACCCGCAGGTCACTCAGAGTGTCGACCAACATTGAAATTTGCGCCGTATACATATTTTCTTCTTCTTTATTTGGCGCTACAGTCCGGGGTGGACCTGGGCCTCGACCGACAAGCCTCTCCAACTAGCACGGTCTCTGGCTAGCTGTCTCCAGTGTCGCACGCCAAGTTTGCTGAGGTCCTTCTCCACCTGGGAGCGCCACCTTAAACGCGGGCGTCCTCTGTTACGTTATCCCACTGGTTCGGAGTCGAAGACTCTTCAGGCGGGAGCAGTGTTGTCCATGCGCTCTACATGGCCCAGCCATTTTAGGCGTTGAATCCAAAGACGCCTGATTGGGCTCATGCCGCTGTACAGCCCGTACAGTTCGTGGTTGAATCGTGTGCTCCTAAAACCGTCAACGCAAACAGGACCAAAGATCGCACGCAGAGCTTTTCTCTCAAAGATACCCAGGACCCAGGACTTACAGAGAGATCTCTGTAATTAAATTTTCCACGTCGAATGTCTTAGCAAATTAATTTGCCTGCGCAAGGTGTGAGTTGTTTTAACTCCATCTTGTAACCGCCACAGCTTCTCAAGTAGATCTGGCTGAGACTTCTGTACTCCACTCGTGTTGTTCTCTTACATATTACTATGTTCAGACAGTGGAATTAAATCCCAGCCATCGAATGTGAAAGAAATATAATTGCCTAGGTGCATCCTGGGATGTCTTAACTCCATATTCCAAGTGCTGCAGCAGCTCAAGTAGACCGATATAAGATTTCTGTGAGCTTTCGTAATGTTTTCCTTGTGTATTAATCGATATAGAGACATTGGAACACATTTGTCCAAGGACGGCTTTGGCAGTTTTAACTCCATATTCCAAGAACCTATGTAATGTTTCCACCTTCGAAAAAAAAAAAAAAAAAATCCTGGCCTTCTGTACGCGATTAGAGATGTGCTTTCGTAAGAAAAGGTTTCTGGTTTGAGAGAGTCCTAGGTACGTACTTCATATCCTTGTCTGGCCGATCAAATTCATGGTTTCTCATGCATTTACGGGAAATCAATGATCATCCCCTTGCTACATCGCATAGTGACTCAGAAAGCAGTTACTGGACTTCAACAACCAATGCACAAGGAGGCAATCTTAAAAATAATAATATTATGGGTGAAGCGACGGTCCGAGGCGGACCTGAGCCTAGCTTCTACAGCATAGACTCGCGTTGTACGACTTAAACATTTTTATTGAACAGACAAATTATTTTCACAATTGAGATTACAACTAGGCTTACGGACTAGAGTTTAGGGTGTTGGCTCAACAATAGGGGCCCAGCTGATGTACATTGTTTGATTAAACATTTGGTATTATTGTCGTTTTATAGTGCTCTGAAGTCCTTACAACTGCTAGCATACGCGGATGACATTGACGTGATTGGCAGAACACAGCGAGCCGCCAATGAGGCGTTTGCAGGCATTGAGGCGGAAACGGCTAAAATGGGTCTAGCGGTGTATGAGGGCAAAACGAAGTGTATGCTGTCAGCATGAAAGGACGCACAACATCGACGACTTGGCCAAAACGTCACCATAGGCAGCAATAACTTCGAGGTAGTGAAGGACTTTGTCTACCTCGGCTCGCAAGTGAACAGTACGAACAACACCAGTACCGAGATTAAACGCGGAATTACTCTTGCCAATCGCTGTTTCTTTGGGCTCAAGGAGCAATTGAGTAGTAGAGCCATCTCTCGAAGGACCAAGCTGACTTCATACAAGACCTTGATCATCCCTGTCCTGCACTATGGTGCGGAGACATGGACAATCTCAAAAGCGGATGAAGAAGCACTTGGTCTTTTCGAGAGAAAAGTTCTGCGTTCTATCTTTGGTTCTGTTTGCGTGGAGAACAAGATTCCAAGTACAGCGGCATGAGCCTAGTCAGGCGTCTACGGATTCAACGTCTAAGATGCTTGGGCCATGTAGAGCGCATGGACAACACGGCTCCCGCCCGAAGAGTCTTCGACTCCGAACCAGTGGGACAACGCAATAGAGAGCGCCCACGGAACCGATGGCGCACCCAGGTGGAGAAGGACCTCAACCAACTTGGTGTGCGCAGTTGGAGACAGCTGGCTTCGTGCCGGCTGGAGAGGCTTACTGGTTGAGCCCAGGTCCACCCCGGACTGTAGCGCCACCTGAAGAAGAAGAAGAATAGTGCTTACGTCGGGTTGTTCAAATCACGTGTCCATGGATTTAGCCTCTATGGTGATTGCTATCGCTGCTCTGGTAGAATTCGTTGAGCTCGTTGTTTGACGTCGTTGGAAAGTTCTGCTCCTGTGGCAGATTTAGCGCGTTGAGGTAGCGTTGCCGGGGATTGTGTTTCTCTTTCCTGATTTCCACATTGTTGGTGTCCAGTTGCTGATTTCTGAACAGTGTCACCATGTACTGTTGCAGGGAGATGTTGTGTGCTTGGTCTTAAAGCTTGTTGTTGCTGTGGTGTCTTTGGCGGTCCCTACCGAAGGTGAGTCCGGTACACATTCGCAGTATTTTCCTTTCGAAAATTGCGAGCTTCTTCATGCTGGTCTTAGAGATCGTATGCCATATTGCGAAGCTTCACGTTAAGATGGGCCGTATAAGCTGCTTGTAGAGTAGCAGTTTAGTCCGCTTAATCCATTTTGCTTGTCCATCAGGGGATAGATGCGATGCCGTGGTTCGAGATTGAATTCTTGCGGAAATAAAAAAAATATATTTTTATTCGGACTTTGCGCGTCCGTTCTTTATTGCTGTTCAAATCCAACTCGGCTTGACAAAACTTATCGACTAACCTACTCTGCTTGTTCAGGTGTTTTTGCCTGACATACATAATTCGCTAAAATTCGCTAAGCTTGCACATGTGATCGGCTTGTCGCGATGCTTTGAATTGAATTTGCGTCCGGACGTCGGCCGTCATCATAAATGGACGATCGCGTGTGCATTACATTGAACTTTGATATATCATGTATCATATGATACATTTTATGGTGGGAACGTTACGTTCAACTGTAACAGTTAGCCTCTGTCTATGATGTATTTTCCACAAATGGAGATATATGTGAGCGAACAGTAACCCATCCAAGCTTCGCACCAGTTTCGCGTTAAAAGCGGTGATGTCGATGAGTGGGGAAGTGGGGGATTTTATTCATGTCTCATTGTTTGATCTAAATTCGCTCATTGGCCAACGTCCTTTTCTAGTTGATTACCGCCAATTTAACGTGTTTAATCACTCATCGTTCCAACTCATGCAAGTAGACAAAATCGCTTTCCCTCGTGCTTCAGTTTTCCCTTGAAACATTTCCACCGACCGAATGAACAGTGGTTCCTGATAAACGACATGACTTTGAAGTGCTGCAATTCATAAACTTTACCGTTAGTATTTTGACGCCATTAAAACGCCATAAATTGCATCGTTACCAGTGATGACGGAAATCGCCCGAACAATACCTCATGTGCATTGTATCACGCTTTTGTGTCGTTTCCTGCTCTGTCCATCTCCGCTGCCTATTCATGTCGAAACAATGACCGACAAGCGAACAACCCGCACCTCACCGTCATCGACCGCCATTCATTACACCCGCCCACACACACACACACCCCTACACACATCACCGAAGAGTTTACCGCAATTTACCACTGCGCTCCTGGTGCGCGATGCCGTTGTGTTCATAGTAAAAGCTCTCAACGGACGCTGAAGGACGAGATTGAAATTAAAACAAACAAAAAGGCAGAAAAAAGAAAAACGGGCATTGAGCCACCACACACTCGAGTATCCGAGCGTGCACCTGGATAGCGTGTCTCCTCAAGCCCGACAGACCGTAACAAAAACAACCGCCCACGCGGACGAGAAAGGCAAGCGCGGCAGCACATGAGCACAAAGCGGGCATTCTACGTCCCACTCGATAAATTGGTTCAGCGTGCGCCGCGCCGTCACTCTCCCCCGCTGACGACAGTGACAGTAATTCGTAGTAATTACCCATTCCATACTCGGTGCGGTGCTGTGCCGCTGTGTGTCGTCGTCAGAAATTTCCGCCGTTTCACCCTTTCGCTTGAAACCTGTCATGACGTCGGGGTTGGCTGAGGGAGCGTGTGGAACATGTCTGTTTCCCGACACCACCACCGCGCTGGTTCGGCTGATTGTTGTTGACTTAATGAAGGGTTTTCTAGTTACAAGCACTTATCACTTACGTAGCAGCTGCTGGGCGAGGTGGGCTGGCTGTTACTGTGAGTTGTCCGCTTTCTTTTCGCGAAAGCTTAACAGAATGTGATGTGACGCCAGAAATGGTCCCACACATCATTGCCGGTTTTGGGTTGTCTGTTACCGCTGTGGGTGGAAATTCAGGGTGAGGGCAAATAGGAAAGCAATTCGCCGTAAAGTCAAAGCTTTTAAATAAAAGTCTCCAAAGCTGGGAGTGCTTTTTTGTCTGAAGTGATGAGTTGAAAATATCATGTGAGCTTAAGGTGATGACATTTACTGAAGTCAAAGCTTTCGGACGGTAATGAGAGCACTGAAATCAAGATGGCGCTTTTTTAAGCTAGCAAGTGCTGCCAAGTGGAAATATTAGTTTTTGTTCCTAAAATTCAAATCTCTTAGATGCAAGAAAAAAACAGGGAAAGAGAAGATCAAAAATTAGCAATCATGACAGCATTTTTGCGTTCAGTAAGAACCACCACCATAAATGAAGTATCACAGAGATGCCCGACTTCTACCTATCTTTCCCCTTACGATTTTTGACAACTGTTTTTTTTACAACGTGTTCATAAACCAAATTGACAGAGGACGGCATTTACGTTCATTCGTGAATAACCGTCAAAAATGCATGAATATCTGTCAAAAAAGCACTCAAATTCGTCGATGGACTAGGGGGCAATCAGCTGTGAAGTCGGCTATCTCTGTAATACTTCATTTCTGACCAACACCAAAGAGTTGCTTGTTTTTGCCATTATTCCTTCTTTCTGACGCTCGTTCCTTTCATTACGGGTGACGAACTTGATTGTAGAGAAAGTAACGTAGTGTTCGTTCAGTAACGCTGACGTTCAACAGCCACTCGAAACATCACCTCTATTCCTTACTGCGTAAGCAGACTGAATTAAGCGAGAGGACAAAGTTGGAACTTTACTCAACTAGTATGGATTTTATTTAATATTCGAGTTTCCGATAGAAAACCATGCTTACTTAAAACCAGCAAGGAGGGGAGAGCATTTTTCGAAAGAAAAATGTTGCTTGTGCGCACAGGCCGTTCATTTGGCTGTTGTTTTTATGTTTTTAATTCATTTTATTTGCTTAAATCGTGTATCTAACTTAATCCTAGACAAAATGTTAAATTCTATCTGAACTCTAACAATTCATTTGAACTTGTAACGAACTTACTGACCCTATGCGGGTACTCTACGCTAAACTAGTCTACTATTCTAATTGCCTTTCGGCCTATCTATCGTACCTTTTTGTTCCGTCCGAGACGTATTAAATTATTTATTTTTTTTTTGCCAAGAAAGCTTGAAAACTTGGCTCTTCTAAGACTATTTATAATACTTAACACTAGATTTACCATACCAGTCAAAATGACTGGTTTTACCTTTTATTTCATAAATATTTACTATGTATATTTATTTTTTTTCGAAACTATTATATGACTTTTATAACAACAATTAAATACAAATAATTTGATAAGTTAATTTGATTTTGTGTTCATAACAAACATTTTTTTTTTTGTTTTTGGTACTTATACCGAAACCAGTCATTTTGACCTGGTACACGTTTTTGTAGTTCTATGTGCAAATGCTTTATATTCTTCACTTTTAGGAAATTCCCTTGTTTGGAAAATGGCGTGTAAAGAAAAATGTTTGCACATCCCTGGTAAAATAGTATTGTATAACAGCATATTTTTCAAATTTCATATGGGGGGCCTACAGCACATGCTAGAAGAAATATTATGGAAGAAGAGATAAGCAGTGCCTTCTTACTATTGATTGATCATCATATATTAGAACATATTAGAAATTGCACTGAAATAGAAGCCTCTCGAGTTTTAGGTAAGAAGTGGACCCTTTCGCAGGAAAAACTGAAGGCTTTTATTGGAATATTGTATGGCCGTGGTGCATACGAAGCAAAAGGTTTGAAATTATCATATTTATGGAACAAAAAGTGGGGTCCTGATTTTTTTTCCGAAAATATGAGCAGGAATGACTTTACGGAAATTTTACGTTTTATTCGCTTTGATAAAAGAAATGAGAGGAGTCAGCGCTTGCAAACGGATAAATTTGCGCTGGTATCAACTGTTTGGGATAAATTTATCGAGAATAGTCAAAACGCTTTCAAACCAGGAGCATTTATCACAGTAGATGAGCAACTGTTTCCAACGAAGGCTAGATGTCGATTTACCCAGTATATGCCAAACAAACCAGACAAATTTGGGATAAAATTCTGGCTGGCTTCTGATGTTGAAACGAAGTATGTTATAAATGGCTTTCCCTATTTAGGAAAAGACGAAAAACGAAATTCGTCAACTCCTCTCAGTGAATTTGTTGTAACAAGACTACTAGAACCTTATATCATGAAAGGAAGGTGTGTGACAACCGACAATTTTTTTACCAGCCTCCCCCTGGCTTCAAAATTATTAGCTAAAAATACTGCATTGGTTGGTACAGTACGTTGCAACAAACGGGAGCTTCCAAAAATTTGCAAAGAAAAAAAAGATGGTATGGAACGTTTTTCAACGCATCTATATGAAACAAATGAATGCACACTTACTGTTTATAAGAGTAAGCCTAACAAAAAGGTTGTTTTATTGAGTACTAAACACAAAGGCGTCAAAATTGATACCAGTTCCAAGAAACTACCTGAAACTATATCTTTTTACAATAAAACCAAATTCGGTGTTGATGTAACTGATCAAATGGCAAGAAAGTATAGTGTGAAATCAGGATCCAGAAGGTGGCCACTTCAAGTATTTTTCAATATTTTAGATTTGGCCGGCATCAATTCCTGGATTTTGTATAGAAGTATAACAGGAAAGAATATTTCTAGGAAAGACTTTTTGTTTCGATTAGCTGAAGAGCTCACATCTGAATATAAGTCATCAAGCCAAGGGAGGGCAAGTGAAATTCTCCGTCCAGCAACCCAGAATCCCCGGCCAGTACGTAAATGGTGCCAAATAGGACTTTGTAATAACAACAAGACAACTACAAATTGTGACATCTGTAAGAAATATGTGTGCGGAAAATGCGTGGAAAAAAAAGTTAGTATTTGTAAAGCATGTAAACATGATCATTCTGAATAAAACTGGAATATAATTGATGAGTTTTTATATTTTTATTTTTTTATGGGGGTACGAACTTATGCCTCAAACTGAAACGGAAGTTATGCCCCAATTTTTTTTTGACATTACTTATTTGCCCTGTGACATAAATTGATTTTTGGGATATAATTTCATATTTTTTTGGGCATATTTCATAAATAACCGAGATATTAAATCCCTAAATTTTTAATTTCAATGTTATCAATGCGGGGGGCCTTGCCCCTCACACCCCCCGCTTATTGGAAAAACAACCCTTGCTTCGCCTTAGAACCAATTTTTATATATCTCATCAATTCTCTCAAACGATAAAGCATTATAATATAAATGAATAGAACTTGTCATATACAGTCAAATTGACTGGTTTTGGTATAAATAGGTATGTAAATTTGTTGGTATATCTAGTGTTAAATTACCTAACCTATCCTTAACCTTACTAAACCCTAATAAATTCATTTGGCTGTTTTACAGCCACATTGCTACATCGCACATCGACATGGACTTCAACAACCAATACACAATGAGACAATCATAATAATCCTTACTAATATTATAAATGCGAAAGTAGCTCTTTCCGTATGTTACCGATTGATTTCATCTCCGAGATTTGATCTCGGAGATGTACTTAGTCTAAATGGTAAAAAAACCGCATCTGTTTATATTCACACAGTCCTGGCTCATTAATGGCTTATCGGATTGAAAAACTAAAAAAAATGCTTTTTCAGTAAATTTATCCCTTATTCATTTGAGCTGTCAACCATCCTTTTGCATTTCCCTAAAGCTGAGCAATGCTCAAAAGAATGCAATTCATTATCGTTTAAAAATGTCCATCATTAGAGACCATCGGCAACAATCAACCAGCAGTGGAGACTATTGACATGGTGTGTGTGTGTGGATCTACGCATGCAGTAGCATATAAATTCAACAACTACGTGTTGTTTTGTAATAAAAAAGAAATATTTTTTATTCTACCTCCAAATGGGCAGAGGTTACCCTTACAGTGCTTAGAAACTCTACAATATTTGACTTAGAACTACCTTAAATAGTACGAGTACAGGCTGCTGGCGTGGGTACTCAGATGACCGATGCATTCCTCGCTGGCGTGTGCATTTCCCAGACGCTGCGTCGGCACATTCTGCGCAACAATTTGGGTGTTAACTTATATATAACAACAGCAAAAACAGAAACCACCCTTCTGGGAAACACTCAAATTGAACATGTTACTGCGAGCTTAAAACTACATACACGAGCCATGCCAATGGTCGGTCGCCACTGCTGATTGATTGTTGTCGATTGTCACCAAGGCATCACTACGGCGTGGTGCGGCCAAATATAATTTTTTAATGCGGCCTTTAATAATTTAATTTACAGTGACGCCTTAACAAAGGTTGAAGACCAAATGATAGCTATTACCGGCAAATATTGATGATTTTGGGATGAGCAGACCACAAAGAATTAGGGAAGTAAGTAGTGATTTAATGCGAGAACTAGATTCCGATACTGATTCTTTAAAACGCAAAATAATGGATGCTGTTCCACTTTTGAACACAGGGCACAGATTAAATATTGATAGAGTCATTCCAAAAGTCGAAAGTGGCGAAAGTGGTTTGTTCTTTTTGGATGCTTCAGGAGGCACTGGCAAAACCTTTCTTTTAAATTTACTCTTAGCACAAGTCAGGAAAGATAAAAAAAATTGCTGCTGCAGTAGCTTCCTCTGGAAAAATTCTGCTCAATGGGGGACGTACGGCGCACTCAGTTCTTAAACTGCCTTTGAACTTAGCTCATGATGAAATGCCGGTTTGTGACACTAGCAAAAAACAGTGAGCGTGGACGAATGTTGCAAGAGTGTATGGACTGTTGGCTTGGGATTAATCTACGATGTCTCATAAAACAGCAATCGAAGCACTAGATCGCACTATGAAAGATATTAAGAGCAAGCAGAGTATTATGGGAGGGATGACTTTAGGCAGATTCTGCCAGTGATTACTAGGGGCACACCAGCAGATGAAATAAATGCCCGTTTGAAAGCGTTTATATTATGGGAACACATAAAAAAGTTCCGTTTGACTATAAATATGCGGATTCAACTCCACAATAGCTGCGTTTTTTTGCAAGCGTATATATGCCTAAATTTCAATTTGCATGTAAAATACAATAACAACTAGTCCTATATCCGCTTAAGTTACTCATCATATCTATCGCCGCTTAAGAAATAAGCGCCGATAAAAACAATGCTTCCAATCATTAATTTCTGTGTGTTCATTCCTAAATTCATTCTTTCATTGTTTAGGTTGCTGTATGTGGCTTACACCTGCAGGTTTGGTTGATGTATTAGATCATTTTTAATTTTGTTGGCATCCATAAGTATGCAATTTTTGGTATATCGAGAGTCTCTGCTATACATTGCGTTTATGTGTCGTAATCGATGCTTTTCATTTGATGAACATTTTTTTATTTTATAATTATTAAGTATTTTTGCTTTTAAAGTGATGGTCACTTCCGTGGTTTAAAGTACACAGTCACAAAACGAAGATTGTGACCATCAAAGATCAAAAATCACCTTCCACGACTACACCCCTGACTGCTTAGCAAATGTCATAAATGTTGTCGGTGCTGCCAAGATTGTATGATGAATCATTAAGCGCCGATGATCGTTTTTTTGTGCACTTCAAAATTAGGCGTATATACGCTTGCAAAAAAAAGGCAGCTAATGATGCACAATCAGGGAAATATGAGAATGCTCTTCTAAAAATCGGAGAATGTCGAAAGGCTACAGACAGTAACGGCATGATTACACAGAGCCGGGAATTCTGTCAAATTGTCGATGATTTGAAAAATAATGTCTATCCCGGTCTGCAGGTAAATATGGGCAATCGAGAATGGTTGCGTGAAAGGGCAATTTTAGCGCCGACAAATGAGACAGTGTGGCAGATAAACGAACAAATTATTTCATATGTGGAGCGGGATGTTGTCGAGTAGACAATGTTATGGACACTGGACAAGTAACGACGCACCCTCTAGAATTTTTGAATTCTTTAGAATTAGCAGGAGTGCCTTCTCATAAGTTGAGGTTTAAAGTTGGTGTTCCGGTCCTGTTAATGAGAAAACTTGACGCACCGTCATCTATGTAATGGTACACGGCTACAAGTTCCTCAATTTGGACGCAATATTATAAAAGCAATAATTCTGACTGCAATTGCAAAAGGACATTATTTTTTAATTTCCCGTATTCCAATAATTCCGACTGATTTGCCCTTTCGGTTTAAAAGAGTGCAGTTTCCCCTAAAAGCAGCATTTGCAATGACAATAAGAAAAGCTCAAGGACAAACGCTAAAGTAACAGGCATACATTTAGAAAAAACCTGTTTTATCCCATGGACAACTCTATGTGGCGTGCAAACGAGTATCGTGCCCGCAAAATCTTTATGTTTCAGCAGAGGATGGAATAACACAAAAATGTAGTTTATAAAAATGTGTTAAAATAAGACATTTACAGTAAATCACGGTAGTTTGCAGTTAGTATGTATTGTATTATATTGTTCGCAAAATTAGTATCCTAAAAATGAAAAAAGCCACCCAAAGAAACTATTCCACACGGTCGAAGTCGCGGATAAAAGCCAGTAATAAAAATATATAAGTTGAGCCACAAAATATTTTCCCCCATCAAAACTTGTTCCACGTCGTCATCACACCATCGACATCGTTCACCTGGATGAGCCACCTTAAACGCGGGCGTCCTCTGTTGCGTTGTCCTGCATTCGCTATTACTTGGTCTTACTTATACACTATACTGGAGATTCGGTCTTCCTCTCCTTCTCGAACCAGAAGGCTCCGATTCGAAGTCCCTCTTAGCTGGAGTATTGTTGTCCATGCGCTCGATGTGCCCGAGCCAGTGCAGTCGACGGCTCTTTGTCTTCCGGACTACATCCACAGCCTGGTACAGTTCGTAAGAGTTCGCGATTGTATCTTCCCCTGAATTCGCCTTCCTCGCAGACGGGACCATATATCCGACGCAGAATTTTTCTGCCGAAGGCACCAAGAATCAGCTCGGCAGTTTTGCTTATAGTCCAACTTTATAGCAGGACTGGCAAAATAAGAGTTTTGTAGAGCATGATTTTGGTCCTTCGAGTCAGGAGTCTTGACGCCAGTTGTTTTGATAAACCGAAGTAACACCGGTTGCCATAGGCGGTTCTACGTCGGATCTCTACAGTGATGTCGTTTGTGGAGTTTTCGTTTGCCCCGAGGTAGACAAACTGCCTTACTACCTCGATGTTGTAGCTGCCGTTTGTAATATTTTGTCCTAGGTGGTGTGTGATGGACCGTATTATGATCGATATACTTTGTTTTATCCTCATTAACCTTAAGACCAGCTCGCTTCGCTTCTTCTTGAATTGCCGCAAATGCTTCCACTACGGTACGTTGGGAACACCCGACGATGTCGATGTCGTCTGCATATCCCAACAGTTGGACTGACCTGTAGAAGATAATGCCTTCCGTCTTTACAGCTGCCCGCCGCATTATCTTCTCCAGTACCAAATTGAAGAAATCACAAGACAAGCAGCTCTCAAACGCCTGGAAAGTGCTTTAGCAAAACTGCACGGTACATCGTGTATTTGTTATCGCAGTGCAACACAACCGGATCAGTTTTCCCGGGATCCCGAATTCGGCCATTACATCAAATAGTGTCGTGCTATTTCGTATGCGGCTTTTAAATCGATGAAGAGGTGGTGTGTATCGATCTCATACTCGCTAGTCTTCTCCAGGATCTGCCTTAGTGTGAAGATTTGGTTTATAGTCAATTTGCCCGGCCGGAAGACTTACTCGTACGTGCGGATTATTGTGGTTCAAAACGGCTTTAGACGTTCACACGGTACGCTGGACAGGATCTAGTAGGCCACGTTCAGCAGGGATACACCTCTATAGTTATTGCAAGAGGTAGGATCACCTTTTTTGTGGATGGGACATATGGAGCTGATATTCGAGTCGTCGGGCATGCATTCGTCCTCCCAAATTCTGGTGCATGATGATCTGGTGCCCTGAATAGTTCTGATGGTAAGCCATCAGAGATTGCAGGTTTCTGGTTCTCCAGCCTTTTAATGGCTCTGCCGACTTCTTCAAAGCTAGGTGGGGAGACTACTTCATCGACTGGGGCTGGTATTTCTTGTTTCCCTATCACTCTCTTTTGGTGAGGCCCGTTAAGCAGCTGTTGGAAGCGCTGCTTAAACACATCCACTATTCCCTGCGGAACCACTTTACCCTCACAGTTTCGAAAAGTCTGGGTGGCTTTCCTAAAGCCAGCGGCAAGGCGTTTGGCTTTTTTGTAGACAGCGAAAATGTCGATACTAATTTCAGCACAGGAGGAAGTGTTAACTCACACACAGGAGTTGATAAACTAATGCGTTGAAATTTGAGTGAATGAAAGCAGATCCAGAAGTTGAAGAGAAAAATCCCAAAGTTGTGTTTAACTTTTGGTGAACAAAATTACCCTTAATTTGTTTACTCACGTTTGCATAGGTCACAATTTAAGGTAACAGTAGATGGGCACAAAACAGAGAACAAAAGTAACAAAATAATGGAATTACTGAGAGGTAACAGCTTGTTTGCTGGCAGCCCACTGACCAAGCCCACTGACTTTGAACTAACCAACGTAGAAAAATACATAGGTTTTGTTTGATTTATTAAGGTTTTTTCAGTTCGAATTAACGAGAGTCGACTGTACTCACATGGAGTCTGGAGTCTGGAGTCCCTTCCACTGGTGAGAGAACAATCACTGGAGAGTCAATCCATGGTAGTAGTCTGACTAGGTGTCACAATGGACCATTATGGTCTAAGTGTGCTGGTGAATTCACTAGCAGCCCAACTACCTAATCTAACCTAGCGGAATCATCAAAAGTCGACGATCTCCCCGAATCGGCGATTAGAATAAACTCTTCTTTCTTCTTCTTCTTTCTTATTTATCGGACAAATGTTCCTAAAATCCCATTGGCCGGGCATGATGTCCCCTTGACATATCTTGCAGATGAAAAAGTGCGTAATGTACTAGCTGTGTTGTCAGTCCAGTCAGTCACAGTCAGAGAAACTGAAGGAAAGTCCATGCCTATTCTGTCAAACGATTAGTGATAAACCATCTAAAAAAACCAACGTCGAGTGTATTTGTTTTGTTCACAACTGTGTATGAAGTGTACCTAATATCTTGAAATTAATACAAACACTCAAGGTCAAGTGATCGTTTTATTTGATTTGATAAGTTTTCTGTAATATCAAAACAATGAGAGAGATATACAGAGGGAGAGAGAGAGAACGAGTTAAGTAAATCACCATTCGGACATGGTATGATTCTTGACCGAACTAATGTGTTACTCACTTGGAGTGGACACACTTAAGATTACCGCAGATTAGGGAAATAACAATATTCGTTCCACGAAAAAATACTATATTTAAATCCGATATCGCCGCCCTCGTGGGCATTAAGATTTTGTCTTGTCGCAGGGCGACAATATTTCAAATGGAAAAAATTCCAGAAGCCTTAGTATCGAATCAATATTTGGTGAGTTGGATTAAAAATGGAAAATATGCAAGTTACGGGAAAAGGAGGAAAAGGAAGTGAAAAAGCGTATAATGGTGGTCGTAGCGTTGTGGGCATGTACCAGTTTATCCCTCTCTGCCTGGGTTCGATTGCCGACCGGAACGACGGCGACCATGGTCCCACCTATTTTGAGTCACTGAAAATGCTCGAAGAGTAATAACTGTCTAGTAAAAGCTTCTAAAACTCTAAAACCTTTCGGAGTCGGCATAAAATTTTAGGTCTCTTTAAGCCGCCTTTGACCTTGTTAATAGAAATGCCCTTTTCTACAAGCTATCCCAACTCGGCATATCTTCAAAATTTATAAAATTAATTTAAGAAATGTACACGCATTCCAATGCAGCAGTTTTGGATGATACTTCTTATTCAGAGTGGTGTGCAACAAGGATCTTCTCAGTGCACTGCTGTTCTCTCTGTATATAAACGGCATAGTAGATACTCTGCCAGGAGGTTTTAGAGTTGCCAATTCCACAATCAATGTTTTACCATATGCAGATGACCTCGTTGTACTTGCAGAATCCCCGGAACATGTGCAACTGATGACCTAGACGGGGACTAAAAATCAATCAATACAGAAAAGTCGAAAATGATGGTTTTTGCGCGGTCTCTAAGAATTCACAGTAAAAGGCAATGGAACTACGATGGTCAACCTCTTGAAACCGTTAAAGAGGTGAAATATTTGGGAGTCAAACTGAATCCAACTCTAAATTTCAGTAAACATCTTAGAGATAAAGCAAATAGCTCTCCTGAGTCTGCTTAACCTTTCGTGGAAAAAGTGTGTTCTACAACAAAAAACAAATCTATGCAAAATATAAGTTATTTATCTCAGTCGTAAGATATACTCTCTGTTATGCCTTGCAAGTGTGGGGGGCTTATGAGTATGAAGAAATTGAAGCATTCCAAAGGAACTTCATTAAAAAGCTCTTCAATCTCCTTAAATACACCTAATTACGCTATACACTTAGAAACAGGTCTACCAAAACTGTCAACAGACACAGTCAAGTCACTTAAGATATGCAGATATGATGATTCAAGAATAGCAAAGAAACTGTTTTTGCACGAGTTAAGGAAGGCAGATTGGTGGTATGCCAGGTGGCAAACTATTAGCAACGACTGTAGCGAGACCCTACCATACAATCTACGTGTCTTCAAAGATCAACTATACAGCATTATTCAAACAAACAAAAACAACACCCGAAATACGTTAAAAATAAAGGCTCGAGAGTCAGAAACAGAAATGAAGTATTGCAGAGATAGCTGACTTCACAGCTGATTGTCCCCTAGTCGATCGACGAATTTGAGTGCTTTTTTGACAGATATTCATGAATTTTTGACGGTTATTCACGAAATAACGTAAATGCAGTTCTCTGATTGGTCAATTTGGTTTATGAACACTTTATAAAAAAACAGTTGTCAAAAATCTTAAGGGGAAAGAGAGGAAGAAGTCGGGCATCTCTGGTCAGAAAGCAGTATATTATACAGTCAACTAAATTATGATCGGAACCAAAGGAACTTATTTTGTTATGATGAAATATCTCTGATATCCAAAGCAAGATGTGAAGTTCTTTTACTAAATGGTAACCCCTATAATGGAAAGTGCAACCAGTTCTGTACGCTTTGTAGTCTGAAATCGAAGGAAAACTGCTTTCATATTGTAAGTATATGCCCAATATTCAAATAGCCTTCTTTGGAAAACAGACATTGACAATGCTCGAAACCTTACAACTTTTAAAGGAACGTGACTGGAAAAATTCTTATGACTTTTTTTAAATCAATTTATAAATATAGAAAGCTGTGTAATGACTGAATATGCTTGAATTGTAACTTAAGTTTGTAATTAATATAATAATAATATAATATGGGTGGCGTTACAGCCCGTAGAGGGCCAGGGCCTATCTTCTCAGCATCCATTCGTGTTGTGCGTGCTATTGCTCATGCTCATGCGACCTACAGTTTAATGGCGACTCCGAACGGCGAAGCTTCAGAAGCTTTTTCTAGACAGGAAATACTCTTTGTCAGTGACTCGAAAGAGGTGGAGCAGTGAAATATGAAAGGTGGTGGTGGTCAATTGAGTAGTAGAGCCATCTCTCGAAGGACCAAGCTGACTTTTTACAAGACCTTGATGATCCCAGTCCTGCTGTACGGCGTGGAGGCATGGACAATCTCAAAATCGGATGAGGAAGTTCTTGGTCTCTTCGAGAGAAAAGCTCTGCGTGCGATCTTTGGTCCTGTTTGCGTTGACCGTTTCTGGAGGAGAAGATTCAACCACGAACTGTACAGCGACATAAGTCTGGTTAGGCGTCTTCGGATCCAACGCCTTAGACGGCTAGGCCATGTAGAGCGTATGGAAAACTCGTGGGACGTAACAGAGGACGCCCGCGTTTCAGGTGGCGTACCCAGGTGGAAAAGGACTTCAACCAACTTGGCGTGCGACACTGGAGACAGCTAGCCAGAGACCGTGCTAGCTGCAGAGGCTTTTTGGCTGAGGCCCAGGTCCACCCCGGATTGTAGCGCCAAATAAGGAAGAAGAAGAAGAATGACTTACTTATTTACTTGTAGGTCCCTTTCACTCACACAATATGAGTGGTTGGTGTAGAAGCTAGGCCCTGGCAATCTATGAGCTGTAGGCCACCCTTATTATTAGTAAACCTTCCGTATTATAAGAAGTCACACGACAGTACTTCTCTTTTGTCCCCATAGCATCTGTTTATGGTATCATGGGTGATTCCCATTTTGTTTTCTTTGTGGCTCAGATGATTATGATCAGCTCCGATTACCAGGAATTCGACGGTTTTTGCGCAATTGAATTTGGGCCCTAGCGGACGAGTGGTCTCATATGTTTTTATGATTTTGTCATCAACTTTTTTCATGATCTCTGTAAAAGATGGATTAATGCATAGGATTGCCTGGGATTTCGGCCCCTTTCTTGGCAAGTTCATCTGTGACCTCTTTACCGCGTGTGTCCCTATGCTCAAGGCGACGTAGCATAGAACTCGACGCTCTTCGGGGCAGCACGTGACCTGCTTGGGCTTGATTTCTATTGCCGAAATTGCTTTAATGACCGCTTGAATGTCAATTAATAATAATAATATGAATTGTGAATTGTCAAAGATGGTGAATTCGGGTATCGAACCTGGCACCCTCTGCGTAGGAGTCGACGCACTTACCCACTACGCCACGGCAACCACTGAATGTCAATTGGAATTGTAATATCAGCCAATGGTATTTCGAATAATGATGTCTCTTTGGCTGTTTCCTTGAATGCCAGGACGTACGCCGTGATCAAGGAGTCTGACAGAGCAGTGCATGTTTAACAATTCGGAGAAACAACCGCGCTCGTTACTTTTACCACCTTCTACCTATCCGTATGGCTTCATTTGAGTTCCACACCTCCCTTGATTGGAAAATAACACCGGAAGCGTATTTCTTACATACGACTTGCTCAATATGTTGTCCAATATACTTGCATGGCCAGTAGGGTTTGGGAGCCAGCCTTTGGATTGGATTACCCAAATGGCGCTTCTTCTAGCAGTCGCCCGCATATAGAGTTCGGAATAAGTTCCAGCAGAACATCTGGGCCCGCCCTTGATGTAGTGGCAATTGCTCCCTTGACACCTAGGCATGCAAGTGTCTGTTGCTATAAACAAAAAGCTTCAAGTCACCATACAACTAAATATCAAGATCGGCGTGACAATCGGTGTGTACATCCACGGGATTGTTCTGAAGGTTGG
This sequence comes from Eristalis intricaria, assembly GCA_964034865.1. Taxonomy (NCBI): domain Eukaryota; kingdom Metazoa; phylum Arthropoda; class Insecta; order Diptera; family Syrphidae; genus Eristalis; species Eristalis intricaria. The sequence continues at coordinate 23,343,552 of OZ035873.1, read as the reverse complement.
ACCGGTGTCGAATATCCTGTTGCTTAGCTATAGGGCGCAGGTCACTTTCTTTGCGCTTTCATTGAATGGGTAAAAAGTTGGTAATATCGAGTAAGTCAATTCACAAAACCCATTTTAGCAGTTTTGACAACCGAAATCCCTTAAGTGGACGTTATCTTTATTTCATCTGGCTGTCCCTTTGTGCTGTTTCTGAGTCAACATTCCGACCATTGTCCACCAATCACAACACTACGTGCGTCGACTACAAAACAGGGCTCCAAAATTCGAATCTCTCTTTTGTGAATTCAATCGTTTGTCCGCCTCGCCGTATTAATGTCAATTCAAAGTCTCCGACTTCAACGCACAATGCGAGAAATGCCTCCCATCCCTCCAATCATCCGCTTATGGCTATCATATCCGCATACGATTAACTCCATCTTCTGAAATGACCCAGAATGAACATGTATGCCCCCCGATTTGCACGTCGCGTCAGTAGCCACTGATCGCACAATTACTGCGCGGTAATCCGTGCCAAACGATCCTCCAGCCACATGCCAAGACAAGGAGTCATCCAACACTGCACACTCGTCTGGAATAATGCTGTAGGCTACTGTGCTGCTGGTGCATTCACTCGAACACTGATGGGCAATTTAGTGTTCGTCTAAATTGATCATAATTGATCGATGATCGTCGTATTAACACGGACTGCCAGCACTTCGAAACAGGTCTGACTAGTGTGAGCTGATATCTGAGCCAAAGGACGTCCCCAAGCAACACGTTACCGTAGGCTTTTAGTTGTATCCAATGATCGCGCAGATCAATCAAACAAATTGGCGTTGATGGTGATCGGGTAAGGCAAATTTGCACTGTGAGGTGAGGACGTTAGGGAAATTGATGAAGTGGCCGCATTTAATGACTCTGTTCCATGTTCAGTTTGATGACGTGCTTTACGCTTCTGGAGTTTATGTCTTGCTTCTGATTGCTGCGGAAAATAGATCACTGTCTTGGCGTACTCCAAGTGGTTGGTTGATAATGATGAATGAGGCGAGGATTAGAACCATCCTAGCGAGAGGGGTATCTGGAATAGAGTCGAATTGGAAAATGAATGTTCGTCTTATTGGTGGCCATGGCTGCAGTGGTGGACTGCTGTCTGGTGCTGACTTTGCTGGATCATGTCCATTGGAGACAGTGATCGGTGAGAGTACCCAGTTGTATGGTGCTGGCCGTGAACAAAATCATACATATATGGTTTGAGGAGACATAATTATATTATCACGCATTTATTTTCTTCTGTATTGACCCAACCGTCCGCTAAGGAGTCTACAGTTGCTCATACAAATTTGTTGAGGTCCTTCTCCACTTGAATATACGATATATACGGTCTGCTCGTTTGTTCTGTCCCTCTAGTTCCAAGCTGGTTCAAGTTTATGCATGCCTCCTTAGACGTTGCAGTTATAATTGTCTGGCCTGTCTTACTCGCTCTACAGTTTGTGGTTGAACCTTATGCTCCAATTTCCATCAAGGATCAGACGTCTCATTTGTAACTTTTTTCTCGAAAATACCAAGTGGCCCTTCATCGGCTTTGAATAATGTCGATGTCTCCGCGGACTGCAGCTGAAGCGGAAGTTTCACTGCATTTTATAAGTTTAGCGAGAGGTTGCTTTGTTTCTGCACTGAGCTCCAAGGCGTGACAATTGGTAATAGACAATCTGCGATTCATCTCGGTAAGGTCGCAGTCATTACTGTTTACTGGAGACTAAGTAAACAACGTCATTCACTACTTCGAGGGTTAAGCTGTCCCTTGTGAAGACAGAATAAGAGAGAGAGAGAGACTCATTCAATCCGCTTCAAAGTATAAGTCTCCAAAGTCTCCTCGTCCCATTGATCGAAGTGACCAGACTGGTCTATGCCATTCGCGTACGCTAGCAGATTTTGAAAGGCCGTGTCTAAATTCTTCAAGAAGGGAGACCCCTTTGACTGCCAATTATAGAGGGATAAGTCTCCTGAACATAGCTTACAAGATCTTCTCTGCCGTTTTGTGTACTCGCCTGAAGCCGTTTATAAATAACTTGAAAGGTCCATATCAGTGTGGCTTCAGGGCAGTCCACCATCGACCAGATTTTCACATTGCGGCCGATCCTGGAAAAACCCAAGAGATGCAGATCGACACCCACCACCTATTCGTCGATTTCAAGGCCGCATGTGACAGCGTGCATTGGGACGAGGTATAGACCGCCACGCCTAGTTTTGACATTCCTACCAAACTCGTCAGGTTGAGCAGGATGACGATGGGCAATTCTGGCTGCTCCATCAAGGTCGGAAGCAAACTCACCGAGACCTTCAATGTCAAAAAAGGTTTTAGACAAGGCGACGCGCTGTCATGTGACTTCTTCAACATCATCCTGGATAAGATCGTGCAAGTCTCACACGCCAACACTAGAGGCACGATCTTCCAGAAGTCTGTACAACTGTTGGCATACGCGGATGACGTTGACGTGATTGGCGGCCAATGAGGCGTTTGATGGCATTGAGGCGGAAGCGGCTAAAATGGGTCTAGCGGTGTATGAGGGCAACACGAAGTATATACTGTCATCAAGAATGGACACACAGCATCGACGTCTTGGACAGAGCGTCACAATGGGCAGCTATAACTTCGAGGTGGTCAAGGACTTCGTCTACCTCGGCTCCGCAGTAAACAGTACAAGCAACATCAGTACCGAGATCAAACGCAGAGTAACTCTTGCCAACCGCTGTTTCTATGGGGTCAAGAGGCAATTGAGTAGTAGAGCCATCTCTCGAAGGACCAAGCTGACTTCATACAAGACCTTGATCATCCTTGTCCTACTCTATGGTGCGGAGGCATGGACAATCTCAAAAGCTGATGAAGAAGCCCTTGGTCTTTTCGAGAGAAAAGTTCTGCGTTCAATCTTTGGTCTTATCTGCGTTGATGATTATTGGAGACGAATATTCAACCACGAACTGTGGGGCCTGTACAGCGGCATGGCGTCTACGGATGCAACGTCTAAGATGCTTGGGCCATGTAGAGCGCATGGACAACAGTGCTCCAGCCCGAAAAGTCTTCGACTCCGAACCAGTGGGACAACGCAATAGAGGACGCCCACGGAACCGATGGCGCACCCAGCTGGAGAAGGACCTCATTCAACTTGGTGTGCGCAGTTGGAGACAGCTGGCTAAAGATCGTGCCGGCTGGAGAGGCTTACTGGTTGAGGCCCAGGTCCACCCCGGACTGTGACGCCACCATAAGCAGAAGAAGAAGGTTATAAAAAAAAAATGACATTGTGTGTGTCAATTGTCAAAAATATCCCAGGGGAAATTTAAAAAGAGAAAGTTGGACAACTTCTGGATTTCAAATGTCAGACTGTGAGTTGAAATAGTGAACAAAGTCAATTTGCAAGTCGCTGATTAAATAACGAGTTGAGATGGAATATATGGAAGATGATCAACTCACAGTTTTCCCGGAAGTTTTGCAATTGTGAACCAAACGACCCTAAATGATTTTGTGTACTTAAGTAGTGCAAGTCTGGGCTGCTCTCTGTGAGGACGAAATTTTGCCAGCTTCAAATTCAACCAACAACAATGAGGATTGTGATGAAGATGAATCGGAAGCAGAACCAAATCTGCACCTCACATCAAAGGAGCAAAGTAATCATTAATTTGATATTTATTTTCGTTCTTTCATAGTAAAAACCTGGGTCGCCGTGGCGTAGTGGGTAAGTGCGTCGACTCCTACGCAGAGGGTGCCAGGTTCGATACCCGAATTTACCACTTTTGATAATTCACGGCTCCACCTCTTTCGAGTCACTGACAATGCTCAAGGAGTATTCCTGTCTAGAAAAAGCTTTGTCAACTTCGCCGTTCGGAGTCGGCATTAAATTGTAGGTCCCTTCCACGCGTGAAAGAACAATAGCACGCACAACACGAGTGGTTGCTGAGAAGCTAGGCCCAGGTCCGCCTCGGACTGTAGCGCCACCCATATTATTATTATAAATATTGCACACACTTTTTTGTTTTACAATGTTGAGATTAATTTGCTCAAGCTCGCACAGAGATATGGTTATTAAAACCTTGCTACTGAGAATAAAATTTTAAGTAATTAAATATAAATTCATTAGTGAGAATAAAAAGAAAGCAATACAATTTAGTGGATATTCGAAGGAAAACTATGGGAATAAACCTCCATCTGATGGGATTATATAAAAACAAAGGTAAAGTGTTGTAAATGTCACAGGTGTTCAGAACAATAAGTCCATTGATGCCGATTGTGTTGCTGCGGACGCAAAGAACCTGGGAGAGAGGAGAAGTCATCAACACTGTTGACATTAAAGTCAAAGTTTTGATTTTGTTGGCAACGGGATGGGGGCACGCGATTGAGAAGGTTTTTGGGATTTTCTCCCAACAATTCCCAAATAGTCCATGCGACTCTTGCAAGTTTCATCCGTTGATTTGTGTATACCTCCACAGTTGGCACATTTTGATATCCCAGTGGATGTGCGCGAATTAGTTTTTCGGTTGCCGGAACAGTTTGCACAAAACGTTTTGACATGACAGTGTCTTTCGCCATGATCCCACATTTGGCAATTATGGCATTGTGCAATACAGTGGACTCCCCCTAAGTCGAATTGTCACGGGATGACATAATTTGTTCGAGTTAGAGGGAGTTTGACTTAGAGAGGGGTTTTTGTAAGGAAAATTGAGGGAAATGTATGTAAAATATGTCGAAAGAGTTCGAGTTAGAGAGAGTTTCGACTTAGGGAGAGTCCACTGTATTTTTCTTACGACGTCGTTGGAGTTCCCATCTTAACTGTGTACGGAAAATTGATTTTATGTTCTGCCGCAGATCGGCAAGACGTATGGAACCGTTCTCGAAGTAAACTTTGTAAAGAACTTCGACATATTGTTGGTATTGTTTTTTAACCATTTTTATTTCTTTACACTTTAGACCGAGTGCAATTAGTTCACTTTTTATAGAGTCAGTCGCGAGTTGATCAAGACCGAACAGAACCACTTTGAATGATCTTTCGCATTTTAGATCGTGTATTTTTGAACCTTCAATGCATTAATGGCAGTTCTGAATGAGTCCATTGATTCGCAAAATACTTTGATCCCTTTCTATAGTTTAATGCAGTAGTCACTAATTTTTAGGTCTTTGAATAGATGCATGATATGTAGTCTCTTACGATTTACGGCAGTGATCGGTCAAGCTTTGGAAATATTTCAGTACCAAGTGTCTCTCTTATTACCAAAATTCCGAAACGTCGCGCTATTTCCTTTGAGGGTACTACATCCTCAACGAGCAAAATGCTGCGGCTTGGTAATTTGTATACGCCTCTTCAACTGCACCCTGACCCCGATCTTGGGGAGGATATGTGCATCAATGAAACTGATCAAATAGTGCCGAAAAAAACTTCAATTCCTCCACTTAAAATTCTGTACATTGCATCAACTTTTCCTAAGAATGGAAGTGGACGACTCGCCACTGGTTGTCATAGAATAAGCACGCCGGAAGTAAAAAAATCAGTGCATATGTTGCATATGTCGTTTTTTCGGTTTTGTTAATTCGAATTTTTTGTAAGGCTCCTTGAGTTTCGAATTATCGAGAGTCAACAACGAGTCAGGCTTTTTGGCGCTCGCACTGGCGCTCGGCGATTAGCTCGGTGGAATGCTGCTTTAGATGCTCACACAGTACGGTGGACAGAATCTTATAGGCGATCCATCTCCACATCTGGCTAGATATCATTTTAGTCTAACGCACGATCACCTACGCTTTGAGAATCTCTCTCACTCAAATCCCTAAGCGCCGTGGAACAAAGCAAATTATTAATGGTCACCAAGATAGGCGTATCGGATTTTAATAAAGCACTTTTCCTGGAACGGGTGTTGAACAAATCAACCAGGTGATTTCCTTAATCTACGATAATCTGAAGTGTACTCACTTCAACATGAGTAATACCATAGCATGCGAGCGACACTTTCACGCCCAATTTAAAAAAAAAAAAAAACATTACTAGTCATACAAGTCACTTATCGTACAATACGATCCGTTGCCTTGAGTGTATTCTATTGATTTGGAGATATTTTGTATACTTCATGTACAAGTCATGAGTAAAACAAAAATACGCTTGAAGGCATGGGACAGATAACTACGGTCTTAAAAGATAGTTCATCGCTGGGCGTCGAGTATGGCAGGTGTGCTTCGGATTGTTATCTTGTTGCAATTTCCATGCAAATGGCATATGTGAGCATTGTTGGTTGGAAGCTGGAAGTCTATAAGATCATCCTCTTGAAGTAATGCGGTCCAAAAGATGACAAGGACATTCGACTGGTCGAACAGATGGTTGTCTATTTTTGGAATTTTTGCCAAACTTGTCAGGCTGTGTAGGATGACGATGGAAAATTATCGCAGCTCCATAAAGGTCAGAAACGATCTCACCGAGACCTTCAATGTTAACAAAGGATTTATACAAGGGAACGCACTGTCTTGTGACTTCTTTAACATCGTTCTGGAGAGGATCGTGCAACACTCCCACAAGAGACACGATCTTCCAGAAGTCCAAACAATTGTTAGCATACGCGGATGACATTGACGTGATTGGCAGAACACAGCGAGCCGTCAATGAGGCGTTTGCTGTGATTGAGACGGAAGCTGCTAAAATGGGTCTAGCGGTGAATGAGGGTAAAACGAAGTATATGTTGTCATCAAGAAAGGACACACAACATCGTCGTCTTGGCCAGAGCGTCACCGTAAGCAGGTATAACTGCGATGTAGTGAAGGATTTAGTCTACATGGACTTCTAAGTAAAACGTACGAATACAATCACTATTAGACTCAGAATAACACTTCTTAATCGCTACTTCTTTGGGCTCAAGAAGCACTTGGGTAGTAGAGCCCTCTCTCGAAAGACCAAGCTAACATTATATAACACCTTGATCATCCCTGTCTTAGTCTAGGGCTCGGAAGCCTAGGCAATCTCAAAGGCAGATGAAGGGAACAGTTCTGCGTTAAATGGTTTGTCCTGTTCGCGTTGATGGTTTTCGGAAGATTCAATCACGAACTGAACGGGCTGAAGAGCGACATGAGTCTAGCCTGACGTCTACGGCTTCAACGCCTATGATGGCTAGGTCATATAGAGCGCATAAGTCTTCGACTCCACACGACAAGTGCGACAACGCAACATAGAAGCCCATGGAACCGATGGCGCACTCAAATGGAGAAGAACCCATACCAACGAATTTGGAGGCAGCTGGCTGAAAATCTTGCCAGCTGGAGACGCTTATTGGTTGCGCCCAGGTCCAACCCGAACTGTAGACTCATTAGAAGAAGAAAGTATTTTGATACCACAGAGGACCTGAGCTCCTCAAACTAAGCAGGCTTTTTTATAATTTGCGCGTATTCAAGGGATTGCTAATATCCTCATTTGTCCGAGATCAGGACACAGCACGGGCCGAAGGTATAGAGGGAGAATGGAGAGGAGATGCACATTGGTCTTAAATATCTACGGGCTGGAGTCTGTGGGCTGTTGTCTGCTGGATATATTAGGCTGGGAAGAGCATTCCATATTCCTGTAGTGCGGCTGAAGAACGAGTCTCTGAATTTAACTGTGCGTCCGAAAGTAGGCTTAAGGGTATACTGATGGGCATTCCTGGCGAGACCGTTATTGCGGGTGAATTCATGGAGAGGAGGAATGCAGTTGGCTACCTCACTTGGGCATTGTTTGTTGAAATATCGATAAAACACGGACAGAGAAGAGGCGGTACGTCGATTTTCGGGCGAGTCTAATGACTCTGTCGCAGATTACGGTCTCCGATAAATTTTATCGCTCGCTTTTGGATTCTATTCAGAAGGTGCAGGGTGGTCGTGGGCGCACCAGACCAGATATGAGCGTTGTACTCAAGCTTGAGGTGGATGTGAGCCTTATAAATTAGAGCCAAATCAGAGGGGGAGGAATATTTCTTGCTTCGATTAGGGAAACCTAAACATGTCGCAGCATTTTTGGCGACCTCAAATATGTGATCGTTCCAACTAAGAGTTGTGTTGGCACACATGCCAAGGATGGAAAGTTTTCCGGTTTCATCAACACAAGCGCCATTCATGGATAATGGCTGATTAGCAAGGGCTCGGGGAATACGACTGGATGGCGCAGTTGGTAGAGTGGCCGAGCCTGGTTAGCGGGGTCCCCGGTTCGAATCCCAGGGAAAGCAAAGTTAATACGCTTTCATCTGGTTTTCAAATCTGGTCCAGTCATCATTTGCCGTTGGCATCAAATTAACCGCACTATCATTGGAGTTGTCAATCAGTGGTAGTAGTCTGACTATGGGTGTCACAATGGGCCAATATGGTCTAAGTGTGCTTGTGAATTCACTAGCAGGCCAACTACCTAACCTACTAGTTAGTGAAGTGCTGTTTCTGTAGAGAAACCTTTGCGATATGCATGTTAGGAAGGTGATAAGTATAATATATAATATGGGTGGCGCGACAATCCGAGGTGGACCTGGGCCTAGCTTCTCAGCAACCACTCGTGTTGTGCGTGCTATTGTTCTTTCACAAGTGGAAGGGACCTACAGTTTAATGCCGACTCCGAACGGCGAAGTTGAGAAACTTTTTCTAGACAGGAATACTCCTTGAGCATTGTCAGTGACTCGAAAGAGGTGGAAGACGTAAACTATCAAAGGTGGTAAATTCGGGTATTGAACCTGGCACCCTTTGCGTAGGAGTCGACGCACTTACCCACTATGCCACGGCGACCCAGGTGTTAGTATCTGAAAAGTATCTGATGCTAATACTTTCCCTGACAATCCAAGTTACTTAGGTCGTGCTTCTGTTGTTCTATGAATAAAATAAACATCTTCACAAAAAATCCCTTCTTTATCATAAAGCAAGTACACATAATCTCGTTCACCACTGTACGACTATGTTAGCAGATTTCTACGTCACACAATACATTATCCTCCAAAGAATCGGACGTACGATACTCGCGTAAGTTTGATTTCTTCCGCTGGACAGATAATTTAAGTAGTCGCTGATTAGATAAACAGAACAGACGTCCGATTAACCGATACACGCTTATCGAGGCGTTCAATGCTTTCAGAATTAGATTTGACTTTAAGTCGAAATCTGATTTTCTCACGAACCAATCGGATTTGGTATCTTGACTTTTCTTGAAACTTCAGTAAATTCTTCCAATAAAAGGCTGAACTGAGACTCACTTCCACGTTAGTGAGGTTAGTTTCCTTGCGCGCAAAAGGACAGTGAAACGAGTCGGCTCGCAGTGCCAACACGTATAATGGCCAAACATACTTATTCGCTCATTGTCGTTATTTTCGTCGTCGTTTTTGCAATTCAATCCCATTCAGCGAGCGTTGTTAATAATGTGACAGTGCCAAGTGATGCCATTCAGCAGCTATTTATCAACGAAGTTAGACACAATTTGAAATTGAGTCCTGGAGATGTCATACAGAAAGTAAAATGTACAACGAGTTTATTGGAAATAATTTCGCGGCTGCCTTCATTGCAAGTGCTTCCATGTGAGTAATTCACTTCGGACTAAAAAATCGTGATTCAGTTTTCGGTCAATGATATTAAAATGGGTTCCAAGAATCTCACATCGATCTCATATCCAATATTAATGGGATCAGGGATTTCACAAGTTTCAATTCAACAAGAAAAAGTGCTTGGTGACTGAAAGTCCTCTGAGAGCTCCATATACATTTGAAACAACTTTTTTATGTGATTACTTTATGTTAGTTTGTTTTTGGGAACTTTCTCTTTCTTCAGTCCGGGGTGGACCTGGGCCTCAACCAACAAGACTCTCCAGCTAGCACAGTCTCTGGCTAGCTGTCTCCAGTGTCGCACGCCAAGTTGGTTGCGGTCCTTCTCCACCTGGGTGCGCCACCTTAAACGCGGGCGCCCTCTGTTACGTTGTCCACGGGTACGAAGTCGAAGACTTTTGGAACTTTACCCAGGTTTTTAACCTAAGAGACGTATTCAACATTGAGTGAATTTAGCTGAATACGAGGGAATTTCATGTGCTTGAGAGCTTCTTCAGGGGATTTAGGAAGAGTCCATTAAGTCTGGATGAACTGGCTATTGATTTAAGGTCTTTATTTAAGAGGTTAATTGAACTCTCAGTTAGGTTGGGCTTAGAGCTAATGTATAATTGAAAGTCATCGGCATAAGTGTGGTAAAAACTGCCACATATTGCATTGGGCAGATCATTTGTAAACATAGAAAACAGTAAAGGACCAAGTATAGAACCCTGGGGCACATCAGTGACAATATCAAAAAAGGAACACTTGATTATAAGACAGCTTGAACACTACAGCTAAGGCCGCTTTCACACTCGCTAAAATTCGTCGGCGATTTTTCCAAATTCCCTTTGGTGATCTCAGGCCACTTTCACACAGGAAATCTTTCAGTCTCTGCAATTGAGATCTCTATTCCAAACTTTTTCTGTTTCCTACCCTTTCTCACACAAGCGTCATCTCTTTCTCATACATGTACAGCATGCAGAATAAAGCAACTCGAACAAAAAAACGAAGAGAGATACAAGAGAATAGAAAATCCAAAAGCAAACCCCGAGCACACCAGACGCGGGCTACCCCTAGCACGTCTCACCTCCCTTGCCAACAAGATGGAAAAATCGCTGACAAAATTTTTCTGTGTGAAAGCGGCCTAAGATGTGAATAAATTAAATTATAACAAGAATTTGAGAAGTTAAAATGTACAGACAATTTTTTACTTAGAACAGAAGGACTACTTACTTACTTGCTTACTTATCAGGCTGGCCACCCATGCAGGATCCAAGGCTGACCGATAGATGCTGTCCATTGTTGACGGTCCTGGGCACACTGCTTCCAGTCTTGCATCTGCGACTACTTGGTCTTTATACCAGAGATTCTGTCTCTCTCCTTTTCGAACCAGAAGGCTCCGATTCGAAGTCCCTCTTAGCTGGAGCATTGTTGTCCATGCGCTCGATGTGCCCGAGCCAGTGCAGTCGACGGCTATTTGTCTTCCGGACTACATCCACATCCTGGTACAGCTCGTAAGAGTTCGCGATTGTATCTTCTTCTCCATTCGCCTTCCTCGCAGACGGGACCATATATCCGACGCAGAATTTTTCTTCCGAAGGCACCAAGAATCAGCTCGGCAGTTTTGCTTATAGTCCAGCTTTATAACAGGACTGGCAAAATAAGGGTTTTGTAGAGCATGATTTTGGTCCTTCGAGTCAGGAGTTTTGACGCCAGTTGTTTTGATAAACCGAAGTAACACCGGTTGCCATAGGCGGTTCTACGTCGGATCTCTACAGTGATGTCGTTTGTGGAGTTTTCGTTTGCCCCGAGGTAGACAAACTGCCTTACTACCTCGATGTTGTAGCTGCCGTTTGTAATATTTTGTCCTAGGTGGTGTGTGATGGACCGTATTATGATCGATATACTTTGTTTTATCCTCATTAACCTTAAGACCAGCTCGCTTCGCTTCTTCTTGAATTGCCGCAAATGCTTCCACTACGGTACGTTGGGAACACCCGACGATGTCGATGTCGTCTGCATATCCCAACAGTTGGACTGACCTGTAGAAGATAATGCCTTCCGTCTTTACAGCTGCCCGCCGCATTATCTTCTCCAGTACCAAATTGAAGAAATCACAAGACAAGCAACTCTCAAACGCCTGGAAAGTGCTTTAGCAAAACTGCACGGTACATCGTGTATTTGTTATCGCAGTGCAACACAACCGGATCAGTTTTCCCGGGATCCCGAATTCGGCCATTACATCAAATAGTGTCGTGCTATTTCGTATGCGGCTTTTAAATCGATGAAGAGGTGGTGTGTATCGATCTGATACTCGCTAGCCTTCTCCACGATCTGCCTTAGTGTGAAGATTTGGTTTATAGTCAATTTGCCCGGCCGGAAGACGTACTCGTACGTGCCGATTAGTGTGGTGCAAAACGGCTTTAGACGTTCACACAGTACGCTGGACAGAATCTAGTAGGCCACGTTGACCAGGGATACACCTCTATAGTTATTGCAAGAGGTAGGATCACCTTTTTGTGGATCGGGCATATGGAGCTGATATTCCAGCCGTTGGGCATGCATGCGTCCTCCCAAATTCTACAGATGAACTGGTGCATGCTCCCTACCAGAACATCGCCTCCGGCCTTGAGAAGTTCTGATGCTAAGCCATCTGAGTTTGCGGGCTTATTGTGCTTCAGCCTTTTAATGGCTGTGCCGACTTCTTCAAAGCTAGGTGGGGGGACTACTTCATCTACTGGAGTTGGGATTTCTTGATTCCCTATCGCTCTCTTTTGGTCAGGCCCGTTAAGCAGCTGCTGGAAGTGCTGCTATTCCCTGCGGGTCAGTAACCAGGTTACCCTCACAGTTTCGAACAGCCTGGGTGCCTTTCCTAAAGCCAGCGGCAAGACTTTTGGCTTTTTTATAGAAGGCCCGTATTCTATGCTTGTCCCTAAACGCTTTGATATCCTTGAGCTGGGAGGTTGCGAGAGATATTATTTTTCTCCCTTCTCTAGCCCGGTACAGAAGGACTAACACATTCAAAGGCTTTGGAGAAGTCGAGTAGAGTTAAAAAGGTCGCTTGTCGTATGTTGTTAGATACTTTTAAAATTGCTGTTATACAGATATGTCTGGAGCGAAAACCTGATTGGAGGGGTGTTAGCAAATTTTTGTCATCAAGGTAGAATCTAATCTGCCGGCTCAGGCGAGACTCGAGAGCATTAGAAAAAAATGAAATTATACCTATTGTTCGGTATTCAGTATTACGAGCATTTTTAGGGATTGGCACAATCTTAGCTTTTTCCCCAGCGAGGGCAATATTGATGTCATAACAATTGTGTTGAAGATGTGCGAGATATGTGGAAGAATAACAGGAAGGAGGACTTTAGCAAAATCGGGATGAAGATTATGTAAACCTACAGATTTACTTTAAATAGATAGTATTGCAGAGCAAACGGCGCAAGATAGAAAAGCTGTCTACATTACTATTATGCGCCGGTATGTGCGTACTATTTGGATCAGCCGGAGGAGCAGAAGCTAAGTTCATCTAAATTTATCAATTATCACGTAATTGCTTCCACAAGAACGGGAGGATGGTTCAGTGCTTAATTTAGAACAGCGACGTTGGGAAGATTTTTCCAAAGAGGAATACTCTTTCAGCATTGTCAGTGACTCGAAATATATGGAGTTGTGAATAATGAAAGTTGGTAAAATTGAGGATTCGAACCTAACACAATCTGCGTAGGAGTCAACGCACTAACCCACTACGCCACCACGCTCAGTGGGTTAACAGCGGAAACAAGGTCATTGAAAAATGTACTCTGTAACCTTTTTACTCTTATGTTCAAGGTCTCTTAAATAACCTGGGCTTAGGATTTCAAAGCCTTTTTCAATATATATACACTACACACTTATTTACAAGCCTTCAAAGTCAACTATAATATTTATTCGAGTAGCGAGCCATATTTTCAACAAAAGCTTAAATGTCTTGTTTGGGATAAGCTTCATAAAATTCATTCTGTATCTTTATACATCATTCTATTGGCTCGTTCTTGGCCATATAAAATAAAAAAAAAAAAATATTAAGAAAAGCTTCAAATATACCTTCGATAAGTAGCTTCAAACATAGGTGTTAAAAAAAACCTTTGTTGAATACTCTTTGAGTTTCAAAAAAAATCTACGCCAAGCTACGCATAGCGACTTATATCAACGAGTGCGTCCACTTTCAAGTTGCACTTTCAAATAAGCAACCTTCGGAGCTATGTTCAAATTTGTTTCGCTGACCATGAAACCAAAGAAAAAACCGTGTTTTTTAAACCCAATGAAAAAACACGGTTTTTTCTTTGGTCATGTTACAAAAGTCACAACTTCTTGGCTAATAATGGTTAAAATAAATGCCAATTGACTTTATTTCTGGATGAAATATAAAGCGTCCATTTAAAGTGGACATTAAGTGGATGCATGACAGGAGCTCTCTTAAATCATCTCAAATTTTGTAGGGTTTGTGTTTTATTGCTTGCCGGACTGTAGACAAAAAGACAAAAAGTTCCAAAAGGCTCCAACAGGAGATTTCGTTCTTCTGAAAGCTAAAATAGTGTTCTATTCATGTTGTAAAAATCATATCCGCCTACCGACAAGTTTGGCCGCAAGAGCCTTTTAGAATGGCAATTCTAAGCATTTGACAGAGTTTGGCATCAAGCTCTCTTGTCGAAAATGCGTGCCTATGGTATCGATGAATCTCTTCTTCTATGGATTAGAAATTACCTTTCGAATCGTTCAATTCAAGTTGGTTCGGATGGGTTCAATATCTGATATCCACCAAATAATGCTGGTGTTCCCCAAGGCTCAGTTCTGTCTCCGACACTCTTTCTCATTTTTATAAATGATCTCTTGTCTGCTACTTCTAATCCAATCCTTTCCTTCGCTGATGACAGCACCCTTAGCTTTTCATATTCGTTCCAAGACCACCGATCCCGCCCTTCGGCCGTAGAATTGGAACGGCAGCGTATGTTAAGCACATTGAATTCCGATCTTGACAGCATAATTAACTGGGGAAAAACCAATAGAGTGGAATTCAATGCTTCAAAAACTCAATGCTGTCTGCTGTCACTCAAGCGAACCCTTGATAATCAGCCATTATCCATGAATGGCGCTTGTGTCGATGAAACCGGAAAACTTTCTATCCTCGGTACAACACTTAGTTGGATCGACCACATATTTGAGGTCGCCAAAAATGTTGCGAAATGTTTAGGTTCCCTTAATCGATGCAAGAAATATATCTCCCCCTCTGATTTGCCTTTAATTTATAAGGCTTACACGCGCCTCAAGCTTTAGTAAAACGGTCATATTTGGTCTGGTGCTCTAAGACCACCCCTCACCCACTAGATAGAATCCAAAATCAAAGCGATAAAACTTATCGGAGACCGTAATCTGCGACAGAGTCATTAGACTCGCTCGAACATCGACGTACCACCTCTTCTCTGGCCGAGTTTTATCGCTATTTCAACAAACAAAGCGCAAGTGAGCTAGCCAACTGCATTCCTCCTCTCCTTGAATTCACCCGCAATACCCGTCTCGCCAGGAATGCCCATCAGTATACTCTTAAGCCTACTTTCGGACGCACAGTTAAATTCAGAGACTCGATCTTCAGCCGCACTACACGAATATGGAATGCTCTTCCCAAACTAATATTTCGCACAGACTACAACCCGCAGATATTTAAGACCAATGTGCACAGGCACTTCCTCCCTCTTTCTCCCTCTATACCTTCGGCTCGTGCTGTGTCTTGACCCCGGACACATAAGGGTATTAGCCATACCTTGAGCACGCGCAAATTATAAGAAACAAAAAAAAATACGTTGATCTAAACTCCAAAAAAATGGCAATTGGGTTGTAATTACCAAGCTGTCATGAATACTAGTTTTTTTAACCCGTGAACTGAATTTAATGAAATTTGAAAAATAGTACACGGGCCGCAAGAATTTGTTCGTGTTTAAAAAAAAGTGATTTCTTATATATTTGTTCACACAGTTTATTTCGTTAATTTGAACTACGAAAAGATCTCTTGGCACATGTACTATGTTTTAAATTTCATTAAGATCGGTTCACGGGTGACGTATTTTTACGCGCTCCCATACAAAGCGAAATAATGTGAGGTGACCCACACAAAAAAATTTCGGTTATTCTTTCTGAAAAATATGGCGTCGCACACTCCTCAAAATATGGGTTTATTGCATCGATTTAATTTTTTGTTAATACATTTAGCTGCTTTTGTTGTCCTGAGGGCATGCACAGGCCCATGAGCATCAAGGGTAAAGTTTGTTGATTGCCCTCAACTTGGAGAGATGCCGGAAACGATCCCTCTAAATTCACAGGTCAAGTTGACATACAGCCTCCTCGTGGTAGCTGTAATATCTTCATGTATAAAGAATAAACAACAAACGAACAGTTTCTGTCTGTTGCTTACAGTCGAATCGATAGCAGTGTGATTTCCCTTTACCTGTTACCTGTCCTTATAAACAGTCACTTAGATAGATTTTTAGTTAATGTGGTCGCTGTGGCGTCGACTCCTACGCAGAGGGTGCCAGGTTCGATACCCGAATTTACCACCTTTCATATTTCACGGCTCCACCTCTTTCGAGTCACTGACAATGCTCAAAGAGTATTCCTGTCTAGAAAAAGCTTCTCAATTTCGCCGTCGAATAGCACGCACAACACGAGTGGTTGCCTGTGAAGCTAGGCCCTGGCCCTCTACTGGCTGTAGCGCAACCCATATTATATTATTATTTTTATATTATGATAACTAAAGCATGTCAGCAGACGAAACAATGCGTCAACTCCCTTGCAGCAGCTACAAGCCTTGACTGGCGCACAATATCACGGAATAGGAACAATGCACAGAATCCAGAAATCAATTGTATGTAAAGTTGTTCACCGGGCAGCAATCGCAACTTTAAATATAATGATTCACGATGGAATACGACGGCATAGACAAAGAAAATAAAATAGATCTGTCAAACACTAAGCTGTTTATAGCGATTGGAAGTGCGAAAAATGAACGAATTTGCGTGGTAAAACTATTAAAGACAGTAAAGCTAGTTTTCAAATATAAGCTAACACGCTCTCACATTACAAATGCGGGCTAGCGGCCAGACGCCAGAAGGTGTGAGATAAGCCGGATAATAAAAGCTGCGCAAACAGCTAGACGCTTCCACTCAACGCAATTGACGATGATCGACGAGAATTCCGTACCCCCGACCTAGACGAAGTCAAGATAACGATATCGAGACTAAAGTCGAATAAAGCTGCTGGTGCAGACGGACTGTCTGCGGCACTGATTAAGGCAGCTGGAGATGAGCTGGTAAGGTACATGCGCCAACTCATCTGTAAGATATGGTCGGAGGAAAGCATGCCCGACGAGTGGAACCTCAGTATCGTTTGCCCGATCCACAAGAAAGGAGACTCCTTCAACTGCGCCAACTACCGGGGGATAAGTCTCCTTAACATCGCCTATAAGACCCTCTCTGCTGTTTTGTGTGAGCGCCTGAAACCATTCGTCAACAACCTGATACATCCTTATCGGTGCGGTTTCGACCGGGGAAGTCAACCATCGACCAAATCTTCTCATTACGGCAGATCCTGGCACAAACCCAAGAAATGCAGGTCGACACCCACCACCTATTCGTCGATTTCAAGGCCGCATATGACAGCGTGCATAGGGACGATATAGCTCGTCAATGCCATGTCTACTTTTGACATTCCTACCAAACTAGTCAGGTTGTGCAGGATGACGATGGAGAATTCTCGCTGCTCCATCAAGGTCGGTAACCAACTCACCGAAACGTTCAATGTCAAAAAAGGTTTTAGACAAGGCGACGCGCTGTCATGTGACTTTTTCACCATCATCCTAGAGAAGATCGTGCAAGACTCACACGCCAACACTAGAGGCACGATCTTCCAGAAGTCCGTACAACTGCTGGCATACGCGGATGACATTGACGTGATTGGCAGAACACAGCGAGCCGTCAATGAGACGTTTGCTGGCATTGAGGCGGAAGCGGCTGAAATGGGTCTAGCGGTGAATGAGGGCAAAACGAAGTATATGCTGTCATCAAGAAAGGACACACAACATCGACGTCTTGGACAGAGCGTCACAATGGGCAGCTATAACTTCGAGGTAGTCAAGGACTTCGTCTACCTCGGCTCCGCAGTAAACAGTACAAACAACATCAGTACCGAGTTCAAACGCAGAGTAATTCTTGCCAACCGCTGTTTCTATGAGCTCAAGAGGCAATTGAGTAGTATTTGAGTAGATTTTGAAATGTTTCATTTGCATAGACCATACAATTGTTCTTAGTTTTCGAAATCAAAACGTTATCGATTTGGTCTTAAGAATGCCTTATACAACGAAAAAGATGGCTCAACGTCAACTGAAGTTATTGTAGCATTTTTAAAAGAACAAATCTCATCGACGGTGTAGTTTTTTGGATAATTTTCGTCATTGCAGTCCAATGTGAAGGTCTTACTCACATTTTGCATTATTGCAAATTATTAATTTTTTGCCAGAATGTACTGAAGTTTTTTTTTTTTTGACTGTCCGCATTAGTCTTTCGATAGCAATTATCTCTGCAACAACAATTTCAATTAAATCAATTTGGTTTTTTTAAGGTGGTCCATAATTTAAAAAATTTTATGTTAGCTTTATAAATAAATAAATAAATAAATAAACTTCAGTTTTCTATGCGACACCATCACAAAAAGCTAGCCAGAGCGTTAAGCCAGAGCGATGAAGCCTTAGGCTAAAAACTGAAGTTTAAATTTATAAATATTGTTTGGCTTTTCAAGAGTGGCTGGTTCATGACTTCTTTTAGATTTTTTTTATTGCAACTGCATCGGAGTCATCGAAGCCATTGACAATGCTTTCAAACGCCTCATAATTTTGTGCACAATACACAACATCCTTCAAACAAGTTCCCCATGTTGTAACAAGAGGCTGAGGCGTAAGAGGAGTCAAAGGATATTTTTCTTTAAAAACTTTGACACGAGATGGCGCCTTTAAAAATATGTTTTGCCGTTTGAAATTAATTCATCGACGTTTCCAAAAATTACTCCTCATTTCTTCGGCAAATCGGTGCATTGCATGTGCTAAGAAGTGACATGCAACAATTTTGGATAAAACAGTGCTAATCCACGAGCTGCATTTACCATATATGGCGCATTATAATGTGGGGTTGAAATATCGTTCAAGATTGTGGAATGAATAAAAGAAAAAGATAATAGTTTTAAGTTTCGTTAGCACTGATATAAAAGGAATATATTCATATTTTTGAGTTAAATTTTGGAAATTATTATGAAAAATATACGCAAAAGTATGCAAAATATGCGTTTATATATGCACCAACGGTTATATGCCATTTTAAAGGAAATTTCAGGATTCGTATACATAATAAGTTGCCTTGCATCGAAGGTGTTTATAAACAAAATGCATAAACATGCATTTGCGTGAAAATCCGATCCGTAGTTATGAGTGTAAGAGTGTCGAGGCTCATTTGCAACTATTTCTCCGCTTATAGTAAATAATTCCTGAACGTTAAAAAATACTAATTCCTTTATATTTTTCCAGTTTTTGATTCATGGGGTTCAATACCCTCGGGTCTGTTGAAACTACACTTCATCAGCATTGGCAACTATGATCAGTGCTTGGGTATTTCAGTTAATTTTTCTGATACCGTTGGTGCTGTCAACGGTCAGCACTGCTTTGCATCAATACCACTGGTGACGGAGCAAAGTCTGGCGATAATTGATCCAGAACACGCGATCACCGGCGAGACGCTTGAGAGTATGGCAAACTTCCTGAAGCTATCCATTGGGATATGTGTTCCTGATACCTGCACTGAAGACATTCTAACAGATATATTTCAAACTGCCTTGGGTACTGCTTTCAATGGTGCATTTTCTGGAATATCAATCGGTCGATGTAAAGTTGCGAAGAAGCCTGATCTGAAGTCCTCAGAAATCGCCGGAATGTAAGTTGTGAAGTATTTGATAATGTAAGCCAAACACTATTTCTATTCCAAATTGCAGCACGGTCCTTTCTATATTCGGAGGATTCATGGTGATAAGCAGCTTATATGATTTACTAATGGGCATACTTAATAGTAAGTAACTTAATCTGTGAAGTATCGCTATTTCGAATTTGTAAATATCACTAAGAGCGTGAAGAGCACAATGTGCATCCGTCATGTGCTTCACACCTCCACGGATCCCACATTTACGAAGCTGATTATAGTTGGTCACCGAAGTAAAATTAAGCAGCATAAAGTCTCTTCGAAAAAAAAAAACAAAAAAACCGAATCGGCTGGGACACCAAAAAAAAAAAGAGAATACCTGGATAGCCCAGAAAAAACTAGATGCGCAACGAGTCACAAGCCAAACATATAGGAAAGCAACATTTTAACATTACAAAACGAATACATATGGGATCTGCCATAATATGGAGATTTATGAATTTATGGAAGATCTAGTGGATTTGAGGATTTGCGGTAGCATCTAGTGTGTACAATTCAGTGTTCACTGCTCAAAATATTGATGGATTTCGTTACCTGAACAGTTTCAAGTAACTTACGTCAAAGCGTTTGCAAGCAAAAAAGCTTAGAAGGTGAATTTTTCTTAGATGCGAATGTCGCTCCTGTTTTGGTTATTGTCCACTGGACCTAAAGTTTTGGCTTATCCTCTTATTTCTGTTGTTGTTTAAAGTTCATCACTATAGAAAAATGCATTTCTAATCTAAGTCCAATTTAAATTTAATGTTGACAACACAGCTGCATACTTACTTTTGTCACTGACTGTACATCATGCGAGGGTGAAAATGGAAGTTTTGAATGATACATTAAAGAATGTTTCTTTTCAAATGAAGTAAGGCTTCAATTTACAACCAGTTGATTCAGATTTCCACATTCGCATATTGGCAGAGCTTGCGGTATAGAGTCGCTTCTTTTTTCGAATTCACCAACCATCAGCTCTGTAATTTTGCTTATTGTCTAGCCTTCGGCTCTAGATAGCAGGACTGACGGCATAAGAGTTAATAAGGTGTTATTATGGCCCTTCGAGTTTAGTTTTTAATTCATTTTTCAACACACTTAATCCTAGACAAAATGTTTAATTCTAGCTTAACTCTAACAATTCATTTGAACTTATAACTAACTTACTGACCCTGTGCGGGTACTCTATGCTAATCTGGTCTACTACTCTAATTGTCTTTCGGCCTATACTATCGTTCTTTTTTGTTCTGTCCGAGACGTATTAAATTATTTTTCTTTATTGCCAAGAAAGCTTGAAAACTTGCCTCTTCTAAGACTATTTATAATACTTAAATTACATAACCTAGCCTAAACCTTTCTAAACCCTTATAAAACTTAAGCTATCTTAACTAGGTCCGCAACTTACGGACGCGCGTGCTTCAGGGCGTATGTCTATGAATATGCGTAACATATGCAATGCACACTCCCTGATGACCGCTTTTTTACTTTTATCTGCTCAACCCTCCTTAAACCTATGTAAATACGCTGTTAGTCCACAACACGGAAGGCTTTAAACAAAGAGAAAAGAGCTACACTAACTGTCGGAAGACTATTGAAGAGCTGACGACGTCGGAGGCTGGCAACAAAAGAAACACCGCTCCTTAACAGATTCCTCTCTATCTCGAGCGGGGATCGCTCTATTGAACCGGAGAAGCTCCTCGTGTTCCCGAACGACGTCCGGTTCATATAAGAGTCGCCATTCTACTTTTCGGCGTACCACGTGGAAGATTATAGGACATGCTTCCACATCCTGTATCAGGCCGGCTTTATCGAAGAAGAGGAATACGAGGCCATTCCGTCGCACCCTTTCATGATACATATCATCAGACTGTTGGTAGAATTCATAGCTCGTGCCACATGCCTTCTTATCAACTTAATGATCACATTATCTACTTGCTCGACCTTACTATACTCTACTTAAGGCCCTTCGAGTCTAGAAGATTGAGCAGAGCTGTTCCGTCAGACCGAAGAGCAAAGCAACAGTGCCAAGGTAGATTCTACATCGGATTTCGACTAAGATATCGTCTGTGGAACTCATGCTTGTCTCGAGGTAGACAACTTCCTTTTGTTGAGCGATATTGCACGAGGAATAAAAGTGATCCCTTTCGACTTAACCATAACCATAAACTACCCTCTTGAGTGAAAGAGAGGGTGGCCAACGATCGGGTGAATCAGTGAGGACATGCTTTGGCAATCGTCTTTGGATCGCGAAAGGGAACGGTCGTTGGTTTACCCGTGGTAGCTATATTTCTAACTAAATATTTTGCTACCAAAAAGTCGCAGCTTTCGATGGTGGTGTTTCCTCTGGGTTCTGTACTTGTCTTGTCTGTTCCTTAGTCACTGTGAAAGGTTCTTCCACGGCGCTTCAGGACGATTTCAAAGTCATCTGAGTACCGCATCAGCTGGCCTGATTTATGAAAAATGCCATCCCTGTTTTCAGCTTGTGAACATGAAGAATTCACATGATATCCGATCTCCTTGCTGAAATTCTTTATGAGTGCTTAAGTAGCATTTATCCGCATTTCCCTGCAGGACGGTTACGAGTCTGGTTCGGGCCTGACTGCTGCCAGACTTTGTTTTCATGTCGAAGACTCGGACGTATTTCTTTCGGTTGCGAGTGTACTGGGAAGTTCGTATCCACCTCGAAATAGCTTCGCATTGTCTGGCACTCTTCAATCAGCCTACAGCACTGGGTGACATGACATTAGTTTTCAAACTCAAAGTAGGCATACCGATGAGCCTCGTACATAGTTGCTTTTCGTGGGCTCTGGTGAGTTAGTTGAGGCGTCCAACGTCCAAACTCCTCTCAGTTTTCTGGTTTCTAACATTTGACAGTCGAGCTCTCAATCGTCCTGGTCTGAGGATGGGCCTCTAAATGTTCTCACATCCAGCATATTTGACGCATCTCTTGGGGCAGCGAACTCATGGTGGTTTGGATCCGGGTTGGAGCACCAGGTGATCGCCATGTGTTTGCGAGGGAAGCAGCATTTTATTTTGCAAGGTCACCGAGTCCTTAAACAAACTTAAACTTATGCTTAGCCCAGATGCTAGACGGACGCAGAGAGTTATAGGCAGTACTAGCTTAGGAAAGGACAGAACTGAAGGTAGTGGCGGAGAGGGGGTTTTGTTGAGATTGAAGTCGAAAAAGTATTCCATAGTGTTAGCCAAGCATAACATTATTGACACAGGTGAGTTGAAGGCGATCATTAGTGTTATATGGGTTAAGGACCCAAGATTGTGGCTATTGGCGCTAAGAGATACCAATTCGCGAAATGCGGGGCAGTCTGTACTACGAGTAATTGTTAGTTAGAGGAAGAGCAGATCGGCGGTCTTGCAACGGTTTTTCGAGGGAATCAAGAGGAATAAGTTGAGTGGGGTCCTCTGGAGGCACGAGAAATTCACGTAGAAGTTCACAGCTTTATTATAATGAATGCCAACCGCGAAGTGAACTGACCATTCTTGGCTGGCATACTCGATAATAGGTCTACCTGAGGTGATATAAGGAAATTTTTGAACTTAACAATAACAATATGGGTGGGCAGGGTGTCCATAGAGGGTCAGGGTCTAGCTTCTACAGCAACCACGTGTGTTGTGCATGCTATTGTTGTCTCACGAGTGGAAGGGACTTCCAGTTCTATGCCGACTCTGAACGGTCATGATTGAGAAGACAGTTATTACTCTTTGAGCATTTTAAGTGACTCGTCTCGGTTTCGAGGTGGGACAGTGAAAATTATTTTTGGTCGTACCGGCCGGGAACCGAACCTAAGCAGCAAGGTTAAGTTGCGAAGAAGTCGACGCACATAGGCCTTTGGGATTCGATAATTCGTTTGACCAGCGTTCGACTAAGCCAGTCGCGGTATTTATTCTACTTATAATATTGTCAATATGAGATGGAGAGTTGAACTCAGGATCACAGCCTTTGCAACTTTTAATGACAGGTGTGATGTTTGTCGCACACTCTTCCTCAGAATTCGCTGTCCTATTCAGTTTATTTATATTTAATAATAATAATATGGGTGGCGCTACAGACCGTAGAGGGCCAGGACCGAGCTTTTCAGCAACCACTCGTGTTGTGCGTGCTATTGTTCCCTCACGCGTGGAAGGTATACGAATGGCGGTAAATTCGGGTATCGAAACTGGCACCCTCTGCGTAGGAGTCGACGCACTAACCCACTACGCCACGGCGACCCTTTCTGAATAGCAGTAGATAATATCGTTTGAGATATGAGGATCGCTTCCAGTTGGTGATCTGCCTCAACATCCCAGGAGAACACTCGAAGTCCTTGGTCCTTTTTCGCGGCGTGTAGACGTTGTTAGGGATCCCAACATCCGAGGCAGTCCCTTTATGTGGTTGAATTGATAGCCTTCCGCACAATATCTAGCCAGGTTGGGTTAGTCTTGCGCCTTCTATGTCGATCGCTTCATAAATTAGCTTCTAAGTCAGAGTCTATCAGCGGTGTGCCGCAGGCTGTATGTCGACTTGACAAGAGACATTGCCGTTGGCATCCTTTCAGGTTGGGAGCAATCAAGAATCATGTTAGCACCCTACACCCGCGTTCCATTGCCCACTAAAATAAAAAATAAGACAATTTTTAAAATCTCTCCTTACAGAAACACCAAATCCTACTCTATTGGCATTCTCGATTTTTGCCAACGGCAAGAAACTATTCGCAATCAATACAAAAACGTCGCCCAACTCCATCGACTGTCTGGGTGGAATTCGTGTGTTCTCAATGGCGTGGGTTTTGTATGGACACAATTTCATAGTTGCAGCTGTCGTGCCGTTAATTAATCCCATGGATATATTTTCAGTAAGAAAAGAAAGATTGAAAGAAACCCTAACTCAAGATTTCATTCACTTAGTGGTTCAAACGGGCGTGGTCCTTGCACGTCATCAACGCGACGGTGTCGGTTGACTCGTTCTTGTTCATAAGCGGACTGCTTGTCGCCTGGATCGGGTTTCGGGAATTGGACAAAACGTAAGGCAGCATGATGTGGGGTTGCATTGGTTAAGCATTGGTTTCATTTCAGGAAAGGCAAACTGAACGTTGTAATGATGTACGTGCACAGGTACATCCGCTTGACACCGCCTGTAATCGGGGTTATTTTTTTCCTCATAAGCGGCTACAAGTTGCTGATCAATGGGCCGTACCAGAATACATTCATCGCTGTGAGCGATCAGTGTTCCAGTCGCTGGTGGGTGACGCTGCTTTACATTCAGAACTACTTGTGGCCAGAGGAGATCGTGAGTAAAGCCTACTCACAAGAATTTGAACATTTGTTGAATACCCTTGCTTTTGACAGTGCGTTCCTCAAACGTGGTACTTGGCAGTGGACTTCCAGTTGTACATCCTTTCGCCTCTGGTGCTGATTCCCATGTGGAAATGGGGCAAGAAATTCTCACCGGTGCTGGTAATTCTTGGGCTCCTGTCAATAGGCTGCGTCATAGGCACGTTCTTCACTGAGGGCTACAACGACTTCCTCGGGTGCGTATACATCTACATCCAGTCGGCTTTTATTTAACCGCACCCATTTGTACACATGCAGGATAAACAGCACGGAGAGATCGAAACAGGTGTACACTCCAACTCACACGAGGTACGCGCCCTGGTTAGTCGGTCTTGGACTGGGCTACTTCATGCACATCAACCGGGAGAAGAAATTCAAGCTGTCAAAGGTATGCGCACGAGACATCCGTTCTTCATATCTCTCTCTCAATGGACTCATTCATAGCTCCTTCAACTGCTTGGATGGACAGTCAGTTTTGTGACAATTGTAGCCGTCATCTTTGGCACATATTTCAGAATGCACTCGGACAATCCGGCAACTGTCTTCGAGGCGGCTATGTATGAATCTCTGAAGCGCGTCGCATGGTCGATTGCATTGGCCTGGATTGTGTTCGCGTGTCATTTCGGGTTTGGAGGTGTGGTGAACTCATTCTTGGCTCATCCCTTCTGGCAGCCACTCAGTCGTCTGACATACTCCCTGTATCTCATTCATATGGCCGTTCTTGGAATCAATTACGGCGCCACGCGGACTGATGCGTACTTCTCGGATTACAATGAGGTGGGTTTTTTTGCTTTGCATTTTTTGATAAGACATGCTGTACATTTTTCATTCGCGCAGATTCTTACATTTTGGAGCAGTTTTGGAACCTCAATCATTGCTGCCATTGCGCTGACTCTGGCATTTGAGGCACCAGTTCTTGTATTGGAGAAGGCGATCTTTGGAAAAAGAGATTCCAAACCTCTTGAGGATGCGGGGAATAAGGTGCAGAGTGTTAATGGCGGTTCAAGTAATAAAGGCGTGTAGATTTGGTTTTAGTTTATTTATTTGTTTAGTCAGTATTGCATTTATTAATTTAGTTACGACAAGATTGGAATTTGCATAACAATAAAAAAAAACAAAAGAACAACTGATCGGGGTCCTTTTGCCCCAACCATTTATTACTAATCACTTAGCCTTTGCTGCGAAATGTTTAGGTTTTCTTAATCGAAGCAAGATATATTTCACCCCTTCTGATTTGGCTTTAATTTATAAGGCGTACATCCGCCCCAAGCTTGAGTATAACGCTCATATCTGGTCTGGTGCCCCCACGACCACCCTGCACCTTCTGAATAGAATCCAAAAGCGAGCGATAAAATTTATCGGAGACCGTAATCTGCGACAGAGTTATTAGACTCGCTCGAACATCGACGTACCGTCTCTTCTTTGTCCGTGTTTTATCGTTATTTCAACAAACGATGCTCAAGTGAGCTAGCCAACTGCATTCCTCCTCTCCATGAATTCACCCGCAATACTCGTCTCGCCAGGAATGCTCATCAGTATACCCTTAAGCCTACTTTCGGACGCACAGTTAAATTCAGAGACTCGTTCTTCAGCCGCACTGCACGAATATGGAATGCTCTTCCCAAACTAATATTTCCCACAGACTACAACCCGCAGATATTTAAGACCAATGTGCACAGGTACCTCCTCTCCCTTTCTCCCTCTATACCATCGGCCCGTGCTGTGTCTGGACCCCGGACACATAAGGGTATTAGCAATCCCTTGAGCACGCGCAAATTATAAAAAAAAAAAACTTAGCCACTTATCACACATTTTGATAAATTTCGGGTGCAAGATTTGAAATTTGAAAATAATTCACTGGAGTAATGGAAAGTGAATAGTGCCCAACTTTTTAGATATAGCGTTGCACCAACCATAAACTGAGTGAGTGATAAATGGTCAATTGAGAAATATAATACAATTTCTGTTGCACGATATTACTTGTTTTTATCTCTTATAGTTTATTTATTTTTTTAATTAGTTGACTTTTTTTATTTCATTCAAATTATTACAACTCTTTTATCGACATACAAAAAATCTTCTTCTTCTTCTTCATTTGGCGCTACAGTCCGGGGTGGACCTGGGCCTCAACCAACAAGCCTCTTCAGCTAGCACGGTCTCTGGCTAGCTGTCTCCAGTGTCACACGCCAAGTTGGTTGAGGTCCTTCTCCACCTGGGTGCGCCACCTTAAACGCGGGCGTCCTCTGTTGCGTTGTCCCACGGGTTCGGAGTCGAAGACTCTCCGGGCCGGAGCTGAGTTGTCCATACGCTCTACATGGCCTAGCCATCTTAGGCGTTGGATCCGAAGACGCCTGACTAGACTCATGTCGCTGTACAGCCCGTACAGTTCGTGGTTGAATCTTCTCCTCCAAAAACCGTCAACGCAAACAGGACCAAAGATCGCACGCAGAGATTTTCTCTCGAAAATACCAAGGACTTCCTCATCCGCTTTTGAGATTGTCCATGCCTCCGCGCCGTACAGCAAGAGTGGGGTGAGAAATCAAAAGTCAGCTTGGTCCTTCGAGAGATGGCTCTACTACTCAATTGCCTCTTGAGCCCATAGAGACAGCGGTTGGCAAGAGTTACTCTGCGTTTAATGTCGGTACTGATGTTGTTCGTACTGTTTACTGCGGAGCCGAGGTAGACGAAGTCCTTGACTACCTCGAAGTTATAGCTGCCCATTGTGACGCTCTGTCCAAGACGTCGTTGTTGTGTGTCATTTCTTGATGACAGCATATACTTCGTTTTGCCCTCATTCACCGCTAGACCCATTTCAGCCGCCTCCGGCCAATGCCAGCAAACGCCTCATTGACGGCTCGCTGTGTTCTGCCAATCACGTCAATGTCATCCGCGTATGCTAGCAGTTGTACGGACTTCTGGAAGATCGTGCCTCTAGTGTTGGCGTGTGAGTCTCGCACGATCTTCTCCAGGCTGATGTTAAAGAAATCATATGACAGCGCGTCACCTTGTCTAAATCCTTTTTTGACATTGAAATTAATTTATCTCTTTTGGTTCTGGCATATGGCCGTCTACCAGACTGGCATTTTGAAATACAAACAAGAAAAAAGAAGAAAATATTTATAGTGGCATAAAATAAAAACGCTAATGATTGATATATATATACACAGGTTAGTTATGTTCGATTTTTTGAATTCTTAAAGTCTTCATTAATTATGCAATTGCGATATCTTAGTGCAACCGTGACATATGAGTATGGAGTATCCCATCCAGCTTTTCCATTAAGAACATCAAGTACTGCTTAGCGAAGCGACTCATCAAAAACTCCCTCGAAACTGGGCAGATTGCGATGAAATGTTTGATGTCTTCACGTTCATGCAGATTGCATAACGGACAGTCTCATCTTGGAGCTGTGCGATGCGGTATAAAATTCAAGGATTCAGCAATTCACAATGTGTTTTGAAAATAATAATTATTTTATTTACCTGATTCGAATTGAGGAGATATGTTTTATCACCAAGATCGAAATTCAAACGACTGTAATAACACCTATAGGATGACGAACGTGCTTCAGAAGTGTACCTTTCGTAGAGGACATATTTCTAGAAGCGTCTTGAATTTTCTCTTGTGTTGCATTTAAATCCAAACTACAAATGACAATAAGATTTCTCCATTCATTTGCTGTGTCTCCCGAGGATTGTATTACCTTCTTCAGAATAATTTTTGGCAGTCTTTCATCTTTCATTTCGGAGATCTTAACAATGTATATGAGATGCATATTTAGCGCCTGTTTCTAGGTACAGCATTTAATTCGGAGTGGCCCGTGGGAGACAAAAGATTTATCTTTTCCGATATCTTATATCGGAATTAAGCTAAGAAAAAATTCTCTTTGCAAATTGATTTTCAAAGTCGTCGGTCGTGTTTTTTGGTGAAGAAATAATTAATAGAGTACAGAAGTCGAAAAGTGTGCTTAACGTGAATACCCGGCCAATTATTGGCAAACTTCACGGTGGGCCTACCCACAATAACGAGTCAAATTAAGTGTTGACCACCGCCCTGAGGAGGTATTCACCACCCCAGTAATAATTTAGTGACGCTTAAGGGCGACCACAAACCTTGCTGACGGCATCCACAGATCCTGGATGTAATAGGATCATAGGATGCTATATGCGCCCGCGATTTTGGGCAACCACAGCCACCATGATACTCCCACTAGGGGGCCTACCTCTTGATAGCACGGAAAAGAAATATCCTTTCCGGGGCCTGCTATCTCCCATGGTACCAGAATATAGCCTCTGGTCAGGCTTTCGCAACCGTGAGGTCACTTCTAGATAAGTGCCTTAACACTCAAGGCCTAGCAACCTTTTAGATGACGCACTTCGAATCAGTTAGTCGAGGCAGTGACCAATGATCGAAATGCATCATCTACACAAAAATACAACACAAGACAACACAATTCTGCCCGGAAATCCCAGCAAGGTCAGACCGAGGCATGCACTAACCAATTCGTTCCATACCACTACCGAAAAATCCCATTGCAGGAGAGTGCAGGTACGTAACACATGCACTCATCTCTACCGAAAATCCCCAGAAAGCGAAGGCAAACTGGCATACCTAAAAACGAGGATAACAAAACTACTACTACTCGAAGAACCGGTTAGTTCGCGCATAGAACCACTGGCGCTATACACCCCCGTAACCGACGCAATAGTTGCGAGGTCGAGTCATCACCGACCACATGAACAGGCAATTAATAGAGTACAGTGAAACCTGCGAAAGTTGGCCAACCGCGGTGCAAGGCATTTTTGGCCAACTTTGACTTAAAAGTTTGCCTGTTTTTTTTTCCGCCACGAAAGTCAAAGAAACACTGTCATGTTTCACAAACTGTAGACATGAAATCACCTACACAGTGGGTGGTGTGAATAAAAACTGAGTGTGAGCATTTCCTTAGCTTTTTGGAGGAAATGCTCCTTCTGGTGTGAATAAAAATTTATTTATTTATTTATTAATTTAAACGAATCCTTTCCGTTCACACATTTTTACTCAGCTGAGTCTTACCTTCGTTTTGATGTGAATAAAGATGGAGTATGCTCAGATGTCGCTTGTAGAAGTTGAGTGTGCATAGGAGGTGACTTCAAGAGAGAAAATAGTGAAAACAATTTAAAATAATGAAACAAAAAACTGCTTTGGAAGAGGAATTCTTTGACGGATGATGATGAAAGGAAGTCTGGAATGGACAATGATGATTTCATCAAGTGTTTGCAATTTTCCGTGCTTGCTGGAAAAAATCCAAACTCCAGACATGAAAAATAAAAAGAAATCTGAGTTGAAAGCTATGGAAGAAGAAAAAAAAAGTCATGGGATGGATTGGAACATCTCGCAAATAAAGAAAAATGATATCATGAAGGTCCGCGCCAAATCAAAAGGCGATAAGAAAAAGACGGGCATTCTTCCCATTACTTTAAAAGACCAAAAACAATGAAGGGTATGGCACCACCACCGGTTTCTTCAGGAATATCGGAAAGGAAATGAGTACTTAACCATTCCATGTTATCAAAACTCGAAACTATACACGTTCTTGCAATTATCCCCTGCGTTCCCGAAAGGACATGAGTTACAATTCTTTGGTTTTCGCGTTTCGCACCCACCTCTAGCCGACCTTGCAGTCACCCTTAAACGCCAAGAACTCTAGTTTTCAAACGTCAACTGAAGGGAGGGTACCTACTTTGAGGCAATTTTTTATTCACACCAAATTGAGTATTTCCTTTAACGAAAATATTCGACTCATGTGTTCTTACTCGGGGTGTTTTCTCAGTTTTTACTCACCACAACAGAGTATATTCCAATAAAATTTACAACGAAAATAATTTTAGCGGTGTCTGTCTGTAGTTTTTTGTCCACACATAACAAAATGCAAACGCCACAATGGCGACCAGCAGACGACATGTTTTCGGCCAACTGTCGGAGGTTATTTAGTGCGAAAGTCTAACTTTGATAAACCGAACCATCACTTGCCACAAAAAAAAAATTCGATCGTTATCCAGACTTCGAGTTATCAAGTAAAATACAAAATTGATATAATTCTTTATTCATCTGCAATATAACACATAAAACGTAGAGGAACATAATTATTATTTAAAATATGACGAGATGACTGAAAAGCGGATTTTTTTTTATTTTGTTTTAAAAAAAAAATCTTCTATGTAGTTTAAACCATTGCAGGTAAACAGAATCTGTTGTTTTTTCATGAGTCTTTAAATATAAACACAAAACGAGTAATGAATTTACAAATAAATCGCTTGAAGGTGGTTGAATTAAATCATCCTCAATTATCGCCGAGTCTTTCCCTATTACATCACTGCCGCTGTCATCGTAACTGTAGAGTTAAAACGTTGCAGATGCACATCTAAATATCTCAACAATATCTTCATCTATGGAAAACTACTAGGTTACAATATCCCCATCCGCCAGCCGAAAATCATCATACGTAACACCTTGAATATTTCTGGTATTGTTTGAAGCTTCAAATTTCATCTGCAGTTGAATTTCTCCCTCATTTCTTTCGTATTGGGCGTTCAGTCTTGAAAATCAAACAAATTCCATCCTTTTCCCCTCACTCGGAATATTCAGCAAAACCACGACATTGGTTTTACTAGGTTAGGTTAGGTAGGCGGGGTGCTAGTGCATTCACCAGCACACTTAGACCACATTGGTCCATTGTGATACCCCTAGTTTACGGCTTCCACCTCTTTCGAGTCACTGACAATGCTCAAGGAGTATTCCTGTCTAGAAAAAGTTTCTCAACTTCGCCGTTCGGAGTCGGCCTTAAGCTGTAGGTCCCTTCCACTCGTGAAAGAACAATAGCACGCACAACACGAGTGGTTGCTGAGAAGCTAGGCCCAGGTCCACCTCGGACTGTCGCGCCACCCATATTATATATTATACTTATCACCTTTCTAACATGCTTATCGCAAAGGTTTCTCTACAGAAACAGCACTTCACTAACTAGTAGGTTAGGTAGTTGGCCTGCTAGTGAATTCACAAGCACACTAAGACCATATTGGCCCATTGTGACACCCATAGTCAGACTACTACCACTGATTGACAACTCCAGTGATAGTGCCCTTAATTTGATCCCAACGGCAAGTGGTGACTGGACCAGATTTGAAAACCAGATAAAAGCGTATTGACTTTGCTTTCACTGGGATTCGAACCGGGGATCCCTTGTTTATACTAGGTCAAAGGAGCATACAAAAACGAATTTGTAGAATACGCAGAATTTGCGAGTTTCTCTTCAGAATTCGATTTATGGAATGTGACGCCAAATAATCTGATCGAGT
The DNA here is from genome assembly GCA_964034865.1 of Eristalis intricaria. Taxonomy (NCBI): domain Eukaryota; kingdom Metazoa; phylum Arthropoda; class Insecta; order Diptera; family Syrphidae; genus Eristalis; species Eristalis intricaria. Next base: position 23,311,343 of record OZ035873.1, on the reverse strand, counting down.
TATCAAGACATTCGAGTAATCGAAGTTCAAGTTATCGAAGTGAAATTAGATGTAAATTTAAGTCTTGCCTTTCATTCGAGTTAACAAATATTCGAGTTAACGAAGTTCGACTGTATATCAAAATTGTATGTTCCTACAAACAGAGGTATTTGGAGGAATATTTGTATGGAATATTCTTGGTGCTACGATATACTGGCCAACTTCGTCAGGTGGCCAACTTACAAGGGTGACCAACTTGATAGGTTTCACTGTAATTCAAAATGTTGCGTTTTGAGAGGTTTTTTGAAGAAAATTCTGAAGAACCAGATTTTGCAAATTATATGATAACTAATGGGTCGCCGTGGCGTAGTGGGTTAGTGCTCGGCTCCCACGCGGAGGGTGCCAGGTTCGATACCCGAATTTACCACCTTTCATATTTCACGGCTCCACCTCTTTCGAGTCTCTGACAATGCTCAAAGAGTATTGCTGTCTAGAAAAAGCTTCTTAAAACTTCGCTGTTCGGAGTGGGCATTAAACTGTAGGTCCCTTCTACGCGTGAGAGACCAATAGCACGCACAACACGAGTGGTTGCCTGTGAAGCTAGGCCCTGGCCCTCTACTGGCTGTAGCGCAACCCATATTATATTATTATTTATATATTATGATAACTAAAGCATGTCAGCAGACGAAACAATGCCTCAACTCCCTTGCAGCAGCTACAAGCCTTGACTGGCGCACAATATCACGGAATAGGAACAATGCACAGAATCCAGAAATCAATTGTATGTAAAGTTGTTCACCGGGCAGCAATCGCAACTTTAAATATAATGATTCACGATGGAATACGACGGCATAGACAAAGAAAATAAAATAGATCTGTCAAACACTAAGCTGTTTATAGCGATTGGAAGTGCGAAAAATGAACGAATTTGCGTGGTAAAACTATTAAAGACAGTAAAGCTAGTTTTCAAATATAAGCTAACACGCTCTCACATTACAAATGCGGGCTAGCGGCCAGACGCCAGAAGGTGTGAGATAAGCCGGATAATAAAAGCTGCGCAAACAGCTAGACGCTTCCACTCAACGCAATTGACGATGATCGACGAGAATTCCGTACCCCCGACCTAGACGAAGTCAAGATAACGATATCGAGACTAAAGTCGAATAAAGCTGCTGGTGCAGACGGACTGTCTGCGGCACTGATTAAGGCAGCTGGAGATGAGCTGGTAAGGTACATGCGCCAACTCATCTGTAAGATATGGTCGGAGGAAAGCATGCCCGACGAGTGGAACCTCAGTATCGTTTGCCCGATCCACAAGAAAGGAGACTCCTTCAACTGCGCCAACTACCGGGGGATAAGTCTCCTTAACATCGCCTATAAGACCCTCTCTGCTGTTTTGTGTGAGCGCCTGAAACCATTCGTCAACAACCTGATACATCCTTATCGGTGCGGTTTCGGCCGGGGAAGTCAACCATCGACCAAATCTTCTCATTACGGCAGATCCTGGCACAAACCCAAGAAATGCAGGTCGACACCCACCACCTATTCGTCGATTTCAAGGCCGCATATGACAGCGTGCATAGGGACGATATAGCTCGTCAATGCCATGTCTACTTTTGACATTCCTACCAAACTAGTCAGGTTGTGCAGGATGACGATGGAGAATTCTCGCTGCTCCATCAAGGTCGGTAACCAACTCACCGAAACGTTCAATGTCAAAAAACGTTTCAGACAAGGCGACGCGCTGTCATGTGATTTTTTTAACATCATGCTGGAGAAGATCGTCCACGACTCACACGCCAACATTAGAGGCACGATCTTCCAGAAGTCCGTACAACTGCTGGCATACGCGGATGGCATTGACGTGATTGGCAGAACACAGCGAGTCGTCAATGAGGCGTTTGCTGGCATTGAGGCGGAAGCGGCTAAAATGGTTCTAGCGGTGAATGAGGGCAAAACGAAGTATATGCTGTCATCAAGAAAGGACACACAACATCGACGTCTTGGACAGAGCGTCACAATGGGCAGGTATAACTTCGAGGTGGTCAAGGACTTCGTCTACCTCGGCTCCGCAGTAAACAGTACAAAACCATTAGTACCGATATCGAACGCAGAGTAACTCTTGCCAACCGCTGTTTCTATTTGCTCAAGAGGCAATTGAGGGGTAGAGCCATGTCTCGAAGGACCAAGCTGACTTTATACAAGACTTTGATAATCCCAGTCCTGCTGTATGATACGGAAGCATGGACAGTCTCAAAAGCGGATGAAGAAGCACTTGGTCTTTTCGAGAGAAAAGTTCTGCGTTCAATCTTTGATGGTTATTGGAGAAGATTCAACCACGAACTGTGCGGGCTGTACAGCGGCATGAGCCTAGTCAGGCGTCTACGGATTCAACGTCTAACATGGCTGGGCCATGTAGAGCGCATGGACAACACTGCTCCGGCTCGAAGAGTCTTCGACTCCGAACCAGTGGGACAACGCAATAGAGGACGCCCACGGAACCGATGGCGCACCCAGGTGGAGAAGGACCTCAATCAACGTAAGTTGATGTGTGTAAGAAAAAGTAGGTTCGTTTTTAGAGAGCAGCTATCGCGGCAGGATTTGTGTTTAAATAAATTCCCTCATAGAGGGAAAATAAAATAAAAGCTCTGAGTGACATTAATTTATATTTTGGAGAAAATTATTTCCTAGAGTAAGCGCATTATCTAATCACCCGATCAGACTGATAAATTGTCATAACGAAAGTGAAGTTCCATTGTCAAACTTGAAAACTTCCAAGCACCCAGTACTTTCCGGCAAACCCTCGATCGTTTTATGAAGTGCAGACATTTCCGCAAATCAAAAGACGGTCGCCTGTCATTGAGCGCGTTCCCCACACCAAATACAGCATGGCAACCCGCAGCAGCCTTTAAGCCTGACTCACAGCACAGTCTAGGAAGAGTTTCGGCAGCAACCGCAACCGAACAACATGAGTCTCAACAAAGGCAAAACAACATCGCGACAATTCACACGTCGCACCAGCGGCGTCGCTCATTTGCATGCAAGGCACTCTCACACCCGGGAGAGGTGGATTCAAGCAGAGACATTAGGAAGTGCTCGTTCGCGCCGACTTGAGTCATTAAGACCCAAAACAAAGCACACACGCACACTTAAGGCCCGGGTCCAATATGAATATTTATTAATTACACGAGATTGTCTTCCGAATGACCTTGGGGTGCACGCACGTCGCTGTTCGGTGGTTCGGTGGACGGTGGTCGGCGCGGCGGCCAGCTGTCCATGTGGATGGGGGTGGTGTGGCGTTGGCGCTTCGGCTTTCCGCCAACAGCGTTCAGTTGTTCTAGAGATCTGACGTTCAGTGAATCGCTGTAGTCGTCGCCTGAGAGATTCATCGTGTTTAGTTTTTCGTTTTGTCGCGCGAAGACAGTCTACAAGTGACAGTTAGTTCGGGACGGATAGTGCGTGCGAAAAGTCGAGACTATGGACAAATACGATTTTGAGATATTTCAGCGTTTGGACGATGTTCTCATCACAGACGAACAGTTTGCGAATCTAGTCAGATTCGTCCACAAGACATCGGTGCTGGCGAAATTCGTGTGCCTGTTGCTTTGCGGATCCTACTGACGGTGGATCTGAAGTTCGTTGAACATTAATTGTACGTATATGTATGCTTGGCATGAGTGTGTGATCGATTTGACGCTTTGTGCCGCGTGGTGTGAACATGCGGTTTGTGGTGAAGCATGTGCGAGTTGTTGATGATTGGAGACAATTCTGTGAAGTGAAACTCTGTGGGTTAGCTGAGGACGGACGTATTTCAACCCTTCTAAAGTGAAAGTGCTTGCAGAAGATTACATGTTCCCTTATCAGCTTGATTTACGACGTTTAAGGATAATGTAGTGGAATTAAGTGAGACTAAAAAGCGAGTTTCTAAATTTATCCGAAAAGTATTAAGCTTGAGGGAAAACTGAAGAGCAGTCCAATCACTCGCATTTGAATTTTATTAAGTAGGTGTAGGGTGGTGTTGGGGAAACGAGACCAAATTTGAAATATATCTAGCGTCGATAAAGGAAACGTAGCCAATGCGCAGGAATGTGTGATCGTTCCAACTAAGTGTTCTGTTGATTCACATTCCAAGGATGGGCAAATGTCCGGTACCATAATAGCAGATTATTAGGGGTTGGTTTAAGTCATATCCAGAAAACGAACGCACGCCTACACCGCCTGAACTAGTCCTGACAACGTTTTTTGTTCTGTCCATTTGAAATAACTCAGTTCAGCAATCACAAAGTACACCCGGTATTATACATATGCACATGCATTTTTGTTGCCCTGGTCTTAGATTTAACGTTACCAATATGCGAACTCGAGTCGGGCTTATACAACAATAGACACCTTGTTCGCCGTGGGTGCCGTCTTCTTTTGTACTTCGCCTTTGGGAATGGGTTCCAATTTCCGGCGGGAGTGCGAATGCTCCTTATCACAACAACTTGTTAAACTCAAGGGAGAATACGATAACTTTGGGGCCAAAAATTGATAATGGTATTTTGTAGTGGCTAAAAACTAGGAATTTTTACTATGAGAGGGGAGGGGGGAGCTCATCTTGCCCCGTTTAGGAGTTAGGGGTAATTGTAGGAAAAAAAATTACTTTAATGGGAGCAAATATATTAAACAATAAACGGCAGCACTTACAATAAACAACTACGCAGAATTTACGACAAATTTATATATACAGTGGACTCTCCCTAAATCGAACTCTCTCTAACTCGAAATTTTTCGCCATATTTTACATACATTTCCCTCCATTTTCCATTCAAAAACCTCTCTCTAAGTCAAACTCTCTCTAATTCGAACAAATTATGGTATCCCGTGACAATTCGACTTATGGGGAGTCCACTGTATACATCAAATTAAAATGTATGTAAAGTACATTCTCGATTTACGCAACTACTAAAAACAAAGGTTGTTGCAATGACGGGGGTTGTTGCAATAGTCGCGTTTATATTTTTTTTAATTTCAATTCAACATGAATAGCTCAACAAGGAAAAACAACACTTGCAAATATGTATATTAAATACAACCAATTTTTATTGAATAACATTTCAATAATAATAATAAAACGAAACGAAAGGAAATTAATTCATTGAAATAAAGATGCGTTGAATTATATTTATTTGAAAAAATTAGAAAATTTTGTTTAAATTTTTTGCTTTTAACACTAGGTCTACCAGCATTTGTTGTAAACCTATTTCTACCAAGCGGACAAAATGGCGGCTTTGATATTTCGTTTGAAAAATATTAAAATTTGAGAACAAATTTTGTAAGATTAAGTTGTTCTTAACGAAATTAAAATATATTTCAGTAAAAAATTAAAAGTACATGGTATATATATTTAAATAAACAGAAGAAATAATATACATTTTTTTAGGTTATATTTTGACTATCGCATTTTTTTGCAAATAGAGATTTTTTTCAAAATACATTCACCACAAACATATTATTTACAACCACCACAGACATTGGTGGTCTTATTTTTATTGCATAAACCTATTTGGCAAGTTTTTCGTATATTAGAACTTTGATAGCTTGTCAAAAGATTGGTAAAGTTTTCTAGTTCAGATGAATTTTCATAGTTCCTCCGCTAATTGAAACAGGAAATCTTTTCTTGATATATTTTCTCCACATGTTTCATTATACAAAACCCATGCATTTATTGCTGCCAAGTCGAGAATATTGAATAATATTTAGATACTTAGATACTAAGGCCATCTTCGAGAACAGGACTTTACAGTGTATTTTCTGGCCATTTGATCGATAATATCTACCCCGAATTTAGTTTTGTTATAAAATATTATAGTTTCAGGCTTATTTTTGTCCCCTTCAGTTTTGACCGAATTATGTTTCGTACTCAGCACCTTTTTCGTTGGCTTACTTTTATAAACGGACAATGACGCATTACTTGATCTATAAATTACAGATGAATATAGAGGTAATATATCTTTTTTTGTGTAGCAGATTTAGGTAATTCCCTTCTGTTTGCACGGATAGTTCCCACCAACTTAGTATGTTTCTGCAATAACTTTGATGCTAGTGATAAGCTAGTAAACAAATTGTCAGTCGTTACATTTCTCCAAGAAAAGGTAAACGGTTCAATCAAGTTGAGAACGACAACTTCACTCAGAGGAATTGTTGATGGCTTTGTTTCATCCTTTCCCAAATAAGGGAACCCATTTACAATATATTTACTATTTACATCAGATGCCATCCAAAATTGTATTCCAAACTTCTTAGGTTTGTTTGGCATGTATTGAGTGAATTTGCATCTTGCTTTCGTTGGAAATAATTGCTCGTCAATTCTAATGTTCTGTCCTGGTACAGAGCAATTCTAGCTGTTTTTGATAAACATTGTAAACTTTGTCATTCTTCAATCGTTCACTTCTTTCATTTTTTTATCGAAGCGTACAAAACGTAAAATATCTGTGAAATCGTTTCTGGAAATAGTTTTTGCAAAAAAGTGGCTCCCCACTGTTTTGGATATGCTATAATGCTGCCACGGTTTGCAATACACTCTAGCAACATTATAATAAAGTTTTGTTCGCATTTACACAAGTAATCGTGAACGTTGCTAATGTTTTTATATATCGGTCAAAATGACCGCTTGGTAGAAATAAATATACCACATACTTATCTCTGTAAAATAAGAGCCCACGAATCTAGCAATTTGTTATATTAAAGATTACATAAATTTAGTAAAATACATTTTACATTTAGAAAAAAAAAATTTTATTTAAAAAATTTTGTGATGAATTCATGCAAGCGGTCATTTTGACCGCTTGGTAGACCTAGTGTTAAGATTCTGTAAAATAGGCATTTCCCACCGGTTTTGAAGGATCAACATTTCTGCAATAGGGACTGAATTATGTTCAGCTCATTGAATTGCGGTATTTATTGCTTGAATTGCATTTTCGGTCATTATTTTGGGAGCAGGGATCTCCCCTGTGAGTCGACTCCTACGCAGAGGGTGCTAGGTTCGAGTCCCCAAACTACCACCTTTCATAATGCACGGCTCCACCTCTTTCGAGTCACTGACAATGCTCAAAGAGTATTCCTGTCTAGAAAAAGCTTCTCAACTTCGCCGTTCGGAGTCGGCATTAAACTGTAGGTCCCTTCCACTGGTGAAAGAACTAGATCACGCACAACACGAGTGGTTGCTGAGAAGCTAGACCCAGGTCCGCCTCGGACTGTAGCGCCACCCATATTATATTATCTTAACTATAAAGCAGAAAGTTTGTGTGTCTGACCAACAAAGGCTCCGAAACTACACGTCGCTGAAGCTCTGAAATTTCCAACAGAAGATGCTGAATGTGACAATTCTTAAGTCGGTACGACATAAAGTTCGGAAGATACGAGCACTTTTTAAACGGGGATAAAATTCTCAAAATAAGGGTTGTTGCATCATTCCGGTATGAAACGATTTCAAGTTGCGTAGTCGTGGCTATAAATCAGAGATAAGGGATAATAGAGATATCCAACTTCGGCCATTTTTTCCCCTTGTCCACACCGGAGAAAAATGCAAAAGTATTGGTATTCCCTTGTATTTCACAAAAACTCTTACACAAACCGTGGATCCACCACGCAATGGCGGCCGATTCGTGGATTTTAGTGGGAAAGACAGATTTTTTTAATTTGCCCACAATCCATGTACGATCCATGTAACATACATGGGTATGTTGTTCGGAGGGTGTCCAAATGTTGACTCGTATTTTTAAGGGAATTTTCTTACATTGTTATATGGACTTTCGTGAATAGAAATGTATTGCCCATGCCCATTTGACTGGAACTATTTGCCTAAAATTAATTCTTAAGTGTATATATAGCCTATTCATAAACCATACCTGACAAATTAACTCAAAAAATGTAGTCCGCTTTATACGCTAATTCACGAATTCTGAAATGCTCATGAATTCAATTTAAACAATTTGATAAGAACAATGGCAAGACATTGCAACTATTACTAATGCATAAAAATGGTTGTCAAAACTTCTTATTTTTGATTCACGCCTTAGTAATATTTTTATTATTAGTTACCTAAACGCGTGAATGTATTATTCATTTTTATTCATATGTAAAAATTCACAATATGTTGTGCATTCATTAATTATGTCCTAGTATCTCAGTTTTAATGAATCGACTTCATGAACATAAGCTTTGTTCCTTCGTTTACCCCTCCATACTGTGTTGAAAATTGAACACCGAAATTTGAAAAAACGTTCAAATAACGAGCGAATTTTCAAATAAGAACTCTAATTCACCCCATTACTAAGCTGGGGAAGGGTAACCGCTGTTCTCATGAGCTCACACGTATTCACAGACACGGGACAAAAAGCGTGTAAAAAACGCTGTCAGATGAAATCAATGGAATGTCAAGGGAGGTACAAGTTGGATATTTCTATTATAGGTTATCTCTGATATAAACCATACCCCAGTGTGTTGTAACTTCCATATATACACACACATTTTTCATATTTTGCCTTGGTGCAACCATTCATTTGTTTCCACGTCTCAATTGACCAATCGACCTATACCTCTTGCGGATAATTTTGGTACCTCGTATGCGTGATGGATTCTGAGCTGTCAGAACTGGGATAGGAATTTACGTACAAATGGTGAAATGTAGTGGGAAATTTATAAAATTAGAAAAAATATTAAATAATTATATTTTATTCTAATAAATGTTTCAATGTCCAGATAAAATGCAGATGTTTTGATTTAAGGTGTTGTCAAGTGTCTGTTTGTGATAGTTTTTGAGGAATGCTGCATTGAAAAGTGTAAACAAAGCACTAGTTTGACATGAAATTGTTGTTGTTTTATCATTCTTGAACACAATATACACTGAATAGTGAACAATATTAAGTGTGATTTCGTCATAGTTTGTTAAACAAATTAATTTTATACGTATTCAGTGCAGTGTAAACTGCTGAAAATTCACTCATTCATACATAAGCACAATATTTCATTTGCTTTGTTCAAAATGAAAGAATAATACATTATGTTTGTTGCGTTCATTGCTTGAATTAATTATAAGAAATTGTTTGTATCATATAATTAAGTTATTGCTTTAAACGGAAACCAATTTCTGAACTTTTCACTTGCATTACACAAAGAAAGCGCTTTGAAATTGTTGCTATATTAGTAGGCCGTAATATGGAATAATGTATGTAATGTGCGAATTTCAGCTGTATTTCACTACTTCAGCCATTGTTCTATTATGACACAATGAATATGCAGTAAATCAACACTTAATATTATGAACTATTCACATAATGATAAAATGCACAATGAATAGTTACTGGTACATAAGTGGTTTGTTTACATTTTTCCATACGCGATTCCAAGTAAACTATCACTTCCGAGAACTTGACAAGCGCTAATAACAAAACTGGCACACTTTTTCCCGGTATTCCACCATTAATTTTATTCAAAATCAATTATTTTATATAAGTTTTACCAAATATAGATCTGCACCGAATTTTAAATTCCCATACAAATTGCTCCGAGCGAATGAGCTGACGGAATTCGGGCTCGCAAATGAGGTAGTAAAAAATGCCACCAGGGGGTGCTGAAGTCAAATGACGATAGGTCAAGCGAACATATACGAACGACTGCCTGAGTCACCAAACGATAAGGAAACAATAAACATTTTCGCACTTTTCTTATTTTGTCATACCCTACAGCTACACACAAATCATTCAATTTTGCTGAAATTGTGAATATTAAACTTGTGAACGGATTAGCCGATTTAGATAAAATTTTCGAGCTAGACTAATTACAAGGCTAATTTTTGACTTCAATTTGCACAACAAGTGAACAACGCGCGCAGGTACATGTAGATGGGATTTCCAAGAACTTTTTTTGTATGAATCTCTTGATATCCCTCCACGTTGTGTGTAAGTGGTTGAGAAAAAACCGTAATTTCCGTCCGTTTTGCTGCAGTACACATTTACAATTCAAACTTCAACATGTACGCACACAGTCAACGAATTGTACTCATTATGAGTAGGGATGTGAATGAGAGATTGGGATAGGCACAGCGTTGCCGCAGCGAAATTCTATTGGGTAGTACGCCAGCCATAAAAGGGGAGCATTTTGAAAAAAATAGGAGTACAGATAATTTAAGTCTTCAGAATTAAGAGTTCACTTTATTGTATAGATTTCAACATTTCATTATTAAATTCGATTCGGTGCGAAATTTGCGCACACAAGGTTTTGTAATATTCTCGACAAATGTATTTAAATTCAATTACTTGGCTTATTTAATTTTTTTTTTTTGCTTTAATAAAAAGTTTAGCCTTCGCCCAAATATAAGCAGAGTCAATATTTTTGAAATGGTTGTGAGAAAACGTGGCATTCGCCCAAATATAAGCAGAGTCAATATTTTTGAAATGGTTGTGAGAAAACGTGGCATTCGATAAAAACTCGTCACATAAACACTCCGATTTGATAAAATTTTGTAAAATGGTTCTGTAAAAAGTTTGAATAATAATAATAATAATAATATAGGTGGCGCTACAGTCCGAGGCGGACCTGGGCCTAGCTTCTCAGCAACCACCCGTGTTGTGCGTGCTATTGTTCTCTCACGCGTGGAAGGGACCTACAGTTTAATGCCGACTCCGCACGGCCAAGTTTGAGAAGCTTTTTCTAGACAGGAATACACTATGAGTATTGTCAGTGACTTGGAAGATGTGGAGCAGGCAATTATGAACGTTGGTAAATTCGGGTATCGAACCTGGCACCCTCTGCGTAGGAGTCGACGCACTTACCCACTACGCCACGGCGACCCAAAGTTTGAATATACGGCAAAAATTTATGTATTCGAACGGACTGGGATTGAAATTCTAAATTTAGTTGTTTAGTTAATTGAAGAACATAGGCCAGAAAAAATAAATACAATTTTGTTTTGTCATTTAGTTCTTCTTGAATCTTGTGAACAAGATCTAGGTTGCTATCAGAAGACTCAAAAGAATTCTCTAAAAAGTTGTGTAATAATGCTGGCCACTGTTCTAATGTTCTTGCCACGACCTGCTCAAGAGCAAGCCACCGAATAAAAGACGTTTTTAATATTTTATGTTTTTCAATGTTAAAATAGTCTTCAAACTCTTTAAATTCGATTTGCTTCTTTGGACTATGTGAAAAGTAAACATAGATGTTTCTTAGAAGCATTTTAATATTCTGTGGAATTTTTTTTTGGCTGCAGCTGAGGAACAAAGATGTAACGAAACTAATGTAAACATATTTGGATTTTCCTTTAAGAAAAGAGATCCATCATAACAGAAGCATTATCTGATGCAACACCAATACAATTTTTAATCGGTATTGAAAGATCATTGAAGCACTTATATATTGCACCAAATATGGATTTAGCATGGATTCAGCAAACTCAATTAGTTCAATCAAGGAAAGAAATCGATCTCTAACTTAACCATAATTGAAATCAAAATACCTTACCACAACACATAGGCATTTTGAGGAACTAACGTCCGTAGTTTCATCTAAAATCACAGAAAACATTTGCTTCTTTAAAACATCCACAACATCGCGAATCGCCTCGTCTAACAAATAAGAAGTTATTGTTTCTTTCAGTCTTTTATAGTTTTGCCATCAATAGTTTTTATTAATGCAATAAATGGCTCAATCAAGGACATGGCTAGATTATACCGCAATATAAACATTATTAATTTCAGTTCTGATTTCTTCACCTTTTCATTTCCTTTAGATGATTCAGAAGTTGCTGTATTTATTTTTTGTTGTTGTTTAAGTGAATCAAGTATGTCGATTAAGTAGGGGAATTCCATTTTTGACGACAGTTTGAAAGATAGGTGCTGCCAAATTCACATTAAATTTATGTGAAAAAGATTTTTTAAGGATGGGATTACACCTTGTTGCATGTGTAGGATTTGTATAGCCTTTTAACAAAATAGTAGTACGGGCGCGAAAGGAGGAGTACGGGAGTGCGGAGGAGTCGAGAGTAGTACAATACTCCGATAGGAGTACTTTCGGCAACGTTGGATAGGCATCAATGACAAAAGAAAATTCAAATTCTTCTCTGAGTTCTGGTTCGAGCAGTCTTATTATTGTTTTAAATTAAAAAGTGCGGAGTAAGCATTTATTCAAAATCGTCTTCAGTGCATCTGCAAGGGAACACTCTTCTCCACATTTTTCTTAATAATCACATTATCTCAAAAATGCAGAGGAAAAGGAAAGTTGTTTTTGATCCTCAGCAAGCATGTGTGAAAAGACGGCGACTTCTAAGATCTGCACAATCTCAAGAAGTAAGAGTCCAAGTTCGTGAAAATGACAACACTGCACAGGCTGCCAGAAGAAGTAATGAAACACAGTATGAAAGAGAAAAACTGTTCGGAAGGAGACCTGAAGAGTAGGATAGATGAAAAAGCTTACGCAGTGGTTTTGCCAACGCGTGGCTTAGTGGGTTAGTGTGTCGACTCCTACACAGAGGGTGCCAGGTTCGAACCCCAATTCACCAACGTTCATAATTGCCTGCTCCACATCTTTCAAGCCACTGACAATACCCAAAGTGTATTCCTGTCTAGAAAAAGCTTCTCTTGCTGACAAGCTAGAGAAGCGCTGTCGCGCCATCTATATTATTATTATAAGTGGAATCCACGTCATTTCTAGCATATTCGTCTTCATTTAACTAAACGACTCAATTAAGAGTTTCAGTCCCAGTCCGTCCCAGAAACAGAGAGATGTTATAAAACTTTGAGTAATGCAAGTGCTATTGAAAGCCTTGACTTGGGGTGGCAAAGACATGATTTGAAAAAATTGAAACATTTTGGGCAGAAATATTTAACTCAAGTACTTTAAAATTCTTTGAATGAGATTTTTTAACTACTTTATTAAGTCTTCTCCACAGCAACGCAGCGACAGAAGGAGTTATTCTGAACCTTTCTCTTTTCTTCATTTTCGTTTTTTAAATTAATAACTTATGTTATTTTCTAACTTTATTATTAAAATTAACGCTTAATTTTGTCCGTAGTACAATTTTTTTTTTCAAAATACTCCTCATTTGTGACTGCCGTACTACCTTATAGCATTTCTCTCTGGCAACGCTGAACAGACTTAATCGCGGCATATGAGGAATGGACAGTCTTGACACTCAACGATTGTCATCGGAAGGTGTGGATGTATTAATAAAAATTAACTATAGATTAGCCATAAACTTGCACTGGGGCAATCAAATCCGGGCTGTACAATCCAACAACCCGGGTATGTTCCCGAGAAAAACGGAACGCAAGTAATGGTTTGGCTGGACGCAACCGTTTATGGATTGAGACTTAAGCCCGGGCAAAGCCGGGTACTAAATCTAGTATATTATAATCTCGAGTTCACTTTCATAACATAATTCGACTGTTTCATTTTCATAAATGGTCAAAATTTGAGCTCTCACTGTGCTCAAAGGAAGTTCGCCGTCATCTTCCCAATGCCTATGAAAATCCATCAATCCATTCCAGCATTTTCTTATTGAATCTGTCTTCAATCCATTACATGCATTTGATAGGAGGCAAATTGCATCTCGTGGGTTAAATGCTTTAAGTTTCAACTCAAGGTCTGATCCCGCACATCCAACCAAGAACGCCAATAGACTTCTCTTATAGAGCAACTTCGTTAAATTTACAACATTCTGGTCGATTGGCTGAAGAATTGCAGTGCAGTTTGTCGGAAGATACATGACCACAATCATCCCATCTTTTTAATTCTCCATCTTTTGGATGACAAGGAGCGTTATCCTTCAGCTTTCATTGGAAGACCCTTCGAACTTAAAAATCATCGGACCTAAAAGTCACAAAAAACGTATTATATAATAATAATAATAATATGGGTGGCGCGACAGTCCGAGGTAGACCTGTCTAGCTTCTCAGCAACCACTTGTGTTGCGCATGCTATTGTTCTTTCACGAGTGGAAGGGACCTACAGTTTAATGCCGACTCCGAACGGCGAAGTTGAGAAGCTTTTTCTAGAGAGGAATACTCTCGAGCATTGTCAGTGAATCGAAAGAGGTGGAGCCGGGCATTATGAAAGGTGGTCGACGCACTTATCCACTACGCCACGGCGATTCACAAAAAACGTATTAATAGGCTTTATTAAACCTTAGCCGGTTCAGTTTTGCTACTTCAGGCACAAATGCCGAGTGGAACCCTTGTTCAAAGAATGCTAACGTCATCCAGGCATTGCATTCTTATTTGCCTTGTACACAGCGGGCATATGTTCAAAATTTTGAAAAGATCGTGGGTATGCAGGCTTACCAATTACGAAAAGCTTAACTTTGTGTAAACCAGAGGCATTGGTGCAGGCGAGAATCGTGATTTACTTATCCTTCGGTCAGGAGCTGACTATTCCCTAAAATCCACAACAGTTTTGTTGGGCATAAGTCGGTAGAACAATCCGGACTCGTCTTCTTTTTCTTCTTCTTCTTCTGGTGGCGCTACAGTCCGGTGTGGAGCTGGGCCTCAACCAGTAAGCCTCTCCAGCCGGCACGACCTTTAGCCAGCTGCCTCCAACTGCCACACCAAGTTGGTTGAGGTCCTTCTCCACCTGGGTGCGCCATCGGTTCCGTGGGCGTCCTCTATTGCGTTGTCCCACTGGTTCGGAGTCGAAGACTCTTCGGGCTGGAGCAGTGTTGCCCATGCTCTCTACATGGTCATCTTGGTGAGCATGAGCATCTCCAGGCCACTCGATCTGCCGCTATGGCCTCTAACTTATCGGGAATTTTTTCCCAAACAGGCGAGGGTTGGGTCTTGGTCAAATCACCTCGACCTTGGTACGCCATGTGATCGCCTACCTGATGGAATCGTGATGGATATCGTGACCAGACCATCGAAACATACTCCTTTCCATTCGAAGGAGCATCCATCCTCCGCATCCTAGCCCGTTCGAGATTGAGCAGCTCCGAAAGTGCTCGCTCCATTTGGGCCAGATGTGCATCTCACTGCAAACCAACACAGAATCTCTAGATTTGACCCCTTTGAGGATGTTGCATTTCCTTCCTCTGGATCGGCTGATCTTGGGTGGCTCTCCAACTTCACACCGAACTCCAGGACTAAAGTCCTTCTCCTTCATCAATCTAAGCAACAATGAAATTAGAGTGCTCTCGCTTATGCAAATTCAAACTCAGCTTATTGTTTGTTTGACAAAGCCGCCGTGCGTCGTGCTTAAGCGTGGGCTAACACAATCCACAATTGTTTGTGTGGTATCCTGTCACCTGGCCTGTGTGTATAGAATTCAATTAACTAATTTATTTTTTTAAGTTATTCCATTGCATGTGGGCAGCAATCTTTTTTCGTGACCGTTAAGCACACGTAAGCACACGTCATGAGTGGGAAGTAGAGTTCCCCTTGTCTATCAACTCTGACCTTATTCGAGAGCAATAAATTCAAGGATGTAAGGGGCACTGGTCTTTTATTGCTCTTACGTCATGGTGGGAGTAATGGATTTTCACACGGAACTGGCTCCAAGGAGTTAACGCATTCGGACAGACTAAGACCACAGTCCATCGACCCAAGAAGAAGCCCCAGAAATATCTTAAATCAATTTATGAATAATCACCTAGTCACAACAATAAAAGCATGCAAATTGACTTCTGGCGTTCGGCAGCCACAACGGAGAGTTCTACCCATCTCGTGTGTCACTTACTCAAATCCCATTATGGATCGCAATCTCTTTTCCAGCATACGAGTAGTTTACCCCACAAGCCAGACAAGTGTGTCAATAGTTCAACAACATCCCCACAGCTTGTGGCGGGTGCTGAACAGAAGAACAGAAAAACATCTCTCCTGGGGAGGCGCCCACAAATCACTGCCTGCCCCGCAGCGGGCAGCGTTCACGATGTGTGCCACTTCAGGCCGCACTCCGTCTGCAGCGTCCGAATGCATTGGAAGTGGTCAGCACCAGCGGGTCCCCATCTCTTCCAGCTGCCAGTGTAGGCCTGTCAAGTTGGAATTTCTAAGACTTCTGCTGAAGGAAAACACTTGCAGTTGACATTTTTTTTTTGTTGTCTCTCCGGACTGACCTATGTCCGAAGCACCCACCCACTCACCCCACTCTCTCGCTCTCACACACACTCACACACTGTCAACCGATTGTATCTGCTGCTGTTGACGTTCATTCGTTTCTCTTCGCCTCGTTCGCCAGTGTGCATGGGTTTCCGTGACTGTCTTGCACTCGATTTTTTCGTTCCCGAAGGGGGAGCGACCAAAAACGTTTCAGTTGAACATATCGAGAGTTGTGGAGTGTGTCGTGTCGCCGCGTTGCTACGTCTCGTGATATCCTTTTCGGTTGAGAAGAAAAAAAAAACGGAAAAAATCTCCTCATTTCCGGTTTCCATTGACGGATCATAGTCCCACTCACTGGAAAGAATTCGACTTGTGTGCGTGCGCGTGTTTGTGTGCGTGACGTGATGAGAAAATAACTCAGGAGGTGGGTGACAGCGGCGAACAGGTGCAGGAACTTATCTCTTGCTGGTTGCACATGAGTGCAGTGCTAGGACACGTATCCTGGTTGCTTGGTTCGGTTTCAGAGAGAAAGGGATGAATAGAGAAAGTGGACTTGCATAACGGCGTTCGAGGACACGTACGGGAAGTGGTAGCCTAATGCAATTACAACAACTGAACTGAACTGGGTGAAGTGAAATTGAAATCGATTGAGTTTGTGAGATGCACGAGGAAATGTTTGCAGGAAGGTTGTGTGTGCAAGGCGTTCAATGCGAATTCCAATCGAAGGTTACTCCGGAAATCGATGGCTAGCGTCAGTTGACTTCCTCAACTTAGTCAGTATTCATCTGGCGGTTTTCTGAGGGCCTTGCTGCTTTAAGTCAAGGTGGCGAGATTGCGTGAAATCATAAGATTGGTGGGACAAGGGGCGATTTAAGTCTTTCAAGTCGATTTAGGACTGCTTGTAGGAGCCTCTTGTGAGGATGTACGTGAATCCGATCATTGGTTCTTCTGAGACAAGTCATCTCTTCTCCTTCATCTTCTGATTTACGGATTAGGACTGCTGTAGCATCTGATGTTGCCTTGAGCATCTATCTTCTGATGTTGCCTTGATCATCTTCTTCTGATGTTGCCTTGAGCATCATCATCTTCATCTACGATCTTAAGGTTTTACCTAGCCACTGTGACGTGCAATGCAGTTTTAATAAATTTAGTAGATGATCATGGACATATCCCACCCGATGTGCAATCAGAACCAATTAAGGCCACTGCGCCACAAGACAACATGCCGTCTTCATGTCTGAACATCAATATCAACTGTGCCGTCCTTACCAACCTTATTACCCCGCCATCCGACTGTGTGCTCATTAACACCTGTCACCAAACGACAAGTCATCATACATTCATCCTTGAGTTTGCTTTCCTCAGCCGGAAGTAAGTCTCTCGAAGACAGGGTGGCATCGTCCTAAGCGCTGTGTCTGTGGATTCTCAAGCGAAAGTTTAACCGCAGTTTAGATGGATGTGGAATCTTCTTCAAGATACCGGTAATCCGTGCTACCAGCATAAACGATTCACGGGAAATATTTCTCCTTTTTCCTCGCACCGACATTCTAAGCCACACCTCTGCACACTTCTACTACTCTCCCCGCGGATCTGCCGTTGGGTATTACTTGACGGGGCTGGTTAGCATATCTCGTTATGTGGTCTATATTTGCCAATAAAGCTTTTCTTTGTCTTTCGAGCCTTCTTAGCTCGATCTGGACGCTCGTTATAAAAATAGCAGGTCTCTAGCCATTTGTTTATAAAGTTGCAGATCATCAGCTGACTGACCCCATCACATGGCTAACTAGGCTCTCGAGAGTTGGTAGACTTGCTCTCGCAACGACAAAGCGTCTGCAATGGAATATTGCCTGCCCTGAGTCTTCATCTTCGCCCGCGCATTCTGGTCAGATGAATGGGCTATCGTGACCGAATCTGTGGATTTCCGGTAACCTCCATGGTCCGACAAGAACTGCGTGAGGTGGTAGTTGCAGTTCCCGTGAGCTTTCGTTTTCCAGGCTTCTATTGTGGGTATCAATTTATGGGTCCATCTGCATTTGGTTTAACTTTAACCACACAGCCTTTCCTCAAATGTATGCCGTTACTCATGGCCAGCTTATAATTATTAATGTTGTTGAGGGTGTATTGCTCCGCGGGCTTTAGATCTATAGGGCCCCCTTTTCATACCTTGGCTTTCTTAAGAGCTTTCCTCACATGCAGTTCTTTCCGCAGTTGTATACGTTGTTATGGATTCCTGTTGCGCGAAGGTGGAAGAGATACATTCTAGAGCATTCTCTCTAAGCCATTTTCCTTTAGGAGTCTAAGAATGAGATGGTTCTAGTGACTTCAATTATTTCTCCGGTATTAGGTGCTTGTCTTTGTCTTTTGTGGGCTAGTTCCTTACAAAATCTCATGATATGTTCTGGTTTTTCTTTAGATTCTTCGCAGGATCTGCAGAGACCTTCATTTAATGCTTCTAGTTTCCTTAGGTACTCCCTAAGTATATAGTGCCCCTTTAGGAAGCCTCTAAGTATACAGATGTTCTTATTGCTCATGCTGTTACATGCCTCAAAGCTCTTCCGGTTATGCTGATCCCAGCGTTTCTTCCAAGACTACTTCATGTCATGAGCGTTGTTCCAGGTCTCTGCCCGGTTCCATCTTTGTTGTTACCTGATTTCTTTCCAGAGGACTTGGTCTCCTACAGCGCAGAATGGTTCGGGGCCTATGAAAGTTTCCAATCGTCTTGTCGAGGAAGAGAAACCCATTATTGGAATAAGGCCTGATGAATCGAGTGGATTTCTTAAATCTATTCCCATTTGTTCAGTCGTCTCGGCGTGTTTTCCTATTAGTTAATCAGCGTTGTAGCTGCTGTCCAATTGCATTACGTGCGATTCGGGATCTTTGAACGGAAATTCCGAATCAGACTTGGCGAACTTATCTCAAGGATTCGTGCTATCACCTTGTGTCCAGGGCTTCTTCTTCTTCTTCATTTGGCGCTACAGTCCGGGGTGGACCTGGGCCTCAACCAACAAGCCTCTCCAGCTAGCACGGTCTCTGGCTATCTGTCTCCAGTGTCGCACGCCAAGTTGGTTGAGGTCCTTCTCCACCTGGGTGCGCCACCTTAAACGCGGGCGTCCTCTGTTGCGTTGTCCCACGGGTTCGGAGTCGAAGACTCTCCGGGCCGGAGCTAAGTTGTCCATACGCTCTACATGGCCTAGCCATCTTAGGCGTTGGATCCGAAGACGCCTGACTAGACTCATGTCGCTGTACAGCCCGTACAGTTCGTGGTTGAATCTTCTCCTCCAAAAACCGTCAACGCAAACAGGACCAAAGATTGCACGCAGAGCTTTTCTCTCGAAAATACCAAGGACTTCCTCATCCGCTTTTGAGATTGTCCATGCCTCCGCGCCGTACAGCAGGACTGGGATGATCAAGGTCTTGTATAGGGTCAGCTTGGTCCTTCGAGAGATGGCTCTGCTACTCAATTGCCTCTTGAGCCCAAAGAAACAGCGGTTGGCAAGAGTTACTCTGCGTTTGATCTCGGTACTGATGTACAAGACGAAGTCCTTGACTACCTCGAAGTTAAAGCTGCGCATTGTGACGCTCTGTCCAAGACGTCGATGTTGTGTGTCCTTTCTTGATGACAGCATATACTTCGTTTTGCCCTCATTCACCGCTAGACCCATTTTAGGGTCTAGGGGCTTCAGCCAGACTTAATTTTATTTTTGTTGTATCTAGAAAGGGATTGTAGGTGTCGTAGCAAAATTTGTCTGTTTTAGAGTCCATTAGCTTGGACGAAAATGCCTTATCTGTTTGCATACATCAGCAATAAATATTTAATAGTGAATATCCTATGGCTTCATCGCTCTGGTTCTACAGCTTATTTCTTGGGTGTTCTCCAGGATCTGCCGTAATGTGAAGATTTGGTCGATGGCGGACTTCCCCGGCCTGAAACCGTACTGATAAGAATGTATAAGGTTGATGACAAATGGCTTCAGGCGCTCACATAAAATGACAAAGAGGATCTTATAGGCGATGTTGAGGAGACTTATCCCTTTTATAGTTGGCGCAGCCAAGAGGTCTCCTTTCTTGTGGTTCGGGCAAACGATACCCAAACACTGTTGAAAAAGTAATAGTACGGACGACCGGCTGCTGTAGAAGCTAGGCCCAGGTCGGCCTAGGACAGTCTCGCCATCCATGTTATTATGTTATGATTTCCTTTATTTTAAGGCAGATTGTGGCTTCCAGCCACTTCTCCATTTCGAGGGAGGAAGTCGTCCATTTCACTACCTTCTATCCCTGTATGGCCAGGTATCCAGCAGAGTGTTGCTTTGTTTCTCCAGCTCAGATCTTTTAGCTTCTGTAGGCATTCCGACAAAAAAAGTTGGGTGTCTGAAAAACACACACAACAAACTTGGATAGGTGTTTGACATTATTGCTATTTCACAATTGGCTTAGTTCCTGTCAAGATTAATTTGAACGCACCTGTCTATGGCATAGACTTCTGCATGAAAGATGCTGCTGCGATTGCCCGTGTGTTCGTAGTACTTTGTCCGGGGTCCAAATACTCCGCCTCTTCATCAGTTCTTCATCCATTTGTATACCATTATACCGTACTGCTGCTCAGTGGCTCATGGACTGCGGATTCATTGCTGCAGTCCTCTTTGGTGCTGAGCTTGATGGTAAACATCTTGCTCAAAGAGTTCCTGTCTAGAAAAAAACTTCTCAACTTCGCCGTCCGGAGTCGACATAAAACTGTAGGTTTTTTACACTCGAGAAAGAAGAATAGCACGCACAACACGAGTGGTTGCTGAAAAGCCCAGGTCCCCGTCGGACTGTCACGCCACCCATAATAGCATTGTCTTGATGTAATTCATCCGACAACTCCTATCCATTCCTTCGCCTTTCTCGTGATTGTTTTGTTTGTACCTAATGCAACCGCAAAATGCAATGGTTTCAGCTCCAATAGCACCTCCTTGCCTGTAATTGGGCAAGTACGCCAAGCCCCTGTAATCCCGAGGTATGCTAACCTTTGAACTTTATTGAGTGTCTCTCTTGAAGTCATCAGATTGGTTCTTTTGGACCATGCTATGGCGCAATGTGTGGTTGCTTGTGTGACAATAGCCATGTATCTACATCCATGTTACGAGGTTTGGACTGAATGCCCAAGCTCCCATAAATCATTAAAGCACGCGTTTCTTTGCTGCGCACCTCTTCTGTGTCATTTTCCCAGATGAGTTTGCTGTCGAAGATTATTCCTACATATTTAATTTCGTTTACTGGAGCCAGTGTTGTACCCCAGACATATTTTTGTTAGTCCATTCAGTTTTCGTTTCCTAGAGATAAGTACTGTGGTGGTTTTTTTTGCCGGATTTAGGGTTAGCCCAATAGACAAGGACCATTCCTCAGTTATTTTTAGTCTCCATTTGATGATGTCGCTGTGGGTCTCCTCCATCTGGGCCCGGATACAATGACTCGATGTCACCAAAAACTTTGCGATTGGCTTAAGGGTTCCTAACCCTCATCGCATCCTCAATTGTGCGTATGTATGTAGGATTTTGGTGCGTTTTCCATGACTTTTTTTTCAAATCTTTTGTACAATTATAAGGAAGACGGTAGACGCAAAATTCTTCTTCTTTATTTGGCGCTACAGTCCGAGGTGGACCTGGGCCTCAATCAACAAGCCTCTCCAACTACCACGGTCTCTGGCTATCTGTCTCCAGTGTCGTACGCCAAGTTGGTTGAGGTCCTTCTCCACCTGGGTGCGCCACCTTAAGCGCGGGCGTCCTATGTTGCGTTGTCCCACGGGTTCGGAGTCGAAAACTCTTCGGGCTGGATCTGAGTTCTCCATACGCTTTACATGGCCTAGCAAATATAGGATGCAAAATAAGGATTGTAATAAAGGCAGACAATTTCGGAAGTTTAATATGTGGTTTTTGAAAAGGAAAATAAGACAAAAAATAGCTCTTGCGGTGAGAGAGATGAGGGTTAAAGTGATTCATGAAATATTGCAACTCTTTGGATCCTGCTTGGTAGTGAGGTAGCTAGGAGGGGTTGCTAGTGAAATCACCAGCACCCTTGGACTATATTGTTCCATTGTGATATCCACAGTCAGACTACTACAACTAATTCACCACTCTAGTGATAGATTTGAAAACAAGATAAAAGCGTATTAACCTTGCTTTCACTGGGATTTTAACCTGGACCCCGGTAATCAGGAGCAGGCTCCCTACCAACTGCGCCATCCAGTCGCTCAACTATGTTACAGACAAAGTTTTATCTTAACATGGCTCTAATGGCGCTAAGTCTCTCAACCTCGGTTAGGAAGTAAGACGAATTTCACGCGCCTATGAAATGTAGCACTCAAAAGAGTCAAGGACTGACCATAATGGACTTACGTAGACTTAAGTCAAGTTAAGTAACGTAGTGAATACACAGAAATGGAACATTTCGGCCATAATAACCACTTCGGTCACGTCCAGTAAGCTCTAATATGATACTTAACGAAACTTAACGAGAACTAGTGAAGTATCGTTAAGTATCGTTCACTTTTTTTCATGTTTAACCCTCTAACCGGCCAATTTATTTTCCGATGAAAAATTCGAATGGACTATTTTGTAATTTGTTTGAAAAATGTGAACGCATAGTAGTTTTTACCGATAACCCCGCCTAAAAATGGTACTGCCGATTGGAGGGTTAACTGGAAGCGAAATAAATGGCCCCTCACGTCTGTAAATAACAGTTGAAGTTGGAATTTTACGTAAGTTCGCAGCAGCAATTATTGATTGAATCGATTGACGATAGGCCTGGATAACGTTCTTCTGTTCTGACGCGATCTCAGGCTTATTTAAGTCGTGCCTGTCCCTTCAGTATTTTGTGGCATATGGCGCAGTGTATAAAAAATGTCCTCCACATCTCAAGTATCTATCTCAGACAAAGAAATCCTAATCAACTTCGTTCGCTTGATAACATTTTTTGATGAACAATACAAACATGTTTCTTCTATGTTTCCCAATATTTAAGGGCACACATCAATACACTACCATTTTGAAGATTCCGTTCAAGGAAGAATCGAAACCTTTTCTTGACCGCCAGAACGACAACCCATCTTAAAATAGAACCAGTATGCCCCTCTCGCAACTGCTGCTTGGCAAGTGTCAGCTTGAAGTCACTCGCCGACTCAAATGTCGATGAGTTCACGATGAATTATAAGGCCGACCTGATGTTGCCGAACGTAAGGAATCAATTCAAGTGCATAACGACTTGAAAATTATGATTACGAACATAATACACGATATCCCCGCAATTCGCACCATCCCCCAGCCAGCGAGCGATGAAACCTAAGGGTTGCGCGTACAGCAACCCCTTGAACCATATATTGGACACTTGCATTCATTTGTGCACAGTGCGCATTTAGGGCCAGCCACTAAATAAATATCACACACCCCCCTCCACCTGATGGGAACCATAACAACGCCAATTCACATCACACCGACACGACAATACACAAAACCGCCACCGTCAGCATAGTTTTCAGCTGACACTTGGTTAGTTCGCTGGCTGGTAGTGTAGCAACCCTGTTCCACGTAAAAGGGTTCTCTTTCTAAAACAAACCGTGCTCGGTTGTCTAACGCACGGACACGTTCGCAGTAATTAACTAAATTTTAGACAATCCACACCACAGAGTTACGCCAAGCGGAAATCGGTTAATTGTCAGTAACAGCACACGTACAGTGTCGGCCTGAAATTAGTGAACCGTGAACGGGGAGATAATGATTAGCCGCGCGAAAAAACGACAAAATCATCAGTTAAGTGCCTGATCTATCGTTCTTCGGTCTGTTTTTTTTTCACAGAATTTCATCACGAGCCGGTTAGAGATTTGATTTTATTTTGCGAGAGACCCGTCAGAGGAGTGTGCAGTGCCCCAAATTATATGCTTTCGCCGCAAAGTGTCTGAGTGTTTGTGTGGATTTGAAGTGAATTTGCGCTCGCTAATGTAATTATAATCGTACAAATGCTGCGGCGTGTGTGTGTGCAGCGGTGGCAGTAGCATAATTGAATTTGTTGCGAAACGATACCAAATGTGGATACAAAATCAATAGTCACACTCTTTCACAGCGACCCCATCACTCGGCGAAAACAGATACGCTTTTGGGAGCACGACTTGGACACAACGACGTACTACACGAAAGCGAAATAGCGAAGCGGAAAAAACATGCAGACACACAGTTGGAATACACAAAAAGGTGAGTGAGTGAAGAGCGATTGAAGATACCCCGCGCAAGAGTTTTACAATGGCATGCGGCTGGGGCAGAGATAGTCGCAGTCTAGAGACTAGAATTGGGCAGCGGAATAGAACAATTCTCTGTTTTTAGTTTTTTGGGTTGGATAGGTTGTTGTTTGTGGCGACCGCGCGCCACCAGCCACACCCAGCAACATGGAGCTAGCCTGAACGTTGATGGAGTGCTGCAGTTTGTGGATTGTTTCATTGGCATTCTGTGTAAGTTGTGGGCATCGTAATCGATTGTGATTCATCGGTCGACGATACAATGCGGAACGAATTCGATGACCTTGCGCCGCAAGGCCGGGTACAGTGTGTTTATTCGGGGAACTAGGAATCTGTGTGAGTTGGAGGTCGTCATGGACGTCATAGTTTGGGGAGTGATTGCTTTTTTCCCATTGGAAATTGATTTGCTGTGGGTGGTGAGGGTTTGTTTTGTTGTCGATTCCGGTTGGAGCAGTGTTCTCCATGCGCTCTACATGGCCCAGGCATCTTAGACGTTGGATCCGAAGACGCCTGACTAGACTCATGTCGCTGTAAAGCCCGTACAGTTCGTGGTTGAATCTTCTCCTCCAGAAACCGTCAACGCAAACAGGACCAAAGATCGCACGCAGAGCTTTTCTCTCAAAAATACCAAGGACTTCCTCATCCGCTTTTGAGATTGTCCATGCCTCCGCTCCGTACAGAAGGACTGGGATGATCAAGGTCTTGTATAAAGTCAGCTTAGTCCTTCGTCAGATGGCTCTATCACTCAATTGCCTCTTGATATCGGTACTGATGTTGATTGTACTATTTACTGCGGACGAAGTAAGACTACCTCGAAGTTATAGCTGCCCATTGTGACTGTCTGTCCAAGGCGTCGATGTTGTGCCCCCTTGCTAGAAGACAGGTTATACTTCGTTTTGCCCTCATTCACCGCTAAACCATCCGCTTCCGCCTCAATGCCAGCAAACGCCTCATTGACAGCTCGCTGTGTTCTGTCAATAATGTCAATGTCATCCGCGTATGCCAACAGTTGTACGGACTTCTAGAAGATCGTGCCTCTAGTGTTGGCGTGTGAGTCTTGCACGATCTTTTCCAGGATGATGTTAAGGAAATCACATGACAGCGCGTCGCCTTGTCTAAGACCTTTTTTGACATTGAAGGTCTCGGTGAGTTCGTTACCGACCTTGACGGAGCAGCGAGAATTCTCCATCGTCATACTGCACAACCTAACGAGTTTTTCAGGAATGTCGAAACTAGACAGACGCCTTACTTCTACATGCTCAATGTGTCCCCCGTGAGATCTTGTCTATGCCTAAAACAACACAGAACATCTCTTAATCCTCTCAGTTCACCCGAGTTAAGTCCTCCAGTTCTGCAAAGAAATGTCTTGTCAGTATTTTCACTGCCGTCTGATCAGATGTCAAGCAGATTCTTCCTCGAATTAACATATTTTGTAGACGTCACTGTGCGTTATGCCCACACCCAATGCATGTGTACAAATGACACAGTTCCCGGTAAGAATTAAGCACACGCTTGCGACTAAAACTGTCAATTAATGGTGATCACTTCTTTCTCATCGGCGCCCATGGAGCCCTTCCCGTTGATCCAATGTCTGAACTCAGCCATAGACTCCAGTCTCTATCCTGAACTTCTACCTCTACCCTCTTCAACCATTTTCTGCCTATCGGCGTGCTTACAAAAGGCATTGCTATAGGTTCTCCTAGATCAGATGCCTCTTTCCCAAGACTCTCTGCTTTTTAATTTCCTTGGATGCCAGTATGGTCCAGTCAGCGTTCCCTCCCGTGCTACAATTGTATTTTTTGAGTACATTTTTGCGGGCTGAGTACGGTATTACGATAAATCCGCGCGTACTACGTGTTTAAAAACAGTAATTACTTTTAAATTTTTTTTGTTTGGACTGCCGTCAAAGTAAGTGGAAGAGAGGTTTCAGAACTTAAACCCAAGAATTAAATTTTCCCATATTTAAACTCGCCGACTTTCGGTACGTCGAAAACCTTCTTAAATCAAGCTTTGCGACATATTTGTGGCCAACTTAGATCCTGGTTGGATCCTTTGTGCTATCACTTCCCGGTGCCTTACACCGGCTCCTTTAAGCTCACAAGGACTACACTAAAGAAAATAAAATAAACCTGGAGACTGCTAAGACTAATGGTATTATTGTGGCCTATTTTGACAAGTCCACTCCTGTGCTGATTTACGGCCAATTCGTTTTCCTGATAAGCTTAGCTATGTCTTGTATCTTTAAGTGTGACATTTCCTCTAGGTTACTGAAAAAGCAGATGGCTAGTTTATCATTTCTAGTTTTTACAAGGGCTGAACTCGTATTTTCTTCCTTCTCTCTCTACAGCTTCTGCAGTAGTCGTTGTGGGGGGCTCCCATTCTTCTCTGTCATGCATACGAGAAGGCAGTGGTAGGTGACAATGCCCACTACTTCCTTATTACATTCCTGCTTACTTTTAGGAGTGTATCTCTTTAGTTTGGATTTAGTGAAGGCCACATAAGCCTCGAAGTTCTGTATCTAATTCCATCCATCTCCGTTTAGCGGAGCCAACGCCATCTGTAAGTATCATGGTGTTTACTACTTGGAGTGAGGGATATGGAGTGTCCTGATTATATGCCAGTAGCTGTCCCACTCCTCAAGAAGATCAAGAAGACAGGATTCGATTTATTTTAGTCCGAGCATTGGTGTTAATAGCTTTGATGGAGTTGAGTCCGTGTACTCGGTTGAAATTTGCCTTTCTTAATCCACATCTTTGCGCACTTCATGTATTTACTTCGAGGTTGAATCTCTTCCTTCAGATGGCTTCAAAGCAAAAAAGAGCAAGGACCGAACGTGTATTCTTTCTCTCGGAGAGATCTAGGACCTCGCCATCTGCTTTTGAAATTGTCTATACATCTGCGCCTTAGAGCAGGATTGGCATGAAATGTCTTCAACGAAGTCAGATTGATCCTTCAACGCAGGGCTCTAGCCGACAGCCATGATGTCCTCTTTTATTTCATGAATTTTCAATGACTAAGAGAGACTTACTCTGTAGCATAGTTTTATCTTAACATGGCTCTAATGGCGTTAAGTCTCTCAACCTCGGTCAAAATGGAGACCGAGAAATGTAGCGCCCAAGAGAGCCCAAAAAGAACCGACTATAATTGACATACGTAAACTTAAGTCAAGATGAAATGGAAGTCCTAATTATTTGCCAGTAGCAGTTCCACCCCAATTCTTTCTGACTCGTCGGCCCTTTCGTTGCCTGGAAAACCACTATGCCCAGGTATCCAGCATAGGGTTAGGTTGCATCTAACCGCTGTCTCCCTAAGAGATAGACGGAAAAACTGTACTATCTTCGATTTAATTGTGAATTGAATCTATGTAGATGGCGATAGATAACCCGTCTATCGCCATCTACGTCTATCGCCATCTAGGGTTCATCGACAGTAAGCGGGCAGCCTCTTGGACAACTTTTACTTTTGTCTGGAATACACTACAATGGTAGTGCAGTTGAAGAGAGAGGGAAGAGGATATGTCCGGCGATACCGCGAATAGTCCTAGTCCGGTGCCCTCGTCTGTTTTTGAGCCATGTGTGTAGATCGCCAGGTGGCCTGGTTTTCTTACCAGATCCTTTCCCAATCTTCTCTGTCTGGGATGAGTGTTTTGAACCCAAAGTCGAAGTCTTAGGCGGGTGTTGTATAATCTGTATGCGTTGGTAGTCTCGCATTTTCTCTGTAAGACCTAAGCTATGTGAACTGCTCCAGCGGTTGCACTGCCGTAGCCTTAACGCTGCCTTGGTAGCTACCAGCTTTCCATAGATGTCTATGGGAAGAAGCTGTAGCAATGTTTGCATGTTTGAGGGCGTGGATCACAATGTCCCTGTGATGCAGATGCACGCTGATCTTGGAATACTGCTTATCGATCTAAGATTGGATTTGTTATTCAGTGCTGGCCACCAAACAAGGATGCCGTACGTTAAGATGGGTCTAACAACAGCCAAACAGTCCCCATGTGGGGCTAGGGATTCTCTTACATGTGTAAACAGCCTCCGCCGCCTTCTTAATGCGTTCCTTAATGTTTGGTTTCCAGCTTAACTTGCTGTCTAAAATTAAGACTAAGTTTTTGCCCTGACTAGTGAAACTAAATTCCTTTTTCTTCAGCGTAGGGGGGCTCTATCGGAGGTATGATGCGTCTTCTCATGGATAGTATGAGGTCAGTTTTGGACGGGTTAACGTCCAGGCCGGCATCTCTCCTGTCCACATCTCTATTTTATTTAGTGACACTTTCATAATATATCTAACGGAGTGAAGAAACTTTCCCTTTACAACTAGGGCTTTGTCTTCTGCAGAGGCCATAGGCTTACAGCCCGTACGAAATAGTTCCTTGAGAATTTCGTCCAGCACCAAGATCCAGAGAACGGGGCAGAGTACTCCCTTGTGGGGTTCCCCTGAATTCCTAATCCTGGTTATATTACGGTGTTCTATTTCGGACTGGATATGCCTACGGGAGAGGACATTGCCAATCCATCTTCGAATACTGTCTACTACATTGAGTGTATCTAGAACGTTGCTTATTGCCTCAAATTGAACGTTGGAAAAAGCTCCCTCTATATCAAGAAAAGCAACCATTGTATCACCGGTGTCGTTACCAATCTAATGATGGACATCTAAAATTGCATGCGTATTGAGCACATTTTTCAAATTTAATTAAGAGGACTTCTGAAATGTCCTTAAACGTGTGCATTTCAGGACACTTCTGGGTTTACAAACCACGATATTATTTATAGTGTATGCCTAAAAAACAAAAACATAAATTTAGGTAAGCCGAGTATGCATTTGTAGACGAACACAAACTTGTAGCAAAAATAACACGCACAATTTTCCTGGTGCAGTATTCTCACATACTGCACAAAATTTATATTTTTTTTGTGTGGTTTTTAATTGGTGAAACTTAAACAGTGGACTCCTTCTATGTTACGGGATATCATCATTTGTTCGAGTTAAGGAGAGTTTGTTGAGGGAGGTTTTTGTATGGAAAATTGAGGGAAATATATGTAAAAATGGCGATAGAGTTCGAGTTGGAGAGAGTTTCGACTTAGAGAGTCCACTGTACTTAAAAATAAGTAACAAACTTGCAACATTTGCAGATTACAAGTACAAATTTGTAAAACCAAGAATTTGGTGAAACGACAAAAATCGAAAAATCAGAAATTTTGTTAAAAAACTGTTGTTAATACAAATTTTTAAGTTGGTGAAATAGGCCACTGGCTTCGTTTAGTTGATTTGTGCTGATGATAATAGTAAGTTTAACTATTTGGAATTCTCTCGTTTTAAATGCAAAACAGATTCTAACAAAAATAATTTGCGCCATGGAACTCTGCGTCGGCGGGCGGTACAACTTGCACATGTTTTATTTGACTTTATTATTGTCTTAGAATAATTCTCGACTTCATCTGAACGAGAAACATACAGTTCCCGGTTGCAAATATCCCCGCGACACGCATGTACTCCCTCTGCTACTGTAAAATATCCATCACTCGCCACAAGCACGTCTCAATTCGAAATCCATTAATCTGGTATGCTACCCATGAGCAGACACGTGGAGAGCGAGTTTATTTCCAAAAACGATCAAAACAACTTTCAGGTTCAGGAAGCTAATTAATTAGCAAACCCCTCGTGAATGTAAAGAAGGTCCAAGAGCATGTTTACAAAACAAAGTATCGATTCATCAGTCGTGTTTGGGTTTTGATATTCAGTTGGAAATAAAAATTTGATAGAATGCTATAAGCGTTCGATCTGCAGTACTGATCTTGAAACTTTAATTTGGCGTGTGAATACGAATGACGAACGTTGATGTTTTGTGTACAGACATTTTCTGAGAATTTCTTGCAAGACAATAAGAAATGGTGATGATTCGTTGGCAGATGGTGTGCATGTCTAATGTCTGAGCCTGAACTAGACATGCAGCACTGTAGAGATAATCAACTTTATAGCTGGGAATCTACTTTTTCAAACTTGGTCTGCAAAGATAAGATTTTCGACCAGAGTATCAAAAATTAACACTTTCTTTAGATCAAAGCGAAAAAATGACACAATATAGGGAATATCAATAATAGTTTGCTCTTTTCAAAATTCACACATGTGTAGGTAATAGCCGTGTTTTTTTTTTTTCAAAAATCTATAATGCCTGAAACACAATAGTGCGCTGCGCCAGCCGACTTCATGTTACGGAGAGAGTGTGATGACGCACTGCGTTAAAATAAATACTCAATTTCTCAGCTGTTCTCTCTCTCTATTCTACTAAATGAGATGAGATTCATTTCTGCATTTAAAATGACTTTTGTCGTTAAATTATTTTTAATTAGCTGTTTTCATTTCTCAAATGACAGTTGACACAAAACACTCTCAATTTGGAAGAAAACTCTCAATCTGGGAGAAAATCTCTCTCACAGCGCACCGCTCTGTCAAAAAATATCCAACATGTTGCATAATGACGTGCGATGGACTACGTTTTACGTTTTATTACAATCCTCTCATCTCTCTCATTATTCACTGACGCAGGTCGACGCTGTATTTTGTGCCTTCATTCAATGGCCGAATTGTGTGCGTTGAAAGCCAACGCCAGCGCAAACGCACTATTGTGTTTCAGGCATAAATAGTGAAGTAAGATTTTGCTCTTGAAGCACATACGACAACCTACTGCCTATAATATCAGCAGTGAAAAATGGCTGCCGATAAAAATTCGACTTCTAAATTTGTTCATACATTTTGACATCAATTTCGAACAAATAAATTTCTTGTTCATATATCTTGACAGATAAAAATCAAAGCCACTGCGAATCGTTATGTTAAGCTTTGCACGGCTAATGTTATGTTAGGCTTTGGAAGGGGAGTGTGATGATGGAAAGCCACTTCCACTCGGAGGCCTTAGGGCCCATGGTGAAGCCCTTCATTTGTGGAGTACACATTCTGATTAAACCTATCCTGTCACGTTTTGGCTTAAATCACCCTCAAATCCTTACAAATCTTAGAAGATCCGATATATCCGCATTCGCTGAGCCCGCAGTCTCAGTGAAGAATCTTTGGTACTGCGCTGGACAGTCAGCGCTGGCAGGTCAGATGTTGGGTCGTTTCGGTATCTTCCTGGTCACCGCAATCAAACGATCGACTTCTACTAACCTATCAATTTATTCGTCTTTCGTGATCAATGAGATTGAAAACAAGAAACAGGTTGATGCAATTTACACTAATTTCAGTAAAGCTTTTGATTCCGTCAACCACTTGCTTTTAATAAACAAACTCAAAGCGTTTGGGTTCCATTCCAATTTTCTTAATTGGATATCTTCCTTCGTCCAAAATAGAACCCTAAGAGTTAAAATTGGTAATTCCTTATCAAAGCTAATTCAATGTTGGTCGGGTGTACCGCAAGGTAGTCACTTTGGCCCTATATTATTTATAATATTCATTAACGATATTACTCTCTCAGTTAAACACAGTAGATATTTGCTATATGCTGACGACATGAAAATATTCAAAACAATTCGAAATGTTAATGACTGTATCATGCTTCAATCAGATATAAACAGCATCTTTGATTGGTGTGTAAATAATAAACTTGGTCTTAACTTAAGTAAATGCAATTATATCTCTTTTACGAAATCAGCTTTTCAAATCCAATTTAATTATTCAATTGGTAATAAATATCTTTCGACTGTAAGCAGTGTCAAAGATTTGGGTGTTATGTTTAACTCC
Source organism: Eristalis intricaria (assembly GCA_964034865.1). Classification (NCBI taxonomy): domain Eukaryota; kingdom Metazoa; phylum Arthropoda; class Insecta; order Diptera; family Syrphidae; genus Eristalis; species Eristalis intricaria. Next base: position 23,279,306 of record OZ035873.1, on the reverse strand, counting down.
CCATTTTCATTTCAAAATCATATCTCTCATATTTCCGCAAAAGCCAACTCAGCAGTCGGCTTCATCAAACGTAATACTAAAGGATTTACTGATCCATTTGCCTTATTAGCACTGAGTCCGACCTTTCCTTGAATATGCGGTCGTAGTCTGGAACCCGGCTTTCAGCACTTTTTTCCGAACGTATTGAAAAAGTTCAAAAGCGATTCACCAAGTACATCTTCCTTTAAATGCACTGGAATTTTCATCCTAGCTACAAAGCTAGATGCCAACTGCTTGGTATAAAGTCTCTATCAACTAGACGCACTATCCACGATGTTATATTTGTCAGGGATATACTCTGCAATCATATAAAATGTTCATGTCTCTTATCTGAGATTCCATTTCATATGCCTTCAAGGTCACTCCGTACTTGGGATTTTTTATTTGAAAGGTTTCATAGCACAGACTATGTTAAAAACGAACCATTAACAAGAATAATTCGTGTTTTTAACGAACATTCACAACATTTGGACCTGTCCCATACTAGACAGCACTTTAAAAGTAACCTTTTAAGCCTTTTTTTTTCTTTTTAAAATGTATTGAGTTCTGAAATAAAGTATTAACTTATCATTAAATATTGTACAATTATAAAACACTTCAGAAAATCTGTTAATACATATGTAATTTGTAGATTTTAGATAAATAAATAAATAAATAAAAAAATAAAAATTCCGGCAGAGATCTCTGGATTCTGCATTCCATTCCCGGACCATTGAACCGATGGGGCAGTGTTCTATGATCGTAACAACCCGAGGCGATCTCAAGGCGGTTTTGGGATTTTAACCTATTTTTACGTGCAAAGGTCATAAATTCAATTTTTAGAAATTTCGTTTGCAGATTCTTTAAATTTGGATCGAATCAAAAAATAAGGTATTAGGGGGTTGTTGTTTAAAAGAGCATTAATTTGGTGGAAAACAGCTAATACCATGTGGGCCTATGAAAAACTTAAAATTTTAGGAAAGTGGATTTATTTCTCAGCATAGTCTGCATTTAACTCGATACAATCGACCCAGCGAAGCTCCAGCCTTATTAACTCGTCCGAAAATCCGTTTTCTGGAGGTATGCAAAGTATGCCTCCTCATTCGACTCAAAATTCGCACGGGGCCAAGTCTGGAATACTACTGGAATACGGTAGATGCGGCAGGAGTTCATAACCTAATTTGACCAATTTGTCAGAGGCGACGGTGGAGGTTGTGACGGTTGCGCTTGTCTTGCGGAGTAAGCAAACGCGACACCCATCCAATATTTTATGCAGGATATGACTTACGCGGCCATAACACAGAAGATACCTACTGTCTTTGCTAACACCCGCACCTTCAATTGGCGCGCTCCAAGTTCGCGTATCCTTCGTGGTAGCAGTTTTTGGCGCTCCTGGGCGTGGAATCCACGTCGACACTTGTTCAACCAATTTATGACTGTTGCCATCGAAAAAACTACGAGTCCGATTCGTCTGAAATGTTGACAGTAGCCGTCAAAAATATGTACATATATCCATATGCCTATTTTTATTTTTTATACTTTTTAAATATTTTTTTTTCGCCTTAGAGTAGTGTATTTATTTTGGAGACTGCTCATTTTTTTATTTTTTGTTAATGAGCCGAGAACTGGGGCCTAATTCACAGAACATACACCTCATATGTATGATTCTGACTCTTCTGCTGTATGATTTCTGTTTCTCAGATTTGTTGTATGAGCTGCTTTAATACAAAATGTATCACCTAAAGTTTAAACTGCAAATATAGGAAAGTTGTGTGATTCTGTTTCACAGAAAAATATCTTACACAACGTACAAAAGTCTTATTACAAATTTATCATACATTTCATACAGCACTTCAAACTGCTGTAGCTACTACAAAATGATTTTTCGAATGAGAAAATACATCAAAATAAGCATTTTTTTTTTGAAAAATTAATGATTGTTCATCATTTTTTTAATTATACATGTAGGAAGAAGAAATGCTAGTTCTTCAAGAAATGTTTATTAAAATGAATGTACTATTTGGAAACACAGTTGAATGATATCTCTCTTCACTCTTGAGGAACTCCGTTAGTTAGTTTCCTTTGTGTTTGCAATCCACTGATATGGTGTATGGTTGTCATTCACGACACAATTTAGTTTTCAATTAAATTTGTCATTCAAAATTCTTTCTTCTTTATTTGGCGCTACAGTCCGGGGTGGACCTGGTCCTCAACCAACAAGCCTCTCCAACTAGCACGGTCTCTCGCTAGCTGTCTCCAGCGTCGCACGCTAAGTTGGTTGAGGTCCTTCTCCACCTGGGTGCGCCACCTTAAACGCGGGCTTCATCTGTTGCGTTGTCCAACGGGTTCGGAGTCGAAGACTCGGGCCGGAGCTGAATTGTCCATACGCTCTACATGGCGTAGCCATCTTAGGCGTTGGATCCGAAGACGCTTCACCAAACTCATGTCGCTGTACAGCCCGTACAGTTTGTAGTTGAATCTTCTCTAAAAACCGTCAACGCAAACAGGACCAAAGATCGCACGCAGAGCTTTTCTCTCGAAGATACCAAGGACTTCCTCATCCGCTTTTGAGATTGTCCATGCCTCCGCGCTGTACAGCAGGACTGGGATGATCAAGGTCTTGTATAAAGTCAGCTTGGTCCTTCGAGAGATGGCTATACTATTTAATTGCCTCTTGAGCCCAAAGAAACAGCGGTTGGCGAGAGTTACTCTGCGTTTGATCTCGGTACTGATGTTGTTTGTACTATTTATTGCGGAGCCGAGGTAGACGAAGTCCTTGACTACCTCGAAGTTTTAGCTGAGCTGCCCATTGTGACGCTCTGTCCAAGACGTCGATATTGTGTGTCCTTTCTCGATGACAGCATGTACTTCGTTTTGCCCTCATTCACCGCTAGACCCATTTTATCCACTTCCGCCTCAATGCCAGCAAACGGCTCGCTATGTTCTGCCAATCACGTCAATGTCATCCGCGTCTCTTTTCCAGGATCTTCCGTACTGTGAAAATCTGTTCGATGGTGGACTTCCCGGGCCTGAATGAACCTATCAGGTTATTTATAAACGGCTTTAGGCGAGTCCACAAAACGGCAGAGAAGATCTTGTAAGCGATGTTCAGGAGACTTATCCCTCTATAGTTGGCACAGTCAAAGGGGTCTCCTTTCTTGTGGATCGGGCAAACGATACTGAGATTCCTTCGTCGGGCATGCTTTCCTCCGACCATATCTTACAGATGAGCTGGTTCATGCGCCCAACCAGATCATCTCCAGCTGCCTTAAAGATTTCAGCGGACAGTCCGTCCGCACCGGCAGCTTTGTTAGACTCCAGTCTTGATGTTGCTATCTTGACCTCGTCTAAGTCGGGGGGGACGGAATTCTCGTCGATCGTCGTCCATATTGAGTGGGACATTCTGCCTGACTGCGGTATTGGTGTCATCATCACCGTTTAGCAGTCTGCAGAAGTGGTGCTTTCAATTTCTCAGTATCGACTGCGACTCTACTACTAGTTGTCCATCCCCGTCCCGGCAGGCTTTATTCAAAATTAAACATCAAAATTATACACATCATACAACAAAGAACATATCAGACAATACTTCCAGCAGAATCTGAGGAACAGAAAATTGTATCATGTGTATGATGTATGACAGTTTTGTATGTTGTATGAAATGTATGTGATGTATGATCTGTGAAATAGGCCCCTGGAGTAATAGTAATCCCTTTGCGTTTTTTTCAATCTGGTTATGTTCCTGATTAGTATACTTTCTCGACGAGAGCTATTTTTTACTTGTTCTCGAGCTGAAGTGAGATATTTATCGAGTTGTTTTGTGTTAGCAGACAGTAGTTAGTAACTAGTTAGTAGGCATTCGAATGATTTTGAGAATCGAGGTGGTCTACTAATCGAACAATAATTCGAATACTATCATCTTAAGTGATCATTCGATTATTAAAATATCTCGATTTCTAAAGTCTAGATTCTGAAAGTCCGTCGATTGTCACTCATCCCATTCATTCGTGAGAGACCAATAACATGCTCGAGGCTGCTGAGAAGCAAGGCGGACTGTCGCGCCACCCATATAGTTATTGTTTCAATCGCCCTGGCTCAGTGCATATAGTACACTGACAATCGACAAATGAATGAAGCGAATTGTTAAATTTGCACTCTTTTTTACAGACTATCGGAAATAGCGATTCTAGGATATGAACCCTATTTCTTGTGTATATTCCGGCCAACCTATCCCCGTTGTTCTCTTAATGCTACTCATAAAGCTGTAGCAGTGTTAAAGATGTTTTTGTCTCTAGAAGAGATCAATCCCTCCAGTACAAAAAACAAAAGCATGTCATTGCGCGGTCGACTGCTCACATTCACTATTGCAACGACCACGCTGATAGTCAATGCATATGGTGGTGTGAATAAAGACTGAGAAAAGACTCCGAGTAAGAACACATGAGGCGAGTATCTTCGTTAAAGGAAACACTCAATTTGGTGTGAATAAAAAATTGCCTCAAAGTAGGTACCCTCACTTCAGTTGACGCTTGAAAACTAGGGTCCTTGGAGTTTTAGGGTGAGTGCAAGGTCGGGTAAGGGTGGGTGCTAAGTATAACAAAGAATTATAACTCATGTCCTTTCGGGGAAACAGGGGATAATTTCAAGAACGTGTATTGATTCGAGTTTGATAACATGGAATGGTTAAGTACTCATTTCCTTTCCGATATTCTTTAAAAAACCGGCGGTGGTGCCATTCCTTTGATTGGTTTTTGTTTTTTTTTTAATGTAATGGGAAGATTGCCCGTCTTTTTCGCCTATTGATTTGACGTGTTGACCAATAAAAAGTCAGAAAATGAATTACTATATAAAATCTTTATTCAACTTTTCCAAATCTACAGCGGCAGCTTACGTATCGTCGAACGGCGAAAAGGAAAAAGAGACAGATTCGTGGCACCTGTCAAACACGAAACCTCGGTTTTTATGCTCTCGAGCTCTTAGCGGACGAGACTCGAATTCGTTGACGTTGTGTTGACGTGACACTTTTTCCTGTCTGTCTCCACAGACGCAAGCTTTCATGTTATCAATTTTTTTCCTTATCTGTGATATGTTCCAATTAAAGCCTTGGATATTCTTTATATTTCAACGCTTATTGTGTTTCACGTCTGGAGTTTGGTTTCCCTTCCAGCAAGCACGGATAAAATTGCAATCACTTGATGAAATTGTTATCGTCCATACCAGATTTCTTTTATTGTTAGGATTACTGTTTAATCCGTCAAAGTTTCCTCTTTCGACGCAGTAATAATATAATAATATGGGTGGCGCGACAGTCCGAGGCGGACCTGGGCCTAGCTTCTCAGCAACCACTCGTGTTGTGCGTGCTATTTTTCTTTCACGAGTGTAAGGGACTTACAGTTTAATGCCGACTCCGAACGGCGAATTTGAGAAGCTTTTTCTAGACAGGAATACTCTTTGAGCATTGTCAGAGACTTGAAAGAGGTGGAGCCGTGAATTATGATAGGTGGTAAATTTGGGTATCGAATCTGGCCCCCTTTGCGTAGGAGTCGACGCACTTACCCACTACGCTACGGCGACCACGACGCAGTATTTTCCATTATTTTAAACTGTTTTCACTTTTTTCTCTCTTGAAGTCACCTCCTATGTACACTCAACTTCCACAAGTGAGTTCTCCATTCATTTCATCTTTATTCACACCAAAACGGAGGAAAGACTCAGCTGTCAAAATATCTGAGCGGAGAGGAGTCGTTAAACTTAACGAAACAAATTTGTATTCACACCAGAAGGAGCATTTACTGCTGAGGAAATGTTCACTCTAAGTTTTTATTCACACCACCCAATATTTGAATCGCAATCAAATATTGCCCCTTACAAGGAGAAAAAATGTAGATTTCTACTGGTGAAAGAATTTCCAAAATAGGTCCAGTAGTTCCAGAGATTACTTCTCACAAACAAACTCACAAAACTACAGACTGGACCTCTTTATATATCAGTGTGATTTCATACCAAATGCACACACCTATTTACTCTACCATAGTTCCAGTGCCCACCATTCGAACTTATACTCGCAGCTCACGAACTTACTTACGGACACTAGAACTGTTTAGCACAACCCTTCCAGTCTCAATTTAATTTTTTAAATTAAATTCAGTCTGCAGTCTAATTTCGAATTTCCAAGTCCAAATCCGAATCCCGAAGCTACGGAGCATAGCAAATATTTCCAGGCCGAATACACCGATTCAAGCAGTCTATTATTTCAGCAGTCCCTTATGCAATATATCAATTCAATCGCACCTTGCGACCTAAAAGTTCTAATGAGCTGAGTACGCGATTTCTTATTCTTAATTACGTTCTGTAAGGCTTGAGGTAGGTCGACACAGACCGACTGAACAGCACAAGCCGGGAAGCAATAACCGACGAATGCCAATCGAAGCGTCTACAACACAAAGCGTTTTGTGCGCTGTTTTGGCTCGTCGAGACCGGAGTCATTGGGCAGTAAGCTCGGATGCAAAATGAGGCAGTGACCGAATTTATTCATTTATTTATATGATTACTCTATGAGTCAGCATGTTAATTGATGTGCAATCAGTAGAGAGAGGAGAGCAGTTCAGAGCTAAATGCGAAACCAAATATGATCTTTTAATTTCTGATTGTTGCTTTTGAACGTAGTAGGCAGCAGCGGACGCATGGTAGTACTGTTCAGAAGACCCGTGTGAAAACCTTAGGACAGCTTTGCTTATCTTGGCATACGCGCAGAAGGGAATTCGCGGCGTTTCAATTAGGTCTAAATGGAAATATTGGGTTGTCCATTGGGAGAAGATGTCGCTTTTCAGCCATCCTGATGCTTCGCAAAAATCCATGAATCCGAAAGGTCACAAAGAAATATTTGCTATTTCTTGACCGCCACAGAACAAATATTCTCTCAGAGTTGTGTGGGTGTGACGCAAATGACAGAGAGTGTGACAAGGTAGTAAAGAGTATACTTTCCTTCGTCTTCTTCGCCATAAGTTCTGCATTTGTCATAGTTACCGATGTCAATTTTTGAATTGTGATACTTCAGTCGATTGTGGTGGGAGTGACCGTGAACGTTCCAACATCCCTTGTCAGCAACTGTTCAATTCATTGACTATATTGAATAAATAAAATGTGAATTGAAATGAATACTGGTTTTTTATTCGTGATCATCAAATTCTAAATTGATGAAAAATCAGAAAAACTGAAATGATGCGTCCAATTTTGCTCGCCACTGTACACACTTAAGGTCCAATGTCATAGAATCTGTCACGTGCGTTGCGTTGTGTCAAAATAATGGACAGGGAGAGAGATAGATAGATAGAGAGAGATAGAGAGAGAGATATATAGAGAGAGAGGAAGAGATAGAGACAGCAACTGCAGCCCAGAAGTGCAACTCACCACGACGGATGGCAATGAGCAACTTTTAACTCTCTGTGCGTTCCCATGGCAATCTACTTGGGTGTTGCCTATGTAATTGGTTTTACGATATTTTATGAGTGAAAGAATACTTTTTGTTTTTTCTGTTCCTGTGACCTAGGTCGTTAGATTTTGGTATCAACTCGTAGCAGAGTATTGACTGTACTCATTCCACTAAGCTCAGCTATTCACTGATTCAGACACGAGTTATTTTCAATTAGGACCAATTTTGCTCCAGGGCTGCCGATCTGATACGGATGGCCTTGCATACAACTCTTTTTTAACCGCCTCTGTACCACAAAGTCTTTCTTACTCTAAATTTTTCACTTAATTTACCCACCCTCGACTTCAACGCCTCGCCAGTAACGCCAATCTATTCTTCTCCTCCATCCACTTAAAGCGAAACTATCTAAAATTCACCCGTCCTCTTTATTTTTCAGCTACAATATGGATCCTCATCAGTTTAAGCCTCCTCAGCCAATCTACAGCTGGTCCCGCGAAGAAAGTCTCATCAAAGGCGCGATCCACAACGACTACAACCACCACGTCCACAACAACAGAACCCTCCACAACCACTCATCCGATAAGCACGTCACCAGCGACGCCACTGATCTGCATCGAGGGCATCCGATCGGTGCTCGACGATGACATGAGCTCGGAGTCCGCTGACAGTAGTTTCGTTCAGGAGATCGGAGGACACGCTGTGCTTTCGGTGATGACGCAGGACCCTCTGACAGCAATGTTCCTCTTGGATCGGATCAACCAGGTGAACCTGATCAGTGGCAACGTCGAAATTGGTAAGCCAAGCACACCCCTTAAAGATCATCTTGATTGACTGCTTGCTCAAATCCTTGCAGGCATTCGGGCGATAGATATTGAAGACCCGCAGCTAGCGGAGAACATCCTCCTGCAGGAGGTTGAGTACCTGCAGCAGTGCGTGAATCACTCGATAGGCCTCTTCCTTGACCTGGACATCTACAACGCCCTCAAGCATGTCATCGACGACCTGGAGTACTACATCTGGCCGATACCATCGCGCAGGGCCCTGGTCTTCCCGAAGGTCGCTCACCTCCTGTACCAGATGCCGTGGGGCGACAAGATCGCGTCTGTGGAGATCTTGGCCGAGAACTTGGACGTCTACAACGACTTCATGGAGTCGGCGCGTAAGGAGCACCTCTGCCTGATGCACTTCCGAAGTCCGGACAATATTTACATCATCTTCGGCGACAAGATGGTCACGAATTTCCACGAGAACGGAACGATCTTTGCCGTGCCAACGGGACGGGTCACCAAAGCCTTCATTGCAGGTAAGCCACATTCAAATGACCTTGCCTCTTAAATCCTTAGACTTGTGTGTCCTTTCAGAGCTCCCCAACAAGTCGTACTTGATGACGGAAGCAGAGATAAGTCTGAATGTGATCGATGGCAACTCGACTCAGAGGACACTACACGAGAGCCTCATCGGGCAGAGCATTCTGCCGTCGCAGCTGCTGGCTCTAGCTGGACCCGTGCTGGACCTGACGCGCTGGCTCAACAACTCGCTGGTAAAAAACTGCAAGGACGAGTACGGTGTGGTGGCGCTGGACACGTGCGACAACTTCCTCACGTACCTCGAGGACTGGGACTCCGATGAGCACTCATTCGACTCCGAGAAGATCCTGTCCGCCCTCAAGCTGAGCCGCTTGGGACACATGATGATCTTTCAAATGCTGCAGAAGACTGTTGTGTCGAACCTGACGCGGGAGAAGATCTCCGAGCTGCGAGAGATCGCGTCGCAGAACTTCATCACGAACGTGACCACGTACTTCCATTACAACCACGCCAACGGCACCAGCCATGAGATGAAGTCCAAGTTCGGGCAGGTCTTCAACTGCCAGTACGTGGACGGGAACAACAGGCGCTACCCGTTTCTGTTCGAGGGCGAGTCGGTGATGTACTGGCGGATTAAGCCGGACGCGTGGATCGCAGCCGGAATGACTGCCGCTGTGCTGGGCGTCATCATCAGTCTGGCGATCCTGGTGTTCATCATTATCCGCATCTCCCTGGGCGACGTCTTCGAGGGCAACCCGGTCACCTCGATCCTGCTCCTGCTGTCGCTCGTGCTGCTCTTCACCTCCTTCATTCCGTTCTCGATGGAATACGTGTCTGATCACCGCAACTCGCACGTGACGTTCGAGGACGCGTCCACACTTAACACGCTGTGCGCGGTGCGCGTCTTCATCGTGACCCTCAGCTACTGCATGACCTTCTCGCTGCTGCTGTGCCGAGCCATCATGCTGGCGTCCATCGGTTCCGAGGGCGGGTTCCTCTCGCACGTGAACGGCTACATCCAGGGAGTGATCTGCATCTTCAGCACCCTGGTGCAGGTGGGCATGTCGACGCAGCTGATCGTGGTGATGCACATAGCCAACGAGAGCGTCTCCTGCGAGAACATGTACTACGGCAACTGGATATGGGCCCTGCTGGCCTACGACTGCATTCTGCTGATCTTCCTCGTCTGCATGACGCCCTTCATCTACCGCTCGCAGAGGAATTACCGCGAGGGCATCCTGCTCGTCATCGGGGCGGTCCTCATCTTCATCATCTGGTGCACGTGGATCACGATGAGCTTCTTCGGCGACGAGTGGAGAGACGCCGCCATGCCGCTGGGCATTCAGGCAACTGGCTGGGCCATCCTTACCGGCATACTCATCCCACGGACGTTCCTCATCGTACGTGGTATCGAGCGGTCGGACATAGCACAGGCGCTGCCCTCCCTCACGTCGCTGGCCTTCGCCCAGAACAACCAGTATTCCTCCGAGCAGGTAAGTCACAAGCCCGCCTTCCAGTCGATCTCGCCTACAACCACTTTACGCATTTCAGAGCGTCTACGAGTGCGTCAATCCCGCCATGAGGAACTGCTCGTCGCGGGAGGACGGCATGTGCGAGGTGGGCCACATGCGGCAGTCTCAAAGCGATATCCCGACACTACCGCTTCGCGGCGGCGTAGCCCGCCGCCAGCAGTTCTTTAACAACATCCGGCAGAACAACCAATCCAATCAGCGAGCAGCTCCGCCACCCCGTCGCGCCAGCAGTCCGGGCAGCTCACAGCAGTCGTCTTTGCCCGAAACGCCGGAGAACAGCAAGATCACACGGTTCTAAGGTCCGACACTTCATCAACGACTTCACCAATCTTCCCTTCCGAGAAGCCAGAGTAGAGACAGGATCCTGGGCCGCTAACACGAATCTCTTGCAAACATTCTAATCATAGTCGCTTACGGTATATGTGTACATGTGTACTGAGTTATTTTCTAGGTTTAAGGACACCCCCTCTCACGGGGTGTAGCGTTTAACAAATCTATTCTAGTCAAGATGAAACAGAGCAGAAGTCTTAAGGATATACTTTTTAGCAGACCCTACGGCCGATGCGCTCATTGCGTGAGAATGAGCCCTCGCCCGCGGCTGTTGGTAATAAAATTCGATTCTATTTATAAAATTTGGATTGGTTTTCCTTTCTCTTTTGATAGAGTGGAGGTAGGTCTTTTTGACAGAGTCAAGTGGATCTTTGTTTAAACGAGGTGAAAGTAATTGACGTGCATTCGAGGCGGAGGTGGGTAGCAGTCGAGACCTATTTCAGGTCCAAAAGGATTATTCCAAAGCCAGATTAGGATCTTGTGATTGGGTCTCTTGGTTGGTCAGCGAGAGTGCCGATACTTCGAGGTTCCATGAAAGGGACACTATCTTGTAGCTGAGGTTTAAGTTTATTATGGACCCAGGACAAATATTTGTCCATAATAATCACCGTGTAACCTTATTTCTCGGAGGCCTTGGATCGGTGGAATTATTCGAACAAAAAGTACGCGATTGTGTGAATGTGAATTCGTAGACGTGGTAGATTTGATTAGAAAAATCACTCGTTCTTCTTTTTATGTGGCGCTACAGTCCGGGGTGGACCTGGGCCTCAACCAACAAGCCTCTCCAGCTAGCAGGGTCTCTGGCCACCTGTCTCCAGTGTGGCACGCCAAGTTGGTTGAGGTCCTTCTCCACCTGGGTGCGCCACCTTAAACGCTGGCGTCCTCTGTTACGTTGTCCCACGGGTTCGGAGTCGAAGACTCTTCGGGCCGGAGCTGATTTGTCCACACGCTTTACATGCCCGTCGCCATCTTAGGCGTTGGATCCGAAGACGCTTCACCAGACTCATGTCGTTGTACAGCCCGTACAGTTCGTGGTTGAATCTTCTCCTCCAGAAACCGTCAACGGAAATAGGACAAAAGATCACACGCAGAGCTTTTCTCTGGGAGAGACCAAGGACTTCCTCAACAACTTTTGAGATTGTCCATGCCTCAGCTCCGTACAGAAGGACTGAGATGATCAAGGTCTTGTATAAAGTCAGCTGGTTCTATTGCCTCTTGAGCCCATAGAAACAGCGATTGGCAAGAGTAATTCTGCGTTTAAACTCGGTACTGATGTTGTTTGTACTGATTACTGCGGAGCCGAGGTAGACGAAGTCCTTGACTACCTCGAAGTTTTAGCTGAGCTGCCCATTGTGACGCTCTGTCCAAGACGTCGATATTGTGTGTCCTTCATTGTTTAGGTTGCTGTATGTGACTTACATCTGCAGGTTTGGTTGATGTATTAGATCATTTTTAATTTTGTTGGCATCCATAAGTATGCAACTTTTTGTATACTCAGAGTGTCTCTGCTATACATTCCGTTTTGGCTTCGTAAACGATTCTTTTCATATCACGATATTCTGTTTTTTATAATTTATAATTATTAAGTGTTTTGCTTTTATATTGATGGTCTCGTTACACAGTCACAAAACGAAGATTGTGACCATCACAGATCAACCATCACCTTCCACGACTACACCACTGACTGCTTAGCAAATGTCATAAATGTCGTCGGTGCTGCCAAGATTTTATGATGAATCATTAAGCGCCGATAATCGGTTTTTTGTGCACTTCAAAATTAAGCGTATATACGCTTGCAAAATAGCGCAGCTAGCATATACTTCGTTTTGTCCTCATTCACCGTTAGACCCATTTTAGCCCCTTCCGCCTCAATGCCGTAACTTGAACATCACAAGTTAAAGTTAAGAGTTCAATTAATTTGTCGTAGGCATGGATATAGATTTCAAATATCGAGCAAAAAATTAATTTAACCAAAATTTGATTTCATTAAGAGGGTAAAACAGGGAGCGGGCCACTTGATCATATTCCAAGATCCGAGCTGGAGGAAAAAGCGATTCAGATGGCTTCCCTTCGGAGTGCTGTGACAGGTAGCAGTTCGAATTGCTATGGTGCGGTCGAACAGAGCGAACTGTGAGACGGATGAAGATGCGAACCAACCATTTGTAGCCACCTGCAGCTAAGACCTCCAAGGTAGCACCAAGTCCAAGGAATATACGTTGACCGCGAGCCGCTACTTGGGTTTACCATTTCTTGCACTGGTACAATAAAACTGGTTGAATAAAACTAACACCCCTATTCTGGCAAACCTCAGTGATGTGTCTTAAGTCACAACTACCTCACAAGAGCATGGTGAGACACACATTGTGAGGTTTTCGTATTCTGAGCAAAACCTCACAGCTTGTGAGCATCACAAGAACCGTCAAAATTGTGATGTTCTCATGAGCACATCACAAGAAAGAATAGCAACAAAAGAACTGTCACACACAAGGAAAAATAAACAGATGTTGATTTTATTTTGGCGTTTAGCTCATCTGCGTATGCGGCCCAATAATTCTGCATCCTATTCGGGTCAGTTGGATCATTTTTGCCCAGAAGAAAATCGGGCTTCATTTGCAAGAAATTCGTATAATGGTCCAACTGTTCCTGGGATGTACGCTGATATTTTCTTGTTGCTGCAAAATATTCATTAATAATAAATACTTATACATATTTCATTAATATACACAATATTACATCGTTCGCTACGTTCTGCCTTTATTTTGTAGATACGCTCAGCAAGAAAAAAAAAGCGCGAATATAATAATTGTCAAAAAAAGAAACAATTTTTGACATGGCAACGAATTCACCTCACCATGGTGACTATTCTTGTGTGTTTTCATGTGAGGCTTTCGCCAGAATACCAAATAGCTGAAACCTCACAAGGTAGGCATCATAATTTTCGCCTCACTGACATTCGTGCGTTGTGATCACATCATAACCAGAATAGGGGTGTAAAATGCAAAATACAGCAAGTTTATTGTTTAAAAATAATAATATTTTGTGCCTTTTTGTCGAAAGTGAAAGATGATCCGATGCATTTCCAAGCGTCCTTCGCTGTCGCAATAGTCCAACAGAATTTATACTTTCTTCGCCATCGCAAAATAACACCATGCCGACGATTTTTTTTTCGATTTTTATTCAAAAATTCAAAAACAAAACTAAATAAAAACCAACCACGAAGTTGAAACGCAATCGTTTAATCGTCCGCTTTTGACAATTCAATGAGTTATACGAAGCAACAGTGAATCGTCAAAAACGACGCCGACTAGACGATTCAATAATTTGATCTGCTTCGTGTAACGTAGTAATACAATCGTCGAAACGGCATCGTCAGACGATCGTCGTCTTACGCGATGAGAACGCAGGACACTCGATTCTCCGCCATCGCATTAAAGGAAGTGGTGATGAGGACTTTCGTGCCGCATGACCAAACCATCCAATCATAGCCCTTGTCGTTCGAAGAAACAGGTACTCAACATTAAGTTCCTCACGTACCCCAATGTTTCTCACCCTATCAAGGGGAGTAACTCCCACAACAAGACGAAGAAATCTCACCTCTGCAGCTTGTATGCGGGATCTTATTACTTTGGATTACGAACATTTTATAACTAAAGGTGAGCGTGCGAACTTGGCATGGGCTTCCTGATCTTCCAAAAATTTAATCAGCTTGACCAATCCTACAGGAAAGCTCAAAAATACTCCTCCCATTACTCGTGAACAAAAATCCCGAGCTATTTAAACTGCTTCTGGGACTCCACTCGAAAGAACCTCCTCCTCATACCAGCGTTGGTCTTCAATTGTCTTAAGAGGCCTGGTATTCTTAACATATTCCGCGTGCCAAGTCTTAATAGTCAGTGTCGACATTTTGTTTTGTTTTTTTTCTGAGAAGATCTTCGACTCTCTCCAACCAGTCCATGAGTCCATGATTCTGTTCATGCAGAGCTAAGAGATGAGACTCTGGCGTCACGAAATAAGTTCGACAAATCCCGACTCCTTCCTGCGCAAAAACACAGTCACTGAGTCCTCCCCAAGGTAGAACGAAACATATTCTCCAAAAAATATATCCTTTTATTTCGGCATATCAAAATAAAGAGTATCGGTCGGTAAACGACACGGAAATACAAACAACACCCGGCTTAAGAGTCGCCTCCTGCGCCTAATTTCTCCTCGATACTCGGCGAAGACGAGCAGTCATCATCATCCCCATCGCCACTGTCGTCCTGGATATCAAAATCTATGTCCCCATCGACGTCATTCCGTGGCTGCTTCTTCTGCGGCTGCTGATGCTCGTAGAACTTCTGCAACTGCTCCAGCAGCTCCTTAACCTCCTTTATGCCCATCTCCGATGACTTCGTGCTGACGCTTGACTTGGAGGGATCACCGCCACCGCAGTCGCCGAATCCACGCATGTGGCAGCTGCACTGTGGTGGCGCCGAGATCTCAGCAGGCGAATGCCTTTGCGGGCGCGTTGCTGGCGCTTGTGCATTTGGCTGACACGGCACTTGTGAGTGATGGGACTGTGAGACATTGGCGAAGTTTGGTGGATACGGATTGATCAAGTTCGGCCTCGCATCCACCGGCACCGAGGTCATGATGTTCTGGTGCTGGTAGAACATCTTGTCGTACTCCGACTTCATGCAGAGGTAGCGGAAGTGCCTCGAGTTCTCCTCGCCATAGTGAACAATCTCTGGAACGACATTTAACATTTTAAAAGCTACATTTGTTGTCGAGCTGTTTTCGCAGGCGCTGTCTTATGCTCTTACTATTGTTCATGTCGGTCTGGAGTTTCTCGAGCTTGGCCTCGTTGGTGTTCAGCTGCTCCCGCAAGTCGTCGATCTTCGAACTCATTTCCTTGAAGTTTCGACCAAAGATGTCCGAAAGCGTCTTCTAAGCAATGTTTAAATCGAGTTAGACCAGGTGGTCGGCAGATGTGAGGATACTCACCCCGACAGCATTCTCGACGGTTTCCCGGATCAGTTCAAAAAACTCCTCCGTGTCCTCGTCCTTTTCGGTGTCCTCGACGAAGCTCACAAGGTTCTTGTTATCCAAATGCATGGGCGATGCATGGCGATCGGGCTTTTTTGGCTTCGCCGTCCGTCCCAGTAGTCGCTCCTCGTTCATGAATGTTTTCTCGTCCTTCCCCTCAGCGCCGCCCTTGTTTCTCTTGCGGTAATTCGTGGCGTTGTAACACGTCTCTGCCTTGTCCGAGGGCTTATTACATTTGGTTGCTTTCGAATTTTGAAAAAAGTTGTCGTCAAATCTCGTCGTGTTCAGTGGCGGCGGAGGAGCGCCTGGGGCGTACAGCTCTTCGGCTGTTTTGCGAGACTTCTGACGAACCATGTTGCGCGAGGAGAAGAAATTAAAGTTTCGCTTTTCTATTTTACAAAAACGAAATATATTCATTGCCTTGCTGAGGATTGAATTTTTTTTCGTGAGCAAGTGGCTTTTTCTATTGCTCTTCTCCTCACTTTGCGTGTGTTTTTCAGGCGTTGTGCAGGTCATGGCTACAGTTCATTCGGGGGTGCCTCGGAAAATGGCGAAATGTAGCCAACTGACAAAGGCAACCGCATCAAAGGAGTCTGCGGCAATTGGTGCTTGCAGCCAGATGGGAAGGTTACTTGGAAGGAAATGAGAAGTACGCGCTCGAGTGAAATGAGGGGCGATGATGAGGTCTTTGTTCGACGGGGAGACAGTTTTTTAATTGAAAAATTATGGAATTATTATTGAGTTCTTTAAGATGTTGTTACCCTTTTTTTCTAGAAATCTCTTAAAGGCTGTCATATTGACACGGGTCAAAATAGAAGATGTGGAATCACAGCAATCGTTGGAAGGGTGAATCGAAAGATGCAGACGGGAAATGAGGCAAGGTATCTATCATACACTAGTAGAAAAACCTGTCGTACTACAGGAGCAATGTCATAAGCATTTATGCAATCCATTATTATTCACATATTGCATAATACTAGCTTTTACCCGCGACTTCGTCCGCGTGGAATAGTTACTTTGGGTAGCCTTTTTCATTTTTAGGATACTAATTTTCCGAATAATACAATACAATGCATACTAACTGCAAACAGCCGTCATTTACTGTAAATATCTTATTTTAACACATTATTATAATCTACATTTTTGTGTTTTTCCATCCTCTGCTAAAACATAAAGATTTTGAGGGCACGATACTCGTTTGCACGCCACATAGAATTGCCCATTGGATAAAACAGGTTTTTTCTAAATGTGTACCTGCTACTTTAAGCGTTTGTCTTTGAGCCTTATTTAATGTCATTGCAAATGCTGCTTTTAGGGGAAACTGCACTCTTTTAAACTGAAAGGGCAAATCAGTCCGAATTATTGGAATACGGGAAATAAAACATCTTGTCCTTTTCCTATTCCAGTCATAGTTACTGCTTTTATAATATTGCGTCCCAATTGAGTAACTTGTAGCCGTGAACCATTACATAGCCTCGGTGTGTCAAGGTTTCCCATTAACAGGACCGGAAAACCAACTTTAAACCTCAACTTATGAGAAGGCACTCCTGATAATTCTAAGGGATACGACGTTACATGTCCCGTGTCCATAACATTGTCCACCGAGAGATACTCGAAAAAACCACCTCCACGTATGTCATAATTTGTTCGTTTATCTGCCACACTGTCTCATTTGTTGGCGCTAAAATTGCCCTTTCACACAACCATTCTCGATTTCCCATATTTATCTGCACACCGGGATAGACATTATTTTTCAAACCATCGACAATTTGACAGAATTCCCGGCTCTGTGTAATCATGCCGTTACTGTCTGTCGCCATACGATCTTCTTGGACTTTTAGAAGAGCAGTCTCATTTTTTAAATTCAATTCATTTTTATTTCAAAATTCATGACATGCTTACGTACAAGACAAAAATGCTTAAAACTAGATGGACGAACATTTTTACTATTTCTAACTTACTGGCCCTCGGCGGGCACTCTAAGCTAAACTTATCCTATGTCTTTCGACTTAAACTAAAAATCCATGCATTTAAAGGATACCTACTTCATCTGTACAGCTTAATATAAAAAAAGAGCAGTCTCATATTGCCCTCATTGTGCATCATTATGCAGCTGAACTCGCATATTGATTGTCAAATGGAACTTCTTACGTGTGCTCATAATATAGACGCCTTCAAACAGACATTTATTTCATCTGCTGGTGTGCCCCTAGTCTGACTCACTGGCAGTGTCTGTCTAAAGTCCCAGCTTAAAGTACCACCATCTTTCCCATAATACTCTGGTTGCTCTTAAGATCTTTCATAGTGCGTGCTTCTTGTGATTCGATTGCGTACATTCATCCCAAACCAACAGTCATACACTCTTGCAACATCGTCCACGCTTACCGTTTTCGTTACAAACTGGCATTTCCTCATGAGCTAAGTTCAAATTCAATTTAAGAACTGAGTACGCTGTTCATCCTCCATTGAGTAGCATAGCAGCTATTCCAGAGGAAGCTACTGCAACAGCAATTTTTTTAACTCTCCTGACTTGTGCTAAGAGTAAATTTAAAAGAAAGGTTTTTCCAGTGCCTCCTGAAGGATCCAAAAAGAACAAACCACCTTCGCCACTTTCGACTTGTCCTGTGTTCAAAAGTGGAACTGCATCCATTACTTGGCGTTTTAAAGAATCAGTATCGTAATCTAGTTCTCGCACTAAAACACTATCTACTTCCCCAATTCTTTGTGGTCTGCTCATCCCAAAATCAGATACATTTTTGCCAGTAATAGCTATCACTTGGTCTTCAACCTTTGTTAAGGCGTCATTGTAAATTAAATTATTGTAGGCCGCATTAAAAAATTATATTTGGCCGCACCACGCTGCAGTGATGCCTTGGTGACAATCGACAACAATCAGTCAGCTGTGGCGACCGACCATTGGCAAGGCTCGTGTGTGAAGTTTTAAGCACGCAGTAACATGTTCAATTTGAGTATTTCCCAGAAGGGTGGTTTCTGTTTTTGCTGTTGTTATATATAAGTTAACAACCAAATTGTTGCGCAGAATGTGCCGACGCAGCGTCTGGGAAATGCACACGCCAGCGAGGAATGCATCGGTCATCTGAGTACCCACGCCAGCAGCCTGTACTCGTACTATTTAAGGTAGTTCTAAGTCAAATATTGTAGAGTTTCTAAGCTCTGTAAGGGTAACCTCTGCCCATTTGGAGGTAGAATAAAAATATTTTATTTATTACAAAACAACACGTAGCTGTTGAATTTATATGCTACTGCATGCGACGAACCACACACACACACCATGTCAATAGTCGCCACTGCTGGTTGATTGTTGCCGATGGTCTCTAATGGTGGACATTTTTAAACGATAATTAGTTGAATTCTTTTGAGCATTGCATTGAGCAGCTTCAGGACAATGCAAAAGAAGGTTGATAGCTCAAATGAATAAGGGATGAATTTACTAAAAATCATTTTTTTAGTTTTTTAATCCGATAAGCCATTAATGAGCCAGGACTGTGTGAAGATGAAAAAATGCGGTTTTATTTACCACTTCCCCCTTAGACCCGGGATAAGTAGACTAAGTACATCTCCAAGATCAAATCTATCTCTCTCCCAAATTTCATCAAAATCGGTTCCTTGGTTTAGACGTGAAAGGGTAACAGACAGAGTTACTTTCGAATTTGTAATATTAGTAAGGATTATTAGCACTATGTCAATCCGGCAGACGGCAAAGCCATGCTAGTTTGTTAAAACATTATTTTGGAAAAAGAAAATAAATCCTTTTAAAATCAAACTCAAATCGATTCCATGCCAAGTCATATTTATTTGGGTTTGATTTGAATATGAACGGATTTGATTTTTCTCTCAGTGTATGTAGTAACACAAAGTTCAAGGACCTTTAAGCTTACTCCACAAGTGTAGAAAGTGCAGTTCGCACAAACGACCAGTGTTATTGTCACTCACTGGGAACAAGGAAACGAAAGTTAGGCAAGCACACCCAACAAAGACCAAGGTAGCTCTCCTCTTGCGGATTCAGAGTAATTAAGAAACATCACCCAGTAGAATACATTTCTGACCCGCTGGGTGTCAAGGACCGCGCTGCAAAAACCACTGAATGGCCTTAGCTCACCGCGACCGGCACGAAACTGAAATCAATTCAAGCGAAATGTTACAAAAGTGTTTTCAAGGGGGAGGTGAAAAGCAATTAGAGTCACTTTTCGGTTTGATTGCAAGAGGGAGGATTGACTTCATTTGTTCAAAACCACGGTTGACTTTTAAACTAAAGTGAGAGCTTCTACCTCTGAACTAAGGAGTCGCTTCGTGGTGACGTTTCTTTTGGCAATAGTGGTTGCTACCTTGTGAAACACAATCAGCTTTTTGAGTGCGTAGGTAAAAGGATATCTAATTGGAGAATGAACAAATCAAAAGTCCCTTGATTATAGAGAGGACTTGAATTATAGAGGTAACATGATACGTCGTTTTCAATGTTTCAGGCCGCGGAATCGATCAAATCATCACCCCACTGCAGACCCTGGAAATACCTGAAGTTAAGTCGGCACCCAATCATCCAGGATATGCAACTAGCATACCAGTAGGTATCTTCAGGTGTTTTATTTAGTTAGTACCCAAAGAGGACCCGGCACTTTATCTGCCGATTAGTGATTTCACAATGGATCCAATCAGGATCTAAGTGGGCAAGAACTGCTTCAGTTGTGGTCATCACGAAAACCTAATCTATCCTAAGTCGGCACCCACCAACTATTTGTAGATTTCTGGGCCGCATATGACAGGCTGCATAGAAGCGAGCAATACAACGTCATGTCTTGTCTTGACATTCCTACCGAACTCTTCAGATTGTGAACGATGCTGTTGAAGACTTCTCGTTTGTAATGAATTCACCGAAAGCCTCAATGTCAAACAAGGGTTTAGTTAAGCGTTTTGGGACGCGCTGTCTTGTCCAACATCCATCCAACTCACTCGCTAACACAAGAGGCATAATCTTCCAGAAGTCCGTACAATTGCTGGCACACACGGACAACGTTGATGTGTTTGGTCGAACAAAGCGACCCTTCAATGAAGCGTTTGTGGCATTGAGTCGGAAGCGGCTAAAATGGGTCTAAATGGGTAGCGGTGAATGAGGGCAAAATGAAATATATTCTGTCATCAAGAAAGAACACACAACATGGACGTCTTGCACAAAGCGTCACAATGGGCAGCTATAACTTCGAAATAGTGAAGGACTTCGTCTATCTCGGCTCGCAAGTGAACAGTACGAACAACACCAGTACCGAGATTAAACGCAGAATTACTCTTGCCAATCGCTGTTTCTTTGGGCTCATGAAGCAATTGAGTAGTAGAGTCCTCTCTCGAAGGACCAAGCTAACATTATATAACACCTTGATCACCCCAGTCCTGCTCTATGGTGCGGAGGTACGGACAATCTCAAAAGCGGATGAAGAAGCACTTGGTCTTTTCGAGAGAAAAGTTCTGCGTTCAATCTTTGATGGTTATTGGAGAAGAAGATTCAACCACGAACCTTACGGGCTCTACAGCGACATGAGTCTTCGGATCCAACGCATAAGATGGTTAGGCCATGTAGAGCGTGTGGACAACTCAGCTCCGGCCCGAAGAGTCTTCGACTCCGAACACGTGGGACAACGCAACAGAGGACGCCCGCGCTTAAGTTGGCGCACCCAGGTGGAGAAGGACCTCAACCAACTTGGCGTGCGACACTGGAGACATATAGCCAGAGACCGTGCTAGCTGGGCAAGCTTGTTGGTTGAGGCCCAGGTCCAACCTGGACTGTACCAAATAAGGAAGAAGAGGTTTCTAAGTCACTGTGGTTTTTTGTGCTCCATCTATTTCGCACTATCGAAAACCATTCGAAGCCGTCGATACAATTCCTCCTCTCTAGCTGCAGCGATTAATCACCGTATGTGATGTTCTCCAGGATCTCTTCTCTTCTTCCTGGGAAGGCTTTCTTTTATGCGCTACAAATACTAAAATGCATCCAAAGCCCATCAACACTCTTGCATCTGAACTATCTCTTAATTTTACGCTTCTTCTGGAGATTAACAAACATTTTGTACGCCTTTGTTGATGGGCTCCGAATTAAATGCCGTGTTCTCAGTGACAATGCAAGCTCTTGTCCTGCTACTGATTATATTTTTACTCACACAATTCCTTCACAAGGATATCTAAACTAAAATACACTTCCCCTTCTGAGCTCAATTTTTAATTGAAAAATTCCATCAAATAGACAAAAAGCTACTGCAGCACGTACGATTTTCAATAATCCTGCAATCGAATCAAGCTAGATCCCTGCCCGCAGGATGCCGTCATTGATTTGCATTTGTCCATCTGCATGCGTTATCCATGCACATCCCTCAGACTGTGTCACTGTCAGCTACGATACACTAACGCAAACTGCACAAACTACTCGGCAGCACTCAAGCTGCTGCCCATCGATAACAATAAACGTCCGCCCGAGCCATCGGCAAGGACACTGATTCAATTCTGCTGTGAACTCTGCTGTTTTCGATACTCCCACAGCAGCAACAGAAGAGTGGGTCGTGATCTCGATTCTGTTTATAGACTTTTGTTTTTCTATTTTTCATTTCCATCCATTTGATGAGACAAAATATTGACTCGTTGACATGGGGATAACAAATGTCGTCGGCTCCCTCGCGCTCGTGGGTCGTGTCTGGAAAGATGATTGATACATCGCTTAGGGTTTTATTAAAAAACTTATGCTGTCGTTCATTTGCGGGGAAGTCCATGGAACGCAATCTGTTATGCCGGTCGACACCAGGGACAGTAGATGAGTTCACGAACAGTGGACATGGCATGGGATTAGGGACGTGATTGACTCTAGGAGATGATTGAATGTCTGCCAAGGTAAGGTCCTTGCTGGCCAATCCTTTATCGGAGGAGTGTACGCTATTCATGCATTTTTATCGACGTTTGTCAAAGGATAACGTGGCACTCAACTGGTTCGTCTTTTGGCAACAGATGGCTTAGGAAGGACTGGCAGTAGTCTGTTGATGGGCAGTAATTGGAACTGGATCAGAGGAGATATTCTGGGAAAATACAAGAATGTAGATAAAGTCTTTGAAACATTGCCCTCAAGCTAAAGCAATTATAATAACGACGTTTCCAGGCTTAGAAGCTCGATTGACGATACGTAATAATAATAATATGGGTGGCGCTACAGTCCGAGGCGGACCTGGGGCTAGCTTCTCAGCAACCACTTACGTTGTGCGTGCTATTCTTCTTTCACGAGTGGAAGGGATCTACAGTTTAATGCCGACTCCGAATTGCGAAGTTGAGGAAGCTCTTTCTAGACAGGAATACTCTTTGAGCATTGTTAGTGACTCGAAAGAGGTGGAGCCGTGAATTATAAAAGGTGGTAAATTCGGGTATCGAACCTGACACCTTACCCACTACCCCACGGCGACCCACTCGATTGACGATAAGTAGGTTAACGAATAAGGGAAACTGTCTTAGAACAGCTTGTGCGTACGCAGGGTGTATGTGTACGATGAGTAGGAAAGAGTCGTTGCCGTGGTCCGATGCCTCGTGCTAAGACAGAAGTTGGATTAAAGAGTCTAGCCGTGAAGAAAGGAGAGAATGTCTTTTCCTTCTAATGCATGAAAGGATTGTCAATAACACTCGGGCTCCCATTAACATTAAAGGAACAGTCAACCACTAAGTCTGTCTTGCTTGATGAAGTTTTGAATGATGAAGCTGTTCTGGAACCTGTGTGAGGTAAATGGCAACGTAAATAAGGCAGTTTCGTAGTCTCAGCTCATCAGACGAGACTTATGTCTCTTCGAACTGAGGTATTCAAGGGAAAAAAATTGGGTGGAAATCTTCGACAATAGAATAGATAGCACATATAAGTGTGAGATTTTTACTCACTAAAACCACGTCCTTGAATTAATTAAGGCATCTAAGTGAAGCACTTAACCAGTAGTTTGCATTTCATTATTAAGGCAGGTTACTCTCCAATGAAAGTTCCTGCTAACACCGCAACCATGCGCGGGTGTAGACTATCGCACGAGGTCAAGGGGTCTAGACCTTTGTAGTCGGCGCAAGACATAAGTATCCTCAAGGATCGGCTAAGCTGCAGAGTTTATGTGCCCTTCTAGTCCGCGCTTATGTTTATAAGCAAAGTTCTTAACTTCATCTTGGAGTGGTAATATTCGAAGGCCTCTGTGGATATCGTCGTTTCTGATATACCATGGTGCATTAACGATGGTTCTAATCACCTTATTTTGATAAGTCTGTATTATGCTCATATTACTTGCTTCGGTACAACCCCAAAGGTGTACGCCATATGTCCAAACAGGTTTTAGGAGTTGCTTGTATAAGTTAAAGGCAAATATACCGATTTAAAATACCAACGAGAAATACGCCGGATGCTCAACGATTCCAAGAAAATCATTCTCCCTCCAATCAGCAATCATCTCACTTGACAACCAATGGACCACCAGATCGATCAAGAATGTTTCACAGAAATACTTCCCGCAGCAGCTGAACAAAAGAGAACCATCATTTTGCTGAGGCAGCAAAACTTACCAGTGACGGCAGGGCATTAGGGTTAGCATATAAAATTTGTTGGGCAGTTGATTGATGAGCATGAATAAAGTAAGAAGGCTCTCCTCAAAATAATTTTTTTTTTTTTATTTAAAATTAATTAATTAAAGTTTAACTTATATACAAGCAGTTTGTTTTCAATACTTAGCGTGGAGTGTTTACCTATAAGCCAGGACTCTCATCGCGTAACTTTTCAGACGGGTATCGTCCTTTTGTTTCAATTCGATGATATCGTCGACGATTTGCTTGATGTAAGACCACCACTACCGTCTCGCCTATCGTGTTCTGAAATAATAACTATCACGTAAAAATGATGTAGTAAACCTGATACGTGTCATATTGCGTCTGGCCCCAATTTCCAGACGTAATAAAAGCCGCACTGTCTAGGCCCTTGGGAACCAACCTTATCTGTAGTTCTCAAGAGCTGGGCAATGTACACACGATCACCTGGTTGTGCTTGCCTTGACTTTTGGAAAGCGTTTTCTAATCACATATGGAATAGAGAACAGTGCAGTCCGTGATCTACTATCAAAGGTGACTGTTGTGTATTACTACTACAATGACATCTGTGTCAGCTAGCGAACAAAACTAATGCGACCTATCACTCTAAAAATGTATCAAAAGTGTAGAATAAAATATGTATACACAATTTGTTCTCATTTAAAAGGAGACGAAACTGAAATCGGTATCGCCAAAAATCAGTCGTCGAGACGACACCTAATGACAGTTTTCAGTCTACGCGAAGCAGACAAAACGATATCTCTCAGACGCTATCGTTTGTATTTTGCTTACATGAAGCGAAACTATCGTCGAAACGCTAACGCCAAAAATATTGTCGACTTACGCGATTAGAGCCCAGCAAATATCTTCATATTTCGTGTCAAGCTCTGCACGTTTCTTCTTAACGTGCTCCTTCCACTTCACCCTTAACTAAACCCTTGTTTGACATTGAGGGTCTCGGTGGATTCATTACCAACGAGAAGTTTTCAACGGCATCGTTCACAATCTGAAGAGTTCGGTAGGAATGTCAAGACAAGACATTACGTTGTATTGCTCGCTTCTATGCAGCCTGGAAATCGGAAAATAGTTGGTGGGTGCCGACGTTTATGTGATTACCCCAACTGAAGTAGTTCTTGCCCCCTTAAATCCTGATTGGATCCATTGTGAAATCACTAATCGGCAGATAAAGTGCCGGGTCCTCTTCGGGTACTAACTAAATAAAACACCTGAAGATACCTACTGGTATGCTAGTGGCATATCCTGGATGATTGGGTGCCGACTTAACTTCAGGTATTTCCAGGGTCTGCAGTGGGGTGATGATTTGATCGATTCCGCGGCCTGAAGCATTGAAAGCGACGTATCATGTTACCTCTATAATTCAAGTCCTCTCTATAATCAAGGGACTTTTGATTTGTTCATTCTCCAATTAGATATCATTTTACCTACGCACTTAAAAAGCTGATTGTGTTTCACAAGGTAGCAACCACTATTGCCCAAAATTTCCAAAAGAAATGTCACCACGAAACGACTCCTTTGTTCAGAGGTAGAAGCTCTCACTTTAGTTTAAAAGTCAACCGTGGTTTTGAACAAATGAATTCAAACCTTCCTCTTGCAATCAAACCGAAAAGTGACTCTAATTGCTTTTCACCTCCCCCTTGAAAACACTTTTGTAACATTTCCCTTGAATTGATTTCAGTTTCGTGCCGGTCGCGGTGAGCTAAGGCCATTCAGTGGTTTTTGCAGCGCGGTCCTTGACACCCAGCGGGTCAGAAATGTATTCTACTGGGTGATGTTTCTTAATTACTCTGAATCCGCAAGAGGAGAGCTACCTTGGTCTTTGTTGGGTGTGCTTGCCTAACTTTCGTTTCCTTGTTCCCAGTGAGTGACAATAACACTGGTCGTTTGTGCGAACTACACTTTCTACACTTGTGGAGTAAGTTTAAAGGTCCTTGAACTTTGTGTTACTACATACACTGAGAGAAAAATCAAATCCATTCATATTCAAATCAAACCCAAATAAATATGACTTGGCATGGAATCGATTTGAGTTTGATTTTAAAAGGATTTTATTAATTTTCCAAAATAATGTTTTAACACAAAATATAACAAAATCAAAATCAACTAGCATGGCTTTGCGGATTGGCAAAGTGCTAATAAAACATAATAAATAATTAGTCTCAATATAAATACA
Organism: Eristalis intricaria; assembly: GCA_964034865.1. Classification (NCBI taxonomy): domain Eukaryota; kingdom Metazoa; phylum Arthropoda; class Insecta; order Diptera; family Syrphidae; genus Eristalis; species Eristalis intricaria. The sequence goes on along the minus strand of OZ035873.1, from coordinate 23,252,885 downwards.
AAATTCAAAAGTTCCCTCTTAGAATATTCTCCCTAGACTTTAGCACAATTTTACAGTACAGTAATCCCCGGATAATAGGCGCTCGCTTAGTTGTTTTCCCGTTCCCCGTTTAACTAATCGAAAAACTAAGCAAATAAAAAATTCCATAAGAAATGTACATACATAACTTTTCCCGTTTGAGTGCGTACCCTCTTAACTGCGCCGCCCGGTTAATTGCATTGAATAAAGTTAAGTTTTCATAAAACTGCATACAAGATCTCCTGGATAATTGAACACACTCAATAAAAAATAAATTTTTCTGTGTTTAGATTAAATAAAATCAATAAGAGTTGAAAATTGCCAAATTGACATTTGCTTGCGGCTTAAAAATCCCAAAGAGTTGCTAAGTCGATTGTTAAATTTGAATCAAAAAGTTTTGCGATTGCTGCGGATTGACCTGAGTAATAACATGTTTGGATGAATAATTAGGAATGTACATATGTCATACATTGAATTTATTAGATTAATAAAATAATGCAAAAAAAATTAAATAAAAAAAAGAACCAAAATGTCTGTTTACCACGCATTGTTACCCGTAATATATGACTATTCGATAGGTGGAACTTGGCTTACTAGGAAAACGGAAATAAAAGACCTTGGTGTAATTTTCGATACGAAGCTTTCCTCCTCATTTCATATTGCCTACATAGTTGCAAAAGCTAATTCAATGCTTGGATTTTTGAAAAGAACATGTGCTGAATGTTCGAATCCATATGCCCTAAAATCTGTCTATGTGTCCACGGTACGTCCGCAGCTTGAGTACAACCGCAGGGAGAGAACAACTCTATAATGGGTCTACAAAAAGTTCAGAAGTCATTTACTAGATTTGTCATAAAAATAATGGGGTGGAATCTTGACATCATGCCACCATATCTAACAAGATGTGCTTTAATGGTTTAGATACTTTAGAACCAAGACGAGGTGATCATAGCATAATGTTCATTCATGATTTTCTTTCGTATCGTGCAATTTGCCCTGAGCTCCTTCAAAATGTAAGGTCTTACGCACCGGAAAGAATTCTTCGAACCCTTATCACATCCAAGACACCTGTATAATTATGGATTTAATGAACCGCTAAGTAAATGTATAAGTCAATTTAATTCTGATTGTGTAGAAATAGACATATGTGATGAGAGACAAAAACTTAAACACTCCATTCCAAAATCTCTGACAATTTCTATTAATTAATTTTATTTACTATCAATAACTATTTATTACAAAATATATTTATTCAATTTAATGTACTGTTCACATACTTATTTACATAATATTCATTTAATACTTTGTTGTCCTATATATATTTACTGTTGTTGTTAATGTTTCTATCATGTACTTAGATTAAAAGAATATTATCGTATGGTTCCGAAATATGTAAGAGTTAAGCTCGGTAGATGGAATAAATAAATACATAAGTAAAAATAAAATTATGCTTGCTCCATTTCGATATTTTACAGGCAACCATGAACAAACAAAAGAACCTCACTTCCTTTAAAGGTTGCGAATTGCTGAAGCTATGGAAAACAACAAAAGTGGATTGGAGGAACACTGAACCGGATTACACAGAATCAAGATACCATTCTTGAAAAGTCGGAGACTTGTAATCTGACAATCAAAATATTCAGGAGTGTTTCCAAGTGGCTCCGTCCACATTACAGTTTGGATTAACCAAATAAGGTTGTCTGGAGCTACAGTTTCTTCAAACATGGTTTTGGAGAATGCAAAACACATTTTTGAATTTTTAAATTCGGGTTTATTGCATTTAACAGGTAAATAAAGCGTGGTTTCCCTTATTGCGCCTGCAAAGCAATTAAGCGGGGTTCTTGTAATTGCGCCCCTCGGTTAAATGCGTCTAAAAACATGAATTTCAGCAAACGCGAATAACCGGGGATTACTGCAATATAATTGTCTATAGTTGATAAGATATGCTAGAAGCCGCATTGACACGTGCCGATTAGTGCGGTCAGGCATTCACACAGTACGTTTAACAAGATTTCATACGCAATGTTGAGCAGGGATGACATAGCTGTTGCAAGGGATAGGAACACATTTTTTGTCAATGCTGACATTCCAGTCGTCGGACATGATTTCTTTCCTCAAAATTCTCCAGATGATCCCTACAAAAAATCGTCACCGGCCTTTCATAGCTCTGATGGTAACCCATCGGAGTCCGCGGCTTTGTTGTTCTTCAACTTTTTTTTAAAGCTTGGTGGGAGGACTACTCTGTCACTGGTGTTGGAATTTCTTGGTTCTTGGTAAAGTTTAGTTCCACATTAGACTAATAATGGACAACAATTAAGAGTACAGTGAGGAACCTGTAAGGGCATGTTATCGATGCTTAACATCAGAAACGAAAGGTACTCGAAGCCTAGAAGATCGAACCCCATTACTCGGTCTTTGAAGACTAATCCCCCGCAACCATCTTAAAATAACCTAAATACTAAAGCGTTTTACTTCAGGCCAATCACACGTTGCTTCAACCCCAAACAGTATGCAATGAGGCGCGCCAGCCGCGTACGTCATTTCCAAGTGGAAATTCTCAATTTAATCAATGTGCATAGATGAAAGGACTCCCACAGGATGCGGCAAAAAACTTGGCACGTTTACTGTGGTGTCGCTTCTCTCACCTCGCATCACCCTATCAGCCCATTCAATGGTCTTCTCGTCGAACGTCTGTACGCTGTCACCCGGAAAGTTGGCAATTACGATATCAAAAGGCCATTTAATGAATGCTTCCAGTTGGAAATGTTACTGCTGTTTGGGGTTCCAAGTTTTGTGGGTGAGCGATAAGCTGCCGCCAAGACAAAGGCATTGCAGAGGCGCCGAGTGATGGTCTCCAGGCGATGTGAAGAGTCATCCTTGTGGCTGATTGGAGTTTTGGTTCGCCAGATGAGTGCTGCTGTAAAAGCACTGCAGGTGATTGTGTGGCACGAGTACGATATGTTTGGCGCCGAAAATTGATAAGCGAATTTTTTTTTACCCTGAATTTTTACTCTCCCTGATTGTGTGATTCATGTATGTGGGTTATAGAAAAAATACTCCAGTCTCAGTCTCAGTCTCAGTCTCAGTCTCAGTCTCAGTCTAAAGTCTCAGTCTCAGTCTCAGTCTCAGTCTCAGTCTCAGTCTCAGTCTCGGTCTCGGTCTCAGTCTCAGTCTCAGTCTCAGTCTCAGTCTCAGTCTCAGTCTCAGTCTCAGTCTCAGTCTCAGTCTCGGCCTCAGTCTCAGTCTCAGTCTCAGTCTCAGTCTCAGTCTCAGTCTCAGTCTCAGTCTCAGTCTCAGTCTCAGTCTCAGTCTCAGTCTCAGTCTCAGTCTCAGTCTCAGTCTCAGTCTCAGTCTCAGTCTCAGTCTCAGTCTCAGTCTCAGTCTCAGTCTCAGTCTCAGTCTCAGTCTCAGTCTCAGTCTCAGTCTCAGTCTCAGTCTCAGTCTCAGTCTCAGTCTCAGTCTCAGTCTCAGTCTCAGTCTCAGTCTCAGTCTCAGTCTCAGTCTCAGTCTCAGTCTCAGTCTCAGTCTCAGTCTCAGTCTCAGTCTCAGTCTCAGTCTCAGTCTCAGTCTCAGTCTCAGTCTCAGTCTCAGTCTCAGTCTCAGTCTCAGTCTCAGTCTCAGTCTCAGTCTCAGTCTCAGTCTCAGTCTCAGTCTCAGTCTCAGTCTCAGTCTCAGTCTCAGTCTCAGTCTCAGTCTCAGTCTCAGTCTCAGTCTCAGTCTCAGTCTCAGTCTCAGTCTCAGTCTCAGTCTCAGTCTCAGTCTCAGTCTCAGTCTCAGTCTCAGTCTCAGTCTCAGTCTCAGTCTCAGTCTCAGTCTCAGTCTCAGTCTCAGTCTCAGTCTCAGTCTCTGTCTCTGTCTCTGTCTCAGTCTCAGTCTCTGTCTCAGTCTCAGTCTCAGTCTCAGTCTCAGTCTCAGTCTCAGTCTCAGTCTCAGTCTCAGTCTCAGTCTCAGTCTCAGTCTCAGTCTCAGTCTCAGTCTCAGTCTCAGTCTCAGTCTCAGTCTCAGTCTCAGTCTCAGTCTCAGTCTCAGTCTCAGTCTCAGTCTCAGTCTCAGTCTCAGTCTCAGTCTCAGTCTCTGTCTCTGTCTCTGTCTCTGTCTCAGTCTCAGTCTCTGTCTCAGTCTCAGTCTCAGTCTCAGTCTCAGTCTCAGTCTCAGTCTCAGTCTCAGTCTCAGTCTCAGTCTCAGTCTCAGTCTCAGTCTCAGTCTCAGTCTCAGTCTCAGTCTCAGTCTCAGTCTCAGTCTCAGTCTCAGTCTCAGTCTCAGTCTCAGTCTCAGTCTCAGTCTCAGTCTCAGTCTCAGTCTCAGTCTCAGTCTCAGTCTCAGTCTCAGTCTCAGTCTCAGTCTCAGTCTCAGTCTCAGTCTCAGTCTCAGTCTCAGTCTCAGTCTCAGTCTCAGTCTCAGTCTCAGTCTCAGTCTCAGTCTCAGTCTCAGTCTCAGTCTCAGTCTCAGTCTCAGTCTCAGTCTCAGTCTCAGTCTCAGTCTCTGCCTCTGTCTCTCTCTCTGTCTCTGTCTCTGTCTCTGTCTCTGTCTCTGTCTCTGTCTCTGTCTCTGTCTCTGTCTCTGTCTCTGTCTCTGTCTCTGTCTCTGTCTCTGTCTCAGTCTCAGTCGTAGTCCCGTATCCCCAGATATCTTCTAACAGTTCCACGATGCGATGTCGTTTGGTTTTGGAAAGATCAGGACATCTGTACTTTGTTACGCAAAATTGCTTAATCAAGAGGGAACATTAATCCAATGCACGACGTGGATTTCGATGTCGCCTTCACTCGCAACATGTCACATGAAAATAACTGGAATTATCACCTAAAGCAGTCCAGCGTCAGGCAACCGTGCAAAGCACACATTTACCCACATCGTCCACCTCCATCCGCACAATGTCCGTCCCAATGTCAATAATTCATTACGAGCGTGCATACTCCCCTGCGGCATTGGCAAACCGCTTTGTAAAGTCATCCAATTTGAGATGGGTTCTCTCGTAGCCAACATTTCATTTACTCCCAACATGTTCCAGTGCTCACAGGACGTTTCAATCGAAACCGGTTCTTCTTAATTTTTCGCAGAAAAGCACAACACTCTGGGTCCGCATACGCTGCTCCCCTTATAAATCGATGCATCCTCTTTCCATCAGACGTAAGTTGATGATGACACGGACGAAGAGTACATTAAGGCGTTGCGTTTCAAGGAACCTGCACACAACCTTTATCGACTGCGACGTATGGATGCACTCTCCCGCACCGGTTTAATTGGTCTTTAATTAGCACAAATCGGACTGGGCTACCAATTTGGTTGCTCTCATGTCTTTGTGAAAAGAGACATAGTCCGTGAGCTCATGAATAATGAAGTGCATGCCAAATTGTAGCATGCGACTGCAGCAAGAACGTACTAAATGGCCATACCATAAGAAATACAGGAAGGAGGAGTTTAACAAAATCGGGATGAACATTATCTAAACCTACAAATTTACTTTTAATAGATAGTACTGTTGCGCCACCCATATTATTATTATAAGCACACGCGAATGGCACTGAATTGATTGTTAGAACACAGCGAGCCCTCAATGAGGGGTTTACTGGCATTAGAAGGCGGACAAAGTGGATTTATCGGTGAAGGATTGACACAAGGGAAGAACACACGAAATCCACGACTGGACGGGAATACTTTTGACGAAGTCCGTGTACCTGCAATGACATCAAGCTGAAAATAACTTTCTCCAATTTCTGTTTCCTTGTGCTCAGAGGCAATTGAGTTGTAGACTCCTCTCGAAAAGGACCAGACTTACTTTATATAACACCATGGTCTTCACAAAAGCAGATGAAGAAGACGTGGTCCTGTTTGAGGAGATGGCATTTGGAGAAGAAGACTCAACCGCGAACTGGTGTAGTCAAGCGACTAGGGATCCAACGCCTAAGAAAACTAGACCATCTAAAGCGCATCTACAATACTGCTCCAGTCCGAAGGTTGGCAATGAAGGACTCACACGTGACTGTTGGCCCACACAAGTGGAGAAGGACTGGCTGAAAACCCCCATTACATTAAAGTATTCAACCGAAGGTCTGCTTCGCAGTTTCAAGAATTTCCTCTCTTGTCTAGTACACAGCCCTTGCAAATTAAAAATAAACCTGTTTCAAAGCCATGATGATGTTTAAGTGTCAGTGAACATGCTAATTGATCTAGGGATATTTTTTATTCTAATGAAGTCCTAACGGCGATTCTCGAATTGTCATCCTTAATAGCAACTTTCTTCAGTGATGAGGAGAGCCTTTCACTTGTACTTACTTTCAATTCACAACAATTCGCCTGTCGCCTTTGCCTGGACTTACAGGGTGTGGAATAAGCTTAACAGAAATCCAGATCTAGGATTCTTAGTTGTGAAATTTCACTTTATGGACACCCCTCTATAACGGACAGCTATACTTACGAGAAATGCATCATAGTCCCAGGATGAATGTATTCTTGAATTTCAACCCTTTTTTAGCGGACACCCGTACACAGTGGACAATCATGTTGATACCGCTGCTGTCCGCTGTATCATGAAAGTACCTAATACTCCCCTTCGTTCCACCATAACTCTATTCAAAGTCACTGCCAATTTCGTTGGAAATACATATTTTCAAATAATCGTAAGCTTAGAACAAGGAGATTAACTTCCACTCACATTGCCGTCGTTCTCAAAGTGGCCTCTTTTCTCGAATATCCTCAAACTTCAAACAGCTTCCTTCTACTCACCATTTCCTTCCATTCTCCGCCACCCCCACGGCCAACTGGAAATCATCGCAATTTGCATCGGCAACACGTGTCTGAACTCGAATTCCTCGAGATAAGACTCACTTGTCGTTCAACACCCTAGTCACTGTCAATTTAACTAAGCCTGACATATTTTCGTTCCCTTTGCGTCGATCTGACATCGAATGGGTGGGTGGCAAGCGGTTCCCACATAATTCCCAAGAACTGGTTCAAAGCGGCTAATCCCCGACAATCCCCCGATGCCATTCATGACCTCGCTGTTCATTCATCCAGAAAACTTCTTCAATTTCGCTGAACTTTTCCATTTGAATACCATTTAATCTGACTCGTGCTCCATCAAAGAGGGAGTCTTATGCTGTCCCTCCCGCTCATTCCCACTCTTTCCCGCTTCACAGGATGATCCCTCAATTCCAACACATTCCCTCAATCATTATTGCTTTTCTGTTCTGCTTTTATCCTTGCTGCTTCGTCGCCGGCGTTTGGGTACATCGACCGAGGACGATACGCCTGTCAGGCATCACCTCGTCGGTACTTCTTCCCGCTCTTGTTTAGCAATCTGCAGTTAACTTCAACTCGTGGTGGTTGTTTATGGCTAAGCACATCCACCCCCGTACGCAAGTCACTTCAGACGCTTGACTGTTCCTTCTGTGGTGCATCACATCCCACTCATGGCTCACTGTTATCCTGGAGTTATTCATAAAGCGTTATTTTTTGCATATTACGACCGTCTTTTGCAGCTCGCGGTGCACAACAACGGCGCTCTCGGCCCACTTGTGGACGGACTATTGTCTCAACGAAGTTCCTCGCTTGGGTGTTGTCGTCGGTAGATTATGTACAACCCACGCAGGATGCTACGTCTGCTGATGGGTGGACTTACGGCTTGATCCTATTTGTTAGGGAAATGGAATAATTACCAGCACGTGTCCGAAGGGAGTATGGTGGGCAGACGATACTGGTAGTCATCATTCGATTGAATGCCGGTTACCATGTTGCGAGCATCGATTTGTGTTTATTTTGGCTTTGAGATTCTAGTGGTGGTGGCTTAAGGGGCGACGTCCGGACTTGTGTAGTTTATAGTTGAGACTAAGTATCCTTGTCAATTCAAACTACTTTTGTAAGAACTTGCATAGGACTTGTGTCAAATGGCAAGAGGATACTCAAGAATTGAAAAGAATAGTGTTACGAAGGAGATGCGCAAATGTACCAATGCCTTAGAGCAGCTATTCTCAAACTTATTAAGCTGTGGAACCCTAAACAGGGCCCAAAATGTATTTCAGAACTCCAACTCTTCTTCTTTCTTTTTTATTTGGTGCTACAGTCTGGGTTGGACTTGGGCCTCAAGCAACAGCGCGGTCTTTGCTGGAGCTGTTTCCAATTGCTCAAGCCAAGTTGGTTGAGATCTTCTCCACTTGGGTGCACCACCTTAAGCGCAGGCGTCCTCTGTTACGTTGTCCCACGGGTCGAAGACTCTTCGAACCAAAGCTGAGTGGTGCATGCGCTCTACATGGCCCAGCCATCTTAGACGTTGCATCCGTAGACGCCTGACCGGGCTCATGCCGCTGAACAACCCGTACAGTTCGTGGTTGAATCTTCTTCTCCAATAACCATCAAAGATTGAACGCAGAACTTTTCTCTCGAAAATACCAAGTGCTTCTTCATCCGCTTTTGAGATTGTCCGTACCTCCGCACTATAGAGCAGGACTGGGGTGATCAAGGTGTTATATAATGTTAGCTTGGTCCTTCGAGAGAGGACCTTACTACTCAATTGCCTCTTGAGCCCAAAGAAACACCGATTTGCAAGAGTAATTCTGCGTTTAATCTCGGTACTGGTGTTGTTCGTACTGTTCTCTTGGGAGCCGAGGTACAAAAAGTCCTTCACTACCACGAAGTTAAAGCTATCCCATGTTATGGCTGCATATGCTGACGCTCTGGCCACGTCGTCGATATTGTGCTTCCTTTCTCGATTGCAACATATACTTCGTTTTGCCCTCGTTCACCTGTAAACCCATTTTGGCCGCTCCAATAGCAACAAACGCTTCATTGAAGGGTCGCTTTGTTCGACCAATCACATCAACGTTGTCCTCGTGTGCCAGCAATTGTACGGACTTCTGGAAGATCATGCCTCTTGTGTTAGCGAGTGAGTTGGATGGATGTTGAACAAGTCACATGACAGTGCGTCCCTAAACCCTTAACTAAGCCCTTGTTTGACATTGAGGCTCTCGGTGAATTCATTACCAACGAGAAGGCTTCCACAGCATCGTTCACAATCTGAAGAGTTCGGTAGGAATGTCAAGACAAGACATGACGTTGTATTCCTCGCTTCTATGCAGCCTGTCATATGCGGCTTAGAAATCTACAAATAGTTGGTGGGTGCCGACTTAGGTTAGGTTAGGTTTTTGTGATGACCACAACTGAAGCAGTTCTGGCCCACTTAGATCCTGATTGGATCCATTGTGATATCACTAATCGGCAGATAAAGTGCCGGGTCCTCTTCGGGTACTAACTAAATAAAACACCTGAAGATACCTACTGGTATGCTAGTGGCATATCCTGGATGATTGGGTGCCGACTTAACTTCAGGTATTTCCAGGATCTTCAGTGGGGTGATGATTTGATCGATTCCGCGGCCTGAAGCATTGAAAGCGACGTATCATGTTACCTCTATAATTCAAGTCCTCTCTATAATCAAGGGACTTTTGATTTGTTCATTCTCCTTTTACCTACGCGCTCAAAAAGCTGATTGTGTTGCACAGAGTAGCACAAGGTAGCAGGGTGCCCAACATTTCCAAAAGAAATGTCACCACGAACAGCCTCCTTTGTTCAGAGGTAGAAGCTCTCACTTTAGTTTAAAAGTCAGCCGTAGTTTCGAACAAATGAAGTCAATCCTTCCTCTTGCAATCAAACCGAAAAGTGACTCTAATTGCTTTTCACCTCCCCCTTGAAAACACTTTTGTAACATTTCCCTTGAATTGATTTCAGTTTCGTGCCGGTCGCGGTGAGCTAAGGCCATTCAGTGGTTTTTGCAGCGCGGTCCTTGACACCCAGCGGGTCAGAAATGTATTCTACTGGGTGATGTTTCTTAATTACTCTGAATCCGCAAGAGGAGAGCTACCTTGATCTCTGTTGGGTGTGCTTGCCTAACTTTCGTTTCCTTGTTCCCAGTGAGTGACAATAACACTGGTTGTTTGTGCGAACTGCACTTTCTACACTTGTGGAGTAAGTTTAAAGGTCCTTGAACTTTGTGTTACTACATACACTGAGAGAAAAATCAAGCCCATTCATATTCAAATCAAACCCAAATAAATATGACTTGGCATGGAATCGATTTGTGTTTGATTTTAATAGGATTTATTTTCTTTTTCCAAAATAATGTTTTAACAAACTAGCATGGCTTTGCCGTCTGCCGGATTTACATAGTGCTAATAATCCTTACTAATATTATAAATGCGAAAGTAACTCTGTCTGTTACCCTTTCACGTCTAAACCAAGGAACCGATTTTGATGAAATTTGGGAGAGAGATAGATTTGATCCTGGAGATGTACTTAGTCTACTTATTCCGGGTCTAAGGGTGAAGTGGTAAATAAAACCGCTTTTTTTCATCGTCACACAGTCCTGGCTCATTAATGGCTTATCGGATTAAAAAACTAAAAAAAATGATTTTTAGTAAATTCATCCCTTATTCATTTGAGCTATCAACCTTCTTTTGCATTGTCCTGAAGCTGCTCAATGCAATGCTCAAAAGAATTCAACTAATTATCGTTTAAAAATGTCCATCATTAGAGACCATCGGCAACAATCAACCAGCAGTGGCGACTATTGACATGGTGTGTGTGTGTGTGGTACTACGCATGCAGTAGCATATAAATTCAACAGCTACGTGTTGTTTTGTAATAAAAAAAATATTTTTTATTCTGCCTCCAAATGGGCAGAGGTTACCCTTACAGTGCTTAAAAACTCTACAATATTTGACTTAGAACTACCTTAAATAGTACGAGTACAGGCTGCTAGCGTGGGTACTCAGATGACCGATGCATTCATCGCTGGCGTGTGCATTTCCCAGACGCTGCGTCGGCACATTATGTGCAACAATTTGGGCGTTAACTTATATATGACAACAGCAAAAACAGAAACCACGCTTCTGCGAAATACTCAAATTGAACATTTTACTGCGTGCTTAAAACTACACACACGAGCCATGCCAATGGTCGGTCGCCACTGCTGACTGATTGTTGTCGATGGTCACCAAGGCAGACTGCGGCGTGGTGCGGCCAAATATAATTTTTTAATGCGGCCTATAATAATTTAATTTACAGTGACGCCTTAACAAAGGTTGAACCAAGTGATAGCTATTACCGGCAAAGATTGATGATTTTGGGATGAGCAGACCACAAAGAATTGGGGAAGTAGATAGTGTTTTAGTGCGAGAACTAGATTACGATACTGATTCTTTAAAACGCCAAGTAATGGATGCAGTTCCACTTTTGAACACAGGACAAGTCGAAAGTGGCGAAGGTGGTTTGTTCTTTTTGGATCCTTCAGGAGGCACTGGAAAAACCTTTCTTTTAAATTTACTCTTAGCACAAGTCAGGAGAGTTAAAAAAATTGCTGTTGCAGTAGCTTCCTCTGGAATAGCTGCTATGTTACTCAATGGAGGATGAACGGCGCACTCAGTTCTTAAATTGCCTTTGAACTTAGCTCATGACGAAATGCCAGTTTGTAACATTAGCAAAAACAGTGAGCGTGGACGAATGTTGCAAGAGTGTATGACTGTTGGTTTGGGATGAATGTACGCAATCGAATCACTAGAAGCACGCACTATGAAAGATCTTAAGAGCAACCAGAGTATTATGGGAGGGATGGTGGTACTTTCAGCTGGGACTTTAGACAGACACTGCCAGTGAGTCAGACTAGGGGCACACCAGCAGATGAAATAAATGCCTGTTTGTAGTAGTAGGTATTCTTTAAATGCATGGATTTTTAGTTTAAGTCGAAAGACATAGGATACGATTAAGTTTAGCTTAGAGTGCCCGCCGAGGGCCAGTAAGTTAGAAATAGTAAAAATGTTCGTCCAACTAGTTTTAAGCATTTTTGTCTAGTACGTAAGCATATCATGAATTTTGAAATAAAAATGAATTGAATTTAAAAAATGAGACTGCTCTTCTAAAAGTCCAAGAAGATCGTATGGCGACAGACAGTAACGGCATGATTACACAGAGCCGAGAATTCTGTCAAATTGTCGATGGTTTGAAAAATAATGTCTATCCCGGTGTGCAGATAAATATGGGAAATCGAGAATGGTTGTGTGAAAGGGCAATTTTAGCGCCAACAAATGGGATGTGTGGCAGATAAGCGAACAAATTATTTCATATGTGGAGGGGGATGTTTTCGAGTATCTCTCGGTAAACAATGTTATGGACACTGGACAAGTAACGTCGTACCCTTTAGAATTATCAGGAGTGCCTTCTCAGAAGTTGAGGTTAAGAGTTGGTTTTCCGGTCCTGTTAATGGGAAACTTTGACACACCGAGGCCATGTAATGGTCCACGGCTACAAGTTACTCAATTGGGACGCAATAATATAAAAGCAATAATTATTACTGGAATGGCAAAAGGACCAAATGTTTTAATTCCCCTGTATTCCAATAATTCGGACTGATTTGCCCTTTCAGTTTAAAAGAGTGCAGTTTCCCCTAAAAGCAGCATTTGCAATGACATTAAATAAGGCTCAAGGACAAACGCTTAAAGTAGCAGGTACACATTTAGAAAAAACCTGTTTTATCCCATGGGCAACTCGATGTGGCGTGCAAACGAGCATCGTGTCCGCAAAATCTTTATGTTTTAGCAGAGGATGGAAAAACAAAAAATGTAGTTTATAATAATGTGTTAAAATAAGATATTTACAGTAAATGACGGCTGTTTGCAGTTAGTATGCATTGTATTGTAATACAGTGGACTCCCCCTAAGTCGAATTGTCACGGGATACCAAAATTTGTTAGAGTTAGAGAGAGTTTGACCTAGAGAGGGGTTTTTGTATGGAAACTTGATTGAAATGTATATCAAATATGGCGAAAAGTTCGAGTTAGAGAGAGTTTCGACTTAAGGAGAGTTCGACTTAGGGAGAGTCCACTGTATTCGGAAAATTTGTATCCTAAAAATGAAAAAGGCTACCCAAAGTAACTATTCCACGCGGACGAAGTCGCGGGTAAAAGCTAATACATAATAAATAATTAGTCTCAATATAATATAATATAATATGGGTGGCGCGACAGTCCGAGGTGGACCTGGGCCAAGCTTCTCAGCAACCACGTGTGTTGTGCGTGCTATTGTTCTGTCACTAGTGGAAGGGACCTACAGTTTAATGCCGACTCTGACTGGCGAAGTTGAGAAGCTCTACTCTGAGAAGCATTGTCAGTGGCTCGAAAGAGGCGGAGCCGTGAAATATGAAAGGTGATAGATTCGGGTATCGAACCTGGCACCCTCTGCGTAGGAGTCACTACGCACTAGCCAACTACGCCACGGCGATCACTTTAGTCTCAAAACAAATACAAAATTTAAAATGTACTTGCTATCCTATAGCGCAATTTTGCAGTACTTGAATAACTTGGGTACTTCCATTACGTTGAGCAGCGATAGCATTTCTTGCTCCGATAGGTAGTAGATATATTTCGTCGTTTACCTTAGGATTGGACACTTACCTAGAAAATGGAGAGTATCAAAAAAGACTTGAAGAAATAAATATCTTCGGAAGATGTAGAAGAGTAGGCAGATGTAGCCCAGAGTAGCGCCGGTCCTCAACAAAGGCATAGGTTAAACCATCTTAAATCCGCAGACCACTTAAGTTTAAAAAAAAAAATAAAAATAGAAAATATTCATCAGTCCGGTAAGACAAAAGTGAATTTGGATTGATCTGATGGTCAAAGATAGACACTGCATCAAAAAAATTCAGCATACAGACTTCAGCGTTTTGGAATGGAATCTGCTAAAGACATTCGGTGGTCCTATTGTTTGGTCCGTAACTGTTCATGTTCATTCATCATCAAATAGACGAGTGAATTAACATGGAAACCTTTTTTGTCTGTGATACCATTTTATTCGTCTTATCTACCACCATTATTCATTTCCCAAGTTCCATCACTGCTACCTCCACTTCTTTTGAATATCATTACTTTTGTCTTCGATCAAACACCATAGGTTGCAGTACTCATTTAGTCGAGGGAACATTATTTGTAGGGATTCTTGCCGTTTTAGGGACGCCAACAGCACTATGTAATCTGCAAATAGGAAATTGGGCATTCTTGCGAATTCCACGGCACCAGGTAGAAAGTTCACAAGGTCGTCGAGGAACAGTGCAAATAAGTTTGGGCTTAGTGAACATCCCTGTCTTACACCTGACTCCGTCTGAAACCAATCAGACAGCGATCCCATGATTGAGACCCCCATGATTTTAAGAGGAAATCTGTTTAAAATAGTTTAACTTTAGTTCTGTTTGATTTAACCTCATTTTCTTAACTCAAAATTAATTCGTTTCCATCTGTTTTACTTGACTTCATTCAAAGTTGCTTAAAATACAATGTTTAATTTTTTAACATTTTCGTGCTTGAGTCAAACAGAAACAAAGTCATTTCAACCATTATTCTGGTTTGTTTATTTTAAAGACGCTTCCAGCCGGATTCGAACGCACAACCTGCAGAATCGCGAGCAACGCACCAACCCACTCCGCCAACGAACCACATTAGTTTCAAAAGCTTTTTCTTCGAGCACACTCGGTATAGCTGTGACATACTTGCATACTTACATACATAGCCCTTTATTACCAACCATTTAATAGAAGGTGGCCCGGTAGAAGGTGACTGACCAGTTACTTTCGCATCTACCCTACGACCTGCTTCTCTTATTCAGTACCGGGTATGAATCATATCAGATAACCAGACAGAAAAGACTATGGCTGCAGCTATCAATCTTTTGCAATCAGGATAACGAATCTGGTCGTACAGAGCTACGTCTCTGAACACAAAGCAAATTTGTTCGAAGTATAGTATGTGAGTACAGTTAGCAGTCAGGAGTCTCATCGGCGTCATAAAATGTATTTTTGGAATTTTAATGGATCCTAGCCACCGTATCGCTATCCGAAGGCAGGCTGGGGAGCGAGTTCTAAATATACCCACGGCTATCACAGAATCCATGAAAAGTGACTGAAGGAAAACCATCAACAAAAGCTTCACAAAATCCCACGTTTAAAATTAGAAAGGTACACCAACTCGAAAAGACAGTCTACATTAATCCCATCAAATTGACAAACGTGACAGAGGGCCAAAAAAACCGAGACTTGTAATCTAAATTCCCCCAAGACAGCCTACGTCGTGGTGTCTGTCGTGAAGTACGCAATATATATATGAACCCTCCATCCTCTGTAACTGAATGCCTTGCCGTCCCCTAAAACGTTTACCAAATTGCTCCCGATGTAATGGCACAGGCAACGCTTCATTTCTTTCCCATTCACCGCCGCCGTCTACTTTCCAATGCACCCCACATCCGCTCGATATACCAAAACTGTATCGAATCATTACGAAATCCAGTCCCATAAATATCCATCCCTCATGACCTTAATCCCAAGTCCCTGGCAAGGCCTCTCGCCTACTGTACACTGTGTCAACACTCTTCCGCATCCGTTCAAGTGGCACGATTTCGAATTTCCTTCATATTTTCCCCAACATTTCAATCAATTACTCAAGATTTATCTCGCCATTTCGGGGAGGGTAACTCCACACGCACAGCCTCCGCCGCCGCAAAGGGGATTTGCATGAGCTGCTGCCACTCATATTCGTACTTCCAACCGCGTCGCTTCCGTCGGGCTCCCTTCCGTGGCCTATCGCCGCGTTCAAATTACACCCAAGCGGATGCGGATTTTCATTTTGGCCTGCTCACTGACAGTTAACTGTGACGTTAAGAAAAACGATAGCTTCAGCCGGGTACTCTCATCGCCAGTGACAGTGATATCGTCCAACTGCCTCAATGGGGGGTGGGTGCGGACAGGGTTCATTGACGCGGCAGAGGGTGAGTGGGAATTTATTGCGCGAATTGAGCCGGAGGAGTTCGTAAATTTCCCAGCCCTTCGGGGTTGAAAACTAACGAAACTCACTGGTAGTCAATTTTCGTGAAAAGCTTCGAATGCCGAAGGATTGGAATTTCAGTCGAAACTTCGAAGAAACTGCCAAGGAACTCGATTTACACATTCCTCGTTGGGAAATTTATGGATTCGAGTTTAATTGAACATTCAGACGATAAGGTTACGACGTCTAGGCAGTTGCGAAGTTTCGACCAGAATAAGGTCCTTCCATGCGAAAATTACGAGCGGCCGACGGGTGCGTTGGGATTCTTTCGGTTCGAGTATTTAAATACTTTGATCTGTCAGTTGAGTTGACAGTTCATGGCGCTTGAGGGGCTTTACTGTCCTCGGGTGATAGTAAATTTGTTGAGTTCAGAACTTCGGCTAGCGATTGGAAAAGTGTTAATTATTCTTGCAGAGAGTGGTGCATCGTTGGAGGACACGTGGGAAACATTTCACATTCATGCTTCACATGGTTTGTTTCGTTTTGGTGATTCATCTGGACCAAGCAGATATGAGTAGGTTTTTACGAGAATAGCTGTGCACTTCAGCCGCGGGCTATGACTTGAAATCCGTCATAAAGTTGCCTTTGTCAACCGGCTTTGGCCGAGTGATAGGGGATTGGAATTTATTGTTCACTCAGAGGATATCTTGCTGGCTCTCGGAAGTAGCAGATTAGCTACGGCTTAGAGGGACATAAACGCCGAATTTTTCTCTTGATGAGAGAGTCTTTTTAATAAGCGGATATCGCGACGCTTTGATGAGAAGCATTATTTCGCTTGACGAATTGTGACAAACCCGCTTTACGAGAGGCCCTGAAATTCATGTGAGCGTTGAAACCGTAACATTAGGTGTAGTAAAAATAAATTCATTATTTTTTCACGAAATGGTTGGTATCATTTAGCATAGTCAGAAGGATCCGATTTGATTATGTCACAGCAATAAAAGAAGGTGATATTGACCACTGATTGATACCACTATTGCTTTGTCGTCGACATAGGCATAAGCAGCACATGTTTTCAAAAGTCTTAATAGTTCGTTTGTTAAAAGAAAGAATAAAATGGGACTTAATTTGCAACCTTGTGGCACACCGTATTTAATTTCTTTTTTATTACTCAATGTGTCCGACACCTTGGGTGGTGTCAATAAAAACTGAGTGTGAGCATTTCCTTAGCATTTTGGGTGTAATGCTTAACGAATCCTCTCAGCTCACATATTTTGACAGCTTAGTCTTAACTCCGTTTTGGGACGAGTAAAGATGGAATGTGTTCAGCTATCCCTTGCAGAAGTTCAGTGCGCACAGGAGGTGACTTCAAGAGAAAAAGAAAATTTAAAATAATGGAAAATACTGCATCTGAAGAGGAATACTTTGACGGATTAAACCTTAAAAAAAGAAATCTGGAACGGACGATGACGATTTCATAAAAAAAAAATTAAATAAATAAAAAACTCAAAAAATGAAAAATAAAAAGCAATCTGAGTAGAAAGCTATGGAAGAAGAAATAAAAAAAAATCCATGGGCTTAATTTGAAGGCCCGCGTCAAATCAAAAGGCGTTAAGAAAAAGACGTGCAATCTTCCTATTACATTAAAAGACCAAAAACAATCAAAGGTATGGCACCACCAACGGGTTCTTCAGGAAAATCGAAAAGGATATGAGTACTAAACCATTCCATGTTATCAAAACTCGAAACTATACACGTTCTTGAAATTATCCTCTGTGGTTCCAAAATGAGACGAGTTATAATTCTTTGCTTTTCGCGTTAGTATGTTTAAAAACATTATTGCATGTACTTTGCACCCTCCTTTACCCGACTTTGGACTCACCCTTAAACGCCAAGAACTCTAGCTTTCAAACGTCAACTGAAGTGAGGGTACCTACTTTGAGGCAATTTTTTATTCACACCAAATTGAGTATTTCCTTTAACGAAAATACTCGAATCTTGTCTTCTTACTCGGAGTGTTTTCTCAGTTTTTATTCACACCACCCCTTGAATTGTTCTATCAGTCAGATAGCTTTTGAAACAGCTTCAACTGTCAGGACTCCTTTCATTATGCTGACAGTTCCCACAAGTTTTTCAAGTGTAAGATTATCGAATGCTAAAATCTATGAATATCACATCTACTTGATGGTTCTTGTTGAGGCTCGCATTGACCGCATTTGTAAGTTACTCCAGTTAATATTGGGTCTCTCTTGAACTTTTGGAAGCCGTACTGATTTGGGTATAGCACGTTATGTTTCGAAATAAAACAATTCACACGATTAACAAGTATTTCTTCCAGGCATTTTCAACAGCCGACTGTATTGCAATCGGCCTATAATTTTCGGTTGCCTTAGCCTTGTCACACGACATTGACGCAATCTAGAACTTATTATTTTAGGGATAACTGGAGTGAGATAGTGAGATAAATTGGTCTAATATTATCGGCTTCCGGATCTTTTTTATTATTTAATTGACTCAGTATTAGGCTCTGTACCACATCAACATCACCATTCGTCGTCAATTCGTTACCATACAAAATGTACTTGAATTGATCCTCGAGTACATCATCGGCTTCTATCCAGTCAATTCACACAGTCTTAGACTTATGAATAACTGATACTTGAGTCGACTGCTGACTCATTGCACAAGTTATAGGAAATATGATATGGAGATATATGAAGTCGTGTTTAACCTCTACCCACTTGCTAATGACATTCCATCAAAATGAAGCATTTCCTTCTTGAAAGTCGCCGCCACAAGCCATCTTGTCAAAGTAAACCCCTCGATTATTCGCCATAGAAACCATTACAGAAATTAGGTTTCTGAATTAACGAAATTCTCCAATCTGCTTACCATAATCTACTCTCCCACATACCCCGTGAGTCATCGAGTACTCACCCTCGGCGCACGTCATCAATTCACCCGCATAACCCTTCTGATGGTTTCCCCATCATTCTCAGCTAGCATACGCTCTAATGGACCAGTCTCCGATATTTTTGCGGCATTTGCGGATGAGACAAATGACCGGTCTTAGACCAACCTGTCATGGACGATTAATTCAGCTTAAGAGAGCATTACAACGGGTGCTTGGTGGGTCTTTGCAGGGAGGAAAGGACACACAGTGGAAGCCCCTAACTGCTGGCAATGACGGGGAATGAGGTCGAGTTGACTTCTTACGTGCTTACTGAACGAGGAGGGCAGGCAGCGATGTTGTTGTGAGTGTTGTGAACAGAATATGAAATTTATCAGCACTCCAAGCGCACACTGACTCCGGCCCCAAGCATCAACCAGCTAGCGGGGAGAATTGATTGATTTAAGTGGTTATCAAATGCGGTACGTGACTCGAGGAGGAGGTCAAGAACTCATAAAGAACTTTTTCAACTTCGCATTGCGTTGCTGGGTTATTGGCAAATTTATGAAGAAACATTCGCCACTTTCACTGTAGTGTGGCTCTAACCCGATGGGAAGAGAGGGCATAATGGCTCTTCTCCATGGGTGGGAGGTCGTACCAAGGACATTCGAAAAGGGGGTCAGTCGCAGATGAATTACCTTTTTACTTCTCCTATTGCCAAATTCACTAAATCCTATGGATTGAATGTTTTGGTCACATAGCGAGGGAAAGGAGGGGGAGAGGGAGATTCCCAGTACCAAACAGTTTAGATGGCGAAACCAGTTCAAGGCTTATGGGTGATCGGCTGCATGTACTCTTATGATAAATTCTGGGGGGTGCTGCAATCGGTGGTGAACTTGGGCCAAGCTTTTCTATAGCAACGACTCATGTTCAGAGTTTCCCTACTTGTGGAGGGGACATATTGTTTAATGCCAAATCTGAACTGGAGAGTTAAGCCCTTGAGTCAGATACTCAACGGATGAAAGGTTCAGACAAAAGCCGGCACGAAAATAGAGCCGCAGTCAATACTGAGATTCAGAAAGATGGCTTCTGTTAACTGTTAAACAGCGATGATGACCCAAATAGCGCTGGCAAGCAAAATCTTCCAATCAATCTGGACGATGATTGGAGATAATTTCGTCTCCCCGATCTAGACGAGGTCAAGGTGGAAATATTAAGACTGACAACTAACAAAGCTGCCGGTGTCAACGACATGTCTACCGTCTGTCCGCTGAAATCCGTAAGGCAGCTGCAAATGATCTGCTAGGACGCATGCATCAGCTCATTATTTTCATCATGGTAAAGGACACGAACGAGCACAGTCTGCAAATCATACAAATTTTCTACTGAAATTCGGAGTCGGTGACTGCAATTTTCAGAGCGGTAACTCCAAATTTTGACGAAGCTCATTTTTGGCTCGATGGGTTCGTCAATAAGCAAAATATGCGTTAGACAGGATCGGGTGAAAATCCACACGTGCTTCATGAATCACCCACACTTCATCCACAAAAAATAACTAACTTTGGTGCGGTTTGCACGCCGGCGGTGTTATTGGGCCATATTTCTTCGTCGAAGATAACGATCGTCAGGTTAGTGTGAATGGTCAGCGTTGTCGCGCCATGATTACCTTTTATTATTTTTGGCCCGAATTCGAAGATATGGACTTGGACGACATATGGTTTAAACAGGATGGTGTAACAAGCAACACATATTATGCATGAATTAAAATGTCATAAACATTCAAAAAAACATCGTTATTTGACAACCACAAGAAACATAACAAAAATGTCTTAAGTAAGTTCTCTAGCATTGAACTTATACACGAATCAATCGATGATCTTCAATTGCATCTGGAGCACCACATTCGATTACAGAACGCATCCATTGATGATCATTACGGTCCACTTGTCAATCTTAATCTTAATCTTAATCTTAATCACTATCGCCTAATTCGTGCGATTTAACGCCGCTTGACTATTTTCTATGGGGCCACATTACGTCATTGGTTCATTCCAACAAGCCGACGACCTTGAAGACGAACTCAGAGCTTACATTGAACGCCAAATAGAGGCCATTTTGGCTGAAATTTGTGGTCGAGTCGTTCAAAATTGGGTCCAATGACTGAGTGCTGCAGATGTTTCCACGTTGGCTATATGAACGAAGTCAAGTTCCATTCTAAAATGTTTTGAATGTACTTCAAGCCGACAGTAAAGTTTATGAAATATCTCAAAAGGCTTGCGATTTATTTTAACAAAAAAATTTGTCAAGTCCTTATTGGAGAACCATTTTTTACCGACGAGAGACCCCTTTGACTGGGCCAACTATCGACTGATAAGTCTCCTTACCATCGCTTATAAGATCTTCATTGCTAGATGCCCGCTTCAAGTGGTTTATGAAGTATCTAATAGTTACAAAGCAGTGTGGCTTCGTTCCTGGGAAGTCAATTGCAGATAAGACTTTCAACCTACTCTAGACCCCATAACTAACCACGAAGTACATACAACTAGAAGAATACCCACCACCACACATTCCAGCTACATTCAATATAAACGCTTTTCTAGACAAGGCGTGCACTGTCAGACCAATTTTACAAAATCGTTATTGCGAATATCCTTCTCATTTAACAAGCCAATATTAGAAGGACGATCTTCTAGAAGTCCTCTCAGGTGTTGGCATAAGCGGACGAAATAGACGTATGTGGTAGAATGCAGGTTGCCATATATGAGACGTTTCCTGGCGTTAAAACAAAATAGACTGAAGTGGGTTTGGCCGTGAACTAGGGGAAAATGAGATAAGCAAAGGGTCTCCCAAAATTAATGCAGGATTTGAATGAATTTCAACAGTTACAACAGTGGAGTTTTTTTTTTTTAACCAAAAGAAACATAGGATAAGTTTATTTATGAAACAAAACATCGGGCAATGGACCACAAACAATTTATTTGTGACCATTTTGAACAAACATTCTTTATTTTTTATTTATTTATTTATCACCAACAGATTACAAAATGTTGGCTGATTACAAAAATGTTGGAACTTAATTTCATAAAATTCAAAAAGTACATTTGATGGACTTAGCTAAGAAAATAGGTTTTTAACAACATTTCTAAAACAGTCCCTGGTCATTGAGATATCGATTTCCGATGAGACAGAATTATATAATTTAAGAGAGCAACTAATTGGATTAATTTGGCCTTAATTAGTAAGATGAGTGGGAAGATAGAAAATTTCATCGCTATATTAAGGATATTAAAAAATTCATCCGACTTAATATTGAAATTCAAAATATCTTTTACAAATAGTACGCATTAAACATCTCGTCTGTTTAAGAGTTTTTAAACCTAAAAGGGCACATCTTGACGAGTATTCGGGTAACCCATCAGATCATCGCGTGAACTTTTCTTGCACTCTTTCAATTCTAGTTATATTGTTTTCATAGGGATGGGTCAAAATCACACATTAGTTATCTAATATAGGAAGTATAAGATTCGTTTTCATTCGACCATGCGTTCAATTTTCTCCTACAATGCACTGTTTGTTTTGGGCTTTTCGGCTTACATGGACCTCCGGCTGCAAATAAACCCACAAAAAGATATCTAATGGTGTTAAATGGTACGATCCTGAATCATCGAATGAAAACGTACGCGACCACAAATTGTCTCATGCAGCAATTGAATTGTTATAGGGGCTGTATGGCAGGTGGCTCCACTTTTGGTTGATAAATAACAGGGCCTCCGGAAGTGTCACTACTGAAGCCTCCAGCTCAAATTCGCAATCTTTGAAGTATTTTTAAGACTACACTCAATTGAATGTAAGGCTTTACAATGGCGTAGCATTCTCTGAAGTCACATTCATGTATTTACCATTCACTTGAAATCAATCGCATACAATTGAATTCCTTGGGACTTTATTAATTTTCGTTGAAGTCCCTGGGACGTCCCTGATGTATACACACAACCCTGGTGGCGTTGTGGGTATGCGCCTAGACCCCTACTTAACCTCGCTGCCTCGGTTCGATTTCCGGCCGCTGCGAGAAAAAATAATTCTCGCGGCTCCTCCTATCTGGCAATGCCCAAAGAGTAATAACTGTCTGGAAAAAAAGCGTCTAAAACTTGTCCGTTCGAAGTCGGTATTACAACTCTGGCATGTTGGTAGAGAGGAATAACCTTCAAACTTATCGTTCGTTTTTATCTAAATTGTTATCGTTTGGTTCTATTGAAATGTTTGTCTTCACTAGTTGCGAGTTTTTATACTTTCAAAACATGAGAATTTCATGAATCGCAGACATGTTCCAGACTTAATTAAATAATGCATCGACTCTACAGATAAATAAAACAAAATTATATTAAGATTTAAAAATCGTTCGGTTCCACAGAGCGCCATACTCTGACCTGTCAGCTCGAGATCTTTGTATGAGTAGCTGAAGTCCAACTACTCCTATCAGAAAACGAATCGATTCAAGTGAGTACACGACTACATGCATGAGGATGGGCCCTCCGATGCTTCCAAATCAGACTGTTGGAGCGCACTTGGACCTAGACGGTCAATTCAATTCCAGAAACGACATCTTAGTGAAGATTCGACATCGAGACGTTCTTGGCAATCGATACTTCGGTCTATCGGAACAACTGGACGCAAAACTCCTGGCTATGGACCAAAATCGTATGGTGCCGAATTGTGGACTCTTCTTCTTCTTCTTCTTCATTTGGCGGTACAGTCCGGGGTGGACCTGGGCCTCAACCAACAAGCCTCCCCAGCTAGCACGGTCTCTATGGCTAGCTGTCTCTAGTGTCGCACGCCAAGTTGGTTGAGGTCCTTCTCCACCTGGGTGCGCCACCTTAAACGCGGGCGTCCTCTGTTGCGTTGTCTCACGGGTTCGGAGTCGAAGACTCTTCGGGCTGGAGCAGTGTTGTCCATTCGCTCTACATGGCCCAAGCATCTTAGGCGTTGGGTCCGAAGACGCCTGACTAGACTCATGTCGCTGTACAGACCGTACAGTTCGTGGTTGAATCTTCTCCTCCAAAAACCGTCAACGCAAACAGGACCAAAGATCGCACGCAGAGCTTTTCTCTCGAAAATACCTAGGACTTCCTCATCCGCTTTTGAGATTGTCCATGCCTCCGCGCCGTACAGCAGGACTTTGATGATCAAGGTCTTGTATAGGGTCAGCTTGGTCCTTCGAGAGATGGCTCTACTACTCAGTTGCCTCTTGAGCCCATAGAAACAGCGGTTGGCAAGAGTTACTCTGCGTTCGATATCGGTACTGATGGTTTTGTACTATTTACTGCGGAGCCGAGGTAGACGAAGTCCTTGACTACCTCGAAGTTATAGCTGCCCATTGTGACGCTCTGTCCAAGACGTCGATGTTGTGTGTCCTTTCTTGATGACAGCATATACTTCGTTTTGCCCTGCCGAATTGTGGACGGTTAACATAAATGCAGAGCTGCTGATTCTTGCTGGCTTGCAATACAAAATTTTACGTTGAACATGTGGAAAGGAATTTAACTACAGTCCGGGTGGACCTGGGCCTCAGCCGTCATGTCTCTCTTGTGGTCTTGTGATAGTTCCTTCTAGAGAGGTTAGTGTTCATGCTTGTTCGCCATGCAGCAGGACTGGAGGTATCCAGGTCTTTTCTTGGTTTTCGAGAGTGGCTTTATTTCTCAATTTCGAAGCCTACGTAGACAAAGTCAAGCACTACTTCGACACTACAGGCAGTTATAACTTCAAAGTTGCGAAGTATGGATTTATTTTTACTTTTATATTTGGATGTGTCTAAGAGTTTACTGAGTACTTTTTATGATGGGAAGGGTGCAATTCATGGGACTGAACCTTTTGAAGAAATTAATGGCAGTTTTTTTACCATTAATTGTGGAGGGCGTTCATGTTCATGTCCCAATTAAATCTTCTAATGGCGTAAAATCACACGGCCAAGCCATGCAGATTATGTCGCATCAAAGACTACCTAGCTCCTGGTACATTGGCAGCTCTCGTTTTGCGTGAGGTTTCTCATAGGACTAAAAACGGCGGATTCGTGTGATTAATATAAACATTTAATCAAAAACGAGCCTCATCACTGCATTTTGCGAGAAAAAAAAAGATTTCCCTCCACGTCGTCTAAGGTTAACTCACTGAACATTTGAAGCTCTGACAGGTACTTCAGCCTCAGTCTCTCCAACTTACTTACTTACTTAGCAGGCCTACAACCTATGGAGGGTCTGAGTCTGAGCTATCGCTGCCTACCATCGTTAATGGTCCTGGGCACAGGACGATAATCCCAATTTCCTCAGGTGCTCCCTGAGTTAGCAACGCTCTATTAGGAAACTTGTCAGGTTATGGAGGTTCTTCTTGCTCATCTTGATACATGTCTCTCTCGCCTCTTTCGGATATACTGACTCAAGAGTTTCTTGACCTGTTTCGTTCTATGAGCGTTGTACCAGGCCCCTGCCCGGTTTCTTCTTTCTAGTTGCCTGAGTTCTTCTCAGAGGACATGGTCCCCTACAATGCAGAATGGTGCAGAATGACGCACCTATCCTAGCTAGGGAGTCGGACATTTCATTGCCTTCTATCCCTCTATGCCCATATCCAGCAGTTATCCTTCTTCTTCTTCTTCTGGTGGCGCCACAATCCGGGGTGGACCTGGGCCTCAACCAGTAAGCCTCTCCAGCCGGCACGATCATTAGCCAGCTGTCTCCAACTGCGCACACCAAGTCGATTGAGGTCCTTCTCCACCTGGGTGCGCCATCGGTTCCGTGGGCGTCTTCTATTGCGTTGTTCCTGGTTCGGTGTCGAAGACTCTTCGGGCGGGAGCAGTGTTGTCCATGCGCTCTACATGGCCCAAGCATCTTAGACGTTGGATCCGAAGACGCCTGACTAGGCTCATGCTACCATCCGCATTCATCCGCTTTTGTGATTGTCCATGCCTCCGCATCCTAGAGCAGGACAGGGATGATCAAGGTGTTATGTAAGCAGTTATCCTACTCAACTTTTTAAACTTCTGTAAGCATTCCCACACAAGCTTGGAATTGATGATGTAATAGTCTAGTGTCAAGATAAAGGCAAGACTGTCGGACGTTAATAGTTTTCTAGAGCATGATTTGATTCTTCAAGTCAGGAGTCTTAAGCCCAGTTGTTTTGACAAATCGGAGTAGCATCGGTTGCCAAGGGCGATTCTACGTCGAACTTAGATGTCATTCGTGGAGTTCGATCGGATGTAGTGTCGTGCAGGCTGTGTTTCCCGATGACTTGGGCAAAGATGTCCTCCTTACCCAGCTTTGCATTAAAATCTCCTAGAACGATCTTGGTGTCGAAGCTGGGGCACTGATCGTAAGTCCTTTCTAGGAGATCATAGAAGTCATCCTTGCTGTTGTCATCTTTGTGGTCTCTCGAGGCGTGGGCCCAAATCAGGCTGATGTTCCCGAATTTAGCCTTGATGCGGATTGTTACGAGGCGTTCGCTTTTACAGACAAAGCTTAAGACTTTTTGCCTGAGTCTGCCTCGAACAACAAATCCACATCCAAATAAGCGACTCTCCCTGTTGCAATCAGCGTAGTAGATGTCGCAGTTTCTCATCTTCTTCTTGCCCGGCCCATTCCACCGCACTTCCTGGATTGCGGTGATGTCTGCTTTGTAGCAGTCTGGGGCCTCCGCGAGTTCTTCGGCTGCACGTGGTCTGTTAAGGGACCTAACATTCCACGTGCAGAACCGAAAATCGTTGTCCTTGTAACGTTTGCTGGGGTCGTCAACATTAATTCCGTCCATATCCGAGGCAGTTGGTTGTCTCTGAACCATAGTATTTTTACGTGGTGAGGGAGTTAACCTCACGCACAACCCCCAACTGGGAGGCCAGGCCCTATTCTTTAACCCTCGGGCGGAGGGTCCGGGTTTATACGGAGTCGGTAACCTCGCTGAGGCTGTGAGCGCCGCCGTTGTCCCTGAAATTGTAGCGATCCTCCGCCGCCATCTCAATTCCAAGGCCCCGACCTGGCCTTGAAAGAAACCTTCTAGACCTGTGCTCCGAAAATGTCGAGGTAGCTCTAGAAGGACTGCGCACCAGGTAGCTCCTTCTGACTGGAGTTTCCGATGCCGCCGTTGGCCAGACAGTTTTCCAGATTCAGAGAGATGAGCCCTGGTACAGGCACACTCTCCCCCCTCTTTCGACTGCAGCCGCCAACGACGTCCCACGGGGGTTGGTTACCCCATCTTCGATCGAAGGTGCTCGGCTCCCAGATTTCACCACGTGGAGGCGAGAGTAGGAGTTCGCTGATAGAGGCTAAGTGCAGACGCTTGTGCCAGCATGAGACGCCATATCAACGCTTTGAAATCCGAAATAGACGAAATACGCGTAAAATATTTTTCACAGAAAACGAATTTTTACAGTAAAGTTGAGTAATTTGTAAGCCTTGAACAGATGCAAATAACTCCTTCCAAGAGGAAAAGCCGGTTCGTCTGAGCATGTTTGGCTTTGAAGCACATGCGAGCTGTCAAAAATGGAAGTTAACACCAAATTAGCCCCAAGGCCTCAATATAATTTATGAGCATTCCTGCACAAGTATTCGCACATTTTTTACTGATGTCATGTCTAGATCCAACAAACAAAGAGCGGATGAATCCCGCATGCCAGCACGTACGGCGAATGTAAAACAACACCACCGGTGGGAACATTGCAACGACAGCAGCAACGGATGCACTGGGGATAGGTGACTTTAGATCATTTTTTTGTAATTCAGTTCTGATTTGATTCTTAAATAAAGAGGTCCAACCTCAAGGAAATATTTTTTTAAAAATATTAATTCCTGTAGTTTTAATTTGGAACACTGAAAAACGGAACAGCAAAAAATGTCAGATTACTTACGAATTTGATGCCAATGAAGGTCACCCCTTCCCACAAATAAATCACAACTCTCTTCTTTCAAGATAATAAATAATTTATTGATTCTTCATGTGTTTCTCTTAATTTTCAATCTTAGCATAGTTTTAATAATAAATTCTCTCTAATTTCCTGCAGATAAGTATTCGCTAAACAGAATGATACACGGATTCATGGATCACCTCGGTACACAAGCACACTCTTAAGATCAATTACGACTACAAATGCATGAATAAGATTTGCTTTACAAATATATTATTTACAAGATTCATAGATCTATGTGCGTCCTGCCGCAAGGCTACATGACTCCTCCGGAGGCCTACAACCTGCTATTTACATTACAAATCTCAGTCCTATTTGCTTGAGGCTCTGTTGCGTTTCAACGGTTCGGCCACACGCGGTGTATAAAGTCTAAAATGTCTGGTAAATGGTTTTGAAAAGTTCCTGTATAACCACGGGACCTGGACTCGGACCGTGGTGCACATTAAGTCTAATAGATGTGTTTCACTGTTTTGTGGTCCTGATTTTGTTTGTTGGCTTTATTGTCAAAAATTTAAAAGAAAACAGAAATGTGAAAATGAAAGTGCGTTTACTTCTTTTTTGTGGTGTAGTAGGAGTGCTCTTTAGCCGGTGGTGTTCTGCTTGAAGGGACGTTGAAGCTGACGGGGGATTGGTGTGAAATTGGAAATGTTGCTCGACTGACGTTGGTTGTGTTGTGACCTGAAGATGGCAGTCCCTGTCAAAGATGGACATCAGGAAAGCGGTTCCTCTTAAGGCCGCCTATGGGTCGCTGCGTCAGTGCGAGTAAGTGTCATCAAGGAAACCGATGGACATCGCTATCAAAACTGTCAAAGTATGTGTTTTATTGCAATGATTGGGGTTTCGTCGTGCCCAACAGTGGGTCAAGTTGTTCCTAAATACCGTGAAATTGTTCCTGCATTTAAGAAGTCATCACAAGACAACTTATTGCAATTTTGAGCCGAACTACTATGAAGTAATGCGTTAAATGGTTTGACGTGTCTGCCATCGCTTAGGCTGATGATTAGAAGAGGATGTTACAAGGACGCACACCTTAGAAAGAAGCTAAAGAGGCTCCGATATTGAGTTTAAGACCTGTCGTAAAGTAGAACATCGTAGTGCCTGCGGGAGGTTGATAAATAAAAAAAGTAGGAATGAGTTTCCACCATCCATCGACTCTGCGAATATCCGGACTATTTCAATGAGTTCACATATTTGATCTCCTACTTTTAGGCTTAAATCACTAGGTACATTTAACTTAAGGTCTCTAGTCCGCTGAACCATACGCCTTGAGGTAGGATTCTCAAGAACCAAATTGAGCTTAATTCGTATGGACATTTTTGCTCCACGTTGGTGAAGTAAGGGGCGGATCCAAGATCTCTGCTGCTCTTTAGGACGCAGCATCCGGTTGTGTTTGCAATTCCACAGAAACGTGAAACGTATATCACCCACGTTTCAGAGTCACTCACGCTACCCTCCTTAGTCATGATAAGCGCCAAGGTTTGTTGGAAAGGTCTTCATCTCTCCCTGCGACTTTAGGTTTTAAGCCGCAGCTCCAACGAAACTCACACCAGGAGTTACATGTGTCCATCCCCACAACTGTCTAGCAACAGCAGAACATGCATGTGGATCGAGACTAACATGTTTACCCGAAAAAACATCAGCAATGGGAGCTATCACATGCTGTCACGAAAGGTCTCCACCTGTACTTGAGAGCGTTGATTTCACCATGGGACAAATCCACTTCCGCACTCGTACAGTTGCAAGAGTACTGAAAGATCTCGACGTGCACAAATCCGCTGGTCCGGATGGTATTCCCCCTATACTTCTGAAGAGGTGTTCTTCTGTGCTGGCAAAACCACTGCGTACGCTTTTGCATCTATCCTACTCTTTAGGTCTCTTTCCGAGCAGATGGAAAACAGCATTTGTCCAGCCACTCCCTAAAATGGGCGAATCTTCGTCACCCACCTCGCACCGACCCATAGCACTTACGTCTCTTCTTTCTAAGGTCATGGAAACGCTGATAAATCGTCAGCTTATGAAATATCTTGAATCGCGGAAGCTTCTTAATGACCGACAATATGGTTTCCGCAGCGACAGGTCCACTGGTGATCTGATAGCTTATCTCACCGAAAAGTGGAACCAGTCTTTGCACAATGCAGGTGAAAGCAAGATCGTTGCGCTTGATATTTCTAAAGCAATTGACAGAGTTTGGCATCAAGCTCTCTTGTCGAAAATGCGTGCTTATGGTATCGATGAATCTCTTCTTCTATGGATTAGAAATTACCTTTCGAACCGTTCAATTAAAGTTGTTTCGGATGGGTTCAAGTCTGATATACACCAAATTAATACTGGTGTTCCCCAAGGCTCAGTTCTGTCTCCGACACTCTTTCTCATTTTTATAAATGATCTCTTGTCTGCTACTTCTAATCCAATCCATTCCTTCGCTGATGACAGCACCCTTAGCTTTTCATATTCGTTTCTAGACTCACGACCCCGCCTTTCGGCCGTAGAATTGGAACGGCAGCGTATGTTAAGCACGTTGAATTCCGATCTTGACAGCATAATTAACTGGGGAAAAAACAATAGAGTGCATTCAGTGGTTCCAAAACTCAATGCTGTCTGCTGTCACTCAAGCGAACCCTTGATAATCAGCCATTATCCATGAATGGCGCTTGTGTCGATGAAACCGGAAAATTTTCCATCCTTGGTATGTGTATCAACACAACACTTAGTTGGAGCGATCACATATTTGAGGTCGCCAAAAATGTTGCGAAATGTTTAGGTTTCCCTAATCGATGCAAGAAATATTTAACCCTCTCTGATTTGGCTTTAATTTATAAGGCGTACATCCGCCCCAAGCTTGAGTATAACGCTCATATCTGGTCTGGTGCCCCCAAGACCACACTGCACCTACTTGATAGAATCCAAAAGCGAGCGATAAAACTTATAGGAGACAACAATATCGCAGAGTCATTAGATTCTCTCGAACATCGACGTACCGTCTCTTCTTTGTCCGTGTTTTATCGTTATTTCATCAAATGATGCTCAAGTGAGCTAGCCAACTGCATTCCTCCTCTCCATGAATTCTCCCGCAATACTCGTCTCGCCAGGAATGCCCATCAGTATACCCTTAAGCCTACTTTCGGACGCACAGTTAAATTCAGAGACTCGTTCTTCAGCCGCACTGCACGAATATGGAATGCTCTTCCGAAACTAATATTTCCCACAGACTACAACCCGCAGATATTTAAGACCAATGTGCACAGGTACCTCCTCTCCCTTTCTGCCTCTATACCTTCGGACCGTGCTGTGTCTTGACCCCGGACACATAAGGGTATTAGCAATCCCCTGAGCACGCGCAAATTATAAAAAAAATAAGGCAGCGTGCGTGCAGAAGACACTCCAACTAATGCTGTTAGTTAATGCTATCAGTCGCATGCATATTATTCTTCAGCTATGCTCAGTCGCAACCTGCAAACACTAGGCTACACGATGGCCGTACTTGTGTTATCTTATTTTCGTTTCTCTCTTTTCTACCCTGTTCGCTTTCTGTTTGTATAAGTTATTTTCACGCACGCCGAAAAATAACACCTGGCATGTGCAGCCCAATTGTCGCCGGATATGCTGACCTAAGCGTCCGTCACATCGAACTGGCGATCGCTGTCCAACGGTGTCAAGTGCTGAGTTAGCAATTTAGGGCAATAAATAGGTATCGGAAATAATTGTAAGTTCAGTTCTTAAGTGACTTCAATAAAGGCATGCTGCCCGAATTATATTTTTTTCCGAAACAGAACTTCTTTTAACTTAACTTGTACCCATATATTTCTCTGTAGAACGTTTGTTAGATGTAAGCTTTGAAGAAGTTTGTGAATCACGTGTACATCGGTAGTTGAAAATAAAACGTGTGTCAATATCTGTATTTTGACAAACATTGCTCTGACGAAAGCCAGAAGGCAAGGAGGTTGTTTTTCAGCAGCCAACTTGATACCAGAGGCAAGTAATCTGGTACATGGCCCTAGTACGGCCAATTATGGTATCCGGTTGTCCGGTTCAACGTGAGTCCTTCCCAGATGGAAAAGATGAGGGTGTTCGAGAGGCAGTGTCTTAGGAGCTGCCTCCGTCTGTATCGTACACCCGAGTCTGAGTACAAGGAGTACTATCCTAACGAGGTCCTGTACAACAAGGCAAACGTGAATAGGGTAGATAATCTTATTATTTAAGTGATCAGAAGGTGCACTGCACGAGCTGTGACCTCTTCCAACAGTCTGATCTTTGGGGCTTACTACCCCAATAGTATGTACCATGAAATGGTGCGGCTTAACAGCTTTATTCCTCCCGAAGCATTCCTCTATCTAGACACAATTGGCCTTATACAGGCTCCACAAGGATGTCCTATCATCTTCCATGTCGTACGCCGAACAGTGGACACGCGACTACAGTACGAACCGGATGTCGTTGGCACCCACGAGGATCTCCTCCGGTTCAGTAGAACGATCCCCGCCCGAGACAGGAAAGAGTCTGCCAAAGAACGGCAATTTAACTGGTGGTTACACCAAAACCAGCCTCCGTCACCACTAGGTTTTCCACAGAATCAGATAGTTGACCATAGTGGTCAGCTTACATAGTTTTTAAGAGAAAAAATATAAAACAAACATAAAATCCAAAATAAAAACAAAAAATCGAATCAAAAATATAAAACAGAAAAATTAAAAAAAAAAAATATATATATACGAAAAAAAAGGTGCACTTGGGCGTATAAATTATATATGTTAGACATATACATAACATATACGCTCTAGCTAGTGCACGTGTCCGTACTGTTACGGACATAGTTAAGATAGGCTTACGTCTTATGTTAGGTTAAGTTGGAATAAGGTAGTTTAAGTAGTTAGGTTTAGTTTTTAATAAAAGATTGTCATAAAGACTAAAAACAAAAAATGTAGATTCAGCCGATCCATTTAGAAAGTAGATCAGATTAGCTTAGAGTACCCGCATAGGGTCAGTAAGTTAGTATTAAGAAAATAATAATATAATATGGGTGGCGCTACAGCCCGTAGAGGGCCAGGGCCTAGCTTCTCTCTCTCTCTAACCACTCGTGTTGTGCGTGCTATTGTCCTGTCACGAGTGGAATGCCGACTCCGAATGGCGAAGTTGAGAAGCTCTACTCTGAAAAGCATTGTCAGTGACTCGAAAGAGGCGGAGCCGTAAAATATGAAAGGTGGTAAATTCGGGTATCGAACCTGGCACCCTCTGCGTAGGAGTCGACGCACTAGCCGACTACGTCACGGCGAAACACCGATCTCAAGACTAGTAGCCAATAAAATGATCTTCGTTCATTGAAACTGAATCTTCGAATCTGCAGCTACGCTTCACTTTACCAAGTATTCGCACAATCAACTCTTCCGAGTCGTTTATAGAGAGTGTCTGTAAAGAGCTTGTTAACCTTCACCGTTGACATGATCGTGGTGCAGCTGGCATAAGAACGCAAGTCCTTTGCAGTTGCGAAAACAGCAGCACGCAGAACAAACGGGGTTGCTGAAGAAGCTATGAAAAAGTCGATCTACGGACGTCATCGCCACTCATATTCACCGAGGTGATAAAGTAGGTAGACTCTTAAGAAGAAAGGTAGGCTGGCGCAAAAACTCCTTTTTTTTTGGGCCTTTCCTTCTTTATGAATTTTGTAACGTGGTCAAATAAATTCCGCATCCAATTTTGAACACCCAGGAGGGACTTGCACACTTCAAATTCATGAAAGCCGATTCCAGGAGAACTAAGCGGTATTTAAAACTGAACAAGCCATGCAACAGTCACCTGCATAAAATTGGGCCCTACTACACAGGAAACTGTAGCGACTGCGGAGAATGGAAACTATGGAGCATCTATCGAGTGTCCCAATCTGACACTAATCAGATGTGATATAACGAATAGGGCTACCGTAACAGGATTAGACAATCAGGACATTCCATCTAGATAGGTTATCAAATTTCTTAAGAAAGCACTCAAATCCTAGCTCAAGGAAGGGAGCGCAATATACCTAACATAGCCGCAGTGCATGTGACTGTTCTATTCTGTACCAATTTCCTTTAATTCGATTCATATGGATGGCAGGCAACAACATCGAGCTTCGTGGTCCTTGCCATCGTCTTGATCGTCAAGAACACATGCTGAGGGGTATGTGATCGGAGTCGTGTAAATGCAAACTTGTCTCCCCGTGGACTTAAGTATCTCAGCCACATCGAGCGCATGAATACCAATCTCCAGGCAAGCTGGTCTTTAAAACACGATTGTCCTGACGAGAATTCTGACACTGTCAACCACTTATTGAGGTGCAACCTAGATTCGACCGAATCGTCAATTGAGCTGCGTTTGGAGTTCCTCAAGCGAGTCTTGACGTCTCGTCTTGCTTATGAAGATCATAAAAAAAACATTCTCATCTTCACACTGCAAATTCCAGAGCTGTAGTCCTTTAATGGACTCTTTAAAATCAATCAACTATGTGCAAAAAATGCCTTAACGATGGAGAGTCTAGATTCGAGGGAGACCGATGGGCTTTCCAGCCAAACATGGAAAGACGACATCAAGGGCTATGTTGATGCCTAACTGGCACCATTGATTCAAAGAAGTAAGTGTTTACGAGAATCTGTAGAGCTCCTGCAATTTGGAGCCGCGGACACTTGTGTATTTGGGACCTCTACAGCAACATACGCTAACCCCAAGGAGATATATGTTGGTCAAATCAGATACAGCTTATACCGTCAAAATTGTATCACGTATTTTGTTTTCTTCACGAACGAATCCTCAACCTGGCAGGTCTCCCACAATTGTGGGAGTTCCATAGTTCTGTCACTACTTTCCGAGCAAATTTAACACTCCAAGCAGGCCAATATGTGCAAGCTCTTCAGCAAGACACAGCGGGCTGAAGAGCTAAGACCTTATGCACCTAACTGCTATAATCCAAGTTCAGAGGCCATCGCACACCTCCCATCTCAGACCAAGCACCCCATCAACCCATCAATCCAGTCCTTCCAGCACCTTCTCTACTCGCACTCATACACAAAATAAATCATTTACTGTACAAAATTAGACTAAACCACCGTAGAGTGGTTATCATACTTCCGACATGGCCAGCACCGTCTTCGGCCGCTCGACGATCACCACGCGGGCGGTCTTGTTCGACCGCCGCGACACAGTCAGCGACGTGGTCAGTGTCCGCATCGAATCACAGCTATTGTGGAGTCTCTGTCCAACGGTGTTGCAGCGGCCTTGTGAGGAGTTCGTGCGTCGAGACTTGCAGCAGCACTGGAACCACTTGAACGGCGGGATGCGACTGAAATGACAAATAGACACAAATTTATTTACGGAGGGCTGGACACCGGAGTTAATTAAGCTGAGGAGTGTTAGGAGTCCGGGTGGCGGGGACAGGGAACTGGAACTCACCTCAAGGTTCGGAAGATCTGTGTCGAGAACAAGCAGTAGATCAGTGGATTCGCGGCGCTGTTCAGTGGCGCCAAGCTCTGGATGAACGTCGCTATCGCGATGTTGGTCTGGGTCCGAGGTATGTGCCCGAAGACCTGCAGCAGGTCGAACACGATGTACGGCGACCAGCAGAGGATGAACACGATCACTATGACGAACGTCATCTTGACAGTCTTGACCTTCGCCCGCGGGATGATGCCTCGCGAACTCGCTCGGCGGGCTGCTGGGTTTGCATATGCCGTCCGTTCTGCAAAAAAAAAATAGTTGCGTTAGTCTCGCGTCGTCCACTTAGCCTGCGGAGACACTTACCAGCTGGAGCGAACATGGCTCCCTTCACCCAGATCGTGCGGACTATCACCGCGTAGCAGGCGGTGATGATCAAGGCGGGGAAGGCAAACAGCGTCGCCGAGACCAGGCTCATGTAGACCTGCCACCGCCACGGCGATCCCAACTCGATCCAGCACTGAGTCTGCCCTTGTATCAGCTTCTCCTCGTACAGCACCAGCATTGGAGCCGAGAACAGCGCGCTGACAACCCACGCACTTGCCACCAGGCGATGGGCTCTTTTCCCTGAAACGGCAACCTTTCAACGAAACTCCTCCCTCGGTCGGCTTCGCTCATACTTACATGACTTCGAGAAGTTCATCGGATGTGTGATGGCGTCATATCTGTCAATGCTCAACGCCACTAAAACGTACGTCGACGCGTATGTCACGCAGACTTGGGAGAATCGAATGGCTTTGCAGGCGACATTACCCGCTCGCCAAGAGATCGTTATGCGCCAGATGATGTCCGTCAAGACGTTCAGCAGGCCAACGGATAGATCTGCCACGGGAAGGACGAAGAAAGGAATTTAATTTCACTCGAAGGACGCGCGAGGAGGTACTCACCGGCCAGGGCCAACTGCTTGATGAAGAAATTCATTCGGGACTTGCGATTCTTGTTCATGAACATTGCAACGAGCACTGACGAATTGCCAAGGACGATGACGGTAAATAGAATCCATAGGACGGCGAATTGTTCGGTCTGCAAGAAGAAGAGAAGTGGAAAATGTTTAGCTTGAGGCGCTGATTTCTAAGTGGGAACGAAATTAATTTCATTTCAAGGGGAGTCTAATTAAAAACGACGCGGCACGGGCTGTGAGTAGATTGGCGGAGGACGTGCCTTGGATTTTGTGAGTTTTATTTTTTCGATGACGACCGGAAATGAATTGTATGTATTTCGTGCGCCGGGCAGGAATCGAACGAGACAGGTCGGTAGGCGATGTAGGATGAGTTAGCAGGAGGAGGGTTGTCAAATAATTTGGGTGTACGTCCGATGAATTCCCTTAAAAATAGTAATTCGCAAGGTGATAGGACTGTGGTGGACGTATTGACTAGTTGGAGCGACGCGTGACAGCATCCAAGAGCGATCAGACTCGTCTTTAATTAATTTCAGAGTAACAACGCTCCGTCAATATTTGTGTGTCCTAAAATGTATATAGACCGTAAACAGAACACAATCTGGACTATGATCCGAACAAGATTGGCCGTGCATACGGGCTGAGTCCACTGAAATCCTTAAAGCAGCTGAGGATGATACATTTGGGCGCATGCACCAGCTGTACATAGCCCGGGTAAGGCGACTCGGACGTATGGACAACTTCGTTCACAATAGCATTTGATTCCGAAGCGCTGAGACAACTCAGCAGAGGAAGCTCTTCTCAGGGAGCGCAATCAAGCGGAAGTAGGGAAGTAGCTAGACAGTGATCGCGCTAATTGGAGGGGCTTGTTGATTGAGGCCCAGCTCGACCCTGACTGTACCCCACACGAAGAAGGAAAATAAGCTTAGAGATCAAAGGCTTTCCTGACATAAGTTCATCCCAGTAAAAAGCTACCGACGGAAAGCGCTTGGTTAGGTTAGGCAGGGAGGGTACCAGTGGATTCGCCAGCACACTTAGACCATGTTGGTCGATTGTGATACCCAAAGTCAGACTACTTCCACTGATTGACCAATCGAGTTATGTGCCTTTTATTTTAGATCCCAACGGCAAAAGGGCCACATTTGGAAACCAGATAAGAGCGTACTAACCTTGCTTTCGACTCGGATCATTTCCTTGTTGTAGCCAAAGTAAGAACACGGATATCGATAGGACAACGGAGTAGAGCAAGACCAAAACAGGTTGACGTCGGAAAGCTACAATCGCAATTGACCGCTAGCAACTTTGGCGATCGAGTCTCTCCAAAAGCTGTCAGAGAGTCGAACCCTGAAAGGCGAAACAATCGACCAACAATGGAGCCGTTGTCAAAACGCCATTAGAGAAGCTGCATCTGATAAGCTGGGTTTTAAAACGGCACCCAAAAAAAGCCCATGGCTTAACAACGAGTGCAGGCAGGCACATTCAGCGAAGCAAGCAGCATACAAGGCTACGCTGGACAGAAGGACGAAAAAGAAAGAGCATGAGAAGCGCGCGTTCGAGGAAATGGAGAGGTGTTACGGCAGAAATGACGTCCGAAAGTTCTACCAACGGGTAAAACAACTATCCAATGGATACAACATTTGGACAGAAGCCTGTAGTGACGGCGAGAAAGACTCCAGTATCGCTGTCAGGCAGAATGTTCCATTCAACGCAATTGACGATGATCGACGAGAATTCCGTCCCCCCGACCTAGACGAAGTCAAGATAGCGATATCGAGACCAAAGTCGAATAAACCTGCTGCTGGTGCAGACGGACTGTCTGCGGCACTGATTAAGGCAGCTGGAGATGAGCTGGTAAGGTACATGCACCAACTCATCTGTAAGATATGGTCGGAGGAAAGCATGCCCGACGAGTGGAACCCGAGTATCGTCTGTCCTATCCACAAGAAAGGAGACCCCTTTGACTGCACCAACTACCGAGGGACAAGTCTCCTCAACATCGCCTATAAGATCCTCTCTGCAGTTTTGTGTGAGCGCCTGAAACCATTCGCTATCAACCTGTCCTTATCAGTGCGGTTTCAGGCCAGGGAAGTCCACCATCGACCAGATTTTCACACTACGGCAGATCCTGGCAAAGACCCAAGAAATGCAAATCGACACCCACCACCTTTTTGTCGATTTCAAGAGCGCATACGGACAAGCTATACAATGCCATGTCTAGTTTTGCCAATCTGTCAAACTCGTCAGGTTGTGAAGGATGACGATGGAGAATTCTCGCTGCTCCATCAAGGTCGGTAACGAACTCACCGAGACCTTAAATGTCAAAAAAGATTTTAGACAAGGCGACGCGCTGTCATGTGATTTCCTTAACATCATCCTGGAAAAGATCGTCCAAGACTCACACGCCAACACTAGAGGCAATCTCTTCCAGAAGTCCGTACAACTGCTAGCATACGCAGATGACATTGCCGTGATTGGCAGAACACAGCGAGCAGTCAATGAGGCGTTTGGTGGTATTGAAGCGGAGGCGGACAAAATGGGTTTTGCGGTGAACGAGGGCAAAACGAAATATATGCTGTCATCGAGAAAGGACACACAACATCGACGTCTTGGACAGAGCGTCACAAAGGTCAGCTATCACTTCGAGGTAGTCAAGGACTTCGTCTACCTCGGCTCCGCAGTAAATAGTACAAAAACATCAGTACCGAGATCAAACGCAGAGTAACTCTTGCCAACCGCTGTTTCTATTTCCTCAAGAGGAAATTGAGGAGTAGAGCCATGTCTCGAAGGACCAAGCTGACTTTATACAAGACCTTGATCATCCCAGTCCTGCTCTATGGTGCGGTGGCATGGACAATCACAGAAGCGGATGAAGAAGCACTTGGTATCTTCGAGAGAAAAGCTCTGCGTTCATTCTTTGGTACTGTCTGCGTTGATGGTTATTGGAGAAGAAGATTCAACCACGATCTGTACGGGCTGTACAGCGGCATGAGCCTAGTCAGGCGTCTACGGATTCAACGCATAAGATGGCTGGGCCATGTAGAGCGCATGGACAACACTGCCCCAGCCCGAAGAGTTTTCGACTCCGAACCAGTGGGGCAACGCAATAGAAGACGCCCACGGAACTGATGGCGCACCCAGGTGGAGAACGACCTCAATCAACTAGGTGTGTGCAGTTGGGGACAGCTGGCTAAAGAACGTGCCGGCACGGCTGTAGCGCCACCAGAAGAAGAAGAAGGTTCTTTGGAGTACCACAAATTTCTAAGCACGGACCAATTCTGTTCATTCTGTTTACGAAGGATTGAAATATGAAATTAGACATACGTGCAGAGACGCGAGTGCAGTGGTGCCACAATAATGGTCTCGTTCTAAACCATTGACAAACCAAGACGATGCACATTTGCGGACCGCGTCAAAAAGTCGCTCAGCTGTCAGGTATCATTTTTCACAGACGTTAATGTCAAAGTGCATTCCATCCATCCAGGTCAGTCTATTAAGGCAGTTGAGAGCTACAAGTACCTGGGAATTAAAATTGACAGCAACTTCATTTAGGATAGCCACATAATCTCTCTGGGCTATAAAAGGCTGCCTGCAAGCACGCACAACACGAGTGGTTGCTGAGAAGCTTGGCCCAGGTCCGCCTCGGCCTGTCGCGCCACCCATATTATTTTATTATTATATTATCAAACTACTCGATATCACAGGTACTATAGCAGGTGTACTGTCGCTTAGCTTAGTTAAGGCAAGGTGTTCCAGCTTGGGGTAACGCATCCAACGCCTACTTGACTAAACGTCAAACACACATCATAGTCAAGAAAATAAATATTAATTCTTCCAGGGAAAACAGATTCAACGCGCTAGAAGTTCAAAAATATTCATGACGGCGCTAGCATTGGAATACAACGATGACACCCGCTTTCAGAAGCCTATCGAGGAGGATACCCACCACGTATATGTTTCGCATGTAACGAATACTAAGCATTAAACCAGTTGTAACCAGTCCATCCCGAGCACTGTCACATTCACCAAAATCATCTCTTTAAAAATCTTCCACTTTAAACTGAAACCAACTAAGTGTCTAAGCGCTTTGGCTTCCTATATCAGTTCGCTTAAATGTGCCACGACAGCATATCCTTAGCGTCAGTTTCAAATGCCTCTTCCCAACGTCTAAGCTACGTATCCTCCGTCGTTCAGCTGATAAACGCCCACACTTTAAGTGCAAATGAGCTGAACACAGGATAACAATACGCAAGCAGTAGCCGCAAAGTACAGACATTATGACAAGGCGACCGATAAGATAATGTCCCTTCCTGTCCAGACCGACGAAGCACGTGCAAGAAGGGCTGTGTGCGAGTGTGTTGTTAGACATCAAGGACATAAAGTTGAGGTTTTTGGTTTCGTGTGTGTGGCATTCTGTAGTTTTCCCGCATT
This sequence comes from Eristalis intricaria, assembly GCA_964034865.1. Lineage (NCBI taxonomy): Eukaryota > Metazoa > Arthropoda > Insecta > Diptera > Syrphidae > Eristalis > Eristalis intricaria. The sequence continues at coordinate 23,212,459 of OZ035873.1, read as the reverse complement.
TTTTGTTGTGAAATGTTTTTTTTTTCGGTTTTCCTGTTTCTTGTGGAACAGCGACATAGCGAGACGTCACACATAATTGTGGGAACATCTTGACGGGGACGAACAAAAAGCAAAAAATTGTGCACACGGGTGACTGGTGCTCTGACCAGGAACTCATTTTGAAGCTGAAGTAAGTCTGTTTCGGGGTATACGTGAATTTCTGAACACTGATTATTAACAGGCGCTGAGTGGCATTTAAGTCAAGTCACATTCTAGGCACAAAGTAGAATAATGAGAAAGTCATCGACAGTGCTAGTTCATCTGTAGATAATCTAGACAAGCCGAAGCTCTGTCAATTCTGTTCTAGGCCGGTAATAACTTGGATGATAACTAGGGACACACCGATTTTTACTGTATTTCAATTCCACTTCATAGAAATAAAAGGAGTATTTTGTTCACACACTTCTATAGACGCCTTTTTCACCTTGTGGACTGTACAAATGGAATGGGGAAAGAGGAAAAGAACCTTAAATGAAACAACAACAGTGTGACAACAGCAACTGAACTTTTTCGCCAGATTTTACATATATTGTATATGTCGTATATGTACAATTTCCCATACAAAAACCTCTCTCTAAGTCAAACTCTATCGAAACAATTATGGTATCCCGTGACAATTCGACTTAGGGGAGTCCACTGTAATTGGGGTACTGTTGGTAGAAGTCATACATCTTGCAATGTGACTTCTTATTAATTTATTGATAAAATTGTCTATCCTCTTCACGTTTGCCCTGTTGTACAGGACCTCGTTAGGATAGTACTTCTTGTACTCAGACTCGGGTGTTCGATATAACCGGAGACAAGTCCTAAGACACCGTCTCTCGAACACCCTCATCCTTTCCATCTGGGAAGGACTCACGTTGAACCACAGACCATGACTGGCCTTATGAGGGCCATGTGGCAGATTACCTTCACCCTGGTATCAAGCTGGCTGCTGATAAACAGCTTACTTGCCACAGCAAAGGCTTTTCTGGCATTGGTCGAAGCCTTCTCTATATGTTTCTTAAAATACAGAAAATGATCCAACCAAATGCCAAGATATCTAACTACAGTTTTCACGGCTAACGGCTATGCCGAACTTCTACCTGTTTACGCGCGTATCCCTTGAAGCCATGGCCAGCGGGGTGCGGAAAAGGACAGTTTCACACTTCTGCAAGTTGATACGCAGCTTCCAGTCATCGCAATCTGTCAAAGTATTGTCAAAGTCACGTTGCAACGAGGTATTAATGACTTCTACCTTCGGACCTGATCTGTAGGCCACTAGGACATCGGCGTATGCGATTAGGTGCGGCATAGACCTCAGAAGATCTGCAGTGAATATAGCAAACAATATTGGGGAACCAACTGTCCCCTGCTGTAGACCATTATTGATAGCAGTAACCCCGCCACTTTTTACGACGAACTTTCTACCTGTTATCGTGTCATATATCATGTATAGCAACGTTCTATGTAAGCTAAGTCGGACGAGCTTAAGGAAAAGGCCCTCTAGCCAAATGGTGTCGACTGCCTTCTCTAAGTCTATCAGACAGGCACCCGTACAGTTTTTCATTTTTATTCCATTGAATGTCGGATACCAGCTTTGACGCGGCATGTGTGGCGCAGATCTCTCATCATCGATGTTCAGTGAACAATTTAAGCAGAAGCCTTGAAAGTTATTAAAAAAAATTATCTTTTACGTGAGAGGAACACTGTGTTTTTTTTTTTGCTCTTACTTCTTACCCTTGTTCCAAGTAGCCTCGCTGTTCCCTGTTTAGGTCTTAGGGATCATTTATTCATGTAGACTTCTATAATTACTTGTCTAGCGGACAACGGAGCCGGCGAGCGGCGAAGAATGTTAGATGCCCTCAACTTCTTCCGCATCCATTCAGATTACACAGAATCCATTCATCTCGCCTCCTAGACTCTCCAAAAAGACAGCGCCATGAGAATCTAATAGGTTATTTTTTGGGCTTAGCAGCTTCTTGGAGCATTTAGGGTTAAGCCTCGGTGGTTCGGTGGGTCGCCGTAGCGTAGTGGGTAAGTGCGTCGACTCCAACGCACAGGGTGCCACGCCCGAATTTTACCACCTGATAATTCCCGGCTCCACCTCTGTCGAGGCACTGACTATGCTCAAAGAGTATTCCTGTCTAGAAAAAGCTTCTCAACCGTTCGGAGTCGGCATTAAGCTGTAAGTCCCTTCCACTCGTGAAAGAACAATAGCACGCACAACACGAGTGGTTGCTGAGAAGCTAGGCCCAGGTCCACCTCGGACCGTCCCGCCACCCATATTATATTATTATTATTATTATTAGCTTTTTTCTCTTTTGCGGCCGCTCATAACGAACATAAGCGGTGCCATGAAAACGAATATAGTACTAGTCCCCATATGGCACGCGAGTCTTCCTCATGAGTTCCTCTCCTCGAACACTGCCGTGAATACCCAATAATCCCTAACGTAAATAATATGCCGGGGTAAGGGGACAAACGTGTAAGCCCACACAAATTGTTCCACCGCCAAAAAATGAGGCCATTATAAAAGCACTAACGGTATTGTAGATACAATATGTTATATCTAAGCTCATATCCGAAAATTGGAAACCATTTACAAGGATCGATGCAATTCTTATCACGTACACATCACCTGGCTATATGAACCTGTGCCTGTGCCCCTCCCAAGCCCTCCCCCCGAGAAATAAAATGTATCGCTTGGCAATAGGAATTCGCATCCTCTTCATTTTGCATAGACTCAAGAGCACTATACACATTTCAGAGAGTAAGCAATTTGTCACCACGAAGGGTGATAAGGCTAACTGCCACTTCCTCCTTCGCCAACCAACAAGGACAATTATTGACGCAATCAGTTACACCACCTTCCGCCGTCCACTTGGTTGAGAGTTTGAGATACAGTCGGCACCTTCTCGTCGCCCAAGGGGTCGCGCACAACACGCGAAGTTTCAATCTCTCAGTCGCATCTAGCGAAGATTTGATTCCCTCAAACGAATGTTAAGCTTAACGATGCCTATAAAGTGGAATTACGCCAGCCACGGGCGGCACAGTCATCATCATCATCATCATCACATCGGTTTCGCCGGACCATCGCAGTTCATTTAGACCTTCGGCATCACGTGTTGATGTCATTCGCCGCACGGACGAAATGGGAAAAGCGCTCAGGGAAAGTAATAAATTCTCGTATTAGGGATTTAACTTAAATGAGGCTAGAAATGTATCTTCATGGCACACAATTGGTGCTTTGGGCGTTTCTTGGGATGAGCACAGTCAGGGACAGGTTAACCAGCTACAGGAGGAGTATTTGGTTTTACCAAGAGGGGCAACAGATGTGTCTCGGATGAATGCTAATCAAGGGTAAATGACAGGCTCTGGTGTACTTAAAAGGGAAGATTAGCTCATGAGGTAAAGGCTCTCTAGACCGATTTTGTCCATCCGCCTAAGTTCCAGATGCAGCGACAGCCATAGCCAAGCATTTCTGAGACACGTAGTACACATTTATTCCCTTGCAGCGAATTGGATGTCTCTTGGCAAGTGTGACTACAAATATCGACTTTGTCAAATCCACGGGTACTTGATTTTCTACAGATTGATTCGCAAGAACCTCTCTGTGCTACTCAACAACTGAGAAAATTTAATAATAATATTGGTGGCGCGACAGCCCGAGGCGGACCTGGGCCTAGCTTCCCAGCAACCACTCGTGTTGTGCGTGCTATTGTTCTATGACGAGTGGAGGGGACCTTATGTTTTATGCCGACTCCGAATGGCGAAGTTGAGAAGCTTTTTCTACACAGGGATAATCTTTAAGCATTGTCGGTGACTCGAAAGAGGTGGAAGCCCTGAATTATGGAAGTTGGTAAAAAGGGGATTCGAACCTGGCGAATTCGACCCTCTACGTAGGAGTCGACGCACTAACCCACTACGTCACGGCGACTCACTGAGAACATGTTACAACTATTTTAAGAATCGAGCCTGACTTCATCAGAGTTCGGTTCTCAAGTTCTCAAGGTTGATAATTAACACAATAAGTAGTCGACAGAGCAATGAGTTTTATAATAGTCAATATGCACCTCATGTGGGTGTCGGAATATTGTGACATACCGGGCGATTGGGAAACTGATAAACCGGCTAAGTGTGATACAACCTCAAGTCTAATACACACCAGGAGCAGTTCAGCCTTCCATGCCGATAGCTACAGCCATCTCCTCCAAAATCAAAATGTCTGATCACAGATGGCTAAAAGGCAACACCTGCCCTTAAATAAAATTCAATATGACAAGTACTCAAACGAAGAAAGAGCACGAGCAAAACGAGAAAAAAGAGCACGAGAAGCGTGCGATCGAGGAGATGGAGAGGTTCTACGGCTGGAGCGATGTCCGAATGTTTTACCAGAGGGTGAAACAGTTATCCAGTGGATATAAGGTTCCGACAGAAGCCTGCCGGGACGAGAATGGACAAGTAGTAGTAGAGTCGCAGTCGATACTGGAAATAAAATGGGTCTAGCGGTGAATGAGGGCAAATCGAAGGATATACTGTCATCAAGAAAGGACACACAACATCGACGTCTTGGACAGAGCGTCATAATGGGCAGCTATAACTTCGAGGTAGTCAAGGACTTCGTCTACCTCGGATCCGCAGGAAATAGTACGAACAACATCAGTACCGAGATCAAACGCAGAGTAACTCTCGCCAACCGCTGTTTCTTTGGGCTCAAGAGGCAATTCATTAGTAGAACCATCTCTCGAAGGACCAAGCTGACTTTATAAAAGACCTTGATCATCCAGTCCTGCTGTACGGTGTGGAGGCATGGACAATCTCAAAAGCGGATGAGCAAGGCCTTGGGCTCTTCGAGAGAATGCGATCTTTGGTCCTGTTTGCGTTGACGGTTTCTGGAGGAGAAGATTCAACCACGAACTGTTCGGGCTGTACAGCGACACGAGTCTAGTCAGGTGTCTTCGGATCCAACGCCTAAGATGGCTAGGCCATGTAGACAACACTGCTCCAGCCCGAAGAGTCTTCGACTCCGAACCCGTGTAAAAACGTGACAGAGGAGGCCCGGTGTTAAGATGGCACACCCAGGTGGAGAAGAACCCCTACCAACTTGGGGTGTGACACTGGAGACAGCTAGCCAGAGACCGTGCTAGCTGTAGAGGCGTTTTGGTTGAGGCCCAGGTCCACTTCGGACTGTAGCGCCAAATAAAGAAGAAGAAGATCACAAATGGCTAAAGGGCACCACCTGCCCTTAAACAAAGAAAATATGGCAAGTACTAAATCTCAACGATCGATCACTCTGTCTGCTCCTGCATGGATGAAGAGGACGTACACACCACAAATCACCTTCTTTGCTCCTGTAGAGCTCTAGCCAGTTGTAGGTATCAATATTTAAGGGCCTTCATAAGCTCAGCATTAGCCTGCATGCTCTTTTAGCAGCTGTCAAAGCTACCAATGATATCAATCGAAATTCCGGCTTAGTTGTAGACACTCAACGCGAATTTCGTGAAGGAAAAGATGTTGGGTAAATTGGCCAGAGTGTCAAATTTTGACTTGATTCATGGCCTTTTTTTAAATAAGCGGTTATGGCAATAAGCAGCCCATATGGAATATTATCCACAATTGTCAATGACCCTTTTTTTTTGTTTTATTCATATCGATTTTTTTTCCTCGCTAGACAAAAGTACTTAAAACTAGCATAACTAACTTAACAATTAACAATTGCTCTTAATACTAACTTACTGAGCCTAAGCGGATATTCTAAGATGTTTGTATGAATGTGCCTTTCGGCTTAATCTTATTTTGTCAGTGACCTTTGGTTTAGAGAGATGTCAATCGACATTCTGTGGCCAGAGTTCGACAACATCGATAAAAAAGACGGCGCTACATGCCGTACAAGTAACGCAATGCTTGACGTTCAGAAGAAGAAATTTGGCGACTGGACCGTCTCACGTCGAGCGATCATGCGACTTAACAGCCCTCTATCTGGAGCTGCGATTAGTTGTTCCCAGTCTAAGTTAACTTAGTGCGAGCTAGAGCCCAGTATTCGAAAAGCTTTTGCCAGAAAAATGTTCCATCTATTGGACCAGCTCATAACAAAATTTGACTGACTGACATTGAAGCACTGCCAGCAGGGCAAATGCAGTCACATGAATTACGTGCAATTTCATTCATAATGATTTAGGAGACTTATCGACTGGAAGTTCGCTGGATTAGAGATATCCTTTCGCCCCTGTTTTCATATGCACTGGATGATGCACGTGGTAGATTCAGAATGCATCTGTAATCCACGCCACAATAAAGTTAGATCCTTCTGGCAGAGGTCCTGTTTAAAAGGACTCGTATATATTTCTGCTGACCTTCTTTTGCATTGCGTGTCGTTCAAATTTCAGACGAATGACTCGGAATTCTTTGGCGTTCTGATTCTGTATTTCAGCTTTGATGCTGCCTTCAGTTGCGACCACTAACTTGATTGTGTCCTTTCCCACTTGCCTGAGCCACCTTAGGCCAATGTATGCGCCCCTCCTTGTCCCACAGATTCAGAGTTGAATACTCTTCGGCCTGAAGCTAAGTCTTCCACGCGTCAGCTTAGGTGTTGGACCCGTAGACACCATAATACGCCCACGTCTAGCCATCTTCGCCTCCAAATCCAATCAACGTCAACAGGACCAATGATTGCATGCAGAATTTGTTCTCTTTTTCTTAATCCGCTTTTGTGATTGTCCATTCCTCTGTGCTTAAGAACCTGCTTCTCTTTTTATTGTGGCCTCAGCGAGGCATCGACGTTCACTTACTTATGATTGAAGCTTCAATTGTTCATCTTTTGGGGAATAACTGAATTGATGCTTGGGTTATCCACGTGACAGCATAATGAACCCGCTCTCCTGAATTTGAATAAAAACAAAAACCCACCAAGTCAAAGGTTGAAGACCCTTTTTTTTTTTTTTTGAATTCATTTTTATTATTTAATTCATAATAAGCTTACATACTAGACAAAAATGCTTAAAACTAGTTAGACGAACAATGTTTTTATTTCTAACTTACTGGCCCTAGGCGGGCACTCTAAGCTAAACTTAATCTTAATCTACATCTTTTGACCTAACCTAACGAATAAAATATAAATGGAAATTTAAAAGGAACACATTACTGTTAAGAAAAAATTGAAAACTTACTGGACGGTTTTTATAAAAACTTACAAGCTAACTTACATTCAACCTTAAATAAACTTACTAACTAACTTAAGCTAACCTACGTATATATGCATGTACACATGTATATACCCATATGCACATGCTTATACGCATATATCCTTATTATACACAATGTATGTTATTATACACATGTATCGTCATGTATACACATATACATTCTTTTTTTTTTTTACATCTTACTGCCATAGGTTGCAGCTAATAATATGAATATATATATTCAATACACTGCCAGACATGAAACCGACTGCTCCCCATGCGGGGGTCTGAACTAAAACCTTTCTAACCGGGGTCTAAAGGATTCGAGGAGGGAGTTCCCTCGCTTCCCAGCCACCAGAACTTTTGGTGCTGCATTGCACCTTCTCGAATGTCCCGCCTGGATACTGCCGTACTGAAGCGGAGGAGACCCTTCTCAGCTCGTTGTGAGACGGAACGGTCGTGGCTGAGTCGCCCATCCACGGTTGATCTGGCGACGTGGTAGATAAGCTGCACCGCACTTACGTCTTGTATCAGACTGTGCTTATCTAGATGGAGAAATTCTTCTGGGGGGACAAAGCCGTTGTGACGTACTCTTTCGTGGTATAATGGATTGGGGTAGTAAGCCCCCGAGATCAAGTAATTGACCGAGTTCATCGCTCTAGCAGTGTGACCTCGAATCAACTTCACCAGGAAATTGTCCACTCTTATCAGGTTTGCCCTGTTGTATAAGACCTCCCTCACCCTCCACCTCAAAAGGCGAAGGCAAGCCCTAAGACAAGCCCTCTCGAACAACCAAATCTTTTCCATTAAGCTTGCACTCACGTTGAACCACACGGGACAGCCATATGTAAGCATTGGCCGGATGAGAGCCATGTAGCAGATAACCTTCACCCTCGCATCGAGTTGGCTGTTGTAAAACAGTCTCTTTGTAAGGGCAAAAGCGCCTCGGGCCCTGGCCAGAGCAGCATCTACATGTTTGTTAAAATATAGATACTGATCTAGCCAAATCCCCAGGTATCTGACTACAGTCTTTTGCGCCAGTGGTTCCCCGTGTCTTCCAACGATTGAGAACTTTCGCCAATTCTTTTTCGTATCCGCCGAGGCCTTATACAACGGCGTCCTGAACAGAATGGTTTCCGACTTCTGAAAGTTGATACTCAACTTCCAGTCATCGCAACTTCTCATGAATGAATCGAAGTCACCCTGCGTGAGAGTAGTGATTTCCTCGATCTTTTTGCCTGATCTGTACACGATCAAGTCATCGGCATACGCAATTGCATGAGGAAGAGAACTTAACAGATCGCTCAAGTAAATGTTGAACAGGATCGGCGAATTAACGGCACCCTGTTGGAGACCATTTTTAACCTCAAACATACGTGTGGAGGTCACGTTACCATTCTTGACGACGAAGCGTCTGCCGGTAAGCATGTTACACAGTAGATACAGCAGTGGTTTGCTAATGCCTAGCCGATTGAGCTTGTAGAAAAGTCCTTCTAACCATACGGTGTCAAAGGCCTTCTCCAGGTCAATCAAGCAGCCACCCGTACATTAAGTTATAGACCCCTTAATTACCAACCGTGGCTAACCTTATCACATCACATGACTTATTGATGACGGAAAAGTGTTTCCCTTCCGTGATCACAACCACTTTTCCGCAACAACATCAAAAACAACGACTATCCCTTGTCCCATTGAAGGACCGAATCAAATTCGAGTGTCTTCACTCAAAGTGTACCCATGGCGAGCGTCCTTTACTGTTGTCGGCAAATAAAACGTTCCTCATTTGTATCCTATTTGTGTGCAAATGGAATTATTACCCATTTCCCGGTTGTTGGCCTCGGCCGTTATGGTGGTGGAGATTGGCGGAACGAGGATACCAAATCATGATGATTTATCTGCTCTATTTGAGGCGTTAGCCCATTTGACAAAGCAAAATTTGCTGAGGGCAGCCTGTTGCCTAGAAGTTTGCCACTTTCCCTGTCCGTCGATGTGTCGTTACGTCCAGCAAGGGAACCACGAACAAATGAAAACAATAAGTCAGCGTGAGGCTTGAGAATAAATTTAATTTCGCAACTCATGTGACCGGAATCAAGGAACAGCGTGTCTTGTGGTGTAACTATGACAGCTATAGGACAACGAGAAGAGGAATGCTTCCTTCCTGGGGCTGGGGAGACATGCGAATCGAGGAATCCCATAAATTTGCCCAGCTGTCTGGCAACTCAGTGAGTAGTGCGGGTGGTCGACCGGAAGGCAAATAATGTTTGCGAAGTGATTTGTGGTGGAAGAATACTTGTCACAGAATTATTTTTGTGAGGAATCAAGAAAATGAGAAAGAAATTTGAAGTCCTCCGGATAATTTATGTAGGGACAATATTGAAGGCAAAAATAAAAAATAAACAAAAGTCAAAAATTGTGAAGAAAAGTTCATGGATTAAGAACTAGGAGTCGTTATTCAATGCAAGGGCTTATTCGAAAAACAATACTCTCACTTACGCACATACGCTGTTTCTTTTTTTGGAAAAAAAAAACAAATATTTATATGGAACAACGTGATAAGCCAGAATAGTTTAATTTTGTTATCCAAACTCTTTTTTAAAGACAATTCGTTGGTTTTGTCTTTATCCAAGGATTTGGTTAGTTATCTACCGATACCATTCATTAAACATAGTTAGAAGTTCAACCGTTAATTAAAGGAACTTCGGGTATTGTGGTTGTTCGATTTATTCAATATATAATACTCCTGCTCGATTGAGGTATACTTCACGACGACTCAATGCCAAGTGCCATTGTACAAGTTAACAACAAATAAATTAAAACAAACTCGTCGATCACCGGATGTTCCCACAACCTGAATTCTCCCAGACAGAATTCCAGGAAACAAGTGCAATAGAACACCTCAGCAAAATATTCCCAGTGCACCTTCACAGAACCGCATATTGCTGATTAAACAAAACGCGCGTATAAATGCATGTCGAGTAACCGATAGTTTTTTAGTCTTAGTTCGAACGAATAAAGGGTCAGGCAATCTGCCTGAAATTATATTTTTAAAAAAAAACAAACTAATTATTCTTTAACTTACATAACAATTATCGAGTGTGGGAAACAAAACTGTCTCGCAGTGTCTGGATTTTTTTGGCACTCGTAATTCGAGCTGCGTGAACTAGCAGGAAAATTTCGATTCCCACACTTCACGCAATTCGCGTGTGCGATAAAGATATGAAATATTAAACAGTGGTACACACTTTACAACTTTGACTATACTTCTAAATTAAGACTAATTTATTGACTTCAAATGGGTGATTACACAAGTTTGTAGACCAGACAATAAAAAAGCTATTGCCATAAATGTGGCATAACCCAAAAAATGGGGATTGAAAAACTGCCGGGTATTATGGTATACAATGTACAGTGGACTCCCTAGGTCGAATTGTCACGGGATACCATAATTTTGTTCGAGTTAGGGGAAGTTTGACTTAAAAAGATGCTTTTGAATGGAAAATTTAAGGAAATTAGGGAGAAATTCGACTTAGGGAGTGTCCACTGTATTTTAATGTGGTACACTATACCACGTTACGTTGCAATTTCTGGTCACCAGAAAACTTTGGAAATAAAAGAATCTTTTTATTTTAATACCTTCCTTTTTTTGGCATATATTTCTTCTAAAGCCCCAAAACAAAAGAAAACAACAATAATTTCATGAAATTTTGAAGTGGATAATGCGGTATAGGGTATCAAAATGGCGTGGGTCGCCGTGGCGTAGTGGATCAGTGCGTCGACTCCTACGCAGAGGGTGCCAGGTTCGATACCCGAATTTACAACCTTTCATATTTCACGGCTCTTTCGAGTCACTGACAATGCTCAGAGAGTATTTCCTGTCTAGAAGAAGCTTCTCAACTTCGCCGTTCGGAGTCGGCATTAAACTGTAGGTCCCTTCCACGCGTGAGAGAACAATAGCACGCACAACGCGAGTGGTTGCTGAGAAGCCAGGCCCATCTGCTAATGACGAAAATCTATGCCAGGAAGACGATACAATGTATTGGTATTTTTAAGGATATGCACATATTTAATTCCTTGGATAAGACGCCATATCGGTGACGAAAACAACTATTCGGGAGTGATCGGAGAGCGCAGCCTCCACGATACAAATGCAAACTTCCGACTCACTGACGTGACGTCCTGTCGCAAGAACGTAATATGGTCATAAGTAGCAGGATGTTCCCTTGCAACATCAACCTGGATGATATCCGTATGGTCGAACCGAAATCAAATGTCGACGCTAACCATTTCTTCATAGTAGCTAGATTCAGAACTGGACTGTCAAATGCCAGAAAGCTGCACCAGCCAACACAGAAGAGTTTTGATATTGGACGCCTGAGCACACTGGATATTGCCATAGCCCACGAAGAGCACTAAATTGCGTTTAAATCTAACACAACCGCCAGCGAGATGTGGTTGTACTGCCGCTCGACCATCAGAGACTGTGACGTTAATCTACCTACCAGCTCCGACAAGAAACCGACAAGGATGATGGTGAGTGCGAGCAGAAGAAACGTGCAGCCGAAGAGGCATACCAAAAACGGATCAACGAAAAGCAAGTGCAGAGAAGATGAGGCTTCTATGTCCGCAAGTTTCTCGCAACCTCCCAGCATTTTTGAAGAGTCTATCAAGCAAAAAATGGGACCTTTCATAAAACTCTCAACAGCCTGACCTCAGGAAAGGCACCCAGACTCTTCTTAAAGAGAATAGTGATTGTATTTAAGCTGCATTTCCAGAAGAGAGTGATAGGGAACCAAGAAATTGGAACTTCAGTTAACAAAGTATTCCTCCAGTCCATGAAGGTGATTGGAGTAGAGGGCAAAACCGTTACCACTACGAAATGTATCAAGATGTGCATGCAGTTCGGAAGACAGCATCGTCGACTGATCGTCGAATCCGAGCCGTCTGGTTCGAGATGGAGGGGAAAACTGGATCTCCGATTTAAAGACCAAGTAATCGCGGACCCAAAAATGCATGATCTTGATGGAAGCAGAGTTCCCAGGATCATCAGCGATGGAAGCCATTTATGGGTCAGATCCTCAATGGGTCACAGGCCTGACAAGTAAATAAGTAAGTAGACGCCAATACCCACTTTCCCTTCCGTCTGCGATCCATAAGTGAACGCTTTACAGTGTATGGGAAACAGGTTTCTACTCCCCTTGAAGAAGATCAATTGAGATAGAAGAGAAGAGTGAATATATTCAATGGAGCGAATGCAACATTTCTTAGCACTCCGTTGAAGCACAGACATCTTTGTCGGTGGAGTCTGCTTATAGTCCTAGTTCAAGGACATTCTGCATTTTGTTTCCGAACGTGGAGACAAATTCACCAGATCCCTTTAAGGATACATCGTCACATTGCATCCCTCTACATCCATTCGAAAACGTCTAGAATGAACCGGAGTACATTGACCACAATTCTCCTGAGAAGGGGGCAAATTACTCTACCTTAGCCTTCCTCGCCCATCCCAATAGCAGGAGGAACCAAAAATAGTCCTGCCACTTCACACGCCGCGAGCGTTTCTCACAAGACAAGTCCACGTGTCACAGTTTCACTAAGAACTTCAAAGCTTTGCCTAATGAGTTTCGTCTAATGTAATCTATTTAACAGAACACTTCACTACAAGTCCCATGTCCTTTCCATTTTCCACTCCCACCACACTCCATCATTCGCGATATTCATCAGAACATCCTTCACTGTCGTCACATGAAGAAGAAGCAAAACATTTCGACTCGCCTCCTGTCGTAATTATTCAGTGGCGCTCCTGCCCCGACAAATAAATGATGAGTCATTAACATTTTGCCGGCTCATTAGACACCTAGGGGCTACTTATTACCCAGCGGATGGGTTTGACAATAACGAGGCAATCTCATTCCGCCTTCAAACGATGGCATCGCTTTTATCATCAATTATAGAAGACGCACACTCTTGATGGAATCCCTCTGGCCACATTCTCCTCACACCCTTTTGGTGGAATTAATCACTCGTAAGATTCCTCGCCCGTGATAGCTCAGTCCGTCTAATGATTGATCAGTAGTCAATGGCCATTTTGACAGATGCTTGACTAGTAATGAATTGCCCAACACTCGTGCCCCACTATTCCCCTCTGGAGGACTTTATCGATTGTTTCTCCGCAAAAGAACAACGAAGGTCAACGAGGAGTGCTGACAAATGTTCTGCTGTGTGATGTACTTCGTGACGAGTGAAGAGCTTAAGTTTGGCATCAGTGAATGAATGTTTAATGAATTCCCTAGGCCCTTGACGTCTTTAGTGACAATCGCTGATAATGAATTGAGTTCAGTGTCACGGTTGCTCTGTGATTGAGTTCATTGAACGTCGGTTGTTGTTCTTGTGCTTCCCTGGTAGTTGGGGACGGTATTTGGGAAGCATGTGGTTCTGGTATGACGCGTGGGGAATTATCGTAACTCAATCAAATCAATGCCTCGTGTGTCTTCGAAGTGATTGTTGTTATTGAGCGCTTTAGGGGTATGCATCGAATAATGAAGGACTTAATAGTCATTAGGCAGCCTGTGGCCCTCTTGTGTCATTGGAGGAATTGAATAAATTTGAAATACAGTCTTAGTGGACTCAGTAAGCCAATACAGAAATACGCACCATGCCATCGTTCAGTCTTAATTGAATATTCACTTCCCTTTCTCGGGTTCGATAAGCTCTGTAGTTGCTAATTTTCCACTAGCATTGAGTTAGGGAATAATCGCATCAAGAATGACTATTAGAATTGGTCGAGGAATGTGTTAACGCAATTTTGCAAATGTCATTTGCAAGAGGTAGCCTATGTCAACCAAAAAGCTTCTCCATCCAGCGCTACCTCGTTTTGATAGCGCACAACATATTTGGGAGGGCATGGGCCTGTGCATCCAGGGCAAAGTTGTTGACTACTCTCAACTTGGCGAGATGCCAGCAACGATCCCTGTTAAATGCACAGGTCAAGTTGACATACAGCGTCCTCGCGGCGCCCTCTGGATAGCCTTTAAAGCAACCGCTTAGAGGTGAACTAATGTATGCAGCGGCCCCCTTGTCCAGGGGTTTAAACCAGGACCCGGTCCTCCAGGTTCGGGGGTTGCGCGTGGGGTTAACTTCCCCACTGTGCAAAAAAAAAAAACCTTAGTTCAGAAACGACGCGAAACCTCGGATACGGACGACCCTACTGCTGACGACCATGGACAACGAAATAATTACAACGATTTTCGGTTCTGCACGTGGAATGTGAGGTCCCTGAACAGACCACATGCAGCCGATGAACTTGCGGAAGCTCTCGAATCTTATAAGGCAAATATCACCGCCATTCAGCTGGTGCGGTGGGATGGGCCGGGCAAAAAGACGATGAAAGACTGCGATATTTACTTCGGCGATTGCTACAAACAGCGAAGGCAGTGCTTATTCGGATGCGGGTTTGTTGTTGGAGGCAGACTTAGGCAAGAAGTCTTAAGCTTTAAATAAATAAGCGAGCGCCTCATAACAATCCGCATCAAGGCTACATTCGGCAACATCAGCCTGATATGCGCCCACGCCCCAACGGAGCATAAAGATGACGACAGCAAAGATGACTTTTACGATCTCCTAGAAAGAACGTACGATCAATGTCCCAGCAACGACACCAAGATCGTTCTAGGAGATTTCAACGCAGAGCTGGGCAAGGAAGACATCTTTGCTAGAGTCATCGGGAAGCACAGCCTGCACGACAACACGTCCGAGAACGGACTCAGGCTGTTGGACTTCGTAAAGGGGCGAAACTTCTTTGTAGCCAGTACGCGGTTCCCTCACCTCAACATCCACAAAGGGAACAGGCGGTCTCCTGATCAATCAACCGTCAACCAGATTGATCACATTGCGATCGACGCCAGACACTCCTCCAGCATTCTCGATGTCCGAACATTCCGAGGAGCCAACATCGACTCGGATCATTTCCTTGTTGTAGCCAAGGTAAGAACTCGGATATCAAGAGATCAACGGAGTCGGGCAAGGACACCACGGTTTGATGTCGGAAAGCTACAATCGCAACGGACTGCTAGGATCTTTGCCGATCGAGTCTCCCGGAATCTCTCTCTAAGTTCGTCGCCACCTGCGCAAACAATCGAAGAAGATTGCAGGCGTTGTCAAGAAGCCATCACAGCTACTGCCACTGATGTGCTGGGCTTTACGGCACCACCTAGAAAAAACCCATGGTTTGACAACGCACATGCAGCGAAGCTGGAAGCCTACAAAGCAACGCTGCAACGAACGACGAGAGCTGTTCGTGAGCTCTACGAACAGAGACGAAGGGATGAGATTCGGCTTCTCAGAAGAAAGAAGACAGAGCACGAGAAGCGCGCGATCGAGGAGATGGAGAGGTGCTACGGTAGGAACGATGTCCGAAAGTTTTACCAGAGGGTGAAACAGTTATCCAGTGGATATAAGGTTCGGACAGAAGGGACGAGAATGGACAACTAGTAGTAGAGTCGCAGTCGATACTGAGAATTTGGAAGAACCACTTCTGCAGACTGCTAAACGGCGATGATGACACCAATACAGCTGTCAGGCAGAATGTTCCACTCAATATGGACGATGATCGACGAGAATTCCGTCCCCCCGAAATAGACGAGGTCAAGATAGCAAGCTCAAGACTGAAGTCTAACAAAGTTGCCGGTGCGGACGGACTGTCCGCTGAAATCCTTAAGGCAGCTGGATATGGTCTGGTTGGGCGTATGCACCAGCGCATCTGTAAGATATCGTCGGAGGAAAGCATGCCCGATGAGTGAAGAGATGAGAAAGGAGACCCCTTTGACTGCGCCAGCTTTCGCGGGATAAGTCTCCTGGACAGCGCTTACAGGATCTTCTCTGCCGTTTTATGCACTCGCCAGAAGCCGTTTATAAATAACCTGATAGGTCCTTATCAGTGTGGCTTCAGGCCAGGGAAGTCCACCATCGACCAGATTTTCACACTACGGCAGATCCTGGAAAAGACCCAAGAAATGCAAATCGACACCCACCACCTTTTTGTCGATTTCAAGGCCGCATATGACAGCGTGCATAGGGATGAGCTATACAACGCCATGTCTAGTTTTGACATTCCTGCCAAACTCGTCAGGTTGTGCAGGATGACGATGGAGAATTCTCGCTGCTCCATCAAGGTCGGTAACGAACTCACCGAGACCTTCAATGTCAAAAAAGGTTTTAGACAAGGCGACGCGCTGTCATGTGGTTTCTTTAACATCATGCTGGAGAAGATCGTCCAAGACTCACACGCCAACACTAGAGGCAATCTCTTCCAGAAGTCCGTACAACTGCTAGCATTCGCAGATGACATCGCCGTGATTGGCAGAACACAGCGAGCAGTCAATGAGGCGTTTGCCAGCAAATTGAGTGTGAAGCGGCTAAAAAGGGGCTAACGGTGTCATCGAGAAAGGACGCACAACATCGACGTCTTGGACAGTGCGTCACAATAGGCAGCTATAACTTCGAGGTAGTGAATTACTTCGTCTACCTTTGCTTCCAAGTGAACAGTACGAACAACACCAGTACCGAGATTAAACGCAGAATTACTCTTGCCAATCGCTGTTTCTTTGGGCTCAAGAGGCAATTGAGTAGTAGAGTCCTCTCTCGAAGGACCAAGCTAACATTATATAACACCTTGATCATCCCTGTCCTGCTCTATGGTGCGGAAGCATGGACAATCACAAAAGCGGATGAAGAAGCACTTGGTCTTTTCGAGAGAAAAGTTCTGCGTTCAATCTTTGGTACTGTCTGCGTTGATGGTTATTGGAGAAGAAGATTCAACCACAAACTGTACGGGCTGTACAGCGGCATAAGCCTAGTCAAGCGTCTACGGATTCAACGCCTAAGATGGCTGGGCCATGTAGAGCGCATGGACAACACTGCTCCAGCCGGAAGAGTCTTCGACTCCGAACCAGTGGGACAACGCACTAGAGGACGCCCACGGAACTGATGGCGCACCCAGGTTGAGAAGGACCTCAATCAACTTGGTGTGCGCAGTTGGGGACAGCTGGCCGGTTGGAGAGGCTTACTGGTGGAGGCCCAGGTCCACCCCGGACTGTAGCCCCACCAGAAGAAAGAAGAACATGTTACTTGAGGTGCTTCTCCATTTGTGCGCCAATCGGCTGAGCTCTGTTTTCTTGCCCAGCGTGGCTAGGCTAGGGTCACTGTACAACCCATACAATAAAAAATCAATTCCGTCTGATGTCATCACCATAAACTTGACGAAAGACCGCAATAAGAACTTTTCTCTTGATAAGATCAAGGGGTTCTTCATCCGCCTTTGAGATTGTGTATGCCTCTGAGTAGTTCAGAAGGTGTGGGATGGTCAAAGTCTACACAAATATCGGACGACAGCTCCTAAAGCAGCGGTTGCTAAAATTTACTTTGCTTTTCAAAACGATCCTGATTCATTTTCTTGTACTTTTTATTCTGGAGTTCTGGTTTTATATGATTGCCTTTACCCATTACTTCGGGCTGGCGACCCATGCAGGGATCGAGTCTAAGCAATCGCTACTTTCCATCGCTGACGGTCCTGGTCACGCTGCTTCCAGTCATCAAGACCAAGCTGTCTTGCATCCGCGATTACTTAGTCTATTAACCGCAGATTCGGTCTTCCTCTCCTTCTCGAACCAGGAGGCTCGGATTTGACGACCCTCTTAGCATTGTTGTCCATGCACTCGATGTGCCCGAGGCAGTGCAGTCGACAGATTTTTACTTTGCGGACAACAGCTCGTAAAGTTCGCAGTCGTGCCTTCTCCTCCATTCGACTTCCTCGCAGATGGGACCATATATTGGACGCAGAACATTTCTATCGAAGGCACCAAGGATCACCTGCGCAGTTATGCTTATCGCCGAGCTTTCGCCTCCATACAGTAGGACTGGCAAAATAAGAGTATTGTAGAGCATTATTTTGGTCCTTCGAGTCAGGAATTTTGGCGCTAATTGCTTTGACATACTGAAGTAACACCGGTTGCAAGGCAGCCTAATTTGTATGAACCTGGTTGTAATTAATCCATGCATTCACAAGCGACATATTTAAAATACGAATGATTAGAGGCCTGTGCCATTTCTCTTCTCTAAAACGGATTGGATACTTAGAAGTCAACCACTCATGTTTATCGACTACACCCTTGTATTTATTGTAGTTATGAATAAGTCTTGGCGGATTCACGGCTACTTTGGCCTTTTCTGTCTTTGTGTACCTAATGGTTTTAACAAATGTTCAGCTGTGTCAAAATTAGTCAAAGAGACATCAATGTAGTATGTTGTCATGCCATTTGACGCAGAATATTCCACTGCTTTTATCAAAACGATGGTCGGATCAATCTCGGTCTTCCATGCTCATTTTTTGTGTTGTTATGACAGGACTCTTAGTCCGACTATCTCTGACTTCAGCCCAGTTTGGTCTAAAGTCTTAAGATTTTCAATTGCATACTACTGAAAAAGTTACCGTAGTAGAATACATGGGCGTTGGGATCCGTGCACACTCCGAGAAAGTTTTTTACCACTCTTGAACACAAGGGTCGCCAGTACCAACTGCTATTTGACTCTCATTACTTAAGTTGTAACAATAACCACAGACTTCATAAAGTGCCCACAGTTTGTATCGGAATGATATCAAAACAAGTGATGTAGTGACGCTTATAATTTGAAGAGGAATTCTATTCTGTGCGGTATCGAAAGGCAGCACAGCATGGAGAGAAAATTGTTTTCTTAAAAAGAACCATTCAACTAGTCTTTATTTCTTTATTGAAAAAATATGTGAAAAAAATTATTTATTTCTATACGCCAAACGAAATTTAGGTGTCAATTTTTACAACCAACTTATTATGGGTTCCTACTGTTAAAAGGTTTTCACCAAGAAATATGCTACAGATCCGTCATGGTAGGTGGGCGTGTGGGGCATTGATCATGACGTCGTCACATTCCAGGACATTTTGTGTGATCTCCGTAGCGCCGGTGGTCGATTCCATCATCAGGGGTCTTGATGCCGCCATAGGTCTTTTGTGTTCTTTTAATTTCCGTCTTTTTTCTTTTCCCTTTTTGGTGTGAACCTGTTGGTGTTCCCTCGGCTTCCCACTTTCCAGGAAGACGTCGTAGTCGTTCCTAGAGTGGCGTGATGGGAATTTAGGGGACTTCTTGATCGGGTGATGGCTCCAATAGGCGTACGTACCGCAAGTGGAAGTGAGAGCGGACATCTGATCGGGATGGCGTGGGTGGCGTTGAGATGTAGGCGGGCTTGAGCGTGGTTTAAGGGGAGTTGATAAGAAGCGACGTTTGGGTTCGGACGCGTGAGTTCTCTGTAGCTTGGCCGAGGAATTAAAACAAATAAAATAAGATAGATAGTAGGAAGACGGGATTTCGCGCAGGGAACGACTTTATATTGTTGCCCTCGTTTTTTTTTTATTGGTTACTACCTTCCGAGCGTTTTCGGGGTTTCTGTGAAGCGTTTTCGACCGTGTAACGCCGGTAAAGTAACCCGACTTCACATCGTAATTGGAAGAGGAGAACTGCCAAGCCAGTAGAAGAGTGATCGGATCAGAAACAGGAAAAATGGAAAATTGAAAGGTGATACAGTGAGGTGCAAAGAATGGAAAATTACACACTAAAATTACATTGTTTTTTACACGTGGGTCGCCGTGGCGTAGTGTGTTAGTGCGTCGACTCGTACGTAGAGGGTGCCAGGTTCGATACCCAAATTTAACTCCTTTCATAGGTCACGGCTCCACCTCTTTCGAGTCACTGACAATGCTCAAAGGGTATTCCTGTCTAGAAAAAAGCTTCGGAGTCGGCATTAAACTGTAGGTCCCTTCCACTCGTGAAAGGACAATAGCACGCCCAACACGAGTGGTTGCTGAGAAGCTAGGCCCAGGTCCGCCTCGGACTGTCGTGCCACTCATATTATTATTATTATTACACGTGAAAAACAAAAATCAGAAAAAAAAGTGAAGAATGAATGTAGAGGAGTTTAAACCAAAGAGAATGCAATCAAACGAATTTCAGTGGCAGCAAGAAAATCTCAAAGTATAGAGAAGAGAATATAACTAATTTATATGTGGAAATTAAAGAGACCTTGCTCGCGCCAAAAACTGTGAAATGAACGCATTTTAAAGAAGAAGCGGAGCTGAACGATGAGGCCAGGAAGAGGTGAGGTGACTTGTTCCACACGGGGGTTAAGAAGACTTATTATTTTTTTATTTATTTCCTTTTTTCTTTCTTATTTCTTTTCGTTACTTTGGTTGCTTATTTATTACTTTCTTTTTTTGAATTTGAGTTTGTATAC